>CAWUFW010000238.1:3600000-4200000 GCA_963921515.1 Calotriton arnoldi | reverse complement strand
AATTCGCTCCCCTGTGGTACGCTACTATGATATTTTACAGGAACATCACATGTGAGGAATGCCATATCACATTGTAGTAATAAATGATAGGGGTGTCATATACAAGGGGGGACGACAAATACAGAAAGCGGAACACGGATTGGTAAGGACTGAGCACATAGTTATGCGGGTGAGTCTCAGGACTCCTGGTCAATGGTAGTTGGGTGTTCCAGCAGGTATGTCTGAAATGGGCCCCATATGTCCCGAGGGCGTGAGGAGACTGGGAGAAGTTCAGCATACATACATGTTTGATCCTGCCATAATGTCATGTCTTCAATCCATTCCTTAAACTTAGGTGCCCTTCCACGGCCCCATCTACAGGCCACCCGTCGTTTGGCTAGGACAAGGCAAAAGGACACAAATTTACGATGTTTTGCCGGGATCTGCTCAGTATAGCCGAGTAAAGCCACTAGGGGGGATCTCAAGAGAGATAGAGATACCATGCAGTCTAATGCTGTTAAGACCTGTTGCCAGTATGTATGAATGGCTGGGCATCCCCAAGCGAGGTGGAGGAAGTCGGCATCCTCTGCCTTACATCTATCACATCTGTTTGTGTCTCGTAACCCAAACCTATGTAATTTAGCCGGGGTATAGTAGCTGCGATGGAGGAATTTGTAGTGAGTGATGCGTAGGCGGCTACTAGAAGAGATTTGTTCAGTTTGTTTGCAACAAAACACCCACTGTGTGTCCGAGATGGGGAGTTCCACTTCGGCCGACCACTTGTCCCGGGCAGCGCATTGAGGGTATTCAGTGTCAGTGTATAAGCTGTGATATAATGTGGACACTAAGTGAGAGGCGGTCGGTGCACGAAGTTCATGATGCAGCGGGCTACCACGACGGGCTCCAATGGGTACGCAGGGGTGCAGTCTTTGAGCCCGTGTCGTAGGCGGGCATATAAGAACGTTTCCATAGTAGAAGGGGGGGGTTTGGATAGAGCTGGTGGAGAGTGCGGAATTTGCCATTTAAGTATAGGTCTCCCCAGGAGTGGAGTTTACGTGCATTAGCAACCTTCCTGAACACCCCTTCCTGAAGTAAGGGCATCTGTGGGTGGAATGCAAGTGGGAGCAGAGGGGAGTATAGGCAGGGCGCCTGCAGGCGGTCAGCAATGCGGCGCCAGGCTTGGATCGTGCATTCTACAGAAGTGGGGCGAGGCTCACGAGGTTTGATCGGTGATAACATGACTCCTTCTAATAGAATAGGATCTGCAAGCCAGTGTTCGGTAGCAACATGAGGTGTATACCGAGGTGGGTGGAACCAGAAATGGGCATAATGTGCTTGGGCGCATATATAATACAATTCAAAATTAGGGATATCAAAGCCCCCCTGTGAGTATGGACGCATAAGTGTGTCCCATTTTATTCGTGGCTGTTTGCCTCCCCATACCAATCGGATCAGCTCCGCTCGGAGAGCGGAGAAAAAATGACGTCCTGGGTCGTATGGAATGTTTAAGAATAGATACAAAAACTTCGGGAGCACCACCATTTTAATAAGGGAGATACAGCCCGCCATGGTGAGGGGGAGGGCATTCCATCGGCTGATGCAGCCGGTAATGTGATCTAATGCACGGCCATAGTTTAACCTCATCAGTTCCTCGCGATCTGTCGTGACAGTTATCCCTAGGTATTTCACTTCATCAGAACACCATGCAATGGGGAAGTCTGTATCGAAGGGTGTAGCTGCAGCCGTCAATGGGAACATTTGGGATTTGGCCCAGTTAATATGAATACCAGAGTGGCCACCAAACTTAACAAATTCCCGGAGAAGCGGGTTAAGGTTTTGGTGCGGTTCTTTTATATAAAGGGTAACATCGTCTGCATATAAAGATATGAGAATTGGGCGTAAAAGGCAACGGAGTCCTTTCTCCTGATGGTGCTGCCGGATCTTAGCTGCCAGAGATATGTCCATTGATCAGGACTTTCGCCGTCGGTGACGCGTATAGGAGTCGGATCCAGGCCAAGACACCCTTGGGAAGCCCCATACATTGGAGTATAGTAAAAAGGTAATCCCATTCTATCGAGTCAAAGGCCTTCGTGGCATCAAGGAAGACCGCCACTAGTGCCAGCTGTGGGTCTACAGTTTGTAGTATTGAGAAAAGTGTCCTAAGATTGTGAGAAGTTGCCCTACCAGGGATGAATCCGGCCTGATCTGGTAAGACTAGTTTCTCCATGAGGAGTTTGAGACGATTTGCCAGTAGTTTGGCAAGTATTTTGGCGTCGGTATTGATTAGAGAGAGGGACGATAAGACTCGCAGTGATCTGCAGGCTTACCGGGCTTTAGCAATGAAGTAATGAGTGCCTCCTCATCGACGCAGGTAGAGTCTGAGTTTCCTGGGCTTCCAGGAAAACCTCTTTCAGCACTGGGAGAAGTTGATCAAGGTACATTTTGTAAAAATCTATGGGGAGTCCATCGGACCCAGGTGCCTTTCCCGATTTCATTTGCATGATAGCTTCGCAGAGCTCATCATCCTCGAATGGCGCCGCCAAAAATTCCCGCTGATGATCGCCCAGCCATCCCAGCGCTATATCTTCAAGATAGTGTGAGAGGTCCGGGGGAGCAGTATGACGTGATCTATACAGATCTGCATAGAAGTCAGTGAATATAAGTAGGATGTCCAGGCTATCCCTATGACGCCCCCCATTGCCATCCACCACGTCCAATATATAATTGGAAAAGCGGGGTTGTCTAATTTCAGTCGCCAATGCCCTTCCGGGTCTCTCACCCTCCCCGTACCTACAGGCAGTAAAATACTTGCCTCTGAATTTGACTTCCCGGTCTGCAGTGGTAGTATAGTCTGTTAGTTTTTCCCGGAGTATTGCCCTTTGGGCGCCTGACGTCGTGCCCCACATGTCTAGTTCAAGTTGTTTCAGTTCTTGTACAAGACGCCGCAAATTTCTTCGAATGTCTCGTAATACCCCAAAACTTTTTGACATGCACGTGCCACGTATAGTAACTTTAAAAGCTTCCCAGATCGTACCCACGTGTGTAACGGAGCCCTTATTTCTCTCAAAAAAATCTGCTATTTCGTCAGCAATCTCTGCCTGAAAGACAGCATCCAGAAGTGCTTCTGGCACCAATCTCCAACATCGTGGGGCGGCAATTAAATTAGGTGGTGTTATCTCGAGGCACACAGGCGTATGATCCGAATATGTTCTGGCCATATGCTCTACCGAGTGAATCCAAGTGCTAACGCCTCGGGAACAAACCCAATAATCGAGACGCGACCAAGTCAAATGTCCGGCCGTGTAAAAAGTGCCCTCTCTGTCCGCTGGGTGGACATAGCGCCACGCATCTATGAGCCCCTGATCTAGAAATAATTGAGAAAGAACATCTTGTGTGTTGGTATAGTGATGCGGAAGAGGGTTGGATCTATCCATGGAGGGACGCAGGGCAGTGTTAAAATCTCCGCCCCATATAATGTGAGTGGATCCTACCTTAATTATTTGCCCCCACAGTGTAGTGAAGTAGTCTGGGTCGTCCATATTGGGACCATAACAGCAAGCCAGGGTAACCGATTGTGTGCCCAGTGTACCCCACAGCAAGCAGCTGCGACCTGAGGGGTCACTAAAAGTGCCTCCGAGTATAAAGGGTGTATTTTTCTTTACTAATATGAGCGTGCCTCGTGAGTACGTGGAGTAGGAGGAGAACACGCGGGCAGAGGCCCACTTGCTGCCAAAACAATTAGCATGTCGAGGGTCTGTGTGCGTTTCCTGAAGCATTGCAACTTGTACGTGATGTCTGTCAAGGTACGCCAGTATTTGTCGACGTTTGCGGGGATCCCCAAGGCCCCTGACATTCCATGTGATAATTTTTATTCATAGTGGTTCAGTGTGTAGCGACATTCCAAAGGTGATTGTGTATAAAAATGTAGCGTAGTGCACGTATCAGTGGTCATAAGGTGTGTGTATGGTCTAGAAAATGTGAGCATGTCTATCAGATTCTGTCTCATATACATCAATGCAATTTGTAACATTCCCAACCCGAGCCCTCCCCCCAGCGATTCCCCTAACATGTCGGCAATGGGTCGACTAGCTAACAACCATCCCGCCCCCACCCACAACAGCACCCCAATTGTGCCGGTACTTAAGTGCCCACCCATAAACCCCAAACAATTTAACTGTACTGTCTTGGTCAAGGAAGTCCAAACCATCAGGGAAAGAAACAACAACAAAAAAGTGAGAGTATAAGCAGTCAGGGGGATCTCCCATAAGAGGGGGGCGCCAGTGGGCCACAAAGCCTTCCCATGTCCCAACTCTACTGCATTGCAGTCCCCAGATGTCCCGATGTGAGGGGGGGATTAGAGTGGTAAGGGAAGGGTGCCTGGCGAAGTCGATTACAAACCTACCAAAGAGAACTTATCTTTCCAATCATAAATCTTATACAGTGTATAAAGCCCAGAGGGCACTTAGCTGTCCGTGTCCATCCTGCAGGTGAGACGACTCATCTCGAAGGGTGATCTCGGCATCCAATTGGGAAGACAAACCGCGTGGAGCTCATCAATACAGCAGTAACATACAGCCTACCCCTCGAGAGGCGGGGGGGAGGCTAAAGCTGGGTCTTGTAGTGAGGACATTTATGGCCCAATTTAGTCCAAGGATGGGGAAGGAGATCTGGAAGCATGTTCCTGTCGCAGCGTTCGTCGTTGAAAATTGTTCAGGAAATCTTCCACTTGCTGCGGGTTATTGCAGAATGTGTGCTTGCCATGGTGCGTAATCCGGAGTCGTGCAGGGTACATGAGGGCATATTCAATTTGAGCCTTGCGTAGTTTGAGCTTGACAGGCAAAAACTTGCGGCGCGCCTCCTGAACCGCCATAGTAAAGTCTGGGTAAATGGTGAATTCATTACCTTCGAAGTGTAGCGTCTTCTGTTCACGAGATTTCTTGAGTGCAGCATCTCGATCTCGGTAATTTAGAAGACGTGCAACTATGGGTCGTGGAGTTCCTCCCGGCGGAGGTCGGGGACCCAGGGAGCGATGTGCACGCTCAACCACCAGTTGCGATGAGAAGGAGTCTGCTCCGAAGGTACCGGTCAGAAGGCGCTCAATGAAGTCCTCCATGCGCCCAGTGTTTGTGCTCTCTGGTATGCCAATAACTCGAATGTTGTTCCGGCGGCTTCGGGCCTCCAAGTCTTCATTTTTTGCCGTGATGACCTTTAGCAACTTGTCCATTTGCGACACGTGTTGCTGCATCTGAGAGGTAGTATCTTCATTCTCCGAGATGCGTCGTTCAGCCTCCTTCAATTGACCATCATGTTTGTCGACTTTCTGGACAAGGAAATCCAGTCGGCTGTTCATCGTGTCCATTTTCCCCGACAAGTCGGTGAGGCTGTGCTTCATGGCCAGGAGTAGTGTTTTTACATCATCTTCCGGGGTCGGCGAGGGTGCATGCGACTGGTCAGTGCTGGCTTGTCCTGAATCAGCCGAGGTGGATCTCGTAGTAGTTTTTTTGTTGTCGAAGGTAAGTCTGGGTTGGCGGCCATCAGGTTTCCCCATTTTGCACGTGATTTGTGCAGAGAGGAAGAATAGTATTAGGAGCAGATTGAGATTTTGGACGGAGAGAAGCAAATCAAGGAAGGCAGAGAGCAGTCAATTGAAACAGGAGATAGCAGAGTTCTGCAGTAGGTTGGGCTGGTAGTAGTAGTCAACAGAGGAGGTCAGGGGTACGTTAGCTTGCCACCTGTATGTAGGGCAAGCGAAGCCTTAGGCGGAGAACAGGCCCCCTCGGCGAGTGGGCAGTCAGTACCAGCGGGCACAAGTGGAGATATATCAGAGGAGCCTGTTAAATAGGTGACGCTTGCGCATCAATGCTGTCTAGGCCGGAGGATCTGTTTCAATGGAGACAGTCAGTATTACCCAGGATCGCAGAGGTGTAGCTCCCGTGAGTGGTGTATCAAGAGTAGGATCAGGGTTGGTGTAGAGTGGCGTCCAACTCCTTCAGAGTATCAGTGGATGTCTGTGCCAGGGGTCGCAGTGTAGCCTCACAGTCCACCCCGCATAACCAGATCCTGTTGGTGAGCACCAGACGTGGGAGGATACACCACTAGTAGTAGGTTCTAGCTGGGCAAATTGAGGTCTCGCAGAGCAGGTATAAACAGTCCCACCAGAGGCCTAGCCCATAGGCAGCGATCCCCAACTGCCCGGCAAGTAGGGAGAGGTAGGCAAGCCGAGGATGTTGGCGCCGTGTGGAACGCAGGTAAGGAAAAATGTATGGCGTCCTACCGGTTGCTATAGGTGCCTTGCAGCCGCAGTGTCCGTGTCACCACGAGGCATGTAATATGGCGGCGGCACGTTCGGAGGTCCTTGCTGTTTGGGCTGGCTTCGTTCGCCCACAGATAGCAGCATGTAATTTTCTCCGCATTAGCAGACCATCAGCAGTCACAGCAGGGGGCAGCTATAGGGCCACAAGGCGGGTTTGAAGCCGATATAGTAATGCGTGGCTCCCGTCACGCGATCCAACAACAGAAGAGAAATGGCGCCAGACCACCCGTCCCATGCGACCATCCGCCTCACCGCGTCTCCGGCAGATCCAGTGGAGCGTTTGTTTACCTCCAGAGATACGTTCACAGCATGCGCCGAACCATCAGAGAAGAGATCCCGTGGTGGGAGGCCGGGGAGCAGAGTATTCAGTGTCTGGCCTGCAGCCACGTGGGATCCCCGGGGCTCTAGTAGCAGCGTCTGCCGCCCGGGTCATCCAGGGCCGCGTCCCATCAGTCACCCGCAGCTGAGAGCTCGCACCGAAGGCGTTTCTGTGAGTGCGAGAGGCACGATTTTTACCTCAGAGCAGCCCGAAGGTCGGGGGAGCAGGCTCTCTGCAGCGTAATGTAGTTGTGTGTTTTAGGAGCGAGGATAAATGTCGGATTTGTTCGCCAAGCCTCCAGAGCCTCACAGGTGTGTGGCCATCTTGGATGTGCGCCACCTAGCGCCCCGTGTAGGCCAGCAATCTTTGGTGTAATTACTGCTCGGGGTCAGGGCTACAAGTAACCCAAAGCTCAGCCTCAGGGGTCGCCGGAAAGCTGATGCTTCTGCAAATAGACGCGGTGTCCAGGGGTTCGGGTTGCACGGTCACCACGAGGGATACGGGCCTCAGACTTGCTGTGGGCACAGATCGACCTCAGAGACCTCAGGAACCCACCTCCTGTGTTGCAATATTCTTCGGAGTCCTCAGGAGCTTCGGAGATGCAAACCGGTCAGATGTGTTAAAGGTGCCTGCCTTGCAGGGGAGTAACTCCTTTACTCCAAGGGAGATTCTTCAGTCATCCAGCGTAGTGTAGATCATCGAAGTACTTGGTTTCTGTAGCAGAGTTTAGTCCAGGTGTAATCTAAAGTCCTGTAGCCAGGGGTTCCTACTTTATACCCAAGGAAGGGGTGGGACAAACTCTGGGGACCCACCTATGGGAGGGTCAGGACAGAGGGGTGGCTACACCCATGTCCTTTGTCCAGTTTCGTACCAGAGCAGGGGCTGAGTGCCCCTGCAACCGGTTTGAGCTGGACTATGCACAGGGACACCAAATGTGCCCCCAGTGCAGACATCAAAGCACTCTTGGAGTGCACCCACCCAGCCCCAATACACTAAAGCCTGTCTGGGAGGTGGTCACACCTCCCTGTGACAGGAAACCTATTGTCAAGCCTTCCCCTGCCTGAGTTTCGTCCAGCAGCAGGAGGGCAGACTCATGTCTGTGGCTGGCAGCATCCATTTTGTGATGCCAGGGCTCTGTGAAGCTGGTACCGGGTGTACCGGTGCTGTCATATTTCTCCCTCTAGGAGGGAGGAATCATACCTCCCACACCAGTTACTGGTGTGGAGGTATCATTCCAAGGTGTTTGACACCAAACACGACATAATTCCTTGCAGCCATTTTAAAGTTAGCATTTGCCGCGAGGTTATAATGCACTTAAGACTATATGGTTGGCTGCATCACAGACAACCCCGGAATAGTGGTTCCGAAGGCTGCAGAGGGGATCTGCTCATGCATGGGCACCCTCTCACATAAAACCCAGCACCCTGCCTTCAGGATTGATAAGGCCTGCCATAGGGGTGACTGATAGGCTTATATGTGCAGTGATCAGGATAGATATAGTGAACCTGTATCTAAGTAAGGGGTGCATGCACCACCTTACACAGGCTGCAGTAGCAGACCTGTGGTGTCAGTTTGAATGGCCTCTCAGGGGTGGCATAATACATGCTGCAGCCCCTGGGAGGCCTCTGGGGTACCTATGCCCTGGGTACATAGTATACCATATACTAGGGACTTATAAGGGTACCCCAGAATCCAATCTGGAGTGTACCTAAAGTACATGCAATCAATTTAAAGGGGAAGCAGATAGGCTGGGGTCCTGAATAGCAGGATCCCAGCCAAACTAAGTCGAAAACCAGCAAAACACCAGGAAAAAGTGGGGGCAACCATGCCGTCAGATTCCACCTTCCTACAGTGGTGGTATTGGTGATGGTGATATTGGTGGTGGTGGTAGTGGTGGTATTGGTGGTGGTGGTGCTGGTGCTGGTATTGGTGGTGGTGATATTGGTGGTGGTATTGGTGGTGGTGGTATTGTTGGTGGGGGTATTGGTGGTGGTGGTGATATTGGTGGTGGTGGTGGTATTGGTGGTAGTGGTATTGGTGGTGGTGGTATTGGTGGTGGTGTTGGTGGTAGTATTGGTGGTGGTGGTGGTATTGGTGGTGGTGCTGGTGGTGCTGGTATTGATGGTGGTATTAGTACTGGTGGTGGTGGTGGTAGTATTGGTGATATTGGTGGTGGTGGTGGTATTGGTGGTGGTGGCATTGGTAGTGGTATTGGTGGCACTGGTGGTGGTGGTATTGGTGGAGGTGGTATTGGTGGTGGTGGTATTGGTGGTGGTGGTATTAGTATTGGTGGTGGTATTGGTATTGGTGGTGGTGGTATTGGTGGTGGTGGTATTGGTGGTGGTGGTAGTATTGGTGGAGGTATTTGTATTGGTGGTGGTGGTATTGGTGGTGGCATTGGTGGTGGTGTTATTGGTGGTGGTGGTTTTGCTTGAGGGGTATTGGTGGTAGTGGTGGTATTGGTGGTGGTGGTAGTATTGGTGGTGGTGGTATTGATGGTGGTGGTAATGGTGGTGGTATTGGTGGTGGTGGTGCTGGTATTGGTGGTGGTATTGGCACTGGTGGTGGTGGTAGTATTGGTGGTGGTGGTATTAGTGGCGGTATTGGTGGTGGTATTGGTGGTGGTATTGGTGGTGGTGGTATTGGTGGTGATGGTGGTGCTGGTATTGGTATTGATGGTAGTATTGGTACTGGCGGTGGTGGTAGTATTGATGGTGGTGGTGGTGGTATTGGTGGTGGTTGTATTGGTTGGGGTATTGGTGGTGGTATTGGTATTGGTACTGGTGGTGGTGGTATTGGTGGTGGTGGTGCTGGTATTGGTGGTGGTATTGGTATTGGCACTGGTGGTGGTGGCAGTATTGGTGGTATTGGTGGTGTTAGTGGTATTAGTGGAGGTATTGGTGGTGGTATTGGTGGTGTGGTATTGGCGGTGGTGGTATTGGTGGTATTGGTGGTGGTGGTATTGGTGGTGGTGTTGCTGGTGGTATTGGTGTTGCTGGTGGTATTGGTGTTGCTGGTTGTATTGGTGGTGGTTTTGGTGGTGATGGTGGTGCTGATATTGGTATTGAAGGTAGTATTGGTACTGGTGGTGGTAGTATTGGTGGTATTGGTGGTGGTGGTGGTATTAGTGGAGGTATTGGTGGTGGTGGTATTGGTGGTGATGGTGGTGCTGGGTATTGGTATTGATGGTGGTATTGGTATTAGTACTGGTGGTGGTGTTAGTATTGGTGGTGGTGGTGGTACTGGTGGTGGTGGTGGTGTTATTGGTGGTGGGGGTATTGGTGGTGGGGGTATTGGTGGTGGTATTGGTACTGGTGGTGGTGGTATTGGTGGTGCTGGTATTGGTATTGGTGGTGGTATTGGTATTGGCGCTGGTGGTGGTGGTAGTATTGGTGGTTGTAGTGGTATTGGTGGTGGTGGTATTGGTGGTGGTATTCATGGTGGTGGTATTGGTGGTGGTATTGGTAGTGGTGGTATTGGTGGTGGTTTTGGTGGTGGAGGTAGTGGTATTAGTGGTGGTGGTACTGGTGGTGGGGGTATTGGTGGTGGTGGTATTGGTGGTGGCATTGGTGGTGGTATTGGTGGTGGTGGTGGTAGTAGTGGTACTGGTGGTGTTGGTATTGGTGGTGGTGGTGGTATTAGTGGTGTTGGTGGTGGTATTGGTGGTGGTATTGCTGGTGGTGGCATTGGTGGTGGTGGTGGTATTGGTGTTGGTGGTGGTATTGGTGGTGGTATTGCTGGTGGTGGCATTGGTGGTGGTGGTGGTATTGGTGGTGGTGGTGGTATTGGTGGTGGTAGTGGTGGTGGTGGTGGATTTGGTGGTGGTAGTATTGGTGGTGGGGCTATTGGTGGTGGTGGTTGTGAGAAGTTGGCCTGGTATATGCTGTCCACTAATTAAAGTGGGCACCTTGCACCAGTCCAAACGACCCTTATTGATGATTAGGTTAAAGACAACCTTTATCGAAAGCTATCCTAGTGGTAGCTGTGGAGAGCAGCCTTCAGGCTAAGTCTTGAAGGAATGTAAAGCAGCTTGTTTTACCAGAATATAACCTCTTGAATGACCAAATGAAAGGAGAACCACACAAGGTATATATTAAAATATATGTATTTATTACTAAACACTCTCTACTAACCTCTTTATGAGATTAGAGAACAAGGCACACAATTACACAGTACTAGAACGACAGTAAATAGCACAATACACAGTGGGCTCCAGGGGGAGACCAAACCATATACTAAGAAAGTGGTATAAGAACCACAACTTGACTAGACACAGTGCCTAGAGCATGTAGAATCGCTGGGACCCCAAGGAACCACCCAAGGTAGTGACACAGGGGACCCACGGAGGACGGGTGCAGTGTGGGAACACAGACGCGAGCTCCGTACAACTCTATGGGAAAGTCGCGGTTGGAATTTTAGAGTTTAGGGACACTTCGGAGAGGACTTCAAGCAAACCCAGCTAAACTTAGAAGGTTCAAAGGCCAGCACCCTTGTGAGTACCGAGGTACCCGTGTTACCTAGCCCAGGGAAGCCGGGTGCATAGGTGTCAATTGGTGTCGGAAATCCTCGTCGTTTTCTATGGCGTGTTGCGAAGAAGAGCTGCTGCAGTGGAGAAGAAAAGTGTCCGGTGTGATCCAAGCCTGGATCGAAGATGTGAAGAACCTGAAAGCAGAGGGGACAAAGTCTGGGTCACTGCACGTGACCAGGAGCGGAGCAATCAAATGCCCACCGATGTCGGGTGCTTCAGGTGCGAAGAGGTGAAGCTTGACTCTGCAGCACCGGGGACCAGGAGATGTCGACAATGACCAGATTCTGCAGGTGAGCTGCCCCACAAAGGATGTCGATTGCTGAGGGGTCAGTTTCCGGATTGGAGACCAACAAGCCTTGGCAACTGCAACCCATGCGGTCAGAGTAATGCTGCTTCAGTGAGGACCAGCAAAGGTCCTGGGGACTCCCCAAGCAATGGAGAGTCAGGGAATGTCTGGAGCAACCAGAGAAGCCCATTAAAAGTTAGAGTTGCCTTCTTAGGGACCCACAGGTCAACGGACCAGGGATCGCGAAGGGACCTCAAGAGGAATCACAAAATGGCGGTCCACAGAACACTCGTTGAGTGTAAGCCAGCAATCTTTGGAGTGATCACTGCTCGGGGTCAGGGCTACAAGTAACCCAAACCTCAGCCTCAGGGGTTGCCGGAAAGCTGATGCTTCTGCAAATAGACGCGGTGTCCAGGGGTTCGGGTTGCATGGTAACCACGAGGGATACGGGCCTCAGACTTGCTGTGGGTACAGATCGACCTCAGAGACCTCGGGAACCCACCTCCTGTGTTGAAATATTCTTCGGAGTCCTCAGGAGCTTCAGAGATGCAAACTGGTCAGATGCGTTAAAGGTGCCTGCCTTGCAGGGGAGTAACTCCTTTACTCCAAGGGAGATTCTTCAGTCATCCAGCGTAGTGTAGATCGTCGAAGTACTTGGTTTCTGTAGCAGAGTTTAGTCCAGGTGTAATCTAAAGTCCTGTAGCCAGGGGTTCCTACTTTATACCCAAGGAAGGGGTGGGAAAAACTCTGGGGACCCACCTATGGGAGGGTCAGGACAGAGGGGTGGCTACACCCATGTCCTTTGTCCAGTTTCGCAACAGAGCAGGGGCTGAGTGCCCCTGCAACCGGTTTGAGCTGGACTATGCACAGGGACACCAAATGTGCCCCCCAGTGCAGACATCAAAGCACTCTTGGAGTGCACCCACCCAGCCCCAATACACTAAAGCCTGTCTGGGAGGTGGTCACACCTCCCTGTGACAGGAAACCTATTGTCAAGCCTTCCCCTGCCGGAGTTTCGTCCAGCAGCAGGAGGGCAGACTCGTGTCTGTGGCTGGCAGCATCCATTTTGTGATGCCAGGGCTCTGTGAAGCTGGTACCGGGTGTACCGGTGCTATCATATTTCTCCCTCTAGGAGGGAGGAATCATACCTCCCACACCAGTTACTGGTGTGGAGGTATCATTCCAAGGTGTTTGACACCAAACACAACATAATTCCTTGCAGCCATTTTAAAGTTAGCATTTACCGCGAGGTTATAATGCACTTAAGAGTATATGGTTGGCTGCATCACAGACAACCCTGGAATAGTGGTTCCGAAGGCTGCAGAGGGGCTCTGCTCATGCATGGGCACCCTCTCACATAAAACCCAGCACCCTGCCTTCAGGATTGAGAAGGCCTGCCATAGGGGTGACTGATAGGCTTATATGTGCAGTGATCAGGATAGATATAGTGAACCTATATCTAAGTAAGGGGTGCATGCACCACCTTACACAGGCTGCAGTAGCAGACCTGTGGTGTCAGTTTGAATGGCCTCTCAGGGGTGGCATAATACAAGCGGGAGGCCTCTGGGGTACCTATGCCCTGGGTACATAGTATACCATATACTAGGGACTTATAAGGGTACCCCAGAATCCAATCTGGAGTGTACCTAAAGTACATGCAATCAATTTAAAGGGGAAAACAGATAGGCTGGGGTCCTGAATAGCAAGATCCCAGCCAAACTAAGTCGAAAACCAGCAAAACACCAGGAAAAAGTAGGGGCAACCATGCAGTCAGATTCCACCTTCCTACATAACCACCCCCAAATGAAAGGAGATAAGGCTAACCTTGCCCAGTTGAGCCTTTATTGACTAAGTGGCCATATAAGGAAGAACCTGCACTAGCATGGTTACCCCCTGTCTTATGGTCCACTAAGCAATTCCTAACCCCAAGGGTATTGGATGATCTCCACCATTTGGAATTACTACCTGTCTTGTGTTTTGGCAAAGTAAAAGGCTGGTGGGGTGTCTGAGTGGAGAAGTGAGGCCCTAATAAAGTTGGTCTCAGCTTCCTCAGATCACTGGTCACCATGGAGGCCTTTCTTTCCAGGACTGAGTTGTATCTGGCCCTAAGGGTCAACCTCTGGCAGCCTACAGCTGGGGGTTGGGTCCCTTTGGTTGGAACAATGGAGGGACATGGTAGGTTTGGAACCCCTTGGTCCCAGGTTTGCCTTTGCCCAACAGAGTCCATCTGGGGGAGGTCCCTACACAATGGTAAGAGGGATTCCTCAGTGTGCTGAGGAATTTTCAACTGGCTAGGGCTACTAGACTGGGTGCCCCTAATCTGTGGATGAGGGGGTTCCTCTGGACAGGGAGCCCTTAGGGGCCCAGTGACCTCCCTGACCTCTGCAGCCCTGGGCTGACAGAGGGAGGGTAGAGAGGGGCAGGTTACCTGCTCCAGACTGGGTACCACCTTGGAAGGGTCCCCTGCCATCAGGGGTGTTGCCAGGCCAGGCCTGACCACCTCTGGGGCAGTTCCTTCACTAGGGGTAGGATCAGTTCCCTGAGAAAGCTGACCCTTACCTATAGTCTGGACGGAAGAAATCTTTTCTTCAACCCTTCTGCTCTCTTTGGGAGTAGAGTGGGCCATTCTTTCAGGCTCCACCTCTCCAAAATTTCCCTGGGATGGGGCTGCGGCCCTAACAGCCCCACCAACCTTCTCAGAGAGGCCCAACATTTTTAAATGGGCCTGGTATTCAACTTCAGCCCAGGCTGAAACTTCTAGATCATTGCCCAACAGGCAATCTACAGGCAAGTTTGGGGACACTGCCACTCTCTTTGGGCCAGTGAACCCTCCCCAGCTGAGATTGACTATGGCCATGGGATGATCTGTTCTGATACCATCAATGTTGGTCACCTGGTACTTGAACTCAGGTAAAAGCTGTTGAGGGGGGACTAGTTTCCCTGTCCCCATGGTGACACTAGCCCCTGTGTCCCTGAGTGCCACAGCTCTCTGACAATTTATTAAGGGCTCCTGTCTGTACTTGCCCAAAGTATTGGGATTCATAGTAAAAGTGGCAAATCCCATGCCACCATCACAGACTAAGGAGGCCTGGGAGGAGGACCTTGATAAGCTGGGATCCCCCTCAGTTCCCCATGAGAATGCACCTACCTTTTTGGGTGCATTACTACCACCTGGGGGATTACTACTTGTAGTACCAGGAGGAGTGGTAGTATTACTTGGAGGAACATTTTCTTTATTGCTGACCTTAGGGCAAATGGGGTCATTTTTCCAGTGGCCAGGCTTCTTACATATATGGCAATAAGGTTTCTTTTCAGGGGAGGAAGGAGTTTGGGACCCACCCCCAGAAGAGGAATTTTGGGGCCCTGTAGTGGATTTATCTTTTGATTTATCCCCACCTTTCTCTTGGTTTTTGGAAGAATCTTTCTTCTGGTCACCACCCTGATTCTTTGGCTTTACTCTGGTTCTGACCCATTTGTCTGCCTTCTTTCCCAATTCTTGGGGAGAGGTCAGATCAGAGTCCACCAGGTACTGGTGTAAAAGCTGGTTTTGACAATTATTAAGGATCTGCTCCCTCATAATCAAATTGTACAATCCTAAAAAGTCATGCACCTTGCTGCCATGTATCCAACCTTCCAGAGCCTTATTAGCACAATCTACAAAGTCAACCCAGTCCTGAGTCTGTGCCTTTTGGGTGTCTCTGAACTTTAACCTGTATTGTTCAGTGGTTAGGCCAAACCCATCAATCAGTGCACTCTTCAGGACTTTGTAATTATCAGCATCCTCTTCTCTAACAGTGAGGAGCTTGTCTCTACCTTTGTCTGCAAAGGAGAGCCACACGATTGCTGCCCACTGCTCCTGGGGGACCCTCTGTACCTTACAGGCCCTCTCCAGTGCAGTTATCCATTTGTGGATGTCATCACCACTCTGGTAGGGAGGGACAATCTTGTTCAGGTTCCTATGGTGATGAGAATCTTCTCTATTCCTAGGGACACTGTTGCTGCCACCATGGGGCTCTAGCCCCAACTTCTGAGAAGCTCTCTGAAGCTCCAGGGATTCCCTGTCTAAGGCCAATTGCTCTCTCTTGATCCTGAGCTTAGCTCTCTCAAACTCAAGCAGTTGGCACTTCTTCTCATAAGAGGACTCCCTTTTATGAGAAGAAGTCCTATGAGAAACAGAGCTCCCTACAGATGTACCAGAACGATTAGATTCCAGAGAAGGAGATCTAGATCTTCTTGGTAAAATGTTAACCCTTCCAGGTGGGGTAAAGAGAGTCCCACTGGGGTCTCCTTCCTCACCTTCAGGAAGAATTGGATTTTCCAGGTTAGAATCATTTTGATACTCCTGGCCAGCATCAGAGTCCTGATCATTGAGGTTTTCACTCCCTGGCCTTTCCTCTTCTGCTGTCCCACCCCCTTTGCCTGCCTCATCAGACCCTGGGGTCTTTCTGAGGTCATCTAAAAGCAAAGTCACTATGAGCTTTTGGGTGTTTGGGTTTTCCCTGTCTTCAGTTTCCTTGATGCACACATGTTTCTCAATTCTTGGAATGTGAGAGTGTCATACTTAGTTGGCAAGGAGTCACTGACTTCAGGCCTTGAAGACATTCTAGTGTGGTGTGGTGTATGCACCTACCTACTCTAGTGGGAACTACTAAAATCTCTTGAGTTGGAGAAAGGGTGTGCTAGGCCCTTGACACCCAACTCTAAGTTCAGTAGAACTTACTTTATTCTAGACTTGATTTATATGTACCTAAGTACCTTTAGTGGTTTTCAGTTAGTCACTCAATGAGATTATCTGGTAAAACAATAGCAAGCTTGAATCCCAACCGCTGCACTCCAATGTGAGAAGTTGGCCTGGTATATGCTGTCCACTAATTAAAGTGGGCACCTAGCACCAGTCCAAACGACCCTTATTGATGATTAGGTTAAAGACAACCTTTATAGAAAGCTATCCTAGTGGTAGCTGTGGAGAGCAGCCTTCAGGCTAAGTCTTGAAGGAATGTAAAGCAGCTTGTTTTACCAGTATATAACCTCTTGAATGACCAAATGAAAGGAGAACCACACAAGGTATATATAAAATATATGTATTTATTACTAAACACTCTCTACTAACCTCTTTATGAGATTAGAGAACAAGGCACACAATTACACAGTACTAGAACGACAGTAAATAGCACACTACACAGTGGGCTCCAGGGGGAGACCAAACCATATACTAAGAAAGTGGTATAAGAACCACGACATGACTAGACACAGTGCCTAGAGCACGTAGAATCACTGGGACCCCAAGGAACCACCCAAGGTAGTGACACAGGGGACCCACGGAGGACGGGTGCAGTGTGGGAACACAGACGCGAGCTCCGTACAACTCTATGGGAAAGTCGTGGTTGGAATTTTAGAGTTTAGGGACACTTCGGAGAGGACTTCAAGCAAACCCAGCTAAACTTAGAAGGTTCAAAGGCCAGCACCCTTGTGAGTACCGAGGTACCCGTGTTACCTAGCCCAGGGAAGCCGGGTGCATAGGGGTCAAGTGGTGTCGGAAACCCTCTTCGTTTTCTATGGTGTGTTGCGAAGAAGAGCTGCTGCCGTGGAGAAGAAAAGTGTCTGGTGTGATCCAAGCCTGGATCGAAGATGTGAAGAACCTGAAAGCAGAGGGGACAAAGTCTGGGCCACTTCACGTGACCAGGAGCGGAGCAATCAAATGCCCACCGATGTCGGGTGCTTCAGGTGCAAAGAGGTGAAGCTTGACTCTGCAGCCACAGGGACCAGGAGACGTCGACGACAACCAGATTCCGCAGGCGAGCTGTCCCACAAAGGATGTCGATTGCTGAGGGGTCAGTTTCCGGATTGGAGACCAACAAGCCTTGGCAACTGCAACCCACGCGGTCAGAGTAATGATGCTTCTGTGACGACCAGCAAGGTCCTGGGGACTCCCCAAGCGATGGAGAGTCAGGGCACGTCTGGAGCAACCAGGGAAGCCCATTGAAAGTTAGAGTTGCCTTCTTAGGGACCCTCATGTCAACGGACCAGGGATCGCGAAGGGACCTCGAGAGGAATCACAAAATGGCGGCCCACGGAACACTCGTTGAGTGTAGGCTAGCAATCTTTTTTTTTTTTTTTTTAAAGTTTATTTAATTTTATTGATGTTATAAAGAAGCAGAGTACAGTATATGCAAGAGACAGTCAGCAATTTTACACAGACCATAGCATATCAAATGATAGGTAGACCAGCGTTATTCAAATCTGTACATGCATTTTGGCAATTCGCTACCCTGTGGTACACTACTATGATATTTTACAGGAACATCACATGTGAGGAATGCCATATCACATTGTAGTAATAAATGATAGGGGTGTCATATACAAGGGGGGACGAAAAATACAGAAAGCGGAACAAGGATTGGTAAGGACGGAGCACATAGTTATGCGGGTGAGTCTCAGGACTCCTGGTCAATGGTAGTTGGGTGTTCCAGCAGGTATGTCTGAAATGGGCCCCATATGTCCAGAGGCCGTGAGGAGACTGGGAGAAGTTCAGCATACATACATGTTTGATCCTGCCATAATGTCATGTCTCCAATTCATTCCTTAAACTTAGGTGCCCTTCCACGGCCCCATCTACAGGCCACCCGTCGTTTGGCTAGGACAAGGCAAAAGGACACAAATTTACGATGTTTTGCCGGGATCTGCTCAGTATAGCCGAGTAAAGCCACTAGGGGGGATCTCAAGAGAGATAGAGATACCATGCAGTCTAATGCTGTGAAGACCTGTTGCCAGTATGTATGAATGGCTGGGCATCCCCAAGCGAGGTGGAGGAAGTCGGCATCCTCTGCCTTACATCTATCACATCTGTTTGTGTCTCGTAACCCAAACCTATGTAATTTAGCCGGGGTATAGTAGCTGCGATGGAGGAATTTGTAGTGAGTGATGTGTAGGCGGCTACTAGAAGAGATTTGTTCAGTTTGTTTGCAACAAAACACCGACTGTGTGTCTGAGATGGGGAGTTCCAATTCGGCCGACCACTTGTCCCGGGCAGCGCATTGAGGGTATTCAGTGTCAGTGTATTAACTGCGATATAATGTGGACACTAAGTGAGAGGCGGTCGGTGCACGAAGTACATGATGCAGCGGGGCTACCACGACGGGCTCCAATGGGTGCAGTCTTTGAGCCCGTGTCGTAGGCGGGCATATAAGAACGTTTCCATAGTAGAAGGGGGGGTTTGGATAGAGCTGGTGGAGAGTGCGGAATTTGCCATTTAAGTATAGGTCTCCCCAGGAGTGGAGTTTACGTGCATTAGCAACCTTCCTGAACACCCCTTCCTGAAGTAAGGGCATCTGTGGGTGGAATGCAAGTGGGAGCAGAGGGGAGTATAGGCAGGGCACCTGCAGCCGGTCAGCAATGCGGCGCCAGGCTTGGATCGTGCATTCTACAGAAGTGGGGCGAGGCTCACGAGGTTTGATCGGTGATAACATGACTCCTTCTAATGGAATAGGATCTGCAAGCCAGTGTTCGGTAGCAACATGAGGTGTATACCGAGGTGGGTGGAACCAGAAATGGGCATAATGTGCTTGGGTGCATATATAATACAATTCAAAATTAGGGATATCAAAGCCCCCCTGTGAGTATGGACGCATAAGTGTGTCCCATTTTATTTGTTGCTGTTTGCCTCCCCATACCAATCGGATCAGCTCCGCTCGGAGAACGGAGAAAAAATGACGTCCTGGGTCGTATGGAATGTTTAAGAATAGATACAAAAACTTCGGGAGCACCACCATTTTAATAAGGGAGATACAGCCCGCCATGGTGAGGGGAGGGCATTCCATCGGGTGATGCAGCCGGTAATGTGATCTAATGCACGGCCATAGTTTAACCTCATCAGTTCCTCGCGATCTGTTGTGACAGTTATCCCTAGGTATTTCACTTCATCAGAACACCATGCAATGGGGAAGTCTGTATCGAAGGGTGTAGCTGCAGCCGTCAATGGGAAAATTTGGGATTTGGCCCAGTTAATATGAATACCAGAGTGGCCACCAAACTTAACAAATTCCCGGAGAAGCGGGTTAAGGTTTTGGTGCGGTTCTTTTATATAAAGGGTAACATCGTCTGCATATAAAGATATTGGGCGTAAAAGGCAACGGAGTCCTTTCTCCTGATGGTGCTGCCGGATCTTAGCTGCCAGAGATATGTCCATTGATCAGGACTTTCGCCGTCGGTGACGCGTATAGGAGTCGGATCCAGGCCAAGAAACCCTTGGGAAGCCCCATACATTGGAGTATAGTAAAAAGGTAATCCCATTCTATCGAGTCAAAGGCCTTCGTGGCATCAAGGAAGACCGCCACTAGTGCCAGCTGTGGGTCTACAGTTTGTAGTATTGAGAAAAGTGTCCTAAGATTGTGAGAAGTTGCCCTACCAGGGATGAATCCGGCCTGATCTGGTAAGACTAGGTTCTCCATGAGGAGTTTGAGACGATTTGCCAGTAGTTTGGCAAGTATTTTGGCGTCGGTATTGATTAGAGAGAGGGGACGATAAGACTCGCAGTGATCTGCAGGCTTACCGGGCTTTAGCAATGAAGTAATGAGTGCCTCCCTCATCGACGCAGGTAGAGTCTGAGTTTCCTGGGCTTCCAGGAAAACCTCTTTCAGCACTGGGAGAAGTTGATCAAGGTACATTTTGTAAAAATCTATGGGGAGTCCATCGGACCCAGGTGCCTTTCCCGATTTCATTTGCATGATAGCTTCGCGGAGCTCATCATCCTCGAATGGCGCCGCCAAAAATTCCCGCTGATGATCACCCAGCCATCCCAGCGCTATATCTTCAAGATAGTGTGAGAGGTCCGGGGGAGCAGTATGACGTGATCTATACAGATCTGCATAGAAGTCAGTGAATATATGTAGGATGTCCAGGCTATCCCTATGACGCACCCCATTGCCATCCACCACGTCCAATATATAATTGGAAAAGCGGGGTTGTCTAATTTCAGTCGCCAATGCCCTTCCGGGTCTCTCACCCTCCCCGTACCTACGGGCAGTAAAATACTTGCCTCTGAATTTGACTTCCCGGTCTGCAGTGGTAGTATAGTCTGTTAGTTTTTCCCGGAGTATTGCCCTTTGGGCGCCTGACGTTGTGCCCCACATGTCTAGTTGAAGTTGTTTCAGCTCTTGTACAAGACGCCGCAAATTTCTTCGAATGTCTCGTAATACCCCAAAACTTTTTGACATGCACGTGTCACGTATAGTAACTTTGAAAGCTTCCCAGATCGTACCCACGTGTGTAACGGAGCCCTTATTTCTAGCAAAAAAATCAGCTATTTCGTCAGCAATCTCTGCCTGAAAGACAGCATCCAGAAGTGCTTCTGGCACCAATCTCCAACATCGTGGGGCGGCAATTAAATTAGGTGGTGTTATCTCGAGGCACACAGGCGTATGATCCGGATATGTTCTGGCCATATGCTCTACCGAGTGAATCCAAGTGCTAACGCCTCGGGAACAAACCCAATAATCGAGGCGCGACCAAGTCAAATGTCCGGCCGTGTAAAAAGTGCCCTCTCTGTCCGCTGGGTGGACATAGCACCACGCATCTATGATCTAGAAATAATTGAGAAAGAACATCTTGTGTGTTGGTATAGTGATGCGGAAGAGGGTTGGATCTATCCATGGAGGGACGCAGGGCAGTGTTAAAATCTCCGCCCCATATAATGTGAGTGGATCCTACCTTAATTATTTGCCCCCACAGTGTAGTGAAGTAGTCTGGGTCGTCCATATTGGGACCATAACAGCAAGCCAGGGTAACCGATTGTGTGCCCAGTGTACCCCACAGCAAGCAGCTGTGACCTGAGGGGTCACTAAAAGTGCCTCCGAGTATAAAGGGTGTATTTTTCTTTACTAATATGAGCGTGCCTCGTGATTACGTGGAGTAGGAGGGGAACACGCGGGCAGAGGCCCACTTGCTGCCAAAACAATTAGCACGTCGAGGGTCTGTGTGCGTTTCCTGAAGCATTGCAACTTGTACGTGATGTCTGTCAAGGTACGCCAGTATTTGTCGACGTTTGCGGGGATCCCCAAGGCCCCTGACATTCCATGTGATAATTTTTATTCATAGTGGTTCAGTGTGTAGCGACATTCCAAAGGTGATTGTGTATAAAAATGTAGCGTAGTGAACGTATCAGTGGTCATAAGGTGTGTGTATGGTCTAGAAAATGTGAACATGCCTATCAGATTCTGTCTCATATACATCAATGCAATTTGTAACATTCCCAACCCGAGCCCTCCCCCCAGCGATTCCCCTAACATGTCGGCAATGGGTCGACTAGCTAACAACCATCCCGCCCCCACCCACAACAGAACCCCAATCGTGCCGGTACTTAAGTGCCCACCCATAAACCCCAAACAATTTAACTGTACTGTCTTGGTCAAGGAAGTCCAAACCATCAGGGAAAGAAACAACAACAAAAAAGGTGAGAGTATAAGCAGTCAGGGGGATCTCCCATAAGGGGGGGGCACCAGTGGGCCACAAAACCTTCCCATGTCCCAACTCTACTGCATTGCAGTCCCCAGATGTCCCGATGTGAGGGGGGATTAGAGTGGTAAGGGAAGGGTGCCTGGCGAAGTCTATTACAAACCTACCAAAGAGAACTTATCTTTCCAATCATAAATCTTATACAGTGTATAAAGCCCAGAGGGCACTTAGCTGTCCGTGTCCATCCTGCAGGTGAGACGACTCATCTCGAAGGGTGATCTCGGCATCCAATTGGGAAGACAAACCGCGTGGAGCTGATCAATACAGCAGTAACATACAGCCTACCCCTCGAGAGGCGGGGGGGAGGCTAAAGCTGGGTCTTGTAGTGAGGACATGTATGGCCCAATTTAGTCCAAGGATGGGGAAGGAGATCTGGAAGCATGTTCCTGTCGCAGCGTTCGTCGTTGAAAATTCTTCAGGAAATCTTCCACTTGCTGCGGGTTATTGCAGAATGTGTGCTTTCCATGGTGCGTAATCCGGAGTCGTGCAGGGTACATGAGGGCATATTCAATTTGAGCCTTGCGTAGTTTGAGCTTGACAGGCAAAAACTTGCGGCGCGCCTCCTGAACTGCCATAGTAAAGTCTGGGTAAATGGTGAATTCATTACCTTCGAAGTGTAGCGTCTTCTGTTCACGAGATTTCTTGAGTGCAGCATCTCGATCTCGGTAATTTAGAAGATATGCAACTATGGGTCGTGGAGTTCCTCCCGGCGGAGGTCGGGGACCCAGGGAGCGATGTGCACGCTCAACCACCTGTTGCGATGAGAAGGAGTCTGCTCCGAAGGTACCGGTCAGAAGGCGCTCAATGAAGTCCTCCATGCGCCCAGTGTTTGTGCTCTCTGGTATGCCAATAACTCGAATGTTGTTCCGGCGGCTTCGGGCCTCCAAGTCTTCATTTTTTGCCGCAATGACTTTTAGCAACTTGTCCATTTGCGACACGTGTTGCTGCATCTGAGAGGTAGTATCTTCATTCTCCGAGATGCGTCGTTCAGCCTCCTTCAATTGACCATCATGTTTGTCGACTTTCTGGACAAGGAAATCCAGTCGGCTGTTCATCGTGTCCATTTTCCCCGACAAGTCGGTGAGGCTGTGCTTCATGGCCAGGAGTAGTGTTTTTACATCATCTTCCGGGGTCGGCGAGGGTGCATGCGACTGGTCAGTGCTGGCTTGTCCTGAATCACCCGAGGTGGATCTCGTAGTAGTTTTTTTGTTGTCGAAGGTAAGTCTGGGTTGGCGGCCATCAGGTTTCCCCATTTTGCACGTGATTTGTGCAGAGAGGAAGAATAGTATTAGGAGCAGATTGAGATTTTGGACGAGAGAAGCAAATCAAGGAAGGCAGAGAGCAGTCAATTGAAACAGGAGATAGCAGAGTTCTGCAGTAGGTTGGGCTGGTAGTAGTAGTCAACAGAGGAGGTCAGGGGTACGTTAGCTTGCCACCTGTCTGTAGGGCAAGCGAAGCCTTAGGCGGAGAACAGGCCCCCTCGGCGAGTGGGCAGTCAGTACCAGTGGGCACAAGTGGAGATATATCAGAGGAGCCTGTTAAATAGGTGACGCTTGCGCATCAATGCTGTCTAGGCCGGAGGATCTGTTTCAATGGAGACAGTCAGTAGTACCCAGGATCGCAGAAGTGTAGCTCCCGTGAGTGGGGTATCAAGAGTAGGATCAAGGTTGGTGTAGAGTGGCGTCCAACTCCTTCAGAGTATCAGTGGATGGCCGTGCCAGGGGTCGCAGTGTAGCCTCACAGTCCACCCCGCATAACCAGATCCTGTTGGTGAGCACCAGACGTGGGAGGATACACCACTAGTAGTAGGTTCTAGCTGGGCAAATTGAGGTCTCGCAGAGCAGGTATAAACAGTCCCACCAGAGGCCTAGCCCATAGGCAGCGATCCCCAACTGCCCGGCAAGTAGGGAGAGGTAGGCAAGCCCAGGATGTTGGCGCCGTGGGGAACGCAGGTAAGGAAAAATGTATGGCGTCCTACCGGTTGCTATAGGTGCCTTGCAGCCGCAGTGTCCGTGTCACCACGAGGCATGTAATATGGCGGCGGCGCGTTCGGAGGTCCTTGCTGTTTGGGCTGGCTTCGTTCATCCACAGATAGCAGCATGTAATTTTCTCCACATTAGCAGACCATCAGCAGTCACAGCAGGGGGCAGCTATAGGGCCACAAGGTGGGTTTGAAGCCGATATAGTAATGCGTGGCTCCCATCGCGTGATCCAACAACAGAAGAGAAATGGCGCCAGACCACCCGTCCCATGCGACCATCCGCCTCACCGCGTCTCCGGCAGATCCAGTGGAGCGTTTGTTTACCTCCAGAGATACGTTCACAGCATGCGCCGGACCATCAGAGAAGAGATCCCGTGGTGGGAGGCTGGGGAGCAGAGTATTCAGTGTCTGGCCTGCAGCCACGTGGGATCCCCGGGGCTCTAGTAGCAGCGTCTGCCGCCCGGGTCATCCAGAGCCACGTCCCATCAGTCACCCACAGCTGAGAGCTCGCACCGAAGGCGTTTACGTGAGTGCGAGAGGCACGATTTTTACCCCAGAGCAGCCCAAAGGTCAGGGGAGCAGGCTCGCTGCAGCGTAATGTAGTTGTGTGTGGTAGGAGCGAGGATAAATGTCGGATTTGTTCGCCAAGCCTCCAGAGCCTCACAGGTGTGTGGCCATCTTGGATGTGCGCCACCTAGCGCCCCCGTGTAGGCCAGCAATCTTCGGTGTAATTACTGCTCGGGGTCAGGGCTACAAGTAACCCAAAGCTCAGCCTCAGGGGTCGCCGGAAAGCTGATGCTTCTGCAAATAGACGCGGTGTCCAGGGGTTCGGGTTGCACGGTCACCACGAGGGATACGGGCCTCAGACTTGCTGTGGGCACAGATCGACCTCAGAGACCTCGGGAACCCACCTCCTGTGTTGCAATATTCTTCGGAGTCCTCAGGAGCTTTGGAGATGCAAACCGGTCAGATACGTTAAAGGTGCCTGCCTTGCAGGGGAGTAACTCCTTTACTCTAAGGGAGATTCTTCAGTCATCCAGCGTAGTGTAGATCGTCGAAGTACTTGGTTTCTGTAGCAGAGTTTAGTCCAGGTGTAATCTAAAGTCCTGTAGCCAGGGGTTCCTACTTTATACCCAAGGAAGGGGTTGGACAAACTCTGGGGACCCACCTATGGGAGGGTCAGGACAGAGAGGTGGCTACACCCATGTCCTTTGTCCAGTTTTGTGCCTGCGCAGGGGCTGAGTGCCCCTGCAACCGGTTTGAGCTGGACTATGCACAGGGACACCAAATGTGCCCCCAGTGCAGACATCAAAGCACTCTTGGAGTGCACCCACCCAGCCCCAATACACTAAAGCCTGTCTGGGAGGTGGTCACACCTCCCTGTGACAGGAAACCTATTGTCAAGCCTTCCCCTGCCCGAGTTTCGTCCAGCAGCAGGAGGGCAGACTCATGTCTGTGGCTGGCAGCATCCATTTTGTGATGCCAGGGCTCTGTGAAGCTGGTACCGGGTGTACCGGTGCTGTCATATTTCTCCCTCTAGGAGGGAGGAATCATACCTCCCACACCAGTTACTGGTGTGGAGGTATGATTCCAAGGTGTTTGACACCAAACACAACATAATTCCTTGCAGCCATTTTAAAGTTAGCATTTGCCGCGAGGTTATAATGCACTTAAGAGTATATGGTTGGCTGCATCACAGACAACCCCGGAATAGTGGTTCCGAAGGCTGCAGAGGGGCTCTGCTCATGCATGGGCACCCTCTCACATAAAACCCAGCACCCTGCCTTCAGGATTGATAAGGCCTGCCATAGGGGTGACTGATAGGCTTATATGTGCAGTGATCAGGATAGATATAGTGAACCGATATCTAAGTAAGGGGTGCATGCACCACCTTACACAGGCTGCAGTAGCAGACCTGTGGTGTCAGTTTGAATGGCCTCTCAGGGGTGGCATAATACATGCTGCAGCCCCTGGGAGACCTCTGGGGTACCTATGCCCTGGGTACATAGTATACCATATACTAGGGACTTATAAGGGTACCCCAGAATCCAATCTGGAATGTACCTAAAGTACATGCAATCAATTTAAAGGGGAAAGCAGATAGGCTGGGGTCCTGAATAGTAGGATCCCAGCCAAACTAAGTCAAAAACCAGCAAAACACCAGGAAAAAAGTGGGGGCAACCATGCAGTGAGATTCCACCTTCCTACAGTGGTGGTATTGGTGACGGTGATATTGCTGGTGGTGGTAGTGGTGGTATTGGTGGTGGTGGTGCTGGTGCTGGTACTGGTATTGGTGGTGGTGATATTGGTGGTGGTATTGGTGGTGGTGGTATTGGTGGTGGTGGTATTGGTGGTGGTGGTACTGGTGGTGGTGGTATTGGTGGTGGTGGTGATATTGGTGGTGGTGGTATTGGTGGTGGTGGTATTGGTGGTGGTGTTGGTGGTGGTATTGGTGGTGGTGGTATTGGTGGTGGTATTGGTGGTGGTGGTATTGGTGGTGCTGGTGGTGCTGGTATTGATGGTGGTATTGGTATTGGTACTGGTGGTGGTGGTGGTGGTAGTATTGGTGGTATTGGTGGTGTTGGTGGTGGTATTGGTGGTAGTGGTGGTGGTATTGGTATTGGTGGTGTTGGTGGTGGTGGTATCGGTGGTGGTATTGGTGGTGGTGGTATTGGTGGTGGTGGTGGTGGTATTGGTGGTGGTGGTATTGGTAATGATGGTGGTGGTATTGGTATTGGTGGTTGTATTGGTGGTGGTGGTACTGGTATTGGTGGTGGTGGTATTAGTATTGGTTGTGGTATGGGTATTGGTGGTGGTGGTATTGGTGGTGGTGGTATTGGTGGTGGTGGTATTGGTGGTGGTGGTAGTATTGGTGGAGGTATTTGTATTGGTGGTGGTGGTATTGGTGGTGGCATAGGTGGTGGTGGCATTGGTGGTGGTGGTTTTGCTTGTGTGGTATTGGTGGTGGTGGCAGTATTGGTGGTGGTGGTGGTGGTATTGATGGTGGTGGTATTGGTGGTGGTATTGGTGGTGGTGGTGGTGCTGGTATTGGTGGTGGTATTGGTATTGGCACTGGTGGTGGTGGTAGTATTGGTGGTATTGGTGGTGGTGGTATTGGTGGTGGTGGTTGTGCTAGTATTGGTATTGATGGCGGTATTGGTACTGGTGGTGGTGGCAATATTGGTGGTGGTGGTGGCAATATTGGTGGTGGTGGTGGTATTGGTGGTGGTATTGGTATTGGGACTGGGACTGGTGGTGGTGGTATTGGTGGTGGTGGTGGTGCAAGTATTGGTGGTGGTATTGGTATTGGCAATGGTGGTGGTGTTAGTATTGGTGGTATTGGCGGAGGTGGTATTGGTGGTGGTGGTATTGGTGGTGGTGGTATTGGTGGTGGTGGTATTGGTGGTGGTGTTGGTGGTGGTATTGGTGGTGGTGGTATTGGTGGTGGTATTCGTGGTGGTATTGGTGGTGGTGGTGGTGCTGGTATTGGTATTGAAGGTGGTATTGGTACTGGTGGTGGTAGTATTGGTGGTATTGGTGGTGGTGGTATTAGTGGAGGTTTTGGTGGTGGTGGTATTTGTGGTGAAGGTGGTGCTGGGTATTGGTATTGATGGTGGTATTGGTATTATTACTGGTGGTGGTGGTAGTATTGGTGGTGGTGGTGGTATTGGTGGTGGTGGTATTGGTGGTATTGGTGGTGGGGGTATGGGTGGTGGCGGTATTGGGATTGGTACTGGTGGTGGTGGTATTGGTGGTGCTGGTATTGGTGGTGGTATTGGTATTGGCACTGGTGGTGGTGATAGTATTGGTGGTTGTAGTGGTATTGGTGGTGGTGGTATTGTTGGTGGTATTCATGGTGGTGGTATTGGTGGTGGTGTTGGTAGTGGTGGTATTGGTGGTGGAGGTAGTGGTATTAGTGGTGGTGGTACTGGTGGTGGTGGTGGTATTGGTGGTGGTGGTGGTATTGGTGGTGATATTGGTGGTGGTGGTGTTGGTGGTGGTGGTGGTAGTAGTGGTACTGGTGGTGTTGGTATTGGTGGTGGTGGTATTGGTGGTGTTGGTGGTGGTATTGGTGGTGGTGGTATTGGTGGTGGTGGTATTGGTGGTAGTAGTGGTGGTGGTGGTGGATTTAGTGGTGGTGGTATTGGTGGTGGGGGTATTGGTGGTGGTATTGGTGGTGGTGATATTGGTGGTGGTGGTATTGGTGGTATTGGTGGTGGTATTGGTGGTGGTGGTGGTATTGGTGGTGGTGGTGGTATTGGTGTTAGTGGTGGTGGTATTGGTGGTGGTGGTGCTGGTTTTGGTGGTGGTGGTATTGGTGGTGGTATTGGTGGTGGTATTGGTAGTAGTGGTATTGGTAGTGGTGGTGGTGGTACTGGTGGTGGTGGTGGTATTGGTAGTGGTATTGGTGGTGGTGGTGGTGGTATTGGTGGTGGTGGTATTGATGGTGGTGGTATTGGTGGTGGAGGTGGTGGTTTTGCTGGTATTGATGGGGGTATTGGTGCTGGTGGTATTGGTATTGCTACTGGTGGTTGTGGTATTGGTGTATTGGTGCTATTGGTGCTTGTATTGGTGGTGGTATTGGTACTGGTGGTGGTGGTAGTATTGGTGGTATTATTGGTGGTGGTATTGGTGGTGGTAGTATTGGTGGTAGTGGTGGTATTGGTGGTATTAGTGATATTGGTGGTGGTGGTATTGGTGGTGTTGGTGGTGGTATTGGTGGTAGTATTAGTGATGGTATTGGTGGTCGTATTGGTGGTGGAATTGGTGGTGATGGTTTTATTGGTGGTGATGGTGGTATTGGTGGTGGTGATATTGGTGGTGGTGGTGGTGCTGGTTGGTGGTGGTATTGGTACTGGTGGTGGTGGTGGTGGTGGTGGTAGTATTGGTGGTGGTGTTATTGGTGGTGGTGGTATTGGTGGTGGTGGTGATATTGGTGGTGGTGGTATTGGTGGTGGTGGCATTGGTGGTGGTGGTATTGGTGGTGGTGGCATTGGTGGTGGTGGTATTGGTGGTGGTGGTGGTATTGGTGGTGGTGGTATTGGTGGTGGTGGTGGTATTGGTGGTGGTGGTTTTGGTGGTGGTGATATTGGTGGTGGTGGTAGTGGTGGTATTGGTGGTGGTATTGGTGGTGGTGATATTGGTGGTGGTGGTAGTGGTGGTACTGGTGGTGGTATTGGTGGTGGTGGTGGTATTGGTGGTGGTGGTGGAATTGGTGGGGTGGTGGAGGTAGTGGTATTAGTGGTATTAGTGGTGGTGGTACTGGTGGTGGTAGTACTGGTGGTGGTGGTATTCGTGGTGGTGGTGGTATTGGTGGTGGTGGTAGTGGTGGTATTGGTGGGGGTATTGGTGGTGGTGGTGGTATTGGTGGTGGTGATATTGGTGGTGGTGGTAGTGGTGGTATTGGTGGTGGTGGTGGTATTGGTGGTGGTGGTATTGGTGGTGGTGATATTGGTGGTGGTGGTAGTGGTGGTATTGGTGATGGCATTGGTGGTGGTGGTGGTATTGGTGGTGGTGGTGGTATTGGTGGTGGTGGTGGTGGTATTGGTGGTATTGGTGGTGGTGGTGGTATTGGTGGTGGGGGTAGTGGTGGTATTGGTGGTGGTATTAATGGTAGTGGTGGTATTGGTGGTGGTGGTATTTGTGGTGTTGGTGATATTGGTGGTGGTGGTGGTATGGGTGGCAGTGTTGGTGTTGGTATTTGTGGTGGTTGTGGTGGTGGCATTAGTGGAGGTATTGGTGGTGGTATTCGTGGTGATGGTGATGGTGGTGCTGGTATTGGTATTGATGGTGGTGCTGGTATTGGTATTGATGGTGGTATTGGTACTGGTGGTGGGGGTAGTAATGGTAGTGGTGGTATTGGTGGTGGTATTGGTGGTGGTGGTATTGGTAGTGGTGGTACTGGTGGTGGTGGTATTGGTGGTGGTTTGGTGGTAGTGGTGGTATTGGTGGTGGTATTGGTGGTGGTGATATTGGTGGTGGTGGTATTGGTGGTGGTGTTGGTGGTGGTATTGGTGGTGGTATTGGTGGTGGTGGTATTGGTGGTGCTGGTGGTGCTGGTATTGATGGTGGTATTGGTATTGGTACTGGTGGTGGTGGTGGTGGTAGTATTGGTGGTGTTGGTGGTGGTTTGGTGGTAGTATTAGTGATGGTATTGGTGGTCGTATTGGTGGTGGAATTGGTGGTGATGGTTTTATTGGTGGTGATGGTGGTATTGGTGGTGGTGATATTGGTGGTGGTGGTGGTGCTGGTTGGTGGTGGTATTGGTACTGGTGGTGGTGGTGGTGGTGGTGGTAGTATTGGTGGTGGTGTTATTGGTGGTGGTGGTATTGGTGGTGGTGGTGATATTGGTGGTGGTGGTATTGGTGGTGGTGGCATTGGTGGTGGTGGTATTGGTGGTGGTGGCATTGGTGGTGGTGGTATTGGTGGTGGTGGTGGTATTGGTGGTGGTGGTATTGGTGGTGGTGGTGGTATTGGTGGTGGTGGTTTTGGTGGTGGTGATATTGGTGGTGGTGGTAGTGGTGGTATTGGTGGTGGTATTGGTGGTGGTGATATTGGTGGTGGTGGTAGTGGTGGTACTGGTGGTGGTATTGGTGGTGGTGGTGGTATTGGTGGTGGTGGTGGAATTGGTGGGGTGGTGGAGGTAGTGGTATTAGTGGTATTAGTGGTGGTGGTACTGGTGGTGGTAGTACTGGTGGTGGTGGTGTTCGTGGTGGTGGTGGTATTGGTGGTGGTGGTAGTGGTGGTATTGGTGGGGGTATTGGTGGTGGTGGTGGTATTGGTGGTGGTGATATTGGTGGTGGTGGTAGTGGTGGTATTGGTGGTGGTGGTGGTATTGGTGGTGGTGGTATTGGTGGTGGTGATATTGGTGGTGGTGGTAGTGGTGGTATTGGTGATGGCATTGGTGGTGGTGGTGGTATTGGTGGTGGTGGTGGTATTGGTGGTGGTGGTGGTGGTATTGGTGGTATTGGTGGTGGTGGTGGTATTGGTGGTGGGGGTAGTGGTGGTATTGGTGGTGGTATTAATGGTAGTGGTGGTATTGGTGGTGGTGGTATTTGTGGTGTTGGTGATATTGGTGGTGGTGGTGGTATGGGTGGCAGTGTTGGTGTTGGTATTTGTGGTGGTTGTGGTGGTGGCATTAGTGGAGGTATTGGTGGTGGTATTCGTGGTGATGGTGATGGTGGTGCTGGTATTGGTATTGATGGTGGTGCTGGTATTGGTATTGATGGTGGTATTGGTACTGGTGGTGGGGGTAGTAATGGTAGTGGTGGTATTGGTGGTGGTATTGGTGGTGGTGGTATTGGTAGTGGTGGTACTGGTGGTGGTGGTATTGGTGGTGGTTTGGTGGTAGTGGTGGTATTGGTGGTGGTATTGGTGGTGGTGATATTGGTGGTGGTGGTATTGGTGGTGGTGTTGGTGGTGGTATTGGTGGTGGTATTGGTGGTGGTGGTATTGGTGGTGCTGGTGGTGCTGGTATTGATGGTGGTATTGGTATTGGTACTGGTGGTGGTGGTGGTGGTAGTATTGGTGGTGTTGGTGGTGGTTTGGTGGTAGTGGTGGTATTGGTGGTGGTATTGGTGGTGGTATTGGTGGTGGTGATATTGGTGGTGGTGGTATTGGTGGAGGTGGTGGTATTGGTGGTGGTATTGGTGGTGGTGGTATTGGTGGTGCTGGTGGTGCTGGTATTGATGGTGGTATTGGTATTGGTACTGGTGGTGGTGGTAGTATTGGTGGTGTTGGTGGTGGTATTGGTGGTAGTGGTGGTGGTATTGGTGGTGGTGGTATCAGTGGTGGTATTGGTGGTGGTGGTATTAGTGGTGGTGGGGGTGGTATTGGTGGTGGTTGCATTGGTGGTGGTGGTATTGGTATTGATGGTGGTGGTATTGGTATTGGTGGTTGTAGTGGTGGTGGAGGTACTGGTATTGGTGGTGGTGGTATTGGTGGTGGTGGTATTAGTATTGGTTGTGGTATTGGTATTGGTGGTGGTGGTATTGGTGGTGGTGGTATTGGTGGTGGTGGTAGTATTGGTGGAGGTATTAGTATTGGTGGTGGTGGTATTGGTGGTGGCATTGGTGCTGGTGGCATTGGTGGTGGTGGTTTTGCTTGTGGGGTATTGGTGGTGGTAGTATTGGTGGTAGTGGTGGTATTGATGGTATTGATGGTGGTGGTATTGGTGGTGGTATTGGTGGTGGTGGTATTGGTGGTGGTGCTGGTATTGGTGGTGGTGCTGGTATTGGTGGTGGTATTGGTATTGGCACTGGTGGTGGTGGTAGTATTGGTGGTGGTATTGGTGGTGGTGGTATTGGTGGTGGTGGTTGTGCTGGTATTGGTATTGATGGTGGTATTGGTACTGGTGGTGGTGGCAATATTGGTGGTGGTGGTGGTATTGGTGGTATTGGTGGTGGTGGTGGTATTGGTGGTGGTATTGGTATTGGTCCTGGTAGTGGTGGTATTGGTGGTGGTGGTGGTGCTGGTATTGGTGGTGGTATTGGCAATGGTGGTGGTGGTAGTATTGGTGGTATTGGTGGTGGTAGTGGTATTAGTGGAGGTATTGGTGGTGGTGGTGGTGGTGGTATTGGCGGTGGTGGTATCGGTGGTATTGGTGGTGGTGTTGGTGGTGGTATTGGTGGTGGTGGTGGTATTGGTGTTGGTATTCGTGGTGGTATTGGTGGTGGTATTGGTGGTGATGGTGGTGCTGGTATTGATGGTGGTATTGGTACTGGTGGTGGTAGTATTGGTGGTATTGGTGGTGGTGGTATTGGTGGTGAAGGTGGTGCTAGGTATTGGTATTGATGGTGGTATTGGTATTATTACTGGTGGTGGTGGTAGTATTGGTGGTTGTAGTGGTATTGGTGGTGGGGGTATTGGTGGTGGAATTCATGGTGGTGGTATTGGTGGTGGTGTTGGTAGTGGTGGTATTGGTATTGATGGTTGTGGTATTGGTATTGGTGGTTGTATTGGTGGTGGTGGTACTGGTATTGGTGGTGGTGGTATTGGTATTGGTACTGGTGGTGGTGGTATTGGTGGTGCTGGTATTGGTATTGGTGGTGGTATTGGTATTGGCACTGGTGGTGGTGGTAGTATTGGTGGTTGTAGTGGTATTGGTGGTGGTGGTGTTGGTGGTGGTATTCATGGTGGTGGTATTGGTGGTGGTGTTGGTAATGGTGGTATTGGTATTGATGGTGGTGGTATTGGTGGTTGTATTGGTGGTGGTGGTACTGGTATTGGTGGTGGTGGTATTGATGGTGGAGGTATTAGTATTGGTTGTGGTATTGGTGGTGGTGGTATTGGTGGTGGTGGTAGTATTGGTGGAGGTATTTGTATTGGTGGTGGTGGTATTGGTGGTGGCATTGGTGGTGGTGGTTTTGCTTGTGGGGTATTGGTGGTAGTGGTGGTATTGGTGGTGGTGGTAGTATTGGTGGTAGTGGTATTGATGGTGGTGGTATTGGTGGTGGTATTGGTGATGGTGGTATTGGTGGTGGTGCTGGTATTGGTGGTGGTATTGGTATTGGCACTGGTGGTGGTGGTAGTATTGGTGGTATTGGTGGTGGTGTTGGTGGTGGTGGTATTGGTGGTGGTGGTTGTGCTGGTATTGGTATTGATGGCGGTATTGGTGGCAATATTGGTGGTCGTGGTGGTATTGGTGGTGGTATTGGTACTGGTGGTGGTGGTATTGGTGGTGGTGCTGGTATTGGTGGTTGTGAGAAGTTGGCCTGGTATATGCTGTCTACTAATTAAAGTGGGCACCTTGCACCAGTCCAAACGACCCTTATTGATGATTAGGTTAAAGACAACCTTTATTGAAAGCTATCCTAGTGGTAGCTATGGAGAGCAGCCTTCAGGCTAAGTCTCGAAGGAATGTAAAGCAGCTTGTTTTACCAGTATATAACCTACTGAATGACCAAATGAAAGGAGAACCACACCAGGTGTATATAAAATATATGTATTTATTACTAAACACTCTCTACTAACCTCTTTATAAGATTAGAGAACAAGACACACAATATTAAATCACTAGAACGACAGTAAATAGCACAATACACAGTGGGCTCCAGGGGGAGACCAAACCATATACTAAGAAAGTGGTATAAGAATCACAACTTGACTAGACACAGTGCCTAGAGCACGTAGAATCACTGGGACCCCAAGGAACCACCCAAGGTAGTGACACTGGGGACCCACGGATGACGGGTGCAGTGAGGGAACACAGACGCGAGCTCCGTACAACTCTATGGGAAAGTCGCGGTTGGAATTTTAAATATTAAGGACACTTAGGAGAGAACTTCAAGCAAACCCAGCTAAACATAGAAGGTTCTAAGGCCAGCACCCTTGAGAGTACCGAGGTACCCGTGTTACCTATCCCAGAGGAGCCGGGTGCATAGGGGTCAAGTGGTGTCGGAAACCCTCGTCGTTTTCAATGGCGTGATGCGACAAAGTACTGCTGCCGTGGAGAAGAAAAGTGTCCGGTGTGATCCAAGCCTGGATCGGAGATGAGAAGAACCTGAAAGCAGAGGGGACAAAGTCTGGGTCACTTCACGTGACCAGGAGCGGAGCAATCGAATGCCCACCGATGTCGGGTGCTTCAGGTGAGATGAGGTGAAGATTGACTCTGCAGCCACGGGGACCAGGAGATGTCTGCGATGACCACAGTCCAGATTCGAGCTGTCCCACGAAGGATGTCGAGTGCTGGGGGGTCAGTGTCCGGATTGAACACAAACAAGCCTTGGCAACTGCAACCCACGTGGTCAGAGGAAAGATGCTTCTGTGAGGACCAGCAAGGTCCTGGGGACTCCCCAAGCAATGGAGAGTCAGGGCATGTCTGGAGAAACCAGGGAAGCCCTCTGAAAGTTAAAGTTGCCTTCTCAGGGACCCACAGGCCAACGGACCAGGGATCGCAAAGGGACCTCAAGCTGAATCACTAAATACAAGACCACGGAACACTCGTGGAGTGTAGGCCGGAAATCTTCAGTGAAATTACTGCTCGGGGTCAGGACTACAAGTAGCCCAAAGCACAGCTTCAGGGATCGCCGAAAAGCATATGCTGCTGCAAATGTACACGGTGCCCAGGGGTACGGGTTTCACGGTCCCCACGAGGGATACGGGCCTCAGAATTGCTGAGAGCACAGATCAACCTCGGATACCTCGGGAACCCACCTCCTGTGTTGCAGAAATCTTTGGAGTCCTTTGGGAGCTATGTAGATGCAAACTGGTCAGATGCATTTAGGTGCCTGCTCAGCAGGGGAGTAACTCCTTTACTCCAAGGGAGATTCTTCAGTCGTCCAGCAAAGCGTAGATCGTCGAAGGTTACTTGGTTTCTGTAGCAGAGTTTAGTCCAGGTAATATTTAAAGTCCTGTAGTCAGGGGTTCCTACTTTATACCCAAGGAAGGGGTGGGACAAACTCTGGGGACCCACCTATGGGAGGGTCAGGACAGAGGGGTGGCTACACCCATGTCCTTTGTCCAGTTTTGCACCAGAGCAGGAGCAAATGGCTCCTGCAACCGGTTTGAGCTGGACTATGCACAGGGACACCAAATGTGCCCCCAGTGCAGACATCAAAGCACTCTGAGAGTGCACCCACCCAGCCCCAATACACTAAAGCCTGTCTGGGAGGTGGTCACACCTCCCTGTGACAGGAAACCTGTTGTCAAGCCTTCCCCTGCCGGAGTTTCATCCAGCAGCAGGAGGGCAGACTCGTGTCTGTGGCTGGCAGCATCCATTTTGTGATGCCAGGGTTCTGTGAAGCTGGTACCGGGTGTACCGGTGTTGTCATATTTCTCCCTCTAGGAGGGTGGAATCATACCTTCCACACCAGTTACTGGTGTGGAGGTATGATTCCAAGGTGTTTGACACCAACACGACATGTTTCCATGCAGCCATATTAAAGTTAGCATTTACCGCAAGGTTATAATGCACTTAAGTATATATGGTTGGCTGCATCACAAACAACCCCAGAGAATAGGTTCCGAAGGCTGCAGAGGGGATCTGCTCATGCATGGGCACCCTCTCACATAAAACCCAGCACCCTGCCTTCAGGATTGATAAGGCCTGCCATAGGGGTGACTGATAGGTTTATATGTGCAGTGATTAGGATAGATATAGTGAACCTATATCTAAGTAAGGGGTGCATGCACCACCTTACACAGGCTGCAGTAGCAGACCTGTGGTGTCATTTTAAATGGTCTCTCAGGGGTGGCATAATACATTCTGCAGTCCCTTGGAGGCCTCTGGGGTACCTATGCCCTGGGTCAATAGTATACCATATATTAGGGACTTATAAGGGTACCCCAGAATCCAATCTGGAGTGTACCTAAAGTACTTGAACAACCAATTTAGGGAGTAAGCAGATAGACAGGGGTCCTGAATAGCAGGATCCCAGTCAGACAAATTCGAAAACCAGCAAAACACCAGGAAAAAAGTGGGGGTAACCATGCAGTCAGATTCCACCTTCCTACAGTGGTGGTATTGGTATTGGCAATGGTGGTGGTGGTAGTATTGGTGGTATTGGTGGTGGTAGTTGTATTAGTGGAGGTATTGGTAGTGGTGGTATTGGTGGTGGTGGTATTGCTGGTGGTGTTGGTGGTGGTATTGGTGGTGGTGGTGGTATCGGTGGTGGTATTGGTGGTGATGGTGGTGCTGGTATTAGTGGAGGTATTGGTGGTGGTGGTATTTGTGGTGAAGGTGGTGCTGGGTATTGGTATTGATGGTGGTATTGGTATTATTACTGGAGGTGGTGGTAGTATTGGTGGTATTGGTGGTGGTGGTGGTATTGGTGGTGGTGGTATTGGTGGTGGGGGTATTGGTGGTGGTGGTATTGGGATTGGTACTGGTGGTGGTGGTATTGGTGGTGCTGTTATTGGTATTGGTATTGGCACTGGTGGTGGTGGTAGTATTGGTGGTGGTTGTATTGGTGGTGGTATTCATGGTGGTGGTATTGGTCGTGGTGTTGGTAGCAGTGGTATTGGTGGTGGAGGTAGTTGTATTAGTGGTGGTGGTACTGGTGGTGGTGGTGGTATTGGTGGTGGTAGTGGTATTGGTGGTGGTATTGGTGGTGGTGGTGTTGGTGGTGGTGGTGGTAGTAGTGGTACTGGTGGTGTTGGTATTGGTGGTGGTAGTGGTATTGGTGGTGTTGGTGGTGGTATTGGTGGTGGTGGCATTGGTGGTGGTGGTGGTATTGGTGGTGGTGGTGGTGGATTTGGTGGTGGTGGTATTGGTGGTGGGGGTATTGGTGGTGGGGGTATTGGTGGTGGGGGTATTGGTGGTGGTGGTGGTATTGGTGGTGGTGATATTGGTGGTGGTGGTAGTGGTGGCATTGGTGGTGGTATTGGTGGTGGTGGTGGTAGTGGTGGTGGTGGTGGTATTGGTGGTGGTGGTGCTGGTTTTGGTGGTGGTGGTATTGGTGGTGGTATTGGTGGTGGTATCGGCAGTGGTGGTATTGGTAGTGGTGGTGGTGGTACTGGTGGTGGTGGTATTGGTGGTGGTATTGGTGGTGGTGGCGGTATTGGTGGTGGTGGTGGAGGTGGTGGTATTGATGGTGGTGGTATTGCTGGTATTGGTAGGGGTATTGGTGGTGGTGGTATTGGTGGTGGTGGTATTGGTATTGCTACTGGTGGTGGTGGTATTGGTGGTGTATTGGTGCTGATGGTGCTTGTATTGGTGGTGGTATTGGTACTGGTGGTGGTGGTAGTATTGGTGGTATTGTTGGTGGTGGTATTGGTGGTATTAGTGGTATTGGTGGTGGTGGTATTGGTGGTGTTGGTGGTGGTATTGGTGGTGGTGGTATTAGTGGTGGTATTGGTGGTGGTATTGGTGGTGGTATTGGTGGTGATGGTTTTATTGGTGGTGATGGTGGTATTGGTGGTGGTGGTATTGGTGGTGGTGGTGGTGCTGGTATTGGCATTGGTGGTGGTATTGGTATTGGTACTGGTGGTGGTGGTGGTAGTATTGGTGGTGGTGTTATTGGTGGTGGTGGTATTGGTGGTGGTGGTGATATTGGTGGTATTGGTGGTGGTGGTATTGCTGGTATTGGTGGTGGTATTAATGGTAGTGGTGGTATTGCTGGTGGTGGTATTTGTGGTGGTGGTGGCATTAGTTGAGGTATTGGTGGTGGTATTGGTGGTGATGGTGGTATTTGTGGTGGTATTGGTGGTGATGGTGGTGCTGATATTGGTATTGATGGTGGTATTGGTGGTGGGGGTAGTAATGGTAGTGGTTGTATTGGTGGTGGTATTGGTGGTGGTGGTATTGGTGGTGGTGGTGGTACTGGTGGTGGTGGTATTGGTGGTGGTGGTGATATTGGTGGTGGTGGTGGTATTGGTGGTGGTGGTATTGGTGGTGGTGTTGGTGGTGGTATTGGTGGTGGTGGTATTGGTGGTGGTATTGGTGGTGGTGGTATTGGTTGTGCTGGTGGTGCTGGTATTGATGGTGGTATTGGTATTGGTACTGGTGGTGGTGGCGGTGGTAGTATTGGTGGTATTGGTGGTGTTGGTGGTGGTGGTGGTATTGGTGGTGGTAGTGGTGGTGGTGGTGGATTTGGTGGTGGTGATATTGGTGATGGGGGTATTGGTGGTGTGGTATTGGTGATGGTGATATTGGTGGTGGTGGTAGTGGTGGTATTGGTGGTTGTAGCGGTATTGGTGGTGGTGGTGGTATTGGTGTTGGTGGTGGTGATATTGGTGGTGGTGGTGCTGGTATTGGTGGTGGTGGTATTGGTGGTGGTATTGGTGGTGGTGGTATTGCTGGTGGTGGTACTGGTGGTGGTGGTATTGCTGGTGGTATTTGTGGTGGTGGTAGTGATATTGGTGGTGGTGGTATTGGTGGTGGTGTTGGTGGTGGTATTTGTGGTGGTATTGGTGGAGATGGTATTGGTGGAGGTGGTGGTGGTACTGGTGGTGGTGGTATTGGTGGTGGTATTGGTGGTGCTGGTTGTGCTGGTATTGATATTGGTATTGGTACTGGTGGTGGTGGTGGTGGTGGTAGTATTGGTGGTATTGGTGGTGTTGGTGGTGGTATTGGTGGTAGTGGTGGTGGTATTGGTAGTGGTATTGGTGGTATTGGTGGTGGTGGTGTCGGTGGTGGTATTGGTGGTGGTGGTATTGGTGGTGGTGGTATTGATGGTGGTGGTATTGGTATTGATGGTGGTGGTACTGGTGGTGGTGGTATTGGTGGTGGTGGTATTAGTATTGGTTGTGGTATTGGTATTGGTGGTGGTTGTATTGGTGGTGGTGGTAGTATTGTTGGAGGTATTTGTATTGGCGGTGGTGGTATTGGTGGTGGCCTTGGTGGTGGTGGCATTGGTGGTGGTGGTTTTGCTTGTGGGGTATTGGTGATAGTGGTGGTATTGGTGGTGGTGGCAGTATTGGTGGTGGTGGTGGTGATGGTGGTATTGATGGTGGTGGTATTGGTGGTGGTATTGGTGGTGGTGGTGGTGCTGGTATTTGTGGTGTTATTGGTATTGGCACTGGTGGTGGTGGTGGTGGTAGTATTAGTGGAGGTATTGGTGGTGGTATTGGTGGTGGTGGTGGTGGTGGTGGTATTGGTGGTGGTTGTGCTGGTATTGGTATTGATGGTGGTATTGGTACTGGTGGTGGTGGCAATATTGGTGGTGGTGGTGGTATTGGTGGTGGTGGTATTGGTGGTGGTATTGGTATTGGTACTGGTGGCGGTGGTATTGGTGGTGGTGATGGTGCTGGTATTGGTATTGGCAATGGTGGTTGTGGTAGTATTGGTGGTATTGGTGGTAGTAGTGGTATTAGTGGAGGTATTGGTGGTGGTGGTGTGGTATTGGCGGTGGTGGTATTGGTGGTGGTGGTGGTATTGGTGGTGATGGTATTGGTGTTGGTTTTGGTGGTGGTATTGGTGGTGGTGGTGGTATTGGTGGTGGTATTGGTGGTGATGGTGGTGCTGTTATTGGTATTGAAGGTGGTATTGGTACTGGTGGTGGTAGTATTGGTGGTATTGGTGGTGGTGGTATTAGTGGAGGTATTGGTGGTGGTGGTATTGGTGGTGAAGGTGGTGCTGGGTATTGGTATTGATGGTGGTATTTATATTATTACTGGTGGTGGTGGTAGTATTGGTGGTGGTGGTGGTATTGGTGGTGGTGGTGGGGGTATTGGTGGTGGTATTGGTATTGGTACTGGTGGTGGTGGTCTTGGTGGTGCTGGTATTGGTATTGGTGGTGGTATTGGTATTGGCACTGGTGGTGGTGGTAGCATTGGTGGTTGTAGTGGTATTGGTGGTGGTGGTATTGGTGGTGGTATTCATGGTGGTGGTATTGGTGGTGGTGGTGGTATTGGTGGTGGTATTGGTGGTGGTGGTGGTGGTGGTAGTAGTGGTACTGGTGGTGTTGGTATTGGTGGTGGTATTGGTGGTGTTGGTGGTGGTATTGGTGGTGGTATAGGTAGTGGTGGTATTGGTGGTGGTATTAATGGTAGTGGTGGTATTGGTGGTGGTGGTATTTGTGGTGGTGGTGATATTGGTGGTGGTGGTGGTATTGGTGGTGGTGGTATTGGTGGTGGTGGTATTGGTGGTGGTGGTGGATTTGGTGGTGGTGGTATTGGTGGTGGGGGTATTGGTAGTGGTGGTGGTATTGCTGGTGGTGATATTGGTGGTTTTGGTAGTGGTGGTATTGGTGGTGGTATTGGTGGTGGTGGTGGTATTGGTGGTGGTATTGGTGTTGGTGGTGGTGGTATTGGTGGTGCTGGTGGTGCTTGTATTGGTGGTGGTGGTGGTATTGGTGGTGGTGGTATTGGTAGTGGTGGTGGTGGTACTGGTGGTGGTGGTATTGGTGGTGGTATTGGAGGTGGTGGTGGTATTGGTGGTGGTGGTGTTGATGGTGGTGGTATTGGTGGTGGAGGTGGTGGTATTGATGGTGGTGGTATTGCTGGTATTGGTGGGGGTATTGGTGGTGGTGGTATTGGTGGTATTGGTATTGCTACTGGTGGTGGTGGTATTGGTGGTGTATTGGTGCTGGTGGTGCTTGTATTGGTGGTGGTATTGGTACTGGTGGTGGTGGTAGTATTGGTGGTATTGTTGGTGGTGGTATTGATGGTGGTAGTATTGGTGGTAGTGGTGGTATTAGTGGTATTGGTGGTGGTGGTATTGGTGGTGTTGGTGGTGGTATTGGTGGTGGTGGTGGTATTAGTGATGGTATTGGTGGTGGTATTGGTGGTGATGGTTTTATTGGTGGTATTGGTGGTATTGGTGGCGGTGGTATTGGTGGTGGTGGTGCTGGTATTGGCATTGGTGGTGGTATTGGTATTGGTACTGGTGGTGGTGGTGGTAGCATTGGTGCTGGTGTTATTGGTGGTGGTGGTGATATTGGTGGTATTGGTGGTGGTGGTATTGGTGGTATTGGTGGTGGTGATATTGGTAGTGGTATTAATGGTAGTGGTGGCATTGGTGGTGGTGGTATTTGTGGTGGTGGTGATATTGGTGGTGGTGGTGGTATTGGTGGCAGTGTTGGTGTTGGTATTTGTGGTGGTGGTGGCATTAGTGGAGGTATTGTTGGTGGTATTGGTGGTGATGGTGGTATTTGTGGTGGTATTGGTGGTGATGGTGGTGCTGGTATTGGTATTGATGGTGGTATTGGTACTGGTGGTGGGGGCAGTAATGGTAGTGGTGGTATTGGTGGTGGTATTGATGGTGGTGGTATTGGTAGTGGTGGTGGTGGTATTGGTGGTGGTGGTGGTATTGGTGGTGGTGGTATTGGTGGTGGTGGTATTGGTGGTGGTGTTGGTTGTGGTATTGGTGGTGGTATTGGTGGTGGTGTTATTGGTGGTGCTGGTGGTGCTGGTATTAGTATTGATGGTGGTATTGGTATTGGTACTGGTGGTGCTGGTGGTTGTAGTATTGGTGGTATTGGTGGTGTTGGTGATGGTGGTGGTATTGGTGGAAGTGGTGGTGGTATTGGTAGTGGTATTGCTGGTGGTGGTATCAGTGGTGGTATTGGTGGTGGTGGTATTGCTTGTGGTGGTATTGGTATTGATGGTGGTGGTATTGGTATTGGTGGTTGTATTGGTAGAGGTGGTACTGGTAATGGTGGTGGTGGTACTGGTAATGGTGGTGGTGGTACTGGTGGTGGTGTATTGGTGGTGGTGGTATAAGTATTGGTGGTGGTATTGGTATTGGTGGTGGTGGTAATGGTGGTGGTGGCATTGGTTGTGGTGGTAGTATTGGTGGAGGTATTTGTATTGGTGGTGGTGGTATTGGTGGTGGTGTTATTGGTGGTGGTGGTTTTGCTTGTGGGTTATTGGTGGTAATGGTGGTATTGGTGGTGGTGGTAGTAATCTTGGTGGTGGTGGTGGTATTGATGGTGGTGGTATTGGTGCTGGTATTGGTGGTGGTATTGGTATTGGCACTGGTGGTGGTGGTGGTGGTAGTATTGGTGGTATTGGTGGTGGTGGTATTAGTGGAGGTATTGGTGGTGGTATTGGTGGTGGTATTGGTGGTGGTATTGGTGGTGGTGGTATAGGTGGTGATGGTTGTGCTGGTATTGGTATTCATGGTGGTATTGGTACTGGTGGTGGTGGCAGTATTGGTGGTGGTGGTGGTATTGGTGGTGGTATTGGTGGTGGTATTGGTATTGGCACTGGTGGTGGTGGTATTGGTGGTGGTGGTGGTGCTAGTATTGGTGGCGGTATTGGTATTGGCAATGGTGGTGGTGGTAGTATTGGTGGTATTGGTGGTGGTAGTGGTATTAGTGGAGGTATTGGTGGTGGTGGTGGTGGTATTGGCGGTGGTGGTATTGGTGGTATTGGTGGTGGTGGTATTGGTGGTGGTGGTATTGGTGGTGGTGTTGGTGGTGGTATTGGTGGTGGTGGTGGTATTGGTGGTGGTATTCGTGGTGGTATTGGTGGTGGTATTGGTGGTGATGGTGGTGCTGGTATTGGTATTGAAGATGGTATTGGTACTGGTGGTGGTAGTATTGATGGTATTGGTGGTGGTGGTATTAGTGGAGGTATTGGTGGTGGTGGTATTGGTGGTGCTGGGTATTGGTATTGATGGTGGTATTGGTATTATTACTGGTGGTGGCGGTAGTATTGGTGGTATTGGTGGTGGGGGTATTGGTCAGGGTATTGGTGGTGGTATTGGTACTGGTGGTGGTGGTATTGGTGGTGCTGGTATTGGTATTGGTGGTGGTATTGGTATTGGCACTGGTGGTGGTGGTATTGGTGGTGATATTCATGTTGGTGGTATTGGTGTTGGTGTTGGTAGTGGTGGTATTGGTGGTGGAGGTAGTGGTATGAGTGGTGGTGGTACTGGTGGTGATGGTGGTACTGGTGGTGGTGGTGGTATTGGTGGTGGTGGTGGTAGTGGTGGTGGTATTGGTGGTGGTGGTGTTGGTGGTGGTGGTGGTAGTAGTGGTACTGGTGGTGTTGGTATTGGTGGTGGTGGTGGTATTGGTGGTGTTGGCGGTGGTGTTGGTGGTGGTATTGGTGGTGGTGGCATTGGTGGTGGTGGTGGTATTGGTGGTGGTGGTATTGTTGGTGGTGGTGGTATTGGTGGTGGTATTGGTGGTGGTGTTGGATTTGATGGTGGTGGTATTGGTGGTGGGGGTATTGGTGGTGGTGCTGGTATTGGTGATGGTGATATTGGTGGTGGTGGTAGTGGGGGTATTGGTGGTATTGGTGGTGGTATTGATGGTGGTGGTGGTATTGCTGGTGGTGGTGCTGGTTTTGGTGGTTTTGGTATTGGTGGTGGTATTGGTAGTGGTGGTATTGGTAGTGGTGGTGGTGGTACTGGTGGTGGTGGTATTGGTGGTGGTATTGGTGGTGGTGATGGTGGTATTGGTGGTGGTGGTATTGATGGTGGTGGTATTGGTGGTGGAGGTGGTGGTATTGATGGTGGTGGTATTGCTGGTATTGATGGGGGTATTGGTGGTGGTGGTATTGGTGGTGGTGGTATTGGTATTGCTACTGGTGGTGGTGGTATTGGTGGTGTATTGGTGCTGGTGATGCTTGTATTGGTGGTGGTATTGGTACTGGTGGTGGTGGTAGTATTGGTGGTATTGTTGGTGGTGGTATTGGTGGTGGTAGTATTGGTGGTAGTGGTGGTATTAGTGGTATTGGTGGTGGTGGTATTGGTGGTGTTGGTGGTGGTATTGGTGGTGGTGGTGGTATTAGTGATGGTATTGGTGGTGGAATTGGTGGTGTTGGTGGTGGTGTTGGTGGTGGTATTGGTGGTGGTGGCATTGGTGGTGGTGGTGGTATTGGTGGTGGTGGTATTGGTGGTGGTGGTGGTATTGGTGGTGGTATTGGTGGTGGTGTTAGATTTGGTGGTGGTGGTATTGGTGGTGGGGGTATTGGTGGTGGTGGTGGTATTGGTGATGGTGGTGGTATTGGTGATGGTGATATTGGTGGTGGTGGTAGTGGTGGTATTGGTGGTGGTATTTATGGTGGTGGTGGTATTGGTGGTGGTGGTGGTATTGGTGTTGGTTGTGGTGGTATTGGTGGTGGTGGTGCTGGTTTTGGTGGTTTTGGTATTTGTGGTGGTATTGGTAGTGGTGGTATTGGTAGTGTTGGTGGTGGTACTGGTGGTGGTGGTATTGGTGGTGGTATTGGTGGTGGTATTGGTGGTGGTATTGGTGGTGGTGGTATTGGTGGTGCTGGTATTGGTATTGATGGTGGTATTGGTATTGGTACTGGTGGTGGTGGTAGTATTGGTGGTATTGGTGGTGTTGGTGGTGGTGGTGGTATTGGTGGTGGTGGTATTGGTGGTAGTATTGGTGGTGGTATTGGTGGTGGTAGTGGTGGTGGTGGTGGATTTGGTGGTGGTGGTATTGGTGGTGGGGGTATTGGTGGTGGTGGTGGTATTGGTGATGGTGATGGTGAAATTGGTGGTGGTGGTTATGGTGGTAATGGTGGTGGTATTGGTGGTTCTAGTGGTATTGGTGGTGGTGGTGGTGGTATTGGTGTTGGTGGTGGTGGTATTGGTGGTGGTGGTGCTGGTATTGGTGGTGGTATTGGTGGTGGTGGTGGTATTGGTGGTGGTGGTATTAGTGGTGGTGCTACTGGTGGTGGTGGTATTGGTGGTGGTGGTATTGGTGGTGGCATTGGTGGTGGTATTGGTGGTGGTGGTGGTAGTAGTGGTAATGGTGGTGTTGGTATTGGTGGTGGTGGTGGTATTAGTGGTGTTGGTGGTGGTATTGGTGGTGGTGGCATTGGTGGAGGTGGTGGTATTGGTGGTGGTGGTGGTATTGGTGGTGGTAGTGGTGGTGGTGGTGGATTTGGTGGTGGTAGTATTGGTGGTGGGGGTATTGGTGGTGGTGGTGGTATTGGTGATGGTGATATTGGTGGTGGTGGTATTGGTGGTGGTAGTGGTATTGGTGGTGGTGGTGGTGGTATTGGTGCTGGTGGTGCTGGTATTGGTGGTGGTGGTATTGGTGGTGGTATTGGTGGTGGTGGTACTGGTGGTGGTGGTATTGCTGGTGGTATTGGTGGTGGTGATGATATTGGTGGTGGTGGTATTGGTGGTGGTGATATTGGTGGTGGTGTTGGTGGTGGTATTGTTGGTGGTGGTATTGGTGGTGGTGGTATTGGTGGTGCTGGTGGTGCCTGTATTGATGGTGGTATTGGTATTGGTACTGGTGGTGGTGGTAGTGGTAGTATTGGTGGTATTGTTGGTGGTGGTGGTATTGGTGGTAGTGGTGGTGGTATTGGTAGTGGTATTGGTGGTATTGGTGGTGGTGGTATTGGTGGTGGGTGGGGTGGTATTGGTGGCGGTGGTATTGGTGTCGGTGGTATTGGTGATGGTGGTATTGGTATTGATGGTGGTGGTATTGGTATTGGTGGTTGTATTGGTGGTGGTGGTACTGGTATTGGTGGTGGTGGTGTTGGTGGTGGTGGTATTAGTATTGGTTGTGGTATTGGTATTGGTGGTGGTGGTATTGGTGGTGGTGGTAGTATTGGTGGAGGTATTTGTATTGGTGGTGGTGGTATTGGTGGTGGCATTGGTGGTGGCATTGGTGGTGGTGGTGGTATTGGTGGTGGTGGTAGTATTGGTGGTGGTGGTGGTGGTATTGGTGGTGGTATTGGTGGTGGTGGTATTGGTGGTGATGGCGGTGCTGGTATTGGTGGTGGTATTGGCACTGGTGGTGGTGGTAGTATTGGTGGTATTGGTGATGGTATTGGTGGTGGTGGTTGTGCTGGTATTGGTATTAATGGCGGTATTGGTACTGGTGGTGGTGGCAATATTGGTGGTGGTGGTATTGGTGGTGGTATTGGTACTGGTGGTGGTGGTATTGGTGGTGGTGGTGGTGCTGGTATTGGTGGTGGCATTGGTATTGGCAATGGTGTTGGTGGTAGTATTGGTGGTATTGGTGGTGGTAGTGGTATTAGTGGAGGTATTGGTGGTGGTATTGGCAGTGGTGGTATTGGTGGTATTGGTGGTGGTGGTATTGGTGGTGGTGGTATTGGTGGTGGTGTTGGTGGTGGTATTGGTGGTGGTGGTGGTATTGGTGGTGGTATTGGTGGTGGTATTGGTGGTGGTATTGGTGGTGATGGTGGTGATGGTGGTGCTGGTATTGGTATTGAAGGTTGTATTGGTACTGGTGGTGGTAGTATTGGTGGTATTGGTGGTGGTATTAGTGGAGGTATTGGTGGTGGTGGTATAGGTGGTGAAGGTGGTGCTGGGTATTGGTATTGATGGTGGTATTGGTATTATTACTGGTGGTGGTGGTAGTATTGGTGGTATTGGTGGTGGTGGTGGTATTGGTGGTGGTTGTATTGGTGGTATTGGTGGTGGGGGTATTGGTGGTGGTATTGGTGGTGGTATTGGTATTGGTATTGGTATTGGTACTGGTGGTGGTGGTATTGGTGGTGCTGGTATTGGTATTGGTGGTGGTATTGGTATTGGCACTGGTGGTGGTGGTAGTATTGGTGGTTGTAGTGGTATTTGTGTTGGTGATATTGGTGGTGGTATTCATGGTGGTGGTATTGGTGGTAGTGTTGGTAGTGGTGGTATTGGTGGTGGAGATAGTTGTATTAGTGGTACTGGTGGTGGTGGTGGTGGTATTGGTGGTGGTATTGGTGGTGGTGGTGGTAGTAGTGGTACCGGTGGTGTTGGTATTGGTGGTGGTGGTATTGGTGGTGGTGTTGGTGGTGGTATTGTTGGTGGTGGTATTGGTGGTGGTGGTATTGGTGGTGCTGGTGGTGCTTGTATTGATGGTGGTATTGGTATTGGTACTGGTGGTGGTGGTAGTGGTAGTATTGGTGGTATTGTTGGTGGTGGTGGTATTGGTGGTAGTGGTGGTGGTATTGGTAGTGGTATTGGTGGTATTGGTGGTGGTGGTATTGGTGGTGGGTGGGGTGGTATTGGTGGCGGTGGTATTGGTGTCGGTGGTATTGGTGATGGTGGTATTGGTATTGATGGTGGTGGTATTGGTATTGGTGGTTGTATTGGTGGTGGTGGTACTGGTATTGGTGGTGGTGGTGTTGGTGGTGGTGGTATTAGTATTGGTTGTGGTATTGGTATTGGTGGTGGTGGTATTGGTGGTGGTGGTAGTATTGATGGAGGTATTTGTATTGGTGGTGGTGGTATTGGTGGTGGCATTGGTGGTGGCATTGGTGGTGGTGGTGGTATTGGTGGTGGTGGTAGTATTGGTGGTGGTGGTGGTGGTATTGATGGTGGTGGTATTGGTGGTGGTATTGGTGGTGGTGGTATTGGTGGTGATGGCGGTGCTGGTATTGGTGGTGGTATTGGTATTGGCACTGGTGGTGGTGGTAGTATTGGTGATGGTATTGGTGGTGGTGGTATTGGTGGTGGTGGTTGTGCTGGTATTGGTGGTGGCATTGGTATTGGCAATGGTGGTGGTGGTAGTATTGGTGGTATTGGTGGTGGTAGTGGTATTAGTGGAGGTATTGGTGGTGGTATTGGCAGTGGTGGTATTGGTGGTATTGGTGGTGGTGGTATTGGTGGTGGTGTTGGTGGTGGTATTGGTGGTGGTGGTGGTATTGGTGGTGGTATTCGTGGTGGTATTGGTGGTGGTATTGGTGGTGATGGTGGTGATGGGGGTGCTGGTATTGGTATTGAAGGTTGTATTGGTACTGGTGGTGGTAGTATTGGTGGTATTGGTGGTGGTGGTGGTATTAGTGGAGGTATTGGTGGTGGTGGTATAGGTGGTGAAGGTGGTGCTGGGTATTGGTATTGATGGTGGTATTGGTATTATTACTGGTGGTGGTGGTAGTATTGGTGGTATTGGTGGTGGTGGTGGTGGTATTGGTGGTGGTTGTATTGGTGGTATTGGTGGTGGGGGTATTGGTGGTGGTATTGGTGGTGGTATTGGTGGTGGTATTGGTATTGGTATTGGTACTGGTGGTGGTGGTATTGGTGGTGCTGGTATTGGTGGTGGTATTGGTATTGGCACTGGTGGTGGTGGTAGTATTGGTGGTTGTAGTGGTATTTGTGTTGGTGATATTGGTGGTGGTATTCATGGTGGTGGTATTGGTGGTAGTGTTGGTAGTGGTGGTATTGGTGGTGGAGATAGTTGTATTAGTGGTACTGGTGGTGGTGGTGGTGGTATTGGTGGTGGTATTGGTGGTGGTGGTGGTAGTAGTGGTACCGGTGGTGTTGGTATTGGTGGTGGTGGTATTGGTTGTGTTGGTGGTGGTATTGGTGGTGGTGGCATTGCTGGTGGTGGTATTGGTGGTGGTATTGGTGGTGGTGGTATTGGTGGTGGGGGTGGTATTGGTGGTGGTAGTGGTGGTGGTGGAATTGGTGGTGGTATTGGTGGTGGGGGTATTGGTGGTGGTGGTGGTATTGGTGGTGGTGATATTGGTGGTGGTGGTATTGGTGGTGGTATTGGTGGTGGTATTGGTGGTGGTATTGGTGGTGGTGGTGGTATTGGTGGTGGTGGTGGTGGTATTGGTGTTGGTGGTGGTGGTATTGGTGGTGTGGTGGTGGTTTTGGTGGTGGTGGTAGTGGTGTTGGTGGTGGTATTGGTGGTGGTATTGGTGGTGGTGGTATTGATGGTGGTGATATTGGTGGTGGAGGTGGTGGTATTGATGGTGGTGGTATTGCTGGTATTGGTGGGGGTATTGGTGGTGGTGGTATTGGCGGTGGTGGTATTGGTATTGCTACTGGTGGTGGTGTATTGGTGCTGGTGGTGCTTGTATTGGTGGTGGTATTGGTACTGGTGGTGGTGGTATTGTTGGTGGTGGTATTGGTGGTGGTAGTATTGGTGGTAGTGGTGGTATTGGTGGTATTAGTGGTATTGGCGGTGGTGGTATTGGTGGTGATGGTGGTGGTATTGGTGGTGGTATTATTGATGGTATTGGTGGTGGTATTGGTGGTGATGGTTTTGTTGGTGGTGATGGTGGTATTGGTGGCGGTGGTATTGGTGGTGGTGGTGGTGCTGGTATTGGCATTGGTGATGGTATTGGTATTGGTACTGGTGGTGGTAGTATTGGTGGTAGTGTTATTGGTGGTGGTGGTATTGATGGTGGTGGTATTGGTGGTGGAGGTGGTGGTATTGATGGTGGTGGTATTGCTGGTATTGGTGGGGGTATTGGTGGTGGTGGTATTGGCGGTGGTGGTATTGGTATTGCTACTGGTGGTGGTGTATTGGTGCTGGTGGTGCTTGTATTGGTGGTGGTATTGGTACTGGTGGTGGTGGTAGTATTGGTGGTATTGTTGGTGGTGGTATTGGTGGTAGTGGTGGTATTGGTGGTATTAGTGGTATTGGTGGTGGTATTGGTGGTATTGGTGGTATTGGTGGTGGTGGTGGTATTAGTGATGGTATTGGTGGTGGTATTGGCGGTGGTATTGGTGGTGATGGTTTTGTTGGTGGTGATGGTGGTATTGGTGGCGGTGGTATTGGTGGTGGTGCTGGTATTGGCATTGGTGGTGGTATTGGTACTGGTGGTGGTAGTATTGGTGGTGGTGTTATTGGTGGTGGTGGTGATATTGGTGGTATTGGTGGTGGTGGTATTGGTGGTGGTGGTATTGGTGGTGGTATTAATGGTAGTGGTGGTATTGGTGGTGGTATTTGTGGTGGTGGTGATATTGGTGGTGGTGGTGGTATTGGTGGCAGTGTTGGTGTTGGTATTTGTGGTGGTGGTGGCATTAGTGGAGGTATTGGTGGTGGTATTGGGGGTGATGGTGGTATTTGTGGTGGTATTGGTGGTGATGGTGGTGCTGGTATTGGTATTGATGGTGGTATTGGTACTGGTGGTGGGGGTAGTAATGGTAGTGGTGGTATTGGTGGTGGTATTGGTGGTGGTGGTATTGGTAGTGGTGGTGGTGGTGGTACTGGTGGTGGTGGTATTGGTGGTGGTATTGATGGTGGTGGTGATATTGGTGGTGGTGGTGGTATTGGTGGTGGTGGTATTGGTGGTATTGGTGGTGGTGTTGGTGGTGGTATTGGTGGTGGTGGTGGTATTGGTGGTGGTATTGGTGGTGCTGGTAGAGCTGGTATTGGTATTGGTACTGGAGGTAGTATTGGTGGTGGTATTGGTGGTGGTGGCATTGGTGGTGGTGGTATTGGTGGTGGTGGTGGTATTGGTGGTGGTGGTGGTGGTGGATTTGGTGGTGGTGGTATTGGTGGTGGGGGTATTGTTGGTGGTGGTGGTATTGGTGATATTGGTGGTGGTGGTAGTGGTGGTATTGGTGGTTGTAGTGGTATTGGTGGTGGTGGTGGTATTGGTGGTGGTGGTATTGGTGGTGGTGGTGCTGGTATTGGTGGTGGTGGTATTGGTGGTGGTATTGGTGGTGGTGGTATTGGTGGTGGTTGTGAGAAGTTGGCCTGGTATATGCTGTCCACTAATTAAAGTGGGCACCTTGCACCAGTCCAAACGACCCTTATTGATAATTAGGTTAAAGACAACCTTTATTGAAAGCTATCCTAGTGGTAGCTATGGAGAGCAGCCTCCAGGCTAAGTCTCGAAGGAATGTAAAGCAGCTTGTCTTACCAGTATATAACCTCTTGAATGACCAAATGAAAGGAGAACCACACAAGGTATATATAAAATATATGTATTTATTACTAAACACTCTCTACTAACCTCTTTATGAGATGAGAGAACAAGGCACACAATATTACAGTACTAGAACGACAGTAAATAGCACAATACACAGTGGGCTCCAGGGGAGACCAAACCATATATTAAGAAAGTGGTATAACAACCACGAATTGACTAGACACAGTGCCTAGAGCACGTAGGAATCGCTGGGACCCCAAGGAACCACCCAAGGTAGTGACACAGGGGACCCACGGAGGACGGGTGCAGTGTGGGAACACAGACACGAGCTCCGTACAACTCTATGGGAAAGTCGCGGTTGGAAATTTAGAGTTTAAGGACACTTCAAGCAAACCCATCTAAACATAGAAGGTTCTAAGGCCAGCACCCTTGTGAGTACCGAGGTACCCATGTTACCTAGCCCAGGGAAGCCGGGTGCATAGGGGTCAAGTGGTGTCGGAAACCCTCGTCGTTTTCAATGGCGTGATGCGAAGAAGTGCTATTGCCGTGGAGAAGAAAAGTGTCCGGTGTGACCCAAGCCTGGATCGGAGATGAGAAGAACCTGAAAGCAGAGGGGACAAAGTCTGGGTCACTTCACGTGACCAGGAGCGGAGCAATCGAATGCCCACCGATGTCGGGCGCTTCAGGTGCGAAGAGGTGAAGCTTGACTCTGCAGCCACGGGAACCAGGAGATGTCAACGATGACCAGAGTCCGCAGGCGAGCTGTCCCACAAAGGATGTCGAGTGCTGAGGGGTCAATTTCTAGATTGGAGACCAACAAGCCTTGGCAACTGCAACCCTTGCAGTCAGAGAAAAGATGCTTCGGTGAGGACCAGCAAGGTGCAGGTAACTCCCCAAGCGATGGAGAGTCAGGGCACATCTGGAGCAACCAGGAAAGCCCACTGAAAGTTAAAGTTGCCTTATCAGGGACCCACAGGTCAACGGACCAGGGATCGTGAAGGGACCTCAAGAGGAATCACACAATACCAGCCCACGGAACACTCGTGGAGTGTAGGCCAGTAATCTTCGGTGGAAACACTGTTTGGGGCTTGGACTACAAGTATCCCAAAGCACAGCTGCAGGGATCGCCTAAAAGCATATGCTTCCGCAAATGTGCACGGTGTCCAGGGGTTCGGGTTGCATGGTCCCCACGAGGGCTGCGGTTCTCAGGTTTGCTGAGAGCTCTAGTCGGCCTTGGGGAAGCTTGGAAACCCACCTCCTGTTTTGCAAAATCTTCGGAGTCCATCAGGAGCTGCGTAGATGCAAACCAGTCAGATGCATTGAGGTGCCTGCCTTGCAGGGGAGTAACTCCTTTACTCCAAGGGAGATTCTTCAGTCATCCAGCAAAGCATAGATCATTGAAGGTTACTTGGTTTCTGTAGCAGAGTTTAGTCCAGGTAATATCTAAAGTCCTATAGTCAGGGTTCCTACTTTATATCCAAGGAAGGGGTGGGACAAACTCTGGGGACCCACCTATGGGAGGGCCAGGACAGAGGGGTGGCTACACCCATGTCCTTTGTCCAGTTTTGCGCCAGAGCAGGGGCTAATAGCCCCTGCAACCGGTTTGAGCTGGACTATGCACAGGGACACCAAATGTGCCCCCAGTGCAGACATCAAAGCACTCTTGGAGTGCACCCACCCAGCCCCAATACACTAAAGCCTGTCTGGGAGGTGGTCACACCTCCCTGTGACAGGAAACCTATTGTCCAGCCTCCCCTGCCGGAGTTTCGTCCAGCAGCAGGAGGGCAGACTCGTGTCTGTGGCTGGCAGCATCCATTTTGTGATGCCAGGGCTCTGTGAAGCTGGTACCGGGTGTACCGGTGCTGTCATATTTCTCCCTCTAGGAGGGAGGAATCCTACCTCCCACACCAGTTACTGGTGTGGAGGTATGATTCAAGGTGTTTGACACCAAACACGACATAATTCCTTGCAGCCGTTTTAAAGTTAGCATTTACCGCGAGGTTATAATGCACTTAAGAGTATATGGTTGGCTGCATCACAAACAACCCCGGAATAGTGGTTCCAAAGGCTGCAGAGGGGCTCTGCTCATGCATGGGCACCCTCTCACATAAAACCCAGCACCCTGCCTTCAGGATTGATAAGGCCTGCCATAGGGGTGACTGATAGGCTTATATGTGCATTGATTAGGATAGATATAGTGAACCTATATCTAAGTAAGGGGTGCATGCACCACCTTACACAGGCTGCAGTAGCAGACCTGTTGTGTCATTTTGAATGGCCTCTCAGGGGTGGCATAATACATGCTGCAGCCCCTGGGAGGCCTTTGGTGTACCTATGCCCTGGGTACATAGTATACCATATACTAGGGACTTATAAGGGTACCCCAGAATCCAATCTGGAGTGTACCTAAAGTACATGAACAACCAATTTAGGGAGAAAGCAGATAGACTGGGGTCCTGATTAGCAGGATCCCATTCAGACTAGTAAAAAATCAGCAAAACACCAGAAAAAAAGTGGGGGCAACCATGCAGTCAGATTCCACCTTCCTACATAACCCCCCCAAACAAAAGGAGATAAGGCTAACCTTGCCCAGTTGAGACTTTATTGACTAAGTGGCCATATAAGGAAGATCCTGCACTAGCATGGATACCCCCTGTCTTATGGTCCACTAAGGAGTGCCTACCCCTAAGGGTACTGGCTTTTCTCCAGAAGTTGGGGTTACTACCTGTAGTGTGTTTTGGCAAAGAAAAAGGCTGGTGGGGTGTCTGAGTAGAGAAGTGAGGCCCTAATAAAGTTGGTCTCAGCTTCCTCAGAGCACTGGTCACCATGGAGGCCTTTCTTTCCATGACTGAGTTGTATCTGGCCCTAAGGGTCAACCTCTGGCTGCCTACATCTGGGGGTTGGGTCCCTTTGGTTGGAACACTGGAGGGACATGGTAGGTTTGGAACCACTTGGTCCCAGGTTTGCCTTTGCCCAACAGAATCCATCTGGGGGAGGTCCCTATCCAATGGTAAGAGGGATCCCTCAGTGGGTTGAGGAATTTTCACCTGGCTAGGGCTACTAGACTGGGTGCCCCTAATCTGTGGATGAGGGGGTTCCTCTGGACAATGGGCCCTAAGGGGTCCACTGACCTCTCTGACCTCTGCAGCCCTAGGCTGAGTGAGGTAGGGTAGAGAGGGGCAGGATACCTGCTCCAGACTGGGTATCACCTTGGAAGGGTCCCCTGCCATCAGGGGTGTTGCCAGGCCAGGCCTGACCACCTCTGGGGCAGTTCCTTCACTAGGGGTAGGATCAGTTCCCTGAGGAAGCTGACCCTTACCTATAGTCTGGGGGGAAGAAGACTTTTCTTCAATCCTTCTGCTCTCTTGTGGAGTAGAGTGGGCCATTCTTTCCAGGCTCCACTTCTCCAAAATTTCCCTGGGATGGGGCTGAGGCCCTAACAGCCCCACCAACTTTCTCAGAGAGGCCTAACATTTTTAAATGGGCCTGGTATTCAACTTCAGCCCAGGCTGAAACCTCCAGATCATTGCCCAACAGGCAATCTACAGGCAAGTTTGGGGACACTGCCACTCTCTTTCGGCCAGTGACCCCTCCCCAGCTGAGATTGACTATGGCCGTAGGATGATCTGTGCTGATACCATCAATGTTGGTCACCTGGTACTTGAACTCAGGTAAAAGCTGTTGAGGGGGGACTAGTTTCCCAGTCACCATGGTGACACTAGCCCCAGTGTCCCTGAGTGCCAAAGCTTTCTGACCATTGATCAGTGGCTCCTGTCTGTACTTGCCCAAGGAATTAGAACTTACAGTAAAAGTGGCAAATACCATGCCACCATCATAGACTAAGGAGGCCTGTGAGGAGGACCTTGACAAGCTGGGGTCCACCTCAGTTCCCCATACCAACCCACCTAACTTTTTGGGGGCATTTCTACCACCTGGGGGATTACTACTTGTAGTACCAGGAGGAGTGGTAGTATTGCTGGGAGGAACATTTTCCTTATTGCTGGCCTTAGGGCAACTGGGGTCATTTTCCAGTGGCCAGGCTTCTTACATATATGGCAATAAGGTTTCTTTTCAGGGGAGGAAGGAGTTTGGGACCCACCCCCAGAAGAGGACTTTTGGGGCCCTGTAGTGGATTTATCTTTTGATTTATCCCCACCTTTCTCTTGGTTTTTGGAAGAATCTTTCTTCTGGTCACCACCCTGATTCTTTGGCTTTACTCTGGTTCTGACCCATTTGTCTGCCTTCTTTCACAATTCTTGGGGAGAGGTCAGATCAGAGTCCACCAGGTACTGGTGTAAAAGCTGGTTTTGACAATTATTAAGGATCTGCTCCCTCATAATCAAATTGTACAATCCTAAAAAGTCATGCAACTTGCTGTCATGTATCCAACCTTCCAGAGCCTTCGTAGCACAATCTACAAAGTCAACCCAGTCCTGAGTCTGTGCCTTTTGGGTGTCTCAGAACATTAACCTGTATTGTTCAGTGGTTAGGCCAAACCCATCAATCAGAGCACTCTTCAGGACTTTGTAATTATGCCAAAGGCTCGAGAAGAAGTGGCACCACGAACAGACTCCAGACAGCAATGCAGCCCACAAGAGCGCCATCCGCAGACACCACCAACTCATCCGAACCGCCAAAAGGACCTCCTTCAAGGAACGCATCGACAACAATGCACACAACAGCAAAGAGCTCTTCAACATCGTGAAGGAACTCTCCAACCCCAGCTCCAACTCCAACGACATCCTGCCATCACAAGACCTCTGCGACTCCCTAGCCACCTTCTTCCACCGCAAGATCTCAGACATCCACGACAGCTTCAACAACCAGGCCCCCCCGACAGCCACCGACACCTCAGACTCACCGCCCCCCAGCCACACCGACCCCCTGCTCTCCTGGACCCACGTCAACGACGACGACACCGTCAAAATCATGAACACCATCCACTCCGGCTCACCGTCAGACCCCTGCCCCACCACATCTTCAACAAAGCATGCTCCACCATCGCACCCCATCTCCGCAAGATCATCAACAACTCCTTCGAGACCGCCACCTTCCCGGAGATCTGGAAGCACGCCGAGATCAACGCCTTACTCAAGAAACCCAAGGCGGACCCTAAGGACCTCAAGAACTTCCGGCCCATCTCCCTACTCCCGTTCCCGGCGAAAGTCATCGAGAAGATCGTCAACAGGCAACTGACCTCCTTCCTCGAAGAGAACAACATCCTGGACCCGTCCCAATCCGGATTCCGCAGCAACCACAGCACCGAAACAGCCCTCATCGCCGCCACGACGACATCAGGACCCTGCTGGACAACGGAGAAACCGCTGCCCTCATCCTCCTGGACCTTTAGGCCGCCTTCGACACCGTCTGCCACCACACCCTGCGCACACGCCTCCACAATGCAGGGATCCGCGACAAAGCCCTGGACTGGACCACCTCCTTCCTCATCGGCAGAACCCAGAGTGTCCGCCTCACTCCATTCCGATCTAAAGACACCAAGATCATCTGCGGCGCACCCCAAGGATCGTCCCTCAGCCCGACACTCTTTAACGTCTACATGGCACCGCTCGCCAACATCGTCTGATCGCACGACCTCAACATCATCTCATACGCCGACTGTAGGAAGGTGGAATCTGACTGCATGGTTGCCCCCACTTTTTTTCCTGGTGTTTTGCTGGTTTTTGACTTAGTTTGGCTGGGATCCTGCTATTCAGGACCCCAGCCTATTTGCTTTCCCCTTAAATTGATTGTATGTACTTTAGGTACACTCCAAATTGGATTCTGGGGTACCCTTATGAGTCCCTAGTATATGGTATACTATGTACCCAGGGCATAGGTACCCCAGAGGCCTCCCAGGGGCTGCAGCAAGTATTATGCCACCCCTGAGAGGCCATCCAAAATGACACAACAGGTCTGCTACAGCAGCCTGTGTAAAGTGGTGTATAGACCCCTTACTGAGATATAGGTTCCCTAAATCTCTCCATATCACTGCACATGTAAACCTATCAGTCACCCCTATGGCAGGCCTTATCACTCCTGAAGGCAGGGTGCTGGTTTTCATGTGAGAGGGTGCCCATGTATGAGCAGAGCCCCTCTGCAGCTTTCGGAATCTTCATTCCGGGGTTGTTTGTGATGCAGCCAAACCATATAGTCTTAAGTGCATTATGACCGCGAGGTAAATGCTAACTTTAGAATGGCTGCATGGAAACATGTTGTGTTTGGTGTCAAACACCTTGGAATCATACCTCCACCCCAATAACTGGGGTGGGAGGTATGATTCCACCCTACTAGAGGGAGAAACATGGCACCACCGGTACACCCGGTACCAGCTTAACAGAACCCTGGCATCACAAAATGGATGCTGCAGCCACAGACACGAGTCTGCCCTCCTGCTGCTGGACGAAACTCCGGCAGGGGAGGCCTGGACAATAGGTTTCCTGTCACAGGGAGGTGTGACCACCTCCCAGACAGGCTTTAGTGTATTGGGGCTGGGTGGGTGCACTCCAAGAGTGGTTTGAAGTCTGCACTGGGGGCACATTTGGTGTCCCTGTGCATAGTCCAGCTCAAACCGGTTGCAGGGGCTACCAGCCCCTGCTCTGGCGTGAAACTGGACAAAGGAAATGGGTGTAGCCACCCCTCTTTCCCAGTGGCGGCTGGTGGAATTTGAAACTGGTGAGGCGTATGCAGAACGAATCAACGTATGCGAGCGAGCGCAGCGAGCGAGCCCTACGGCAATAAGGGGGGTTTGGGGGGTTTCTCCCTCAGTGAAGGAATTTATTAAAAATTGACATCTTTTTGGTGCGATTTTCAGCACTATTTCTGTGATAAATGGACTGAAAATTCAGTTCTTCTATGCATTCATAAAAGAAAACTCATACATTATTTCAGAGAATTTCTGGGTTGCCAAGCAAGTCTGACTTCTGAAGAGGGCTAGGGTACTAAGCAAGACTGCTTTGGCTCTACCCTTTCCAATAAGAAAACACTAGTTAGCGATGTGAACAAGTTCAATGGACAAACCTGGGGTCTAGGGAGAGTCCCTCTCCTGAGAAAGAAATTTAAAAAGATTGGCAAATGGTGCATTTTTAAAGCAAATGAATGCAGCGATAAAGCAAGGCTTATTAAGCAGTGGGAACGTATAGTCTTGAAATATTAAACTCATTAAAAACTGCCCCGTATCTTCTTGCATTCATTTGTTCAACAGTTACTGTAATATGTAAATTGTTCTACATGACAACTTTAACCCTTTAAAATGTATGCTTGCCCAGTGTCTTGCACTGCATGCAGCATTAACTTTGGAAAATATGCTCCTACCAGACTTCGGGAAGCACCCACAGCTGCTGGCTGTAACCAGTCATATAGAAATACGTGCAGACAGGACTTTAAGTGACATGAAAAAAGTGGGTGCTCCCTATAAAGGAACATGCCAAATACATTTCTGTGATTCCCATAGTGTGCCATCAGACCGGTATTTTAGTTTCTCTCTGAGATGTAATTTTATCCAGATAAATGGCACAGCAACTGACATACCCCTAAAGCCTGTCAGTATGATTGGCTTTGTCACTGGGTGTTAGCTGTTTAAGATAAATGAGTAACAACAATGATTTCTTATAAATAATTAACATTGAAAATGTTTAAATTCTGAAAGTCTGAAATAGTGAGTCTGTGAATTAAATAGCATTGAGGCCTGTGGAAGGAGTTTTGGCCTTCAATTATGTGTGCTTTATGTTAGATATATATCCTCTTTTTCTCTGCATATCTTGTCCATCTGCACATCTTCAACCCCCTCTCTTTCCTCTTCAGCATCCTCTTTTCACTCTTCCCCGAATGCCCTTCCTCACATCTCTGTCACTTCACCGCCCCCAACATGCACTGCACTCCCTCAAATATAAGCACTTTAATTTCTCTTACTTTTGCCTTGCAAATATTTTGACATCAGTGTACCCCCTTCACACACATTTCCACAGAATTTCAGTTGCAAATGGAATACACAAATATTGTTCTGTGTGCTCTGCAGAGAGGCCAACCACTGACAGGCACTTTGTTTGGCTTTAGCCTTAGCGCCTGCGTGCTCAATCAAAGCCCCTCATAAACACCTGGCATGGCTCAAGCCTCAAAGTATGCACAGAAAACAATACAGATAAACAACAACATTATAAAATAGCTAACTCGTAGGGAATGCAAGATCAAGTAAACATGTAAAATAAGAGAGGAACTAAATCGCTGAAATGCATTCCTCGACGTTTTTAACATTCATTGTTTGCAAGTCAGTCCATGTTTTTGGCATCAGTGTTAGCTTAGGGGCATGTACACAGGGCCAGTTTTAATGCCATACATCAGAGGACTGGCCACTGTAAGCACATGTTACACAGTAAGCACATATCTCTTGCTTTGGGCCTGACTCTGATATTTGGATCCATTTCACAAGGGAGCAAATGCCGCAGCTGAGGTGTGACAATGGCATGCCAGTTCAAGTACGAGTCTCAAGCTGAAGGCCCATTCTCTAACTCTTTAGCTACCAATTACAGAAGATCTTGCCTGTAAAGTTCTCGGTGGCTACTCTGGGACCTCCACAAAGATTTTACTCCTGCTGCATCAGCGGTAACATCGTTAATATTTCGGCCAGAGCTATTACATGCCAGTGTGCAATGCTCCTACTGCTCACAGAGCACGAGCCACGTGAGCAAGGAAGAAAGAACCTGCGTCATCTTGACTGGTATCCATTAGGTATATAAGGCCCCATTGCTTCCCCTGCTGTGCACGTTATTGCAAAGCACTGGCAGAGGTACAATTTCTTTCAATAATGGGTTGCACACATACCTCTCTGTAACGTGCTATGTCACGAAGTGCAAGAAAAGATTTCTTCATTCCACGTGAGCAGCACCTCTGAACGGTTTGGATGAAGCTGAGCCCATGCCCACGGGACGAACAGAGATTTTATGGGTTTCTTACTGGCACTCAGTAGCAGTTCGTTTAGCCAGAGGGCACCAACATGCATGTTTTCACTTGAACTCACCATTATAGAGAGGTAAGCTAATGTGTTGGCACATGCAATGTTGTGCAGTGGTGGGTGTTTGAGTTTTCTGCAGATGCCAGCAGTAGTGTTCAGCAGATTTCAGATCTGGCTGGGAGACCACTGGTTCATGATCACCGTAGATCATTATATGGGTAGTTATTAAGTGCTCCTGCTACAATACAACTATCCTCTGTAAAGCACGCTTCTACATCAAATACCAAAACAAATACCACAACGGAAACTGTCCTCCATGTTTCAAGTTACACAAAAGGAACAGTTTGGTGACTTTAGAGAATTTCTGGTATAGCACCTTCTACATTTCTTTGGATTCATTTTCTAGTTTAAATTTCTTCTAAAATCCATCTCTTCCTACAAAGCAAAAAAACTCCCCCATTGCCCTTTTTTCAACCCCTTCTGAGCATTATAATTCCACCTCATTTTTTGGTGAATAAATACCTCACTAAAAAGTCGGATTGACAACGTGGCCCAGAACTTTAATGATCGCCTAAGGAATCAGAAATGCAACCTCTAACGATCACGAGCAAGACCTGCTGCTAACTGCGGTTATCAATATTTAAACAGTGTTCCGATTTCCTTATAAAGCAACTTTTTCTGAAATCTGTAAGCAGTCCCAGACTTGGCATATGTGTCAAGCAGCAACTCTGGGTTTTTGTTTTCAGAAGGCTGCCACTTGCTGCATGGCTGCCTTTCAAGCGCATCCAACCTGCGTGGCACAGGCCTCTATCAATCACAAGGTGGCAACCACAGGCTTTTTTTTCTCTTTGAAAATAATGAAATACAGTATTTCTGATATGACTGGATGTTCTCTGGATTTTGCCCTGAAGAAAAGGTGCCAATCCTGGACCCAAATCTTTCCGACACGCACCAGCCGGGTGTGATTGTGAAATTGGATGGAAGGTGGCGCAGCGTTTTGTTATTGATTGGAAAGATGGTGTAGCATCCAATTTATTTTGCTGTCTGCTTTGGACTTTAGCAGTAATGTGCTGCTATTAACTCTTCCCTTATCATTGTCCTGACTTGTACCGTAGGGATCGCAATTCTGACAAACGAATACAGTGCTTGACTTGCTCCGTGCACTGTTTTTTTTAACCTTATAGCTTTGAGGGATTTGTGCATTACCTGTACTGTATGTGTGATGTGACTATCTTGCTTATCGCTGTAAGTGGGTTGTTGTGATCCCTGCTCCTATGTGCTACACATCATGTGTGGGTTATGGCCATAGCTACTCCCGACACCCACTTCCCCAACCTGACTTGTGACTGGCTGTTACACAACCTTAACCTTATTGGCTCTCAAACGGTCTCTCGTGTATGAAAACATAGAGAGATTTTTTTTCGATAGGCAGATGTCCTTGACAGGCCCGCAGGGCTGGGGCAGAGTCACAATTATTATTTGTCAGGGATGTAAGAAGTTATGAACGGTGCTCCAAAGAGATCGCGGAGTGCAAGCTTGTCATTGAAAACCAGTGCGGACCATATGACCCAACGGGGAGAAGGGAGTTCAGGACCTGCCCATTCAGTTCTTGGATTCTTAGCTGTACTTGCCGTCACGATTTGGCTCAGATGGTGTTTAAATTCATTTTCTAAAGAATGAACGTCAATAACGTCTGTAATAATAGCACAGGATAATGACTGGCGCTTCCGACGTCACTGCCTGTGCCAAAGTGCATGCCAGATTTAATTAATCGCTACTACAGGCCAGTGAGTATTATGACACAACGGGGAGAAGGGAGTTCAGGACCTGCCCATTCAGTTCTTGGATTCTTAGCTGTACTTGCCGTCACGATTTGGCTCAGACGGTGTTTCAATTCATTTTCTAAAGAATGAACGTCAATAACGTCTGTAATAATAGCACAGGATAATGACTGGCGCTTCCGACGTCACTGCCTGTGCCAAAGTGCATGCCCGAATTAATTAATCGCTACTACAGGCAGTCGGGGTGTCGCGGGGGGGTGTCGCGCTGGGGTGGGGGCCGGGGGGGGAATTTTAAAATAAAATAAAAATCTTACCTGGTCCGCGCCGCCTCGGGTCCGTTGGCGCCTTCAACAGCCGCATCACTGCTGGCAAGTGGCAACCCCTCTCAGCCAATCCTGGCGCTGCTCCAGCATCGCCAGGATTGACTTAGAGCAGGGTTACTCACCGCCCACCTGCCCATTAGGAGACCGAGGTTTGAGCCTTTGCTCAACCCTCGCTCTCCTAATGGGCATGCGCCAGCCTGAGCAGACACCAGTGCGAATGACTGGGCACGGCGGAAAAATTCGCCGACCTTCACAAGTCATGCGCACTTGTGCTGCTGCCTGCCCCTGGTCTGACAATGCCTGTCAGTCAACATGATGCCGGACCGCCCACCCCCTTCAGACTCTGAAGGGGGTGGGCGGTCCGACGTCATGCTGACTGACATGATTGTCAGTTCTCCCTCGCGTCTCTGAACTGAAGTAAACTGAGAGTTTACTTAAGTTCAGAGACGCCGAGGGAGCTGCGGGCGCAGGCGGCTTGTGGGGCAACGCCCCAGCGCCCTAATGGATGCACCGCCACTGCTCTTTCCTGACCCTCCCATAGGTGGGTCCCCAGAGTTTGTCCCACCCCTTCCTTGGGTATAAAGTAGGAACCCCTGACTACAGGGCTTTAGATTACACCTGGACTAAACTCTGACACAGAAACCAAGTACTTCGAAGATCTACACTATGCTGGATGACTGAAGAATCTCCCTTGGAGTAAAGGAGTTACTCCCCTGCAAGGCAGGCACCTTTAACGCAACTGACCGGTTGGCATCTCCGCAGCTCCGAAGGACTCCGAAGAATATTGCCACACAGGAGGTGGGTTCCCAAGGTCTCTGAGGTAGCTCTGTGACCACAGCAAGTCTGAGGCCCGTATCCCTCGTGGAGACCGTGCAACCCGAACCCCTGGACACCGTGACCATTTGCAGAAGCATCAACTTTCTGGCAACCCCTGAGGCTGAGCTTTGGGTTACTTGTAGCCCTGACCCCGAGCAGTAATTACACTGAAGATTGCTGGCCTACACTCAACGAGTGTTCCGTGGGCTGCCATTTTGTGATTCCTCTTGAGGTCCCTTTGCGATCCCTGGTCCGTTGACCTGTGGGTCCCCAAGATGGCAACTCTAACTTTAATTGGGCTTTCCTGGTTGCTCCAGATGTGCCCTGACTCTCCATCACTTGGGGAGTCCCCAGGACCTTGCTGGTCCTCACAGAAGCACCTTTTCTCTTCCTATGTGGGTTGCTGTTGCCAAGGCTTGTTGTGTTCAATCCGAGCACCGACACCCCAGCACTTGACATCCTTTGTGTGACAGCTCGAATCCGGCTCCTGGTCATCCTCGACATCTCCTGGACCCCGTGGCTGCAGAGTCAAGCTTCACCTCTTCGCACCTTAAGCACCCAACATCGGTGGGCATTCGATTGCTCCGCTCCTGGTCACTGGCTAGTGACCCAGACTCTGTCCCCTCTGCTTTCAGGTTCTTCACATCTTCGATCCAGGCTTGAATCATCCCGAACACTTTCCTTCTTCACGGCAGCAGCACTTTGCAGCAGATCGCCATTGAAAATGACGACGATTCCCGACACCCTTTGACACCTATGCACCCGGCTTCCCTGGGTGAGGTAACTCGAGTACTCCGGTGCTCCCGTGGGTGTTGGCCCTAGAACCCCTTAAGTCTAAAGGGGTTTGCTCAAAGTCCTCTCCTAAGTGTCCTTTTGCTTTAAAATTCCAACTGCGACTTTCCTCATAGAATCCTACGGCGCTCGCGGCTGTGTTCTCACACTGCACACGTCCCCCGTGGGTCTCCTGTGTCACTACCTTGGGTGGTTCCTTGGGGTCCCAGCGATTCTACGTGCTCTAGGCACTGTGTCTAGTCAAGTCGTGGTTCTAATACCACTTTCTTAATATATGGTTTGGTCCCCCCCTGGGGCCCATTGTATATTGTGCTATTTACTGTCGTTTTAATACTGTGATATTGTGTATCTTGGACTCTAATCTCATAAAGAGATTAGTAGTGAGTGTTTAGAAATAAATACATATATTTTATATATACCTGGTGTGGTTCTCCTTTCATTTGGTCATTCAAGAGGTTATAATCTGGTAAACCAAGCTGCTTTACACTCCTTCAAGACTTAGCCTGAAGGCTGCTCTCCATACCTACCACTAGGATAGCTTTCAATAAAGGTTGTCTTTAAACCTATCATCAATAAGGGTCATTTGGACTGGTGCAAGGTGCCCACTATAACTAGTGGACAGCATATGCCAGGTCAACTTCTCACATTGGTGTGCAGCGGTTGGATTCAAGCTTTACCAGATAATCACTTTGAGTGACTAACTGAAAACCACTATAGGTACATAGGTACATATAAATCAAGTTTAGAATACAGTAAGTTCTACTGAACTTAGAGTTGTGTGTCAAGGGCTTAGCACACCCTTTATACAACTCAAGAGAGTTTAGTAGGCCCCACTAGAGTAGGTAGGTGCATACACCACACCACACTAGTCATGTCTTCAAGGGCAGAAACCAGTGGGTCTCTCCCAACTAAGTATGACCATGTCTCATACCAAGAATTGAGGACTATGTGTGCCTCTAGGAAATTGAAGACAGGGAAAAGCCCATCCACCCAACATCTCATACAGTTGTTGCTAGCAGATGACCTCAGAAAGACCCCAGGGTCTGATGAGGTTGGCAAAGGGGGTGGGGCAGCAGAAGAGGAAAGGCCAGGTAGTGAACACTACTATGACCCAGACTCTGATGCTGGCCAGGGGGATCAAAATGATTCCAACCTGGAAAATCTAATTCTTCCTGAAGGTGAGGAAGGAGACCCCAGTGGGGTTCTCTTTACCCCACCTGGAAGGGTTAATAGTCTACCAAGAAGACCAAGATCAAGATCTCCTTCTCAGGAATCTAATAATTCTGGTACTTCTATAGGGTCCTCTGCTTCTCATAAAAGGGTATCCTCTTATGAGAAGAAATGCCAACTGCTTGAGTTTGAGAGAGCTAAGTTCAGAATCAAGAGAGAGCAATTGGCCTTAGACAGGGAATCCCTGGAGCTTCAGAGAGCTTCTCAAAAGTTGGGGCTAGAGCCCCATGGTGGCAGCAACAGTGTCCCTAGGAATAGAGAAGATACTCATCCCCATAGGAACTTGAACAAGATTGTCCCTCCCTACCAGAGTGGGGATGACATCCACAAATGGATAACTGTACTGGAGAGGGCCTGTAAAGTACAGAGGGTCCCACAGGAGCAGTGGGCAGCAATCTTGTGGCTCTCCTTTGCAGACAAAGGTAGAGACAAGCTCCTCACTGTAAGAGAAGAGGATGCTGATAATTACAAAGTCCTGAAGAGTGCTCTGATTGATGGGTTTGGCCTAACCACTGAACAATACAGGTTAAAGTTCAGAGACACCCAAAAGGCCCAGACTCAGGACTGGGTTGACTTTGTAGATTGTGCTACTAAGGCTCTGGAAGGTTGGATACATGGCAGCAAGGTGCATGACTTTTTACGATTGTACAATTTGATTATGAGGGAGCAGATCCTTAATAATTGTCAAAACCAGCTTTTCCACCAGTACCTGGTGGACTCTGATCTGACCTCTCCCCAAGAATTGGGAAAGAAGGCAGACAAATGGGTCAGAACCAGAGTAAAGCCAAAGAATCAGGGTGGTGACCAGAAGAAAGATTCTTCCAAAAACCAAGAGAAAGGTGGGGATAAATCAAAAGACAAATCCCCTACAGGGCCCCAAAAGTCCTCTCCTGGAGTTGGGTCCCAAACTCCTTCCTCCTCTGAAAAGAAACCTTATTGCCATAACTGTAAGAAGCTTGGCCACTGGAAAAATGACCCCAGTTGCTCCAAGGCTGGCAATAAGGAAAATGTTCCTCCCAGCAATACTACCACTCCTCCTGGTACTACAAGTAGTAATCCCCCAGGTGGTAGAAATGCACCCAAAAAGTTAGGTGCATTTTCATGGGGAACTGAGGTGGACCCTGGATTACTAAGGTCCCCCTCACAGGCCTCCTTAGTCTGTGATGGTGGCATGGGATTTGCCACTTTTACTATGAGTCCCAATACTTTGGGCAAGTACAGACAGGAGCCCCTAATCAATGGTCAGAAGGCGTTGGCATTCAGGGACACAGGGGCTAGTGTCACCATGGTGACAGGGAAACTAGTCCCCCCTCATCAGCTTTTACCTGAGTTCAAGTACCAGGTGACCAACATTGATGGTATCAGAACAGATCATCCCATGGCCATAGTCAATCTCAGCTGGGGAGGGGTCACTGGCCCAAAGAGAGTGGCAGTGTCCCCAACCTTGCCTGTAGATTGCCTGTTGGGCAATGATCTGGAGGTTTCAGCCTGGGCTGAAGTTGAATACCAGGCCTATTTAAAAATGTTGGGCCTCTCTGAGAAGGTTGGTGGGGCTGTTAGGGGCTCAGCCCCATCTCAGGGAAATTTTGGAGAGGTGGAGCCTGAAAGAATGGCCCACTCTACTCCCCAAGAGAGCAGAAGGGTTGAAGAAAAGTCTTCTTCCCCCCAGACTATAGGTAAGGGTCAGCTTCCTCAGGGAACTGATCCTACCCCTAGTGAAGGAACTGCCCCAGAGGTGGTCAGGCCTGGCCTGACAACCCCCCTGATGGCAGGGGACCCTTCCAAGGTGGTACCCAGTCTGGAGCACGTAACCTGCCCCTCTCTACCCTCCCTCTGTCAGCCCAGGGCTGCAGAGGTCAGGGAGGTCAGTGGACCCCTAAGGGCTCCCTGTCCAGAGGAACCCCCTCATCCACAGATTAGGGGCACCCAGTCTAGTAGCCCTAGCCAGGTTAAAATTCCTCAGCACACTGAGGGATCCCTCTTACCATTGTGTAGGGACCTCCCCCAGATGGACTCTGTTGGGCAAAGGCAAACCCGGGACCAAGTGGTTCCAAACCTACTATGTCCCTCCATTGTTCTAACCAAAGGTACCCAACCCCCAGCTGTAGGCTGCCAGAGGTTGACCCTTAGGGCCAGCTACAACTCAGTCATGGAAAGAAAGGCCTCCATGGTGACCAGTGATCTGAGGAAGCTGAGGCCAACTTTATTAGGGCCTCACTTCTCTACTCAGACACCCCACCAGCCTTTTACTTTGCCAAAACACACCACAGGTAGTAGTAATTCCAAATGGTGGAGATCATCCAATACCCTTGGGGTTAGGAATTGCTCAGTGACCATAAGACAGGGGGTAACCATGCTAGTGCAGGTTCTTCCTTATATGGCCACTTAGTCAATAAAGGCTCAACTGGACAAGGTTAGCCTTATCTCCTTTCGTTTGGGGGGGGTTATGTAGGAAGGTGGAATCTGAATGCATGGTTGCCCCCACTTTTTTTCCTGGTGTTTTGCTGGTTTTCGACTTAGTTTGGCTGGGATCCTGCTATTCAGGACCCCAGCCTATCTGCTTTCCCCTTAAATTGATTGTATGTACTTTAGGTGCACTCCAGATTGGATTCTGGGGTACCCTTATGAGTCCCTAGTATATGGTATACTATGTACCCAGGGCATAGGTACCCCAGAGGCCTCCCAGGGTCTGCAGCATGTATTATGCCACCCCTGAGAGGCCCTCCAAAATGACACGACAGGTCTGCTACAGCAGCCTGTGTAAGGTGGTGTATGTACCCCTTACTGAGATATAGGTTCCCTATATCTCTCCATATCACTGCACATGTAAACATATCAGTCACCCCTATGGCAGGCATTAACAATCCTGAAGGCAGGGTGCTGGGTTTCATGTGAGAGGGTGCCCATGCATGAGCAGAGCCCCTCTGCAGCTTTTGGAATCTTCATTCCGGGGTTGTTTGTGATGCAGCCAAACCATATACTCTTAAGTGCATTATGACCTCGCTGTAAATGCTAACTTTAGAATGGCTGCATGGAAACATGTTGTGTTTGGTGTCAAACACCTTGGAATCATACCTCCACCCCAGTAACTGGGGGTGGGAGGTATGATTCCACCCTACTAGAGGAGAAACATGGCACCACCGGTACACCCGGTACCAGCTTAACAGAACCCTGGCATCACAAAATGGATGCTGCAGCCACAGACACGAGTCTGCCCTCCTGCTGCTGGATGAAACTCCGGCAGGGGAGGCCTGGACAATAGGTTTCCTGTCACAGGGAGGTGTGACCACCTCCCACACAGGCTTTAGTGTATTGGGGCTGGGTGGCTGCACTCCAAGAGTGCTTTGAAGTCTGCACTGGGGGCACATTTGGTGTCCCTGTGCATAGTCCAGCTCAAACCGGTTGCAGGGGCTACCAGCCCCTGCTCTGGCGTGAAACTGGACAAAGAAAATGGGTGTAGCCACCCTCTTTCCTGACCCTCCCATAGTTGGGTCCCCAGAGTTTGTCCCACCCCTTCCTTGGGTATAAAGTAGGAACCCTGACTACAGGACTTTAGATTACACCTGGACTAAACTCTGACACAGAAACCAAGTACTTCGATGATCTACACTATGCTGGATGACTGAAGAATCTCCCTTGGAGTAAAGGAGTTACTCCCCTGCAAGGCAGGCACCTTTAACGCAACTGACTGGTTGGCATCTCCGAAGCTCCTGTGGACTCTGAAGAATATTGCCACACAGGAGGTGGGTTTTCTGAGATCTTAGAGGTCGATCTGTGCCCACAGCAAGTCTGAGGCCCGTATCCCTCGTGGTGACTGTGCAACCCGAACCCCTGGGCACCACGTCCATTTGCAGAAACATCAGCTTTCCGGTGACCCCTGAGGCTGAGCTTTGGGTTACTTGTAGCCCTGACCCGAGCAGTAATTACACCGAAGATTGCCGGCCTACACTGAATGAGTGTTCCGTGGGCCGCCATTTTGTGATTCCTCTCGAGGTCCCTTTGCGATCCCTGGTCCGTTGACCTGTGGGTCCCCAAGAATGCAACTCTAACTTTAATTGGGCTTCCCTGGTTGCTCCAGATGTGCCCTGACTCTCCATCGCTTGGGGAGTCCCCAGGACCTTGCTGGTCCTCCCAGAAGCATCTTTTCTTGTCCTGCGTGGCTTGCTGTTGCCAAGGCTTGTTGTGTTCAATCCGAGCACTGAAGCCCCAGCACTCGACATCCTTTATGGTACAGCTCGAATCCGGCTCCTGGTCATCCTCGACGTCTCCTGGACCCCGTGGCTGCAGAGTCAAGCTTCACCTCTTTGCACCTGAAGCACCCGACATCGGTGGGCATTCGATTGCTCCGCTCCTGGTCACTGGCTAGTGACCCAGACTCTGTCCCCTCTGCTTTCAGGTTCTTCACATCTTCAATCCAGGCCTGGATCACCCCGGACACTTTTCTTCTTCACAGCAGCAGCACTTTGCAGCAGATCGCCATTGAAATCAACAACGATTCCCGACACCCTTTGACACCTATGCACCCGGCTTCCCTGGGTGAGGTAACTGGAGTACTCCGGTGCTCCCATGGGTGTTGGCTCTAGATCCCCTTAAGTCTAAAGGGGTTCGCTCAAAGTCCTCTCCTAAGTGTCCTTTTGCTTTAAAATTCCAACCGCGACTTTCCTAATAGAATCCTACGGCGCTCGCGGCTGTGTTCTCACACTGCACACGTCCCCGTGGGTCTCCTGTGTCACTACCTTGGGTGGTTCCTTGGGGTCCCAGCGATTCTACGTGCTCTAGGCACTGTGTCTAGTCAAGTCGTGGTTCTTATACCACTTTCTTAATATATGGTTTGGTCCCCCCTGGGGCCCATTGTATATTGTGCTATTTACTATCGTTTTAATACTCTGATATTGTGTATCTTGGACTCTAATCTCATAAAGAGATTAGTAGTGAATGTTTAGAAATAAATACATATATTTTATATATATACCTGGTGTGGTTCTCCTTTCATTTGGTCATTCAAGAGGTTATAATCTGGTAAACCAAGCTGCTTTACACTCCTTCAAGACTTAGCCTGAAGGCTGCTCTCCATAGCTACCACAAGGATAGCTTTCAATAAAGGTTGTCTTTAAACCTATCATCAATAAGGGTCGTTTGGACTGGTGCAAGGTGCACACTATAACTAGTGGACAGCATATGCCAGGCCAACTTCTCCGCATTGGTGTACAGCGGTTGGATTCAAGCTTGCTGTTGCTTTACCAGATAATCTCTTTGAGTGACTAACTGAAAACCACTATAGGTACATAGGTACATATTAATCAAGTTTAGAATACAGTAAGTTCTACTGAACTTAGAGTTGTGTGTCAAGGGCTTAGCACACCCTTTATACAACTCAAGAGAGTTTAGTACGCCCCACTAGAGTAGGTAGGTGCATACACCACACCACACTAGTCATGTCCTCAAGGGCAGAAACCAGTGGGTCTCTCCCAACTAAGTATGACCATGTCTCATACCAAGAATTGAGGACTATGTGTGCCTCTAGGAAATTGAAGACAGGGAAAAGCCCAACCAACTAACGTCTCATAAAGTTGTTGCTTGAAGATGACCTCAGAAAGACCCCAGGGTCTGATGAGGTTGGCAAAGGGGGTGGGGCAGCAGAAGAGGAAGGGCCAGGTAGTGAACACTACTATGACCCAGACTCTGAAGCTGGCCAGGGGGATCAAAATGATTCCAACCTGGAAAATCCAATTCTTCCTGAAGGTGAGGAAGGGAGACCCCAGTGGGGTTCTCTTTACCCCACCTGGAAGGGTTAATAGTCTACCAAGAAGATCAAGATCTCCTTCTCAGGAATCTAATCATTCTGGTACTTCTATAGGGTCCTCTGCTTCTCATAAAGGGCATCCTCTTATGAGAAGAAATGCTAACTGCTTGAGTTTGAGAGAGCTAAGCTCAGAATCAAGAGAGAGCAATTGGCCTTAGACAGGGAATCCCTGGAGCTTCAGAGAGCTTCACAGAAATTGGGACTAGGGTCCCTTGGTGGCAGCAGCAGTGTCCCTAGAGGTAGAGATCATCCTCATGACCATAGGAACCTGAACAAGATTGTCCCTCCCTACCAGAGTGGGGATGACGTCCACAAATGGATAACTGCACTTGAGGGTCCCTGTTAGAAATGGGGATCTCTAGTTGGCCGCGGCTGGTGCCGAGGTCCAAATAGGGATCCTTCTTCCTAAGTCAGAGTAAGGGGCTACACCCTTTGATAACCCCTGCTCAACCCTGTGGTAACGTAGCACGAGCAGACAGGCCTATCTCAGAGGCAGTGTGTGAAGCATTTATGACCATACACAATAACACAGGAGAGACGCTACAAACGGACACCACAAGTAGTAATAGAAAAATAGTTATCTTTATATAGACTGAACACGAGGCTAAAAGCACTCAAGGAGCCACAATGCACACAATTACAGTTCACTTCAAAAGCAATAAAGGTACTCGAAATGGGGGTGGAACGGGCTTAGTTCGGGGCCGGGGTCCACGCGACCCGGTGATGCACAATGTACCTGAGATGTAAAGGAGCACGGCACGCAGCCTCACAAGGAAGCCGCGGTGATGACAGGCAGACTCGCAGCGGCCACAGCTCCCGGCTGTAGCGGTCCGCGGCGTGCACTCATGATAATCCTGGGACGGGGCTTAAAGGCGGGCACCCAGCGGTACCCACAGGTGGTAACAAGATCCTGGAAGTGGTGACTAGTGCGGGCACTCAGCGGCACAGCTCCTCAGCTGCAGCGGCCCACAATAGCGATAGCGATGATTCTCGTAGGACGGAAAATGCGGGCACTCAGCGGCACAGCTCCTCAGCTGCAGCGGCCCACAATAGCGATAGCGATGATTTTCGTAGGATGGCAAATGCGGACACTCAGCGGCACAGCTCCTCAGCTGCAGCGGCCCACAATAGCGATAGCGATGATTTCCGTAGGATGGCAAATGCGTGCACTCAGCGGCACAGCTCCTCAGCTGCAGCAGCCCACAATAGCGGTAGCGATGATTTCCGTAGGATGGCAAATGCGGGCACTCAGCGGCACAGCTCCTCAGCTGCAGCGGCCCACAACAGCGGTAGCGATGATTTTCGTAGGATGGCAACTGCGGGCACTCAGCGGCACAGCTCCTCAGCTGCAGCGGCCCACAACAGCGATAGCGATGATTTTCGAAGGATGGCAAATGCGGGCACTCAGCGGCACAGCTCCTCAGCTGCAGCGGCCCACAACAGTGGTAGCGATGATTTTCGTAGGATGGCAAATGCGGGCACTCAGCGGCACAGCTCCTCAGCTGCAGCGGCCCACAATAGCGATAGCGACTTTCAGCCCGCGTTCCCCGCAGTAGAACCAGCGGCTCTGGAATTCTCAACAGAGGCCTCACCTGCGGGTAGAATCTCCCTCAAATAGGTGTCCAGACGGCTGATGGGTGAAGTCTAATGTCCCTGAGACTTCAGCAGGAGGCGAGCTCAAATCAGGCCCTTGGGTAGTTGCTTCAGCAAGATGGATGAAAGTTTCAAAGTCCTTTCCCTCTAGTTACACGGACAGAGGTTCGTCTTGGCATCCAGAAGTAACACACCCGTGGGGGTTTTCACGCACATCTTTATACCCCCCTCGCCTTTGCTCTCTCCAAAGTCACAAGTCACTGAACCCAGTCAGAACCAGTTCTGGGAGGTCCTGGGGGCACGTTGTTTACGAGGCGGCATCCTGCCCTTTAGGAGAGGGGTCTGCCATCAGACGCACCGTGGGAGGGGAGCCATCATTCACCTTGCCAGGCGCAGCCCTGCTCAGATCAAAGGGTCACCCCTCCCATTACTCCAGCTGCAGATCCCTCTACTCGACCCAGGTCGGGTTCAGCCTACCCTGTCCCTCCAAAAGCAGACGGCCAATACACATAACAGCAGAGCACACTGGAAGACTTAGGCAAGAAAATACCCACTTTCCCAAAGTGGTATTTTCAGACACAGAATATAGAAATAACCCTCACTAAAAGATGTACTTTAATATTCTGAGCTCAGGCATACTAAATTCGACTTTCCACTTTACAAGCTGCTTCTGTGGGTGGCGCAATCAGTGCTGCAGGCCCACCAGCAGCATTCGGTCTACCAGCCCTGGGCACGCACGGTGCACTATACTGGAGACTAACAGGTAAACCAAATGAGCCAATTATGGGAACATCAATTCATACAGTCAATTTACCATAGGGAGTATTCGCGCTGTGGCACGGAATGGCCGTGGCACAGCGCCCAGAGCATCTAACACCAGCAAACACAGAGGAGACAAAAAGCGAGAAATGGAGGGGAGACTCACGCCAATGGTGCCAGGTCTAACACGTGTCCCCTCCAGCTGAAATGTGGGGAGAACTACCCACCCACTTGGGAGTTCTCATCACTAAGGCGGAAAAATCTGGACAGACCATCAGCATTGGCGTGCTCTGTACCAGGGCGGTGTTCCACCGTAAAGTCCATACCCTGTAGGGAAATGGACCACCTCAACAACTTTGGATTCTCTCCCCTCATCTGCATCAACCATCTGAGGGGCCTGTGGTCTGTCTGAATCCGGAAGTGAGTCCCAAATAGGTATGGCATCAGCTTCTTCAGTGCCCAGACCACAGCAAATGCCTCACGCTCAATTGCACTCCACCTCTGTTCCCGTGGAAGTAACCTCCTACTAATGAAGGCTACTGGTTGGTCTAGGCCCTCAACATTGATCTGTGACAGAACAGCCCCCACACCATGCTCTGAAGCGTCTGTCTGGGCAACAAATTCGTTTGAAAAGTTGGGCGCCTGAAGTACAGGTGCTGTGCACATGGCAGTCTTCAGGGCGTCAAAAGCGTTCTGACAGGTGTCAGTCCAGTTCACCATCTTGGGCTGCTTCTTAGAAGTCAGCTCAGTCAAGGGTGCAAAAATGTTGCCATACCCCTTGACAAACCTCCTGTAATAACCTGTGAGTCCTAAAAAGGCTCTCACCTGTGTCTGGGTCTTGGGGGGCTCCCAAGCCAGGATGGTTTCAATCTTGGGCTGTAGGGGTGCCACCTGGCCGCTCCCCACCTGGTGTCCCAAGTACACCACAGAACCCTGCCCAATCTGGCACTTACTTGCCATGATTGTGAGGCCTGCCCTTCGCAGTGCCATCAACACTTCCCAGAGGTGGCGCAGGTGGTCCTCCCATGAGGAACTAAACACTGCAATGTCATCCAGGTAGGCGGCACTGAAATCTTTCAGCCCATCCAACACCCTGTTGAGCAACCTCTGAAAGGTGGCAGGGGCATTCTTCATCCCAAAGGGCATCACCCTGAACTGGTATGCCCATCTGGTGTGGAGAATGCGGACCTCTCCTTTGCCCCATCAGTTAAGGAGATCTGCCAATACCCAGACGTCAAATCAAACGTGCTGAGGTACCGTGCAGCCCCTAGCCGATCTATGAGCTCATCAGCTCTGGGGATGGGGTGCGCATCAGTCTTTGTGACTGAATTGAGACCTCGGTAGTCCACGCAGAACCGAAGTTCTGGGGTGGCACCAGGCGCTGCAGCTTTTGGTACCAAGACCACTGGGCTGGACCAAGGGCTGCTAGAGGACTCAATCACCCATAAAGCAAACATTTTGGAAACCTCTTCCTTAATGGATGCCCTAACCCGGTCAGTCACTCGGTAAGCCTTGTGCTTAACAGGAGGACTGTCCCCAGTGTCCACTTCGTGGACACACCAATCAGTGACACTAGGCACCAGGGAGAATAGATCACTGAATTGTCCCAACAGTTGGCGACAATCACTCTGTTGCTCAGGGGTCAGTGTGGCGGAGAGGACCACACCCTCCACTGACCCGTCTTGCTCCTTTGCACCCAGGAGGTCAGGAAGAGGCTCACTCTCCTCCTCCATTCCAGCATCTGTGGCCATGAGCATGCCCCCTTCGGACCTCTCAAAGTGGGGCTTCAGGCGGTTGTTGCCCATGGCTGTCTTGGGGTCCAGAGGCCCCACAATGTCAATGCCCACTAGCTCGAATGGGGTACTGACAACTGGAAAGGGCTGGAGTGGGGCTTTGATCTTCCCCGCACTCTTCCCACTTGCCTGGCAAGTTTCACATGTCCTGCAGTGAGCATCTGAGCTCCTGCGCATCTGGGGCCAAAAGAAGTGGGTGACCAACCTTTCGAAGGTCTTGGTCTGCCCCAGATGTCCTGCCAATGGGACATCATGAGCCAACCCCAGTAGGAAGGCTCTGAAGCACTGGGGAACCACCAGCACACGGGCTGACCCAGGCTCAGCAACCTTAGGCTCACTGTAAAGGAGGTCATTCTCCCAATAGATCAGATGTGACCCTGACTGATCACCTGCTGCCTGGGCTGCAGCCTGTCGCCGCAGCCCCTCGAGAGAAGGGCACGTTTTCTGCTGTTCACAAAATTCCTCCCTGGTGGGCCCTCCTTCCTGCTGCCAATGGGTCAGCTCAGGCAGGTCCCCCAGTTCGGCTACCTGTTCCCCTGTAGGCTCCAGGGCATCCCCCTCAAGGTCTGCTCCTTCCTGGACCGTGGGAACTATGAGGGCCAGTTTCCCGCGCCCCCTACCCCTTCTCTGTAAGGCAGGGGCCTGGGCCATACTTTCAGGCTCCAGGTCCTTCTGAACGTCCTTAATGGCTGCCATGGACCGAGTGGTCGCACACGCCCACTCAGGCAGACCCAACATTTCCAAGTGAGATTTCCTCTCCACCGTAGCCCACGGGGAGTTTTCTAAATCGTTGCCCAACAGACAGTCTACCGGCATGGCTGGCCTCACAGCTACTTGAAGAGTTCCTGAGACCCCCCACTCAAAGGGAACCTGAGCCACCTCACACTGGCTCTCAGAGTTGTCTGCTGACACTACTGGGCAGAATGCATGGGGGACAACCTGCTCTTTGGACACCAACCGGGAGCTGACAGCAGTCACACTAGCTCCGGTGTCCCTCAGAGCCTCCACCCTATGGCCATTGATGGTCACCCACTGCCTGTACTTCTTAGTGTTATCAGGCAGCGTGGGGTTAGGGACCTTCTCAAAGTCTCCTAGCGAGACAAGGGTCAATTCCACGGGATCCCACCCACCTTGGGCACCCATCTCCTCCCCTCCCAGGGCTACACTAGCAAGCTGGCGGGGTGGCGCGCGGGGTGGTGCATTCAGGTCCCTCTGGGGACACTGGGGATCATAATACCGGTGGCCCACTTGACCACATTTAAAACAAGTAAGGGGCCCCCTATGAACAGGCCTACCTGTCGGGGGCACTGGCTTCTTCTCAGGGGAGACTGGGACACCACTCCTTGGTTCCCTTGGGAATTACTTTGGGGCCCTCTCTGGAACTCCCTCGGTTTACCCCTGTTCCCCCACTTCTCTGCTGGGGACCCTGCCCACCTTTGGCGAAGTCTCCCACAGGACCCTTGCGAACCCGGGTGCTCACCCAGCGGTTCGCCTCCTCAGCAAGCTTCCTAGGGTTAGTTAGCTTGCTATCAACAAGGTGCTGGCGTAGCTCTGGAAAACAGTTACTAGATAAATGCTCCCATGCAAACAAATCATACAGTTGCTCAAAAGTTTCCACTTTGCTACCCTTTACCCAGCGATCCATTGCTCTGCAAACAAAAGACACATATTCAACCCAAGTGGTACCTCTAACTTCTTACAGGTTCTAAATCTCTGCCTGTACATTTCTGGGGTCAAACCATATCGCGTCATCAAGGCCTCTTTCATGTGGGCATACACCATCCTGCTCTCTTCAGGCAGATCCAACAGGGTATCCCTCCCATCACTCACAAAGCGTCCCCACAACCCCACTCCCCAATCCTTCTCAGGGACCCGGTGGGACACCATGGCTATCTCGTAGGTGGCAAACCATTGCCCAATATCCTCACTCTTATGGAAATCCTTGATGACATCCTTGGGTATATAAACTCTACCCTCGGTAGGTACTAAAGGTATGCTGCCACCAGAGGGGGAGATCTCTAAACTCTTAGCCTTGATCTCCAGCTCCCTCAATATTCTCTCATGCTCCAGTTTCATTTTCTCAAGTTCAAATGTCAACCTGTTATTCTCAATATCCAACTTTTTACTCTCTAGGTCCTTCTGACCTTCTAATTTGGCCATCTCCAAACTATGCCTCCTATCTCTCTCCCTGTCCTCCATCTCTTCTGGAGACAGACCCTTTGAGGACACATTAGTACCTGGATTGGAAAGTGCTTTACCTCCCACTAAATCCACTTCGTCATCCTGCTGCCCTCCAGCATTCTCTCCCTCATTCCTAGCGGACTCTCTTGCTTCTAACCAGGCCTTAAGGGCCTTCTGATACTCCTCCTTCCTAGAGAGACCCACAACAGGGACTGTGAATGGCTTGCAAAAAGACTTTAGCTGTTTGGCAGTGTAGGTTTGTAACCTCTCTTCCTCAAAGATGAGATCCTCCGAAGCATTGGACGTTGGCCTACCCGTTGTAGACATAACTGGCAATTACAATCGACAATAGAACAAAATCAAACCGTACGTGGTTGCGCCTAGGCCTACACTCACTAGTAGCGTACACTGGTTATTGTATGTGGATCACAAATGCAAGTCCTGATCCTCACCGCTGACCACCAATGTTAGAAATGGGGATCTCTAGTTGGCCGCGGCTGGCGCCGAGGTCCAAATAGGGATCCTTCTTCCTAAGTCAGAGTAAGGGGCTACACCCTTTGATAACCCCTGCTCAACCCTGTGGTAACGTAGCACGAGCAGACAGGCCTATCTCAGAGGCAGTGTGTGAAGCATTTATGACCATACACAATAACACAGGAGAGACGCTACAAATGGACACCACAAGTAGTTATAGAAAAATAGTTATCTTTATATAGACTGAACACGAGGCTAAAAGCACTCAAGGAGCCACAATGCACACAATTACAGATTCACTTCAAAAGCAATAAAGGCACTCGAAACGGGGTGGAACGGGCTTAGTTCGGGGCCGGGGTCCACGCGACCCGGTGATGCACAATGTACCTGAGATGTAAAGGGCACGGCACGCAGCCTCACAAGGAAGCCGCGGTGATGACTGGCGGACTCGCAGCGGCCACAGCTCCCGGCTGTAGCGGTCCGCGGCGTGCACTCATGATAATCCTGGGACGGGGCTTAAAGGCAGGCACCCAGCGGTACCCGCAGGTGGTAACAAGATCCTGGAAGTGGTGACTAGTGCGGGCACTCAGCGGCACAGCTCCTCAGCTGCAGCGTCCCACAATAGCGATAGCGATGATTCTCGTAAGACGGCAAATGCGGGCACTCAGCGGCACAGCTCCTCAGCTGCAGCGGCCCACAATAGCGATAGCGATGATTTCCGTAGGATGGCAAATGAGGGCACTCAGCGGCACAGCTCCTCAGCTGCAGCGGCCCGCGATAGCGATGATTTTCGTAGGATGGCAAATGCGGACACTCAGCGGCACAGCTCCTCAGCTGCAGCGGCCCACAATAGCGATAGCGATGATTTCCGTAGGATGGCAAATGCGGGCACTCAGTGGCACACCTCCTCAGCTGCAGCGGCCCACAATAGCGATAGCGATGATTTCCGTAGGATGGCAAATGCGGGCACTCAGCGGCACAGCTCCTCAGCTGCAGCGGCCCACAACAGCGTAGCGATGATTTTCGTAGGATGGCAACTGCGGGCACTCAGCGGCACAGCTCCTCAGCTGCAGCGGCCCAAAATAGCGATAGCGATGATTTTCGTAGGATGGCAAATGCGGGCACTCAGCGGCACAGCTCCTCAGCTGCAGCGGCCCACAACAGCGGTAGCGATGATTTTCGTAGGATGGCAACTGCGGGCACTCAGCGGCACAGCTCCTCAGCTGCAGCAGCCCACAATAGCGATAGCGATGATTTTCGTAGGATGGCAAATGCGGGCACTCAGCGGCACAGCTCCTCAGCTGCAGCGGCCCACAATAGCGATAGCGACTTTCAGCCCGCGTTCCCCGCAGTAGAACCAGAGGCTCTGGAATTCTCAACAGAGGCCTCACCTGCGGGTAGAATCTTCCTCAAATAGGAGTCCAGACGGCTGATGGGTGAAGTCTAATGTCCCTGAGACTTCAGCAGGAGGCGAGCTCAAATCAGGCCCTTGGGTAGTTGCTTCAGCAAGATGGATGAAAGTTTCAAAGTCTTTTCCCTCTAGTTACACGGACAGAGGTTCGTCTTGGCATCCAGAAGTAACACACCCGTGGGGGTTTTCGTGCACATCTTTATACCCCCCTCGCCTTTGTTCTCTCCAAAGTCACAAGTCACTGAACCCAGTCAGAACCAGTTCGGGAGGTCCTGGGGGCACGTTGTTTACGAGGCGGCATCCTGCCCTTTAGGAGAGGGGTCTGCCATCAGACGCACCGTGGGAGGGGAGCCATCATTCACCTTGCCAGGCGCAGCCCTGCTCAGATCAAAGGGTCACCCCTCCCCATACTCCAGCTGCAGATCCCTCTACTCGGCCCAGGTCGGGTTCAGCCTACCCTGTCCCTCCAAAACCAGACGGCCAATACACATAACAGCAGAGCACACTGGAAGACTTAGGCAAGAAAATACCCACTTTCCCAAAGTGGTATTTTCAGACACAGAATATAGAAATAACCCTCACTAAAAGATGTACTTTAATATTCTGAGCTCAGGCATACTAAATTCGACTTTCCACTTTACAAGCTGCTTCTGTGGGTGGCGCAATCAGCGCTGCAGGCCCACCAGCAGCATTCGGTCTACCAGCCCTGGGCACGCACGGTGCACTATACTAGAGACTAACAGGTAAACCAAATGAGCCAATTATGGGAACATCAATTCATACAGTCAATTTACCATATGGAGCATTCGCGTTCTGGCACGGAATGGCCATGGCACAGCGCCCAGAGCAGCTAACACCAGCAAACACAGAGGAGACAAAAAGCGAGAAATGGAGGGGAGACCCACGCCAATGGTGCCAGGTCTAACAGTCCCTCAGGAGCAGTGGGCAGCAATCTTGTGGCTCTCCTTTGCAGACAAAGGTAGAGACAAGCTCCTCACTGTAAGAGAAGAGGATGCTGACAATTACAAAGTCCTGAAGAGGGCTCTGATTGGGGGGTTTGGCCTAACCACTGAACAATACAGGTTAAAGTTCAGAGATACCCAAAAGGCTCAGACTCAGGACTGGGTTGACTTTGTTGATTGTGCTACTAAGGCTCTGGAAGGCTGGTTACTTGGCAGTAGGGTGTGTGATTTCAAAGGATTGTATAATTTAATCATGAGAGAGCAGATCCTTAACAACTGTCAAAATCAACTGTTGAATCAGTACCTGGTGGACTCTGATCTGACCTCTCCCCAAGAATTGGGTCAGAAGGCAGACAGGTGGGTCAGAACCAGGGTGAGGCACAAGGTTCAGAACCAAGGTGGTGACTCCAAGAAGCAAGATTCTAAGAACTCTGATAAGGGTGGGGAGAAGGGTAAAGACCAGAAGTCTTCTCAAGGGCCCCAAAACTCTGCATCTGGTGGGGAGTCCCAATCTAACAAAGGAAAAGGTCAAAAGAAACCATGGTGTAAAATCTGTAAGCAGAAAACCCATTGGACTAGAGATTGTACCAAGACCAAAGACTCAACTCCAGCCACCATTTCCCCTAAGGCAACTGTTCCCCCTAGTTCAGCTCCAAGTGGTGGTGTTCCAAATAAGGGTGTAGTAGGGTTAACCCTGGGATCTGAGATGGACTCTGGCCTAGTCAGAGTTCCAACTCAGGCTGTACTGATCTGTGATGGAGGCATGGATATGTCCTCCTATGTGAGTCCCAGTAATCTGGGAAAATACAGACAGCAGCCCTTGATTAAGGGAAGAGAGGCTTTGGCATTCAGGGACACAGGAGCAAGTGTCACAATGGTGACAAAAGATCTTGTAGCCCCTGAGCAGATCATACTTGGTGAAATGTACCAAGTGACCAACGCTAGCAATGTCAGGACAGACCATTCCCTGGCAGTTGTTAATTTCTCCTGGGGAGGGGTAACTGGCCCTAAGAAGGTTGTGGTAAGTGCAGACCTCCCTGTTGAATGCTTGCTTAGAAATTATTTGGAAAATTCAGCCTGGGCTGAAGTTGAGCTCAGGACCCATGCAGAAATGTTGGGCATCCCTGCAGATGTGTTTGCTATGACCAGGTCACAGGCAAAAATGTCTAATCCTGAACAGGCCCTGGATTCTGGAAGAATGGACCAGGTGCCTCCCAAGAGGAGGAGCAGTAGGGTTAAGGCAGTGTCTTCCCCCCTGCCTCAGAATGCAGATCAGTCTCTTGAGGGAGATGATCTCAGTCCTGAAGAAGGAACTGTCCCAGAGGAGCTTGAACCTGATCAGGTTGAGTTCTTGGGGACAGGGGGCCCTTCCAGGGCAGATCTGAGCCAGGAGCAACTGAGCTGCCCCTCTCTTGAACCCCTCAGACAGCAAGCTGCTGCTGAGGCTGCTGGGAGTTCTAGAGGGTCCCATAGGATCTATTGGGATGATGGACTCCTTTACTCAGAGTGTAGAGACCCCAAGCCTGGAGCCACCAGGAGGTTTGTTATACCTCTGAAGTTTAGGAGCTTCCTCTTGACCCTAGCACATGATATTCCCTTAGCAGGTCACCTAGGCCAAAATAAGACTTGGGACAGAATTGTCCCTCACTTTCATTGGCCTCATATGTCTGAAGACACCAAGGAGTTTTGTCGCTCCTGTGTCACCTGTCAAGCCAGTGGTAAGGCAGGTAGCACTACAAAGGCCCCCTGATACCACTACCTGTGGTGGGGGTTCCCTTTGAGAGGGTAGGGATTGACATTGTTGGTCCCCTAGATCCTCAAACAGCATCTGGGCACAGATTTATCCTGGTGGTGGTGGACCATGCCACTAGGTACCCAGAAGCAATTCCCTCAGGACCACCACAGCTCCTGTGGTGGCAAGAGACCCTCCTGGGAATCTTTTCCAGGGTGGGTTTTCCTAAGGAGGTAGTATCAGACAGAGATGCAAACTTCATGTCTAGTTACTTGACTGCTATGTGGAAGGAGTGTGGAGTAAATTATAAATTTACCACCCCTATCACCCACAATGCAATGGTTTAGTTGAAAGGTTCAACAAAACCTTGAAGGGCATGATTAAAGGTCTCCCAGAAAAGCTTAGGCGCAGATGGGACATACTTTTGCCCTGCATTCTCTTTGCCTAAAGAGAGGTTCCACAGAAGGGGTTGGTTACAGCCCATTTGAGCTTCTGTTTGGACATCCAGTTAGGGGTCCATTGTGTCTAGTGAAGGAGGGATGGGAGTTACCTCTCAAACCCCTAAACAGGATATTGTGGCCTATGTACTTGGTCTCCGCTCCCGGATGGCTGAGTACATGAAGAAGGCAACTAAAAACCTTGAGGCTAGCCAGGAATTACTAAAGGCCTGGCATGACCAAAAGGCTGTGTTGACTGTTTATCAGCCAGGACAGAAGGTATGGGTGTTGGAGCCTGTGGCCCCAGCAGCCCTCCAAGACAAGTGGAGTGGCCCCCATACAATTGTTGAACAGAAGGGAGAGGTTACCTACCTGGTGGACCTTGGAACTCCCAGGAGCCCCCATAGTGTGCTCCATGTCAACAGACTGAAACCATATGTTGACAGGGCAGACATGGGCTTGCTCATGGCTACTGATGAGGGACAGGAGGAAGAGAGTGATCCACTCCCTGACCTGCTCTCTCAGAACCCTGATGATGGATCAGTATATGGTGTAGCCTTGGCAGGCAGCCTCACTGACCAGCAGCAAACTGATTGCAGAAAAGTTCTCAATCAGTTCAGACATATGTTCTCTCTGACTCCAAGTCAGACTACCTGGTGCACTCATGAAATGGACACTGGGGACAGTCTGCCTGTTAAAAATAAGATTTACAGGCAACCTGACCATGTCAGGGACTGCATCAGGACTGAAGTCCAGAAGATGTTGGATTTGGGAGTGATTGAACCCTCAGATAGCCCTTGGGCTAGTCCAGTAGTCTTAGTGCCTAAACCTCACACCCAGGGTGGTAAGAGAGAGATGAGGTTTTGTGTAGACTACAGAGGTCTCAATGCAGTCACTAGGACTGATGCCCATCCCATACCAAGGGCAGATGAGCTTATAGACACTTTGGCCTCAGCCAAGTTTCTGAGCACATTTGACTTGACAGCTGGCTACTGGCAGATCAGACTAGCTGATGATGCAAAAGCCAAAACAGCATTTTCTACCCCTAGTGGGCACTACCAATTTGTGGTGATGCCCTTTGGTTTGAAAAATGCACCTGCCACTTTTCAAAGGTTGGTGAACAAAGTCCTTACAGGCCTGGCAGCCTATAGTGCAGCATATCTAGATGATATTGCTGTCTTTAGCTCCACCTGGGAGGATCACCTGGTCCACCTGTGAAATGTTTTGGAGGCCCTGCAGAAAGCAGGCCTAACTATCAAGGCCACCAAGTGCCAGATAGGGCAGAGTCAGGTTGTGTACCTGGGCCACCTTGTGGGTGGAGGCCAGGTTCAACCATTGCAGAGCAAAATCCAGACCATCATGGACTGGGTTGCTCCAACCACCCAGACTCAGGTCAGAGCTTTCTTGGGCCTGACTGGGTACTATAGAAGATTTGTCAAAGGGTATGGATCCATAGTGACCCCTTTGAATGACTTAACTTCTAAAAGAATGCCAAAGAAAGTTCAGTGGACAGTTAGCTGTCAAAAGGCATTTGATGACCTGAAGCAGGCCATGTGCACTGCTCCCATTCTGCAAAGTCCTGATTACTCCAAGCAATTCATTGTCCAAACAGATGCATCTGAGTTGGGGGTAGGGGCTGTGTTATCACAATTGAATGATGAAGGTCAGGATCAGCCAGTAGCTTTTATTAGCAGAAGGTTGACCCCAGAGAGAAACGATGGTCAGCCATTGAGAGGGAGGCCTTTGCTGTGGTTTGGGCCTTGAAGAAGCTGAGGCCATACTTATTTGGCACTCACTTCATTGTTCAGACAGACCACAAGCCCCTCTTATGGCTAAAACAGATGAAGAGGTGAAAACCCCAAACTTTTGAGGTGGTCCATTTCCCTACAGGGGATGGACTATACAGTGGAACATAGACCTGGGAGTAACCATGCCAATGCAGATGGACTCTTCAGATATTTCCACTTAGAACATGAAGACTCAACTGGTCAAGGTTAGTTTAATGTCCTGGCGTTTGGGGGGGGTTGTGTAGGAGAGTAGGATCTGCTTCTTATAGTTACCCCCACTTTTTGCTGATGTTTCACTGTTTTTCGACTTAGCCAGACTGAGGCCCTGCTAATCAGGACCCCAGTCTATCTGCTTTCTACTCTAAATTGATTGTATGTACTTTAGGTACCCTCCAGATTGGATTCTGGGGTACCCTTATAAGTCCCTAGTATATGGTATACTATATACCCAGGGCATAGGTACCCCAGAGGCCTACCAGGGGCTGCAGCTTGTATTGTGCCACCCCTGGGAAGCCTTTTAAAATGACACAACAGGTCTGCTACAGCAGCCTGTGTAAGGTGGTGTATGCATCCCTTACTGAGATATAGGTTCCCTATATCTCTCCATATCACTGCACATGTAAACCTATCATTCACCCCTATGGCAGGCCTTAACAATCCTGAAGGCAGGGTGCTGGGTTTCATGTGAGAGGGTGCTCATGCATGAGCAGAGCCCCTCTGCAGCTTTCGAATCTTCATTCCGGGGTTGTTTGTGATGCAGCCAGACCATATACTCTTAAGTGCATTATAACCTCGCGGTAAATGCTAACTTGAGAATGGCTGCATGGAAACATGTTGTGTTTGGTGTCAAACACCTTGGAATCATACCTCCACCCCAGTAACTGGGGTGGGAGGTATGATTCCACCCTACTAGAGGGAGAAACATGGCACCACCGGTACACCCGGTACCAGCTTAACAGAACCCTGGCATCACAAAATGGATGCTGCAGCCACAGACACGAGTCTGCCCTCCTGCTGCTGGACGAAACTCCGGCAGGGGAGGCCTGGACAATAGGTTTCCTGTCACAGGGAGTGTGACCTCCTCCCAGATAGGCTTTAGTGTATTGGGGCTGGGTGGGTGCACTCCAAGAGTGCTTTGAAGTCTGCACTGGGGGCACATTTGGTGTCCCTGTGCATAGTTCAGCTCAAACCGGTTGCAGGGGCTACCAGCCCCTGCTCTGGCACGAAACTGGACAAAGGAAATGGGTGTAGCTACCCCTCTTTCCTGACCCTCCCATAGGTGGGTCCCCAGAGTTTGTCCCACCCCTTCCTTGGGTATAAAGTAGGAACCCCTGACTACAGGACTTTAGATTACACCTGGACTAAACTCTGACACAGAAACCAAGTACTTCGACGATCTACACTACGCTGGATGACTGAAGAATCTCCCTTGGACTAAAGGAGTTACTCCCCTGCAAGGCAGGCACCTTTAATGCAACTGACTGGTTGGCATCTCCGAAGCTCCGACGGACTCCGAAGAATATTGCCACACAGGAGGTGGGTTTCCCAAGGTCTCAGAGGTCGATCTGTACTCACAGCAAGTCTGAGGCCCGTATACCTCGTGGTGACCATGCAACCCGAACCCCTGGGCACCGTGTCCATTTACAGAAGCATCAGCTTTCCGACAACCCTTGAGGCTGAGCTTTGGGTTACTTGTAGCCCTGACCCCGAACAGTGATCACTCCAAAGATTGCTGGCTTACACTCAACGAGTGTTCTGTGGGCTGTCATTTTGTGATTCCTCTCGAGGTCCCTTCGCGATCCCTGGTACGTTGACCTGTGGGTCTCTAAGATGGCAAATCTAACTTTAATTGGGCTTTCCTGGTTGCTCCAGACGTGCCCTGACTCTCCATTGCTTGGGGAGTCCCCAGGACCTTGCTGGTCCGCACAGAAGCATCTTTTCTCTTCCTGCCTGGGTTGCTGTTGCCAAGGCTTGTTGTGGTCAATCGGAGCACCGACACCCCAGCACTCGACATCCTTTATGGGACAGCTCGAATCCGGCTCTTGGTCATCCTCGACATCTCCTGGACCCCGTGGCTGCAGAGTCAAGCTTCACCTCTTTGCACCTGAAGCACCCAACATCGGTGGGCATTTGATTGCTCCGCTCCTGGTCACTGGCTAGTGACCCAGACTCTGTCCCCTCTGCTTTCAGGTTCTTCACATCTTCAATCCAGGCTTGGATCACCCCGGACACTTTTCTTCTTCACGGCAGCAGCACTTTGCAGCAGATCGCCATTGAAATCAACGACGATTCCCGACACCCTTTGAGACCTATGCACCCGGCTTCCCTGGGTGAGGTAACTCGAGTACTCCGGTGCTCCCATGGGTGTTGGCCCTAGAACCCCTTAAGTCTAAAGGGGTTTGCTCAAAGTCCTCTCCTAAGTGTCCTTTTGCTTTAAAATTCCAACCGCGACTTTCCTCATAGAATCCTACGGCGCTCGTGGCTGTGTTCTCACACTGCACACGTCCCCCGTGGGTCTCCTGTGTCACTACCTTGGGTGGTTCCTTGGGGTCCCAGCGATTCTACGTGCTCTATGCACTGTGTCTAGTCAAGTCGTGGTTCTTATACCACTTTCTTAATATATGGTTTGGTCTCCCCTGGGGCCCATTGTATATTGTGCTATTTACTGTCGTTTTTATACTGTGATATTGTGTATCTTGGACTCTAATCTCATAAAGAGATTAGTAGTTAGTGTTTAGAAATAAATACATATATTTTATATATATACCTTGTGTGGTTCTCCTTTCATTTGGTCATTCAAGAGGTTATAATCTGGTAAACCAAGCTGCTTTACACTCCTTCAAGATTTAGCCTGAAGGCTGCTCTCCATAGCTACCACTAGGATAGCTTTCAATAAAGGTTGTCTTTAAACCTATCATCAATAAGGGTCGTTTGGACTGGTGCAAGGTGCCCACTATAACTAGTGGACAGCATATGCCAGGCCAACTTCTCACAGCGACGACACTCAGCTGATCCTCTCCCTCACCAAGGCCCCCACCACCGCCAAAACCAAACTCCACGAAGGAATGAAGGCCGTCGCCGAATGGATGAAGAACAGCCGCCTGAAACTGAACTCAGACAAGACGGAGGTTCTCATCCTCGGCTCCACCCCCTCTGCCTGGGAGGACTCCTGGTGGCCGGCCGCACTGGGAGCTGCACCGACGCCCAGCGACCACGCACGCAATCTGGGGTTCATCCTGGACTCATCGCTGTCAATGACCCAGCAAGTCAACGCCGTCTCCTCCTCCTGCTTCAACACACTCCGCATGCTCCGCAAGATCTACAGATGGATCCCCACCGGAACCAGAAGGACGGTCACCCAGGCCCTTGTCAGCAGCAGACTGGACTACGGCAACGCCCTCTACGCGGGAACCTCGGCCAAACTCCAGAAATGACTACAAAGCATACAGAACGCCTCTGCATGTCTCATCCTCGACATCCCCCGCCACAGCCACAACACATCCCACCTGAGAGACCTGCACTGGCTCCCCGTCAACAAGAGGATCACCTTGAAGCTCCTCACCCACGTTCACAAAGCACTCCACAACACCGGACCAGCATACCTCAATGAACGACTCACCTTCTATACCCCGAACCGCCAGCTTCGCTCCGCTGACCTCACCCTCGCCACCGTCCCCCGCATCCGACGAGCGACCACTGGCGGCAGATCATTCTCCCACCTCGCCGCCAAGACATGGAACACCCTCCCCATCCGCCTGCGGCAGACCCAGGACTTGCTGACCTTCAGGAGACTCCTCAAGGCCTGGCTGTTCGAGCAGTAGCAGCACCCCCCCCCCCAAGCACCTTGAGACCCTCACGGGTGAGTAGTGTGCTCTACAAATGCATTGATTGATTGATTGATTATCAGCATCCTCTTCTCTAACAGTGAGGAGCTTGTCTCTACCTTTGTCTGCAAAGGAGAGCCACAAGATTGCTGCCCACTGCTCCTGAGGGACCCTCTGTACCTTACAGGCCCTCTCCAGTGCAGTTATCCATTTGTGGATGTCATCCCCACTCTGGTAGGGAGGGACAATCTTGTTCAGATTCCTATGGTCATGAGTCTGTTCTCTACCTCTAGGGACACTGTTGCTGCCACCATGGGGCTCTAGCCCCAACTTCTGAGAAGCTCTCTGAAGCTCCAGGGATTCCCTATCTAAGGCCAATTACTTTCTCTTGATTCTGAGCCTAGCTCTGTCAAACTCAAGCAGTTGGCACTTCTTCTCATAAGAGGACTCCCTTTTATGAGAAGTAGAGGTCCTATGAGAAACAGAGCTCCCTACAGATGTACCAGAATGATTATATTCCTGAGAAGGAGATCTGGATCTTCTTGGTAAACTGTTAACCCTTCCAGGTGGGATAAAAGAGGCCTACTGGGGCCTCCTTCCTCACCTTCAGGAAGTATTGGATTTTCCAGGTTAGAATCATTTTGATCCTCCTGGCCAGCATCAGAGTCCAGGTCATTGAGGTTTTCACTCCCTGGCCTTTCCTCTTCTGCTGTCCCACCCCCTTTGCCTGCCTCATCAGACCCTGGGGTCTTTCTGAGGTCATCCAAAAGCAAAGTCACTATGAGTTTTGGGTTTTTTGGGTTTTTTCCTGTCTTCAGTTTCCTTGATGCACACATGTTTCTCAATTCTTGGAATGTGAGATGGTCATACTTAGTTGGCAAGGAGTCACTGACTTCAGGCCTTGAAGACATGCTAGTGTGGTGTGGTGTATGCACCTACCTACTCTAGTGGGAACTGAGACTCTCTTGAGTTGGAGAAAGGGTGTGCTAGACCCTTGACTTACCCAACTCTAAGTTCAGTAGAACTTACTTTATTCTAGACTTGATTTATATGTACCTAAGTACCTTTAGTGGTTTTCAGTTAGTCACTCACTGAGATTATCTGGTAAAACAATAGCAAGCTTGAATCCCACCGCTGCCACCAATGTGAGAAGTTGGCCTGGTATATGCTGTCCACTAATTAAAGTGGGCACCTTGCACCAGTCCAAACGACCCTTATTGATGATTAGGTTAAAGACAACCTTTATTGAAAGCTATCCTAGTGGTAGCTATGGAGAGCAGCCTTCAGGCTAAGTCTCGAAGGAATGTAAAGCAGCTTGTCTTACCAGTATATAACCTCTTGAATGACCAAATGAAAGGAGAACCACACAAGGTATATATAAAATATATGTATTTATTACTAAACACTCTCTACTAACCTCTTTATGCGATTAGAGAACAAGGCACACAATATTACAGTACTAGAACGTCAGTAAATAGCACAATACACAGTGGGCTCCAGGAGGAGACCAAACCATATATTAAGAAAGTGGTATAACAACCACGAATTGACTAGACACAGTGCCTAGAGCACGTAGAATCGCTGGGACCCCAAGGAACCACCCAAGGTAGTGACACAGGGGACCCACGGAGGACGGGTGGAGTGTGGGAACACAGACGTGAGCTCCGTACAACTCTATGGGAGTCGCGGTTGGAAATTTAGAGTTTAAGGACACTTCGGAGAGGACTTCAAGCAAACCCAGCTAAACATTGAAGGTTCTAAGGACAGCACCCTTGTGAGTACCGAGGTACCCGTGTTACCTAGCCTAGGGGTCAAGTGGTGTCAGAAACCCTCGTCGTTTTCAATGGCATGATGCGAAGAAGTGCTGCTGCCGTGGAGTAGAAAAGTGTCCGGTGTGACCCAAGCCTGGATCGGAGATGAGAAGAACCTGAAAGCAGAGGGGACAAAGTCTGGGTCACTTCACGTGACCAGGAGCGGAGCAATCGAATGCCAACCGATGTCGGGTGCTTCAGGTGCGAAGAGGTGAAGCTTGACTCTGCAGCCATGGGGACCAGGAGATGTCGACGATGACCAGATTCCGCAGGCAAGCTGTCCCACAAAGGATGTCGAGTGCTGAGGGGTCAGTTTCCGGATTGGAGACCAACAAGCCTTGGCAACTGCAACCCACACGGTCAGAGAAAAGATGCTTTGGTGAGGACCAGCAAGGTCCTGGGGACTCCCCAAGCGATGGAGAGTCAGGGCACATCTGACGCAACTAGGAAAGCCCACTGAAAGTTAAAGTTGCCTTCTCAGGGACCCACAGGTCAATGGACCAGGGATCGCAAAGGGACCTCGAGAGGAATCACACAATACCAGCCCACGGAACACTCCTGGAGTGTAGGCCAGTAATCTTCGGTGGAAACACTGCTCGGGGCTTGGACTACAATTACCCCAAAGCACAGCTTCAGGGATTGCCGAAAAGCATATGCTTCTGCAAATGTGTACGGTGTCCAGAAGTTCGGGTTGCACGGTCCCCACGAGGGCTGCGGTTCTCAGGTTTTCTGAGAGCTCTAGTCGGCCTTGGGGAAGCTTGGAAACCCACCTCCTGTGTTGCAAAATCTTCGGAGTCCGTCAGGAGCTGCGTAGATGCAAACCGGTCAGATGCATTGAGGTGCCTGCCTTGCAGGGGAGTAACTCCTTTACTCCAAAGGAGATTCTTCAGTCGTCCAGCAAAGCGTAGATCATCGAAGGTTACTTGGTTTCTGTAGCAGAGTTTAGTCCAGGTAATATCTAAAGTCATGTAGTCAGGGTTCCTACTTTATACCCAAGGAAGGGGTGGGACAAACTCTGGAGACCCACCTATGGGAGGGTCAGGACAGAGGGGTGGCTACACCCATGTCCTTTGTCCAGTTTCACGCCAGAGCAGGGGCTGATAGCCCCTGCAACAGGTTTGAGCTGGACTATGCACAGGGACACCAAATGTGCTCCCAGTGCAGACATCAAAGCACTCTCAGAGTGCACCAACCCAGCCCCAATACACTAAAGCCTGTCTGGGAGGTGGTCACACCTCCCTGTGACAGGAAACCTATTGTCCAGCCTCCCGTGCCGGAGTTTCGTCCAGCAGCAGGAGGGCAGACTGTGAGAAGTTGGCCTGGTATATGCTGTCCACTAATTAAAGTGGGCACCTTGCACCAGTCCAAACGACCCTTATTGATGATTAGGTTAAAGACAACCTTTATAGAAAGCTATCCTAGTGGTAGCTGTGGAGAGAAGCCTTCAGGCTAAGTCTTGAAGGAATGTAAAGCAGCTTGTTTTACCAGTATATAACCTCTTGAATGACCAAATGAAAGGAGAACCACACCAGGTATATATAAAATATATGTATTTATTACTAAACACTCTCTACTAACCTCTTTATGAGATTAGAGAACAAGGCACACAATTACACAGTACTAGAACGACAGTAAATAGCACAATACACAGTGGGCTCCAGGGGGAGACCAAACCAAATACTAAGAAAGTGGTATAAGAACCACGACTTGACTAGACACAGTGCCTAGAGCACATAGAATCGCTGGGACCCCAAGGAACCACCCAAGGTAGTGACACAGGGGACCCACGGAGGACGGGTGCAGTGTGGGAACACAGACGCGAACTCCGTACAACTCTATGGGAAAGTCGCAGTTGGAATTTTAGAGTTTAAGGACACTTCGGAAAGGACTTCAAGCAAACCCAGCTAAACTTAGAAGGTTCAAAGGCCAGCACCCTTGTGAGTACCGAGGTACCTGTGTTACCTAGTCCAGGGAAGCCGGGTGCATAGGGGTCAAGTGGTGTCGGAAACCCTCGTCATTTTCTAAGGCGTGTTGCGAAGAAGAGCTGCTGCCGTGGAGAAGAAAAGTGTCCGGTGTGATCTAAGCCTGGATCGAAGATGTGAAGAACCTGAAAGCAGAGGGGACAAAGTCTGGGTCACTTCACGTGACCAGGAGCGGAGCAATCAAATGCCCACCGATGTCGGGTGCTTCAGGTGCGAAGAGGTGAAGCTTGACTCTGCAGCCACAGGGACCAGGAGACGTCGATGACAACCAGATTCCGCAGGCGAGCTGTCCTATGAAGGATGTCGATTGCTGAGGGGTCAGTTTCTGGATTGGAGACCAACAAGCCTTGGCAACTGCAACCCATGCGGTCAGAGTAATGATGCTTCTGTGAGGACCAGCAAGGTCCTGGGGACTCCCCAAGCAATGGAGAGTCAGGGCACGTCTGGAGCAACCAGGGAAGCCAGTTGAAAGTTAGAGTTGCCTTCTTAGGGACCCACAGGTCAACGGACATAGGGATCGCAAAGGGACCTCAAGAGGAATCACAAAATGGAGGCCCACTGAACACTCGTAAAGTGTAGGCCAGCAATCTTTGGTGTAATTACTGCTCGGGGTCAGGGCTACAAGTAACCCAAAGCTCAGCCTCAGGGGTCATCGGAAAGCTGATGCTTCTGCAAATAGATGCTGTGTCCAGGGGTTCAGGTAGCACGGTTACCACGAGGGATATGGGCCTCAGACTTGCTGTGGGCACAGATCAACCTCTAAGACTTTGGGAACCCACCTCCTGTGTTGCAATATTCTTCAGAGTCCTCAGGAGCTTCGGAGATGCAAACCGGTCAGATGCGTTTAAGGTGCCTGCCTTGCAGGGGAGTAACTCCTTTACTCCAAGGGAGATTCTTCAGTCATCCAGCGTAGTGTAGATCGTTGAAGTACTAGGTTTCTGTTACAGAGTGTAGTCCAGGTAAAATCTAAAGTCCTGTAGCCAGGGGTTCCTACTTTATACTCAAGGAAGGGGTGGGACAAACTCTGGGGACCCACCTATGGGAGGGTCAGGACAGAGGGGTGGCTACACCCATGTCCTTTGTCCAGTTTTGCGCCAGAGCAGGGGCTGAGTGCCCCTGCAACCGGTTTGAGGTGGACTATGCACAGGGACACCAAATGTGCCCCCAGTGCAGACATCAAAGCACTCTTGGAGTGCACCCACCCAGCCCCAATACACTAAAGCCTTTCTGGGAGGTGGTCAAACCTCCTTGTGACAGGAAACCTATTGTCAAGCCTTCCCCTGCCGGAGTTTCGTCCAGCAGCAGGAGGGCAGACTCGTGTCTGTGGCTGGCAGCATCCATTTTGTGATGCCAGGGCTCTGTGAAGCTGGTACCGGGTGTACCGGTGCTGTCATATTTCTCCCTCTAGGAGGGAGGAATCATACCTCCCACGCCAGTTACTGGTGTGGAGGTATGATTCCAAGGTGTTTGACAACAAACACAACATAATTCCTTGCAGCCATTTTAAAGTTAGCATTTACCGCAAGGTTATAATGCACTTAAGAGTATATGGTTGGCTGCATCACAGACAACCCCGGAATAGTGGTTCTGAAGGCTGCAGAGGGGCTCTGCTCATGCATGGGCACCCTCTCACATAAAACCCAGCACCCTGCCTTCAGGATTGATAAGGCCTGCCATGGGGTGACTGATAGGTTTATATGTGCAGTGATCAGGATAGATATAGTGAACCTATATCTAAGTAAGGGGTGCATGCACCACCTTACACAGGCTGCAGTAGCAGACCTGTTGTGTCATTTTGAATGGCCTCTCAGGGGTGGCATAATACATGCTGCAGCCCCTGGGAGGCCTCTGGGGTACCTATGCCCTGGGTACATAGTATACCATATACTAGGGACTTATAAGGGTACCCCAGGATCCAATCTGGAGTGTACCTAAAGTACATGAACAACCAATTTAGGGAGAAAGCAGATAGACTGGGGTCCTGATTAGCAGGATCCAAGTCAGACTAAATAGTCTAGCTCAAACCGGTTGCAGGGGCTATCAGCCCCTGCTCTGGTGCGAAACTGGACAAAGGACATGGGTGTAGCCACCCCTCTGTCTTGACCCTCCCATAGGTGGGTCCCCAGAGTTTGTCCCACCCCTTCTTTGGGTATAAAGTAGGAACCCTGACTACAGGACTTTAGATATTACCTGGACTAAACTCTGCTACAGAAACCAAGTAACCTTCGATGATCTACGCTTTGCTGGACGACTGAAGAATCTCCCTTGGAGTAAAGGAGTTACTCCCCTGCAAGGCAGGCACCTCAACACATCTGACCGGTTTGCATCTACACAGCTCCTGACGGACTCCGAAGATTTTGCAACACAGGAGGTGGGTGCCCAAGCTTCCCCGAGGCCTAGTGCTCTCAGCAAACCTGAGACCTGCAGCCCTCGCGGGGACCGTGCAACCCGAACCCCTGGACACCGTGCACATTTGCAGAAGCATATGCTTTTAGGCGATCCCTGAGGCTGTGCTTTGGTCTACTTGTAGTCCAAGCCCCGAGCAGTGTTTCCACTGAAGATCACTGGCCTACACTCCACGAGTGTTCCGTGGGCTCGTATTGTGTGATTCCTCTCGAGGTCCCTTCGCGATCCCTTGTCCGTTGACCTGTGGGTCCCTGAGAGGGCAACTTTAACTTTCAGTGGGCTTTCCTGGTTGCTCCAGACGTGCCCTGACTCTCCATTGCTTGGGGAGTCCCCAGGACCTTGCTGGTCCTCACCGAAGCATCTTTTCTCTGACAGCATGGGTTGCAGTTGCCAAGGCTTGTTGGTCTCCAATCCGGAAACTGACCCTTCAGCACTCGACATCCTTTGTGGGACAGCTCGCCTGCGGAATCTGGTCATCGTCGATGTCTCCTGGTCCCCGTGGTTGCAGAGTCAAGCTTCACCTCTTCGCACCTGAAGCACCCGACATCGGTGGGCATTCGATTGCTCCGCTCCTGGTCACGTTAAGTGACCCAGACTTTGTCCCCTCTGCTTTCAGGTTCTTCTCATCTCCGATCCAGGCTTGGGTCACACCGGACACTTTTCTTCTCCACAGCAGCAGTACTTCTTCGCCTCACGCCATTGAAAATGACGAGGGTTTCCGACACCACTTGACCCCTATACACCCGGCTTCCCTGGGCTAGGTAACATGGGTACCTTGGTACTCACAAGGGTGCTGGCCTTAGATCCTTCTATGTTTAGCTGGGTTTGCTTGAAGTCCTCTCCGAAGTGTCCTTAAACTCTAAATTTCCAACCGCGACTTTCCTATAGAGTTGTACGGAGCTCGCGTCTGTGTTCCCACACTGCACCCATCCTCCGTGGGTCCCCTGTGTCACTACCTTGGGTGGTTCCTTGGGGTCCCAGCGATTCTACGTGCTTTAGGCACTGTGTCTAGTCAAGTCGTGGTTGTTATACCACTTTCTTAATATATGGTTTGGTCTCCCCCTGGAGCCCACTGTGTATTGTGCTATTTACTGTCGTTCTAGTACTGTCATATTGTGTGCCTTGTTCTCTAATCTCATAAAGATTTTAGTAGAGAGTGTTTAGTAATAAATACATATATTTTATATATACCTTGTGTGGTTCTCCTTTCATTTGGTCATTCAGGAGGTTATATACTGGTAAAACAAGCTGCTTTGCATTCCTTCAAGACTTAGCCTGAAGGCTGCTCTGCACAGCTACTACTAGGATAGCTTTCTATAAAGGTTGTCTTTAACCTAATCATCAATAAGGGTCGTTTGGACTGGTGCAAGGTGCCCACTTTAATTAGTGGACAGCATATACCAGGCCAACTTCTCACATTGGTGTGCAGCGGTTGGGATTCAAGCTTGCTATTGTTTTACCAGATAATCTCAGTGAGTGACTAACTGAAAACCACTAAAGGTACTTAGGTACATATAAATCAAGTCTAGAATAAAGTAAGTTCTACTGAACTTAGAGTTGGGTAAGTCAAGGGTCTAGCACACCCTTTCGCCAACTCAAGAGAGTCTCAGTTCCCACTATAGTAGGTAGGTGCATACACCACACCACACTAGCATGTCTTCAAGGCCTGAAGTCAGTGACTCCTTGCCAACTAAGTATGACCATCTCACATTCCAAGAATTGAGAAACATGTGTGCATCAAGGAAACTGAAGACAGGGAAAAATCCAAACACCCAAAAGCTCATAGTGACTTTGCTTTTGGATGACTCTCAGAAAGACCCCAGGGTCTGATGAGGCAGGCAAAGGGGTGGGACAGCAGAAGAGGAAAGGCCAGGGAGTGAAACCTCAATGACCTGGACTCTGATGCTGGCCAGGAGGATCAAAATGATTCTAACCTGGAAACTCCAATCCTTCCTGAAGGTGAGGAAGGAGGCCTCAGTGGGCCTCTCTTTACCCCACCTGGAAGGGTTAACAGTTCTGTAGGGAGCTCTGTTTCTCATAGGACCTCTGCTTCTCATAAAAGGGAGTCCTCTTATGAGAAGAAGTGCCAACTGCTTGAGTTTGAGAGAGCTAAGCTCAGGATCAACAGAGAGCAATTGGCCTTAGATAGGGAATCCCTGGAGCTTCAGAGAGCTTCTCAGAAGTTGGGGCTAGAGCCCCATGGTGGCAGCCACGGTGTCCCTAGAAGTAGAGAACATACTCATGACCATAGGAACCTGAACAAGATTGTCCCTCCCTACCAGAGTGGGGATGACATCCACAAATGGATAACTGCACTGGAGAGGGCCTGTAAGGTACAGAGGGTCCCTCAGGAGCAGTGGGCAGCAATCATGTGGCTCTCCTTTGCAGACAAAGGTAGAGACAAGCTCCTCACTGTTAGAGAAGAGGATGCTGATAATTACAAAGTCCTGAAGAGTGCTCTGATTGATGGGTTTGGCCTAACCACTGAACAATACAGGTTAAAGTTCAGGGACACCCAAAAGGCACAGACTCAGGACTGGGTTGACTTTGTAGATTGTGCTACTAAGGCTCTGGAAGGCTGGTTACTTGGCAGTAAGGTGTGTGATTTCAAAGGATTGTATAATTTGATCATGAGAGAGCAGATCCTTAATAACTGTCAAAATCAACTGTTGCATCAGTACCTGGTGGACTCTGATCTGACCTCTCCCCAAGAATTGGGTCAGAAGGTAGACAAGTGGGTCGGAACCAGGGTGAGGCAGAAGGTTCAGAACCAAGGTGGTGACTCCAAGAAGCAAGATTCTAAGAACTCTGATAAGGGTGGGGAGAAGGGTAAAGACCAGAAGTCTTCTCAAGGGCCCCAAAAATCTGCATCTGGTGGGGAGTAACAATCCAACAAAGGAAAAGGCCAAAAGAAACCATGGTGTAAAATCTGTAAGCAGAAAACCCATTGGACTAGTGTTCGTACCAAGACCAAAGACTCAACTCCAGCCACCATTGCCCCTAAGGCAACTGTTCCCCCTAGTTCAGCTCCAAGTGGTGGTGTTCCAAATAAGGGTGTAGTAGTATTAGAAATGGGATTTTTTGTAGGCTAGGGCGTGGGCCAAAGCCAGGCAAAAACCACCAATCTAGTCAGGATAAGGGAGTTACACTTCTAAAATAACCCCTGCTCACCCCCTTGGTAGCTTGGCACGAGCAGCCAGGCTTATCTTAGAGGCAGTGTGTAAAGCATTTGCACATAACCGACAGTAATACAGTGTACGCACTACAAAAGGACACCACACCAGTTTAGAAAAATATCCAATATTTTTATATAATTAAAACAAGACCAAACACGATAAAAATCCACAATACTATACTTAAAAGTTCACAGTTCAAAAATACGTTGATTAAAAAGAGTTCCTTGTGTGGATAGCTCCATCCGGGCTACCACAGCGTCGTGAACACACAAATCCAAAAACAGTTCTGGCTGACCGCGGGGTCGCAGGCCAGCTACGGTGTCAGGAAGACCCACAAACAGTACTTTTCAGAGATGCAGGGCGATGGGGCCCTTGAAGTCACTTGCGTTGCAGGTCGAGCTCCTTTCTGATGGGATCAGGAGCGCTGGTGCCAACAGGCGTTGGGTGCTGCGGTGTGAAGCGCTGCGGTGCGGCGTGCGGTGCCCCCAGGTCGCGGTGCGAGCAGCGGCTCGGTGGCGGCGTCAGATGACGTCGTCGGTGAGACCAGGGTCGCGGTGCGAGATGAAGGCGTTGCTCGTCACGGTGCTAGCAGGTCGCGGTGCAAGCAGCGGCGTCGTCGTTGCTGAAGCGCTGTCGTCGGCTGACGAACTGGAGTCGATGGCGCCGGCGTCGGTACGCCAAGGCTGCGGTGCGGGATGAGGGCGGTGCATCGTGTGACTTACGAGCGGTGCCCTCGAACCACGGTGCAAGCAGCAGCGTCGATTTCTGCTTGAAGTGGCGGCGTCAGGAAGGCCACGGCGTCGTCGTGTAGCGAGGCGGTGCGGAGTGCGGTGCCCACAGGTCGCGGTGCGAGCAGCAGCTCGGTGGCGGCGTCAACAGGCAGCGTCGGTGAGACCAGGGTCGCGGTGCGGTGTTGCGGCGGTGCTCTCTGCGGTGCCAAAGCTTCGGCGTGAAGCAAGGCGGTGCGGAGTGCTGTGCCTACAGGTCGCGGTGCAAGCAGCGGCTCGGTGGCGGCGTCAACAGGTGTCGTCGGTGAGACCAGGGTCACGGTACGGCGTTGCGGCGGTGCTCTCTGCAGTGCCAAAGCTTTGGCGTGAAGCAAGGCGGTGCGGAGTGCGGTGCCCACAGGTCACGGTGCGAGCAGCGGCTCTGTGGTGGCATCAACAGGCGTCGTCGGTGAGACCAGGGTTGCGGTGCAGCGTTGCGGCGGTGCCCTCTGCGGTGCCTTCAGGACACGGAGTCGGCAGCGGCGTCGTAGACGTCGTCGAGTTGGGTTTCTTCTGGTTGCGGCACGAAACACACAGTCTCCTGTGCTGCGGGTAGAAGAACTTGAAGTCTTTGCTGTTCCTGAAACTTCGTGAACAGGGGGCAAGCTCTACCTCAAGCCCTTGGAGAGACTCACAAATTAGGTTGCAGAAAGTCCAGTCCAGGCCTTTCACTGCCCAAGACAGAAGCAGCCACTGCAGGTCAGCCCAGCAAAGCACCCAGCAAAGCAGTCGTTCCTTTCCGCAGCTTCTCCGGCTCTTCTTCTTGGCAGTCTTCTTGTTCCAGATGAGTTCTAAAGTTCAGGGGTCTGGGACCCAGCATTTATGTCCAAAAATCCTTTGATCTCTAGGGCAGAGAGGGCCTGTGCCCGGTCAGGACCAGTTCCGCCTTCTCTGGTGTGAATTCCTGGCAGGAGGTAGAGACGGCATTTGTCAGAGGCAGAGCAGGCCCTTTGAGGTGCAAGGAAATCTCCTCCCGCTTCCCCCATCGTAACCCAGGTCTCTTCAGCCCTTTCCTGACCTACCTAGACCATCTGGTGCCCCTCCTGCTCACCCAGCCTTCTGTCATCCAAAACCCAGACAGGCAATCCACATTCCAGCAGAGGCACACGGGATGACTGAGCAAGAAAATACCTACTTTCTAAAAGTGGTATTTTCAAACACAGAATGTAAAAATCACCTTCACTAAAAGATGCCTCTTTAGATTCTGAGTTCAGGCATACTAAATTCTATTTTCTTACCGAATTCCCTGGGCCAGTTATGTTTATAAGATGCTGTAGGAGAGTAGGATCTGCTTCACATGGGTACCCCCACTTTTTGCTGATGCTTCACTGTTTTTCGACTTTAGTCTGGCTGGGGCCCTGCTAATCAGAACCCCAGCCTAGCTGCTTCCTCTCTAAAATGGTTTCCATGTGCCTCAGGCACATCTCTAATTGGAATCTGGAGTGCCCTTATAAGTCCCTAGTATATGGTATACTATGTACCCAGGGCATAGGTACCTCAGAGGCCTACCAGGGGCTGCAGCATGTATTGTGCCACCCCTGGAAGGCCATCCAAAATGACACCACAGGTCTGCTCCTGCAGCCTGGGTAAGGTGGTGCATGCACTCTTACTGTGATATAGGTTACCTATATCACTACATACATACACACATATAAACCTATAAGTCACTCCTATGGCAGGCCTTGTCGATCCTGAAGGCAGAGTGCTTGGTTCCTATGTGAGAGGGTGCCTCTGCATGAGCAGAGCCCCTCTGCAGCGTTCGGAGACCCTTCTCTGATGCTGTTTGTAGTGCAGCCTGACCATATACTCTTAAGCGCATTATAACCTCGCGTTAAATGCTAACTTTGGGATGGCTGCACGGAAACATGTCGTGTTTGGTGTCAAACATCTTGGAATACTACCCCCCCGCCAGTTCTGGTGGCGGGGTAGCATTCCACCCTTCTAGAGGGAGAGACATGTACACACCGGCCTGCCCGGTAACTTCTTTCCAAGCCCTGGCATCACAAAATGGATGCCGCTGCCACAGACACGGGTCTGGCCTCCTGCTGCTGACTGAAACTCCGGCAGGGGAGGCCTGGACAATAGGTTTCCTGTCCCAGGGAGGTGTAACCACCTCCCCAGACAGGATAATGTGTATTGGGGCTGGGCGGGGAGCACTCTCTGGTGCTTTGAAGTCCTGCACTGGGGAACACTTGGTGTCCCTGTGCATACCCCAGTTCAAACTGGTTCAGGGCTTCCAGCCCCTGCTCTGGTGCGAAACTGACAAAGGGAAAGGGTGTAACCACCCCTCTGCCCCTGACCCTCCCATAGGTGGGTCCCCAGAGTATGTCCAACCCCCTAACTTGGTATAAGTATGGGACCCCAGTCGTTAGGACTTTAGATTTACCTGGACGAAACTCTGACACAGAATCCTGGACCTTCGACGCTCTCACAAGGCCCCCAAAAATCTTCTTCAGGTGGGGATTCACAGTCTAACAAAGGGAAAGGCCAAAAGAAACCATGGTGCAAGGTCTGTAAGCAAAAGACCCACTGGACCAGTGATTGCACCAAGTCCAAAGACTCTACTCCAGCCCCCACCAATGCCCCTAAGGCACCTGTTCCCCCTAGTACAGTTACAGTTGGTGGTGGGAGTACACAAGCCAAGGGTTTAGTAGGGTTGACCCTGGGTAAGGAGATGAGCTCTGACCTAGTCAGAGAACTCACTCAGGCTGTCCTAGTCTGTGATGGAGGCATGGATGTGACCTCCTCTGTGAGTCCCAGTAATCTGGGCATGTACAGGCAACAGCCCTTAATCAATGGAAAAGAGGCTTTGGCATTTAGGGACACAGGGGCAAGTGTCACCATGGTGACACAAGACCTTGTGGATCCTGGGCAGATTATACTTGGTGAAATGTACCAAGTGACCAATGCTAGCAATGTCAGAACAGACCATACTCTGGCAGTTGTTAACTTCTCCTGGGGAGGGGTAACTGGCCTTAAGAAGGTTGTGGTAAGTGCAGACCTACCAGTTGAATGCTTGCTTGGCAATGATCTAGAAACTTCAGCTTGGGCAGAAGTGGAGCTCAGGACCCATGCAGAAATGCTGGGCATCCCTGCAGATGTGTTTGCTGTGACCAGGTCACAAGCCAAAATGTCTAACACTGAACAGGCCTTGGATTCTGGAATAATGGACCAAGTGCCCTCCAAGAAGAGGAGTAGTAGGGTAAAGGCAGTGCCTTCCCCTTGGCTCAGAAGGAAGATCAGTCTCTTCAGGGAGATGATCTCAGTCCTGAGGAAGGAACTGTCCCAGAGGAGCTTGAGCCTGATCAGGTTGAGTTCTTAGGGACAGGGGGCCCTTCCAGGGCAGATCTGAGCCAGGAGCAGCAGAGCTGCCCCTCTCTTGAACCCCCTCAGACAGCAAGCTGCTGCTGAGGCTGCTGGGAAAGCTAGTGGTCCCCATACTGTGTATTGGGATGATGGACTCTTGTACTCAGAGTGTAGAGACCCCAAGCCTGGTGCCACCAGGAGATTGGTTATACCTCTGAAGTTCAGGGGCTTCCTATTGACCCTAGCCCATGACATTCCCCTAGCAGGTCACCTGGGCCAGAACAAGACTTGGGACAGAATTGTCCCTCACTTTCACTGGCCCCACATGTCTGAAGACACCAAGGAGTTTTGTCGCTCCTGTGTAACCTGCCAGGCCAGTGGCAAGGCAGGTGGCACTACAAAGGCCCCCTGATACCACTACCTGTGGTGGGGGTTCCCTTTGAAAGGGTGGGGATTGACATTGTTGGTCCCATGGATCCCCAAACAGCATCTGGGCACAGGTTTATCCTGGTGGTAGTGGATCATGCCACCAGGTACCCTGAGGCTATTCCCCTTAGGACCACTACAGCACCTGTGGTGGCAAGAGCCCTCCTGGGAATTTTCTCAAGAGTGGGCTTCCCTAAGGAGGTGGTATCAGACAGGGGTGCTAACTTTATGTCTGGATACTTGAAAGCAATGTGGAAGGAGTGTGGAGTGACTTACAAGTTCACCACACCCTATCACCCACAATGCAATGGTTTAGTTGAGAGATTCAACAAAACCTTGAAGGGCATGATTAAAGGGCTCCCAGAGAAGCTTAGGCGAAGATGGGACATACTCTTGCCCTGCCTTTTATTTGCATACAGGAGGTGCCTCAAAAGGGGTTTGGCTACAGCCCTTTTGAACTTTTGTTTGGTCACCCTGTCAGGGTCCATTGTGCTTGGTGAAGGAAGGATGGGAGTTACCTCTCAAGCCCCCAAAGCAAGACATAGTGGACTATGTACTTGGTCTCCGCTCCAGGATGGCTGAGTACATGAAAAAGGCAACTAAAAACCTTGAGGCTAGCCTCGAACTTCAAAAAGCCTGGCATGACCAAAAGGCTGTACTGACTGTTTACCAGCCAGGACAGAAGGTGTGGGTGTTGGAACCAGTGGCCCCAGCAGCTCTCCAAGACAAATGGAGTGGACCCCATACCATTGTTGAACAGAAGGGAGAGGTTACCTACTTAGTAGACCTAGGAACACCCAGGAGTCCCCACAGGGTTCTCCATGTCAACAGATTGAAACCATATGTGGACAGGGCAGACATGGGCTTGCTCATGGCTACTGATGAGGGACAGGAGGAAGAGAGTGACCCACTCCCTGACCTGCTCTCACAGAACCCTGATGATGGGTCAGTAGATGGTGTAGCCTTGGCAGGCAGCCTCACTGCTCAGCAGCAAACTGATTGTAGACAAGTGCTCAATCAGTACAGACATATGTTCTCTCTGACTCCAAGTCAGACCACCTGGTGCACTCATGAAGTGGACACTGGGGACAGTCTGCCTATTAAAAATAAGATTTATAGGCAACCTGACCATGTCAGGGACTGTATCAGGACAGAAGTCCAGAAGATGTTGGATTTGGGAGTTATTGAACCCTCAGATAGCCCTTGGGCTAGTCCAGTGGTCCTTGTGCCAAAACCTCACACCAATGGTGGGAAAAGAGAGATGAGGTTTTGTGTGGACTACAGGGGTCTCAATGCAGTCACTAGGACTGATGCCCATCCAATACCTAGGGCAGATGAGCTAATAGACACTTTGGCCTCAGCCAAGTATCTAAGCACATTTGACCTGACAGCTGGCTACTGGCAGATCAGACTAGCTGATGATGCAAAGCCAAAGACAGCATTCTCAACCCCTAGTGGGCATTATCAATTTGTGGTGATGCCCTTTGGTCTGAAGAATGCACCTGCCACTTTTCAGAGGTTGGTGAATACAGTCCTTACAGGTCTGGAAGCCTATAGTGCAGCATATCTAGATGATATTGCTGTCTTTAGCTCCACCTGGGAGGATCACCTGGTCCACCTCAGAAATGTTTTGCAGGCCCTGCAGAAAGCAGGCCTGACTATCAAGGCCACAAAGTGCCAGATAGGGCAGAGTCAGGTTGTGTACCTGGGCCACCTTGTGGGTGGAGGCCAGGTTCAACCACTGCAGAGCAAGATCCAGACCATCATGGACTGGACTGCTCCCACTACCCAGACTCAGGTGAGAGCCTTTTAGGCCTGACTGGGTACTATAGGAGATTTGTCAAGGGGTATGGATCAATAGTGACACCCCTGAATGACTTAACTTCCAAGAAAATGCCCAAAAAGGTTCAGTGGACAGTTAGCTGTCAAAAGGCATTTGATGACCTAAAGCAGGCAATGTGCACTGCTCCCATTCTACAGAGTCCTGATTACTCCAAGAAGTTCATTGTCCAAACAGATGCATCTGAATTGGGGGTAGGGGCTGTACTGTCACAATTGAATGATGAAGGTCAGGATCAGCCAGTAGCTTTTATCAGCAGAAGGCTGACCCCTAGAGAGAAACGTTGGTCAGCCATTGAGAGGGAGGCCTGTGCTGTGGTCTGGGCTCTGAAGAAGTTGAGGCCATACTTGTTTGGTACTCACTTCCTTGTTCAAACAGACCATAAGCCCCTCTTATGGCTAAAACAAATGAAGGGTGAAAACCCCAAACTGCTTACGTGGTCCATTTCCCTACAGGGGATGGACTTCACAGTGGAACATAGACCTGGGAGTAACCATGCCAATGCAGATGGACTCTCTAGGTACTTCCACTTAGAACATGAAGACTTAACTGGACAAGGTTAGTTTAATGTCCCTACGTTTGGGGGGTTGTGTAGGAGAGTAGGATCTGCTTCACATGGGTACCCCCACTTTTTGCTGATGCTTCACTGTTTTTCGACTTTAGTCTGGCTGGGGCCCTGCTAATCAGAACCCCAGCCTAGCTGCTTCCTCTCTAAAATGGTTTCCATGTGCCTCAGGCACATCTCTAATTGGAATCTGGAGTGCCCTTATAAGTCCCTAGTATATGGTATACTATGTACCCAGGGCATAGGTACCTCAGAGGCCTACCAGGGGCTGCAGCATGTATTGTGCCACCCCTGGAAGGCCATCCAAAATGACACCACAGGTCTGCTACTGCAGCCCTTACTGCACCCCTTACTGTGATATAGGTTACCTATATCACTACATACATACACACATATAAACCTATAGGTTACCTATATCACTACATACATACACACATATAAACCTATAAGTCACTCCTATGGCAGGCCTTGTCGATCCTGAAGGCAGAGTGCTTGGATCCTATGTGAGAGGGTGCCTCTGCATGAGCAGAGCCCCTCTGCAGCGTTCGGAGACCCTTCTCTGATGCTGTTTGTAGTGCAGCCTGACCATATACTCTTAAGCGCATTATAACCTCGCGTTAAATGCTAACTTTGGGATGGCTGCACGGAAACATGTCGTGTTTGGTGTCAAACATCTTGGAATACTACCCCCCGCCAGTTCTGGCAGCGGGGGTAGCATTCCACCCTTCTAGAGGGAGAGACATGTACACACCGGCCTGCCCGGTAACTTCTTTCCAAGCCCTGGCATCACAAAATGGATGCCGCTGCCACAGACACGGGTCTGGCCTCCTGCTGCTGACTGAAACTCCGGCAGGGGAGGCCTGGACAATAGGTTTCCTGTCCCAGGGAGGTGTAACCACCTCCCCAGACAGGATAATGTGTATTGGGGCTGGGCGGGAGCACTCTCTGGTGCTTTGAAGTCCTGCACTGGGGGCACACTTGGTGTCCCTGTGCATACCCCAGTTCAAACTGGTTCAGGCGTGAAACTGGACAAAGGGAAAGGGGTGTAACCACCCCTCTGCCCTGACCCTCCCATAGGTGGGTCCCCAGAGTATGTCCAACCCCTAACTTGGTATAAGTATGGGACCCCAGTCCTTAGGACTTTAGATTTACCTGGACGAAACTCTGACACAGAATCCTGGACCTTCGACGCTCTACTTTAAGATTAGAGGACTGAAGAATCTCCCTTGGGGTCAAGGAGTGACTCCCCTGCTTGGCAGGCACCAAAGAAGCAATTGTCCGGTCTGCATCGCTGAAGCTCCCGCCGGACGCCAAAGTCTTTGCATCACCAGAGGTGGATTTCCAGACTTCCCCGAGGCTGCCCTGAGTCCCCAGCAAAGCTGAGGCTCGTAGCTGTTGTGGGTAACGTGGAACCGTGACCCCTGGACACCGAGCACATTTGCAAGTGCATCCTCTTCCTGGGCTCCCACGAAGTTGTGCTTTGGGCTCCCAGTAGCCCCCACCTCCAGCACCGACTGTACCGAAGATCACTGGCCCCCACTCCACGAGTGTCCCGTGAGCCAGCTCCAAGTGCATCCACTTGAGGCTCCTTTGCGGTCGCTAGTCCGTTGGCTAGTGGGCCCTCCCGAAGGCAACTCTTATTCTAATTGGGCTTCCCTGGTTGCTCCAGGCTTGCCCTGACTTACCTTCGCTGGGTGAGTCCCTCAGACCTTGCTGGTCTGCACCACCGTCCTTCTTCTATTTCCACAAGACTTGCCGTTGCCAAGGCTTGTTGGGTACAATCTGGTCGCCGACACCTCAGCAATCGACAGACGTCGTGGTACAGCTCAAATCCAGCTCCTGGTCATCGTCGACGCCTCCTGGACCTCGTGGCTGAAGAGTCAAGATGACCGTCAACCTACCTGAAGCACCCGACATCGGTGGGCATCCGCTCATCGCCTTCCTGGTCACTGGCTAGTGACCCAGACTCTGTCCCCTCTGCTTTCAGGTTCTTCAGATCTTCGATCCACCTTTGGATCCACCCGAACACTTTCGACTTGGCCGCCAGCAGCACTTTGCAGCAGATCGCCATTGAAAACGACGACGAAACCCGACCCTGAAAGACACCTATGCACCCGGCTTCCCTGGGTGAGGTAACTCGAGTACTCCGGTGCTCCCATGGGTATAGACTCTAGAACGACCCAGTTCTAAAGGGGTTTGCTCCAAGTCCTCCTCTAAGTGTCCCTTTTCTTTAAAATTCCAACTGCGACTTTCCCCATAGAAGTCAACGGCGATTCGCGGCTGTGTTCTCACACTGCACGCATCCCCCGTGGGTCCCCTGTGTCACTACCTTGGGTGGTTCCTTGTGGTCCAAGCACTTCTACAGGCTCTAGGCCTTGTGTCTAGCTCATTCGTGGTTCTTATACCACTTTATTGGTATATGGTCTGGTACGCCCCTAGGGCTCAAACGTGTATTTGTGCTATTACTGTTGATAACTAACTTATAACTTATGTACTTGAACTCTAGCCTCATAAAGAGACTAGAGGGGTGTGTTTAGCAATAAATACATATATTTTGAATATATACCTGGTGTGGTCCTCTTTCATTTGGTCACTCAAGAGATTATAGACTGGTAAAACAAGCTGCTTTACATTCCTTCAAGATTTAGCCTGAAGGCTGCTCTCCATAGCTACCACTAGGATAGCTTTCAATAAAGGTTGTCTTTAACCTATCTCCAATAAGGGGTTGTTTGGACTGGTGCAAGGTGCCCACTATAATTAGTGGACAGCATATACCAGGCCAACTTCTCACAGATGTTATAAACAAACCTCCCATTCTATCCTATGGGGAACTGGTAGCCTTGCAATAGTGAAAAACGAAATTGGCTGTAATTCACTATCAGGAAATGCCACACACACCAGGGCATGTCCCACCTTTCACATACACTGCACCCTAGCCACAGGGGTACCTTGGGCCTACCTTAGGGGTGTCTGACATGTAAGAAAAGGGAAGGTTAGGGACCGGCCAGTGTGTGCACTGGCCAAGTCGACATGGCAGTTACAAACTGTGCGCAGACTTCTGCAATGGCAGGTCTGAGTTACTGTTTTCAAGGCTACTCACGGGGGTGGCACAACCAGTGCTGCAGGCCCCCGAGTAGCATTTGATTCACCAGCCCTGGCACACGCAGTGCACTTTACTAGGGGCTAACAGGTAAATCAAATATCCAATCATGGAAACACCCATCCCTAACACAATTTACACAGAGAGCATATGCACTTTAGCACTGATTAGCAGTGGTAAAGTGCCCAGAGTCCTAAAACCAACACAAACAGGTCAGGGAAAAATAGGAGGAAAAAGCAAAAAGTTTGAGGATAACCCTGCAAAAAGGGCCATTACCAACAAGTAGGGTTGACCCTGGGATCTGAGATGGACTCTGGCCTAGTCAGAGTTCCAACTCAGGCTGTACTGATCTGTGATGGAGGCATGGATATGTCCTCCTATGTGAGTCCCAGTAATCTGGGCAAATACAGACAGCAGCCCTTGATTAATGGAAGAGAGGCTTTGGCATTCAGGGACACAGGGAGCAAGTGTCACAATGGTGACAAAAGATCTTGTAGCCCCTGAGCAGATCATACTTGGTGAAATGTACCAAGTGACCAACGCTAGCAATGTCAGGACAGACCATTCCCTGGCAGTTGTTAATTTCTCCTGCGGAGGGGTAACTGGCCCTAAGAAGGTTGTGGTAAGTGCAGACCTCCCTGTTGAATGCTTGCTTGGAAATGATTTGGAAAGCTCAGCTTGGGCTGAAGTTGAGCTCAGGACCCATGCAGAAATGTTGGGCATCCCTGCAGATGTGTTTGCTATGACCAGGTCACAGGCAAAAATGTCTAAAACTGAACAGGCCCTGGATTCTGGAAGAATGGACCAGGTGCCTCCCAAGAGGAGGAGCAGTAGGGTTAAGGCAGTGTCTTCCCCTGCCTCAGAATGCAGATCAGTCTCTTGAGGGAGATGATCTCAGTCCTGAAGAAGGAACTGTCCCAGAGGAGCTTGAGCCTGATCAGGTTGAGTTCTTGGGGACAGGGGGCCCTTCCAGGGCAGATCTGAGCCAGGAGCAACTGAGCTGCCCCTCTCTTGAACCCCTCAGACAGCAAGCTGCTGCTGAGGCTGCTGGGAGTGCTAGTGGTACCCATAGGATCTATTGGGATGATGGACTCCTTTACTCAGAGTGTAGAGACCACAAGCCTGGAGCCACCAGGAGGTTGGTTATACCGCTGAAATTTAGGAGCTTCCTATTGACCCTAGCACATGATATCCCATTGGCAGGTCACCTAGGCCAAAACAAGACTTGGGACAGAATTGTCCCTCACTTTCATTGGCCTCATATGTCTGAAGACACCAAGGAGTTTTGTCGCTCCTGTGTTACCTGTCAAGCCAGTGGTAAGGCAGGTAGCACTACAAAGGCCCCCCTGATACCACTACCTGTGGTGGGGGTTCCCTTTGAGAGGGTAGGGATTGACATTGTTGGTCCCCTAGATCCTCAAACAGCATCTGGGCACAGATTTATCCTGGTGGTGGTGGACCATGCCACTAGGTACCCAGAAGCAATTCCCTCAGGACCACCACAGCTCCTGTGGTGGCAAGGGCCCTCCTGGGAATCTTTTCCAGGGTGGGTTTTCCTAAGGAGGTAGTATCAGACAGAGATGCAAACTTCATGTCTAGTTACTTGACTGCTATGTGGAAGGAGTGTGGAGTAAATTATAAATTTACCACCCCTATCACCCACAATGCAATGGTTTAGTTGAAAGGTTCAACAAAACCTTGAAGGGCATGATTAAAGGTCTCCCAGAAAAGCTTAGGCGCAGATGGGACATACTTTTGCCCTGCCTTCTCTTTGCCTACAGAGAGGTTCCACAGAAGGGGGTTGGTTACATCCAGTTAGGGGTCCATTGTGTCTAGTGAAGGAGGGATGGGAGTTACCTCTCAAACCCCCTAAACAGGATATTGTGGACTATGTACTTGGTCTCCGCTCCCGGATGGCTGAGTACATGAAGAAGGCAACTAAAAACCTCGAGGCTAGCCAGGAATTACAAAGGCCTGGCATGACCAAAAGGCTGGGTTGACTGTTTATCAGCAAGGACAGAAAGTATGGGTGTTGGAGCCTGTGGCCCCAGCAGCCCTCCAGGACAAATGGAGTGGCCCCCATACAATTGTTGAACAGAAGGGAGAGGTTACCTACCTGGTGGACCTTGGAACTCCCAGGAGCCCCCACAGGGTGCTCCATGTCAACAGACTGAAACCATATGTTGACAGGGCAGACATGGGCTTGCTCATGGCTACTGATGAGGGACAGGAGGAAGAGAGTGATCTACTCCCTGACCTGCTCTCTCAGAACCCTGATGATGGATCAGTAGATGGTGTAGCCTTGGCAGGCAGCCTCACTGACCAGCAGCAAACTGATTGCAGAAAGGTTCTTAATCAGTTCAGACATATGTTCTCTCTGACCCCAAGTCAGACTACCTGGTGCACTCATGAAGTGGACACTGGGGACAGTCTGCCTGTTAAAAATAAGATTTACAGGCAACCTGACCATGTCAGGGACTGCATCAGGACTGAAGTCCAGAAGATGTTGGATTTGGGTGTGATTGAACCCTCAGATAGCCCTTGGGCTAGTCCAGTAGTCTTAGTGCCTAAACCTCACACCCAGGGTGGTAAGAGAACGATGAGGTTTTGTGTAGACTACAGAGGTCTCAATGCAGTCACTAGGACTGATGCCCATCCCATACCAAGGGCAGATGAGCTTATAGACACTTTGGCCTCAGCCAAGTTTCTGAGCACATTTGACTTGACAGCTGGCTACTGGCAGATCAGACTAGCTGATGATGCAAAAGCCAAAACTGCATTTTCTACCCCTAGTGGGCACTACCAATTTGTGGTGATGCCCTTTGGTTTGAAAAATGCACCTGCCACTTTTCAAAGGTTGGTGAACAAAGTCCTTACAGGCCTGGAAGCCTATAGTGCAGCATATCTAGATGATATTGCTGTCTTTAGCTCCACCTGGGAGGATCACCTGGTCCACCTGCGAAATGTTTTGGAGGCCCTGCAGAAAGCAGGCCTAACTATCAAGGCCACCAAGTGCCAGATAGGGCAGAGTCAGGTTGTGTACCTGGGCCATCTTGTGGGTGGAGGCCAGGTTCAACCATTGCAGAGCAAAATCCAGACCATCATGGACTGGGTTGCTCCAACTACCCAGACTCAGGTCAGAGCTTTCTTGGGCCTGACTGGGTACTATAGAAGATTTGTCAAAGGGTATGGATCCATAGTGACCCCTTTGAATGACTTGACTTCTAAAAGAATGCCCAAGAAAGTTCAGTGGGCAGTTAGCTGTCAAAAGGCATTTGATGACCTGAAGCAGGCCATGTGCACTGCTCCCATTCTGCAAAGTCCTGATTACTCCAAGCAATTCATTGTCCAAACAGATGCATCTGAGTTGTGGGTAGGGGCTGTGTTATCACAATTGAATGATGAAGGTCAGGATCAGCCAGTAGCTTTTATTAGCAGAAGGTTGACCCCCAGAGAGAAACGTTGGTCAGCCATTGAGAGGGAGGCCTTTGCTGTGGTTTGGGCCTTGAAGAAGCTGAGGCCATACTTGTTTGACACTCACTTCATTGTTCAGACAGACCACAAGCCCCTCTTATGGCTAAAACAGATGAAGGGTGAAAACCCCAAACTTTTGAGGTGGTCCATTTCCCTACAGGGGATGGACTATACAGTGGAACATAGACCTGGGAGTAACCATGCCAATGCAGATGGACTCTCCAGATATTTCCACTTAGAACATGAAGACTCAACTGGTCAAGGTTAGTTTAATGTCCTGACGTTTGGGGGAGTTGTGTAGGAGAGTAGGATCTGCTTCTTATGGTTACCCCCACTTTTTGCTGATGCTTCACTGTTTTTCGACTTAGCCAGACTGAGGCCCTGCTAATCAGGACCCCAGTCTATCTGCTTTCTACTCTAAATTGACTGAATGTACTTTAGGTACACTACAGATTGGATTCTGGTGTGAGTCCCTAGTATATGGTATACTATGTACCCAGGGCATAGGTACCCCAGAGGCCTACCAGGGGCTGCAGCATGTATTGTGCCACCCCTGGGAAGCCTTTTAAAATGACACAACAGGTCTGCTACAGCAGCCTGTGTAAGGTGGTGTATCCACCCCTTACTGAGATATAGGTTCCCTATATCTCTCCATATCACCGCACATGTAAACCTATCAGTCACCCCTATGGCAGACCTTAACAATCCTGAAGGCAGGGTGCTGGGTTTCATGTGAGAGGGTGCTCAATCATGAGCAGAGCCCCTCTGCAGCTTTCGGAATCTTCATTCCAGGGTTGTTTGTGATGCAGCCAGACCATATACTCTTAAGTGCATTATGACCTCGCGGTAAATGCTAACTTGAGAATGGCTGCATGGAAATATGTCGTGTTTGGTGTCAAACACCTTGGAATCATACCTCCATCCCAGTAACTGGGGTGGGAGGTATGATCCCACCCTACTAGAGGGAGAAACATGGCACCACCGGTACACCCGGTACCAGCTTAACCGAACCCTGGCATCACAAAATGGATGCTGCAGCCACAGACACGAGTCTGCCCTCCTGCTGCTGGACGAAACTCCGGCAGGGGAGGCCTGGACAATAGGTTTCCTGTCACAGGGAGGTGTAACCACCTCCCAGACAGGCTTTAGTGTATTGGGGCTGGGTGGGTGCACTCCCAGAGTGCTTTGAATTCTGCACTGGGGGCACATTTGGTGTCCCTGTGCATAGTCCAGCTCAAACCGGTTGCAGGGGCTACCAGCCCCTGCTCTGGCGTGAAACTGGACAAAGGAAATGGGTGTAGCCACCCCTCTTTCCTGACCCTCCCATAGGTGGGTCCCCAGAGTTTGTCCCACCCCTTCCTTGGGTATAAAGTAGGAACCCCTGACTACAGGACTTTAGATTACACCTGGACTAGTCTCTGACACAGAAACCAAGTACTTTGACGATCTGCATTACGCTGGATGACTGAAGAATCTCCCTTGGAGTAAAGGAGTTACTCCCCTGCAAGGCAGGCACCTTTATCGCAACTGGCCGGTTGGCATCTCCGAAGCTCCGACGGACTCCGAAGAATATTGCCACACAGGAGGTGGGTTTTCCGAGGTCTTAGAGGTCGATCTGTGCCCACAGCAAGTCTGAGGCCCGTATCCCTCGTGGTGACCGTGCAACTCGAACCCCTGGGCACCGTGTCCATTTGCACCAACCCCAAGGAACTTTTCAGTGTCATTCAAGAATTCACCAACCCACGCAGCAAAGCCACAGACATCACCCCATCCCAAGACCTCTGCGACAAGCTTGGAACCTATTTCCACCTCAAGATCAAAAACCTCTACGACAACTTCATCGACCATCCACCAGGCACCACAGACGGCCCCCCACCCCCCAGAAACACCAGCCAGCCCACCATCTCCAACTGGACACCGATCACGGCCGAAGACACCGCCTCGACCATGAAAAGCATCCACTCGGGGGCCCCCACCGACTCCTGCCCCCTCACATCTACCACAGAGCTGTGGCCGCCATCGCACCCGAACTACAACGCACCATCAACACCACCTTCAAAACAGGCACCTTCCCAGATGACTGGAAGCGCGCAGAAGTCAGACCCCTGCTCAAGAAGCCCACAGCTGACCCCACCGACCTCAAGAACTATCGGCCCATCTCGCTCCTCCCCTTCGCAGCCAAAGTTGCAGAGAAAACAGTCAACAGGAAACTGACACGATTCATTGAAGAGAACGCCATCCTCGACCCATCCCAATCCAGATTCCGAAGCAACCACAGCACAGAGATCGCCCTGCTCGCCGCCACAGACGACATCCGCACCCTCCTGGACCAAGGCCACTCCGCAGCCCTCATCCTACTCGACCTATCAGCGGCCTTCGACACCATCTCCTATCGCACACTAGTCGTCAGACTACACGACGCAGGCATACAAGGAACAGCCCTAACTGGATGCGATCATTCCTCACCGGAAGAAGCCAAAGGATCAGACTCCCACCCTTCCTCTCTGACCCCACGAAAATCACCTGCGGAGTCCCACAGGGTTCATCACTGAGCCCCACACTCTTCAACATTTACATGGCCCCCCTCGCAGCCATCGTCCGACAACACGGCCTCAACATCGTATCCTACGCCGATGACACCCAGCTCATCCTCTCCCTCACCAAAGACCCCACCACTGCCAAACTCAACTTCCAGAAAAGAATTCAAGACGTCGCAGTCTGGATGACCAACAGCTGCCTGAAGCTCAACTCTGAGAAGACAGAAGTCCTCATCCTCGGTACCACCCCTTCTGCATGGGACAGCACCTGGTGGCCGACCGCCCTCGGAAGCCCACCTACCCCCTCAGACCATGCCAAGAACCTCGGCATCGTACTCGACTCATCACTCTACATGAACCGACAGGTCAACGCCGTCACCTCCAGCTGCTTCAACACCCTCCGCATCCTCCGCAAGACCTTCAAGTGGATCCCCCCTGAGTCAAGGAAGACAGTCACCCACGCACTCATCACCAGCAGACTGGACTATGGAAACGCACTCTACGCCGGCATCAACAAGTCCCTACTCCGCAAACTCCAGACAGTAAAGAACACCGCCGCCAGACTCGTCCTCGGCATCCCCCGACACGAACACATCAGCCAACACCTACGAAATCTCCACTGGCTCCCCGTGGAGAAAAGAGTCACTTTCAAAATCCTCACTCACGCCTACAAATGCCTACACAACAACGGACCCAAATACCTCAACGACAGAATCAACTTCCACGTACCCAAAAGAAACCTCCGATCTTCCAACCTCGCACTGGCCGAAACCCTGCGCATCCACAGAGCCAGAGCATGGGGAAGATCCTTCTCTCACATTGCAGCCAAGACCTGGAACGAGCTACCGGCAGACATCAGACACGCCCCCTCCCTGAACACCTTCAGGAAGACCCTCAAGACCTGGCTCTTCGGCTAAACAGATCTGCGGACCCCCCCTCAGTGCCTTGAGACCCTCACGGGTGAGTAGCGCGCTTACAATTCCCTGATTGATTGATTGATTGATTAATGGTGGTATTGGTGGTGATGTATTGGTATTAGTGGTGGTGGTATTGGTGGTGGTGGTATTGGTGGGGGTGGTGATATTGGTGGTGGTATTGGTGGTGGTGGTGGTGGTGCTGGTATTGGTATTGATGGTGGTATTGGTATTGGTACTGGTGATGGTGGTAGTATTGGTGGTATTGGTGGTGGTGGTGGTAATAGTGGAGTTATTGGTGGTGGTATTGGTGGTGGTATTGGTGGTGGTGGTATTGGTATTGATGGTGGTATTGGTATTGGTACTGGTGGTAGTATTGGTGCTATTGGTAGTGGTGGTATTATTGGTGGTGATGGTATTGGTGGTGGTGGTATTGGTGGTGGGGGTATTGGTGGTGGTATTGGTATTGGTACTGATGGTGGTGGTGGTTTGGTGGTGGAGGTGGTGCTGGTATTGGTATTGGTGGTGGTATTGGTATTGGCACTGGTGGTGGTGGTAGTATTGGTGGTATTGGTGGTGGTGGTGTTATTAGTGGAGGTATTGGTGGTGGTATTGGTGCTGGTATTGATGGTGGTGGTATTGGTATTGGTAGTGGTGGTATTGGTGGTGGTGGTGATATTGGTGGTGGTGGTATTGGTGGTATTGGTGGTGGTGGTAGTATTGTTGGTGGTATTAGTGGAGGTATTGGTGGTGGTATTGGTGGTGGTATTGGTGGTGGTATTGGTGGTGGTATTAGTGGAGGTATTGGTGGTGGTATTGGTGCGTGATGGTGGTATTGGTGGTGGTGGTATTGGTGGTGGTGGTGGTCCTGGTATTGGTATTTATGGTGGTATTGGTATTGGTACTGCTGGTGGTGTTAGTATTGGGGTGGTGGTATTGGTGGTGGTGGTTGTATTGGTGGTGGTGGTGATATTGGTGTTGGTGGTATTGGTGGTGGTGTTGGTGGTGGTATTGGTGGTGGTGGTGGTATTAGTGGAGGCATTGGTGGTGGTATTGGTGGTGGTATTGGTGCGTGATGGTGGTATTGGTGGTGGTGGTATTGGTGGTGATGGTGGTGCTGGTATTGGTATTTATGGTGGTATTGGTATTGGTACTGCTGGTGGTGGTGGTATTGGTGGTGGTGGTATTGGTGGTGTATTGGTGGTGGTATTGGTGGTGGTATTGGTGGTGGTATTGGTGGTGGTATTAATGGTGGTATTGGTGGTGAAATTGGTTTTGGTATTAGTGGTGGTATTGGTGGTGGTATTGGTGGTGGTATTGGGAGTGGTATTGGTCATGATGGTGGTATTGGGAGTGTTATTGGTGGTCGTGGTGGTATTGGTGGTGGTATTGGTGTTGATGGTATTGGTATTGGTGGTGGTATTGGTGGTGTTGGTATTGGTGGTGGTGGTATTAGTGGTGGTGGTATTGGTGGTGGTATTTGTGGTGGTGGTATTGGTGATATTAGATTGGTATTGGTGGTGGTATTGGTGGTGGTATTGGTGGTGGTATTGGTGGTTGTAGTGGTATTGGTGGTGGTGGTATTGGTGGTGGTATTGGTGGTGGTGGTGTTTGTAATGGTGGTATTGGTGGTGGCATTGGTGGTGGTATTGGTGGTGGTCGAGGTAGTGGTATTAGTGGTGGTGGTACTGGTGGTGGTATTAGTGGTGGTGGTTTTGGTGGTGGTGGTATTGGTGGTGGTATTGGTGGTGGTGGTTTTGGTGGTGGTGGTGGTTCTGGTGGTGTTGGTATTGGTGGTGGTGGTGGTAATGGTGGTGTTGGTGGTGGTTCTGGTGGTGCTGGTGGTATTGGTGGTGGTGGCATTGGTGGTGGTGGTATTGGTGGTGGTGGTATTGGTGGTGGTGGTGGTATTGGTGTGGGTAGTGGTGGTGGTATTGGTGGTGGTGTTTGTAATGGTGGTATTGGTGGTGGCATTGGTGGTGGTATTGGTGGTGGTCGAGGTAGTGGTATTAGTGGTGGTGGTACTGGTATTAGTGGTGGTGGTATTAGTGGTGGTGGTATTGGTGGTGGTGGTATTGGTGGTGGTATTGGTGGTGGTGGTGGTAATGGTGGTGTTGGTGGTGGTTCTGGTGGTGCTGGTGGTATTGGCGGTGGTGGTATTGGTGGTGGTGGTATTGGTGGTGGTGATATTGGTGGTGGTGGTATTAGTGGTGGTATTGGTGGTGGTGGTATTGGTGGTGGTGGTATTGATGGTGGTGGTGGTATTGGTGGTGGTGGTATTAGTGATGGTGGTGGTGGTACTGGTGGTGGTGGTATTGGTGGTGGTGGTGGTATTGGTTGTGGTGGAATTGGTGGTGGTGGTATTGGTGGTGGTATTGGTGGTGGTCGAGGTAGTGGTATTAGTGGTGGTGGTACTGGTGGTGGTATTAGTGGTGGTGGTATTGGTGGTGGTGGTATTGGTGGTGGTATTGGTGGTGGTGGTTTTGGTGGCGGTGGTGTTGGTGGTGGTGGTATTGGTGGGGGTATTGGTGGTGGTGGTATTGGTGGTGGTAGTATTGGTGGTGGTATTGGTTGTAGTGGTATTGGTGATAGTGGTTTTGGTGGTAGTGGTATTGGTGGTATTGGTATTGGTGGTGGTAGTGGTATTGGTTGTGATGGTTGTATTGGTGGTGGTAGTATTGGTGGTGGTAGTATTGGTGGTGGTGTTGGTGGTATTGGTGGTGGTGGTATTGGTGTTGGTGGTGGTATTGGCATTGGTGGTGGTATTGGTGGTGGTGGTATTGGTGGAGGTGGTGGTATTGGTGGTGGTAGTGGTGATATTGGTGGTGGTGGTATTGGTGGTATTGCTGGTGGTGTTGTTAATAAAACAGACCTATGAAAACACCCCGTCAGGTGGCTTTAGTACAGATGACATGTAACACAGATGTGCTGTTGTAAGTATCAGCCCATTAGCACAGGATTATGTGATACCTGGAATTCACATGACTTAATTCGCTAATCATTTCTAAATCCATTTCACTTGGGGGGTGGAGAGATAATGCCGAGCTAAAGTGATTGAAAGCAGGCGCCCGTGTTACGGGGGCGGCCGTGCTGCTTAAAAAACACACAAGTGGTTTCAGTTGAAGCAGCGCATGTCCAGCCTGCAGTAAGAGAAACTCAATAAAGTAAATAGTGCTTACAGACTAAATAACAGGTTCCGTGTAACAACCGAAGTAAAAGGGACAGTCGCCATGGGAGGGTACAAATGAAGACAAGGCCGTACTATTGAGGGACTAACAAGCCTATTAACAAATCTGAAGGCAGCATTTACCAAAGACAATGACACAAGGCAATGAAAAATATGAAAGGAGAGTGGGCGCGGCTTCTCTCCCATACTCTACTACAGCAGTCTTGCAGAGCGAGCAGGGCATGCATGCTGCCGCTAGGCTCGACCAAAAACAAAAGACTTGGTAATATCGTTAATGAATATGAAGCATTATTACATTTAGTTGATTTCCAGGCAAAGCAAAATACTTGGTAATATTGTTACGGAATAAGAAGCATTATCCGTTTTTGTCGATTTGCTAAAGCATTGGATCTCAATGGACAGTAAATGTGCTTATGGGCATACCATGAAAGAATCATGGTGGGTGAATTTGTTTAAGAGAAGGTCACACGCTATTTATGTCTCTATATTACTGTTACTGAGAGTGTTGACACATCCCATGTATATTAACTGTATATCTGTGCTCCCTTCGGAATCCAACAGTGGTAAACGGAATACCTGGTGCAATCTGTCCTCTCAGCTGGGAAGAAAACCAGAAGGGTGTTTCTCTATCATCCCTCACCTTCTACTTCCCTTTTCCCTGTTCCTCCGAGAACAATCACCAACACTCGTGTTCAACCATGTGTCGAGGGTTGTTGTAGGAGGTCCTGGGCAGACTGTTATTGCTCCTCCAGAGCCCTTTGCTTCAGGTGAGTGGAGTCTTGACCCACTCTTACAAGGGTCCAAGACTGGGATGGCACATCTTGGCAATGCAGATTCAGAGATGGCAGATTCCAGGTGCTGGAGCAGGGTGGTTGGAAGTCTTTTATGTCCCTGAGACTTCAGATCAGGAGACCAGCCAACTGCCCTTTAAGTCACTGGGTTCTGAGGACAAGTGATGCAAGGCGGGCAGCAGGCAGCAGGTCAGGACAGCAAGGCAGCAATCAGTCCTTCCAGAGCAGCAGTCCAGCAGAGTGTACTGAAGTGGTAGGATCTGAGGTTCAGTTCTTATACTCAGCGGTGCCATTGAAGTGGGGGAGACATCAAAGAAGGGTCTTTGTAGTGCACAGAGGTCCGCCCTTCCTGTCCTGGCTCCAGGCTCACTACAGGGCTATACAGCCCTTTGTGTGGGGAGAGGACACAGCCTATTTAGGTGTAAGTGTGAGGCTGTGCCCAGCTCCTCCCTCCCATCTTAAGGGTGACTTATATGTAATAAAAGGGAAGTGTAAGGCTTGGCAAGGGGTTTTAAATGCCAAGTCAACATGACAGTGTAACACTGCATTCAGGCTGGAATGGCAGGCCTCGGACAAGGTTTAGAGGGCGACGTAGATGGGTGGCACGATAAGTGCTGCAGGCCCACTGGTAGCATTTAATTTACAAACCCTGGGTATATGGTATACCACTCTGCAAGGGGTTTACAAGTAAATTAAATATGCCAATTAGGTATATGTTCAATCAAACCATGTTTAGGGGAGTGAGCACTAGCACTGGTTAGCAGTGGTAAAGTGCACAGAGTCCTAGGGCCAACACAAACGGATTCAGCAAAATTGGAGGCAAGCAGGTAAAAGGTTTGGGGGAAGACCACCCTAAGTCTGACAGGTCTAACAAACTATATTGAGACTTCATTCACATTAACAGGGCTCCTTGTATGTTACACAATATGGCCAAACAGGTTCAGTAGTATCTGCTTTCTAATTCAGTGCGACATGATTCAAGGTGATGGATTTCTTGCTATACAGATTACACTGTTAATACTATCATGAATCACACACACATTTGTTACAGAGCTACAACCATGTTGTCATGACACTTACGTCCGCATTGGGATCCTTGAATCCCTCAATTTCATCCCTTGAAAACGGTACATGTACAACTGAAATAGAAGTACAGTAAAATGGCATTAAAAATGGAGCACAGACACACAGTTCAACTTGTAGGCTAAGTGCTTAGATATTCCAGTAAAAAAAGCACATTTTGACACCCTTAGACAAATATTTTAAAGTGTTGACACAATGGAACACAGCTAGTGACCTTGCAGGAGAGAGCTGCATGAAGGGGAGAAATGTGTAATATCAAATTGCAAATACCTGCTCTCTGCGTGTGCTGTTGTATAAACTGCTGCCTTGCTTCAACACAGGCACTCTTGCACCATGCTGCAAGGGTGACTGTGTTGTAAGCCTGATAGATTAGTGTGCAGGAAGGGGATACTGTCCTGCACAGAAATTATACTAAGAGGTATTTCCTCTTCATAAGTGTGCTGTAGAACGCCACACACTTAGTAAGAGGAACAAATGAGTATCCAGGGGCGTAGGAGCCACTACATTTCGGGGGGGGGGAAGGATAACCTTTTGAACTTTCCAGTGACCCTATACAAATCACCCATTGTATGAGAGCAGTAAGCTCCATTAACCGAATACAATTTCATAGTTTTGTAGTGAAACATTGATAAAGACAGGCATGTAGTCACAGTTTGCAAGTATGCTTTAATTGTTATTTACACTCACAAAGCAATTAGACCAAATGGGAAAAAACATGTTTTTGAATCTTACATCTTCATGCATCATGTAAACAAAGGTGGGACGAAAAAAAGAAGAATAACCTGAATGTTCTTCACAACATTCCTAACCTCAAAATGCAATTGGACTAATATTGGAGTATATTGGAGACAGGCTGTAGGCACACAGAGCTGTAAGAGCAGATAAATGTCCACTTACTAAAAATGGCATATCTAAAATAGTAATATGAAATCCAACCTTACCAGTAAAGAAGATTTATCATTGCCATTCCAAAGATATAAAACATGACACAGCTACTCCTTTCTAACCAGGAATTACAGCTTAAAAGAGTGTATTAAGGAATTCCCAATGTTAATCTATGAGAGAAGCAGGCCTCACAGTAGTGAAAAACGAATGGAGGTGTTTTTCACTACAAGGACATGCAAACATTAAAAGTACATGTCCTACCTTTTAGTAACGTAGCACCCTGCCCTATAGGCTACCCAGGTCCTACCTTGAGGTGATGTGTAATAAAATGGAAGTTTAAGACTTGGCAAGGGGATTTTAATACCAAGCTGACATGGAAGTAAAATGGGACACATAGGCTCTGCAGTGGCAGGCCTGAGACATGTTTAAAGGGCTACTTTTGTGGGTGGCACAATCAGTGCTGCAGACCTACTAGTAGCATTTAATTTTTAGGCCCTGGGTATGTGGTTTACCACTTTACCAGGTACTTACAAGTAAATTAAATATGCCAGTTGTGTATACACCAATGTTACCATGTTTAGGGAAGAAGCACATGCACTTTAGCACTGGTCAGCAGTGGTAAAATGCTCAGAGTCCTAAGGCCAACAAAAAATAATCAGCAAAAAGAGGAGGTAAGCAGGCAAAAAGTATGGCGGAAGACCACCCTAAGGCTGGCAGGTTTAATAGTATGGTAAAGGATTCTGTGTGTCTAAGTATTGAAGTCAGTCGGATCCCTTTTAGAAACCCCTGGTCTAGCAGGGCACAAGAAGGAGAGCAAGAATATTTTCTCAAACACTGGAAGTTTATTGCCTGCATTCCTGTGGCTGGAGGGTGGAGAAACCCTTAATGCATCGCAAAGTATACAACACAATACAGAAACTTTTGTTGTCTAATCTATGAGAAGCGTTATTGCAGATGGATGATATGAGTTTAGAGTGCACTCAAACGCATTATCTTGCACAAAAATATAAGAAGTCCTATGAGATAAATTTGCAATAAGAATTAGCCTTGTGTGGGATGCTCCCAAAAATGAGATGTATAGTGTTTGTGTGGAAGAGAGATGCTTACCAATGTAAAAGAGCCTGCTGTGAGAGACACATGTGAGATGCTCACAGAAGATAGGTATAGTGAGATATACAGAATGAGATGTGTGGCAAAGCTCAGATATAAGGTGTTAGTGATGAACACCAGAAACATAGTGTTTAAGTGTGATGCTTACATATGAATACAGAGGGTGGAAGGTCACAAATGAGCAGTGCGTGGGATGTACTAAAACACAAACATTTTGTTATATGGGAGGCTCACAAAAACTATAAAATGCTCAAAACTAGCAAATATGCCTAGTGCCTGGATTATTCAAACCACAATATTGAGCATGTAATTGAAACAAAGATTGAAGGCGTAGAGGCCTTGCTCAATACTATCATGAGTTATTTACAAGTGACATTTGGAGAGTTGCGTATTAACAGTGAACTAATCTTTGGGGAACAGTTATTTTTACCGAGCAAAAAGGTCAGATGGACAGGATAACTTGGATATGGGTGGTGATGCTCCAGAAGATGAGCCAGGGTGTCCAACACCCCTGACTCTGCTTCTGAACATGTCCAGAAGGAGCCTGAAGACCCATAACTGGAGAACTCTAGTCCCCCAGGGAATAACTCTAGTGACCGGAGGGATGCCCTAGAGGTAGGACCCCCTTTATTCCTCCTGAGAGGGTACAAAGGGTTCAAGGGAGGTCCAGGTCCTCCTCAGTTAATTCTACCTCCTCTGCCACTTCAATAGGGACCCCCATCTGTAGCAAGAGGGAGGATTCTTTAGAAAGGGAATACCACCTGCTCAAACTTGAGAGAGCCAAGCTCAGAATCAAGAAGGAACAGTTGACCCTAGATAAATCAACCTTAGAAGTCCGGAAGGCTAGGAAGAATTTCAGATTAGAAACCAATGGTAGCAGCACTAGTGAACCTATGGTCAGGGAACACTCCTTTGATGCTAGGAACTCATAGATGGGTTTCGGTTAACCACTGAACAATACAGGGTTATGTTTAGGGACACACAGAAGGCACACACTCAAGACTGGATAGATGTTGTAGAGAATGCTATTAAGGCTCTGGAAGGCCGGTTTCATGGAAGTAATGTGCATGATTATGAAGGACTGTACAATTTACTAGTGAGGGAGTACATCCTTAATAACTGTCAAAATCAGCAACTGCACCAGTACTTGGTGGACTCAGATCTGACCTCTCCCCAAGAACTGGGAAAGAAGGCAGACAAGTTGGTCTGCACCAGGGTGAACCAAATGTCTCATGGTGGTGGTGACCAGAAGAAGCAAGATTCTTCTAAGGCCCGAGAGAAAGGTGGGGAGAAATCTAAAGAAAAGAAAGAGTCTTCTGAAAGTCCCTGTTAGAACTGGGGGTCTCTAGTTGGCAGAGGTAGGTACCTTTGACCAAGTAGGGACCCTTGCTTCTAGTCAGGGTAAGGGGGCTACGCTCCTAAATAACCCCTGCTCACCCCCTTGGAAGCTTGGCACGAGCAGGCAGGCTTATCTCAGAGGCAGTGTGTAAAGCATTTGTGAACACATACAGTAATACAGTGAAAACACTACAGATGGACACCACACAGGTTGTTTATAAAAATAAGTATACTTTATATAGACTTAACACAAGACCCAAACGACAAAAATCCACAATACAGTATTAAGAAAATGACTTTTAGATGGTAGAAATAGCTTAGTTCAAAGGTGATGGTAAATGCGACACGTTTCTCACAAAGTACCTTTGGATGCGTCACGCAAGATAAACAAAAGGTTCGCAGGGAGAACAATGCGTTGGTTCCTTGCTTCGGGGGAGGCGATGCGTCTGTTCCTCAGTGCTTGCGCAAAGTAGGCGATGCGTCTGTTCCTTACCGGAGAGGAGGTGATGCGCCGATCTCGTGTTGCGTTCCGGTTGCCATGCGACAAGATGGTGCCTCGATGCGATGCGACGATCCGGTGCGATGCGAGAAGATGGCGCCCTTGATGCGATGCGACGACGTGAAGGCGATGCGTGCACGCCCGACGGCCGTGCGACGAACTCTGTAACTTCCGAGCCGCAACAGGCCCTGCGACACGCTTCTCCGGTGATGCGACGGTGACCCTTGCGGTGGCGACACGCTTCTCCGGTGATGCAACGACAAACAGCTGCGACGGAGACACGCTTCTCCGGTGATGCGACGGCGACCCTTGCGGTGGCGACACGCTTCTCCGATGATGCGACGGCAACAGCTGCGGATGCGACATGCTTCTTCTCGTTGAGTCGCGCTTCCAGCTCCCAACAACACGCAGGCTTCTGCAGACAGAATCCCCAGCAAGGGAATTCAGGGGGGAGCTGGTGGTGAAGTCTTGTATCCCTGAGACTTCAGCAGGAGGCAAGCACAGTTCAAGCCCTTGGAGATTCTTCTTCAAGATGATGAAAGTTTCAATAAAAGTCTTTCCCCTTTCCTTGGCAATAAAGAAACCACTGCAGGCCAACCCCAGAAAATAGCACTCTGGCACAGGGGCAGTCAAACTCCTTCAGATTCTCTGGTTCTTCTCCTTGGCAAAGGTCCGTCTTGATTCCCAGAAGTGATCTAAAGTCTTGGTGTCTGGGCCCCAATATTTATACTACTATTCTCTTTGTTCTCTGAAGGCAGAGAGTGTCTGTACCCGGCCAAAACCAGTTCTGTCCTCCCTGGTGCAGCTTCCTGGCAGGAGGTGGAGACAGCATTGTTGAAAGCAGACCTGGCCTAGGTGGGCTGAAAGGAATCTCCTCCCCCTACTCTCTATTCTAAGAGGGCTCAGGGGAGTGAAAGGAAATCTCCGCCCCCCCACTCTCTATGCAGCCAAGGTCCTATTCAGCCCAGCCCTGATTCATCAGACTGCTGGAGCCCAAGCCCTCCTGTCACTCACAAACCAGACATGCAATACACAACCTAGCAGAGGCAGGCTGGATGGTTAGGCAAGAAAATACCTATTTTCTAAAAGTGGTATTTTCAAACACAGAATGTTAAAACCAACTTCACTAAAATATGAATTTTATCATTCTGAGTTCAGGCATACTAAATTCGTTTTTCTACCATGTTCCCTGGGTCAGTTAGGATTATAAGATGTTATAATCAAACTGCCCATTCTGGCCTATGGGGACAGGTAGCCTTGCAATAGTGAAAAATGAAATTGGCTGTAATTCACTATCAGGACATGCCACACACATCAGGGTATGTCCTACCTTTTACTTACAATGCACCCTGCCCGTAGGCCTAACTTAGGGGTGTCTAACATGTAGAAAAGGGAAGGTTTAGGGACTGGTAAGTGGGTGCACTTACCAAGTCAACATGGCAGTACTAGACTGCACACAGGCTCTGCAATGGCAGGCCTGAGACACACTTCACAAGCTGCTTCTGTGGGTGGCACAAACAGTGCTGCAAGCCCACCAGCAGCATTTTATTTACAGGCCCTGGGCACACATGGTGCACTATACTAAGGTCTGACAAGTAAATCAAATAAGCCAATCATGGAGTCACTAATCCATTACAACAATTTACAATAGGGAGCACTTGCACTGTGGCACTGAATAGCAGTGGCACAGTGCCCAAAGCATCTAAAACCAGCAAAACATATCACAAACAGAGGAGACATCAGCAAAAAATGGAAGAGAGACTCACGCCAATGGTACCAGGTCTAACACGTGTCCCCTCCAGCTGAAATGTGGGGAGAACTACCCAACCTCTTGGGAGTCCTCTTCACTAAGGCAGAAAAATCTGGACAGACCATCAGCATTGGCGTGTTCTGTACCAGGGCGGTGTTCCACCGTGAAGTCCATCCCCTGTAGGGAAATGGACCACCTCAACAACTTTGGATTCTCACCCCTCATCTGCATCAACCATCTGAGGGGCCTGTGGTCTGTCTGAACCCAGAAGTGAGTCCCAAACAAGTATGGTCTCAACTTCTTCAGTGCCCAGACCACAGCAAATGCCTCACGCTCAATTGCACTCCACCTCTGTTCCCGTGGAAGTAACCTCCTACTGATGAAGGGTACAGGTTGGTCTAGGCCCTCCTCATTTATCTGTGCAAGAACAGCCCCCACACCATGCTCTGAAGCGTCCGTTTGGACAATGAATTCCTTTGAGAAGTTGGGCGCCTGAAGCACGGGTGCTGTGCACATGGCAGTCTTCAGGGCGTCAAAAGCTTTCTGACAGGTGTCAGTCCAGTTCACTTTCTTGGGCTGCTTCCTGGAAGTCAGCTCAGTCAAGGGTGCAACAATGTTGCCATACCCCTTGACAAACCTCCTGTAGTACCCTGTGAGTCCTAAAATGGCTCTCACCTGTGTCTGGGTTTTGGGGGGTTCCCATGCCAGGATGGTATCAATCTTAGGTTGTAGGGGCGCCACCTGGCCGCTTCCTACCTGGTGCCCCAAGTACACCACAGAACCCTGCCTGATCTGGCACTTACTCGCCTTGATCGTGAGGCCTGCTTTCTGCAGCGCCAACAACACTTCCCAGAGGTGGCGCAGATGTTCTTCCCAACTGGCGCTGAACACTGCAATGTCATCCAGGTAGGCGGCACTGAAATCTTCCAGTCCAACCAACACCTGGTTGACCAACCTCTGAAAGGTGGCAGGGGCATTCTTCAGCCCAAAGGGCATAACCCGGAATTGGTAGTGCCCATCTGGTGTGGAGAATGCTGACCTCTCTTTGGCCCCATCAGTTAAGGCGATCTGCCAGTACCCAGACGTCAAATCAAACGTACTGAGGTACCGTGCAGCCCCTAGCCGATCAATGAGCTCATCAGCTCTGGGGATGGGGTTCGCGTCAGACTTGGTGACTGAATTGAGTCCTCAGTAGTCCACACAGAACCGGAGTTCGGTGTGGCACCAGGCGCGGCAGCCTTTGGGACCAAGACCACTGGGCTGGCCCAAGGGCTGTTAGAGGACTCAATCACCCCTAAGGCAAACATCTTGGAGACCTCCTCCTTGATGTAAGCTCTGACCCTGTCAGTCACTCTGTAAGCCTTGTGCTTAACAGGAGGACTGTCCCCAGTGTCTACGTCATGGATGCACCACTCAGTGACACCAGGAACCAGGGAGAACAAATCAGAGAATTGTCCCAACAGTTGGCGACAATCATTCTGCTGCTCAGGGGTCAGCGTGGCAGAGAGGATTACACCATCTACTGACCCATCTTGCTCTGTTGCAGACAGGAGGTCAGGAAGAGGCTCGGTCTCCTCCTCCATTCCAGCATCTGTCGCTAGGAGCATGCCCACTTCGGACCTCTCTAAGTGGGGCTTCAGGCGGTTAACATGCAGGACCTGCAAAGGGTTCCTGGGAGACCGCAAGTCCATCAAGTAGGTGACATCACTCTTGCGCTCCACCACCTCAAATGGTCCGGTCCACTTATCCTGGAGCGCACAGGGCTCCACTGGGGCTATGACCCAAACTTTCTGTCCAGGCTGAAACTCGATCAGAGTGGCATTCTGATCATACCACCATTTCATTTCCTCCTGGCTGGCTTCCAGATTTGCCTGAGCGAGTTGTCTGAATCGCATAGTCTGGTTCCTGAAGGCCAGCATGTAGCTAAATACATCCTGGGGAGGTTTCCTGGGAGCTTTCTCCCAGCCTTCCTTAACCCGACTCAGAGGTCCTCTTACCGGGTGTCCATACAGCAGTTCAAAGGGACTGAACCCTAAGGACTTCTGTGGCACCTCACGGTAAGCAAACAGAAAGGCATGGCAAGAGGACGTCCCACTTACGCCTCATGGGTTCTTCCAGACCCATAATCATGCCTTTCAGGGTCCGGTTGAATCTCTCAACCAGCCCATTACCTTGGGGGTGGTAAGAGTGGTGAACTTGTATGTCACACCGCACTCCTGCCACAGGGACTTCATATACTTAGATATGAAGTTGGTACCACGGTCTGATACCACCTCTCTGGGGAACCCCACACGGTAGAAAATCCCCATCAGTGCACGTCCCACCACGGGGGCCGTCACTGTCCTGAGAGGGATGGCTTCCGGGTACCGGGTAGCATGGTCCACCAAGACCAGGATAAACCTGTTGCCCATGGCTGTCTTGGGGTCCAGAGGCCCCACAATGTCAATGCCCACCCGGTCAAAGGGGGTACTGACTACACGGAAAGGTTGGAGAGGAGCCTTGTGCTTCCTTCCACTTTTACTACTTGCCTGGCAAGTCTGGCAGGTCCTACAATGAGTATCTGAACTCTTCCGCATCTGGGGCCAATAAAAGTGGGTGACAAGCCTTTCAAAGGTCTTGTCCTGCCCCAGATGTCCAGCTAAAGGCACATCATGAGCCAAACCCAGTAGGAAGGCTCTGAAGCACTGGGGTACCACCAGCACACGGGCTGACCCAGGCTCAGCAACCTTAGGCTCGCTATACAGGAGACCATTCTCCCAGTAGATCCAATGTGATCCAGACTGATCACCTGCTGCCTGGTTTGTGGCCTGTTGCCGCAAACCCTCAAGAGAAGGGCACTTCTTCTGTTCTTCACAGAATTCCTCCCTGGAGGGTCCTCCTTCTTGCTGCCAATGGGTCAGCTCAGGCAGGTCCCCCAGTTCGGCCACTTGTTCCCCTGTAGGTTCCAGGGCATCCCCCTGAAGGTCTGCCTCCTCCTGGACCGTGGGAACTATGGGGGCTGGTTTTCCACGCCCCCTACCTCTTCTCTTTAAGGCAGGTACCTGGGCCACTCTTTCAGGCTCCAGATCCTCTTGAACACCCTTACTGGCTGCCATAGACCGAGTGGTCACACACGCCCACTCAGGCAGACCCAACATCTCTAAATGAGACCTTCTCTCCACCCTAGCCCAAGGGGAGCTCTCTAAATCATTGCCCAACAGACAATCCACAGGCATGGCTGGCCTCACAGCTACTTGGAGAGTACCTGAGACCCCCCACTCAAAGGGAACCTGAGCCACCTCACACTGGCTCTCTGAGTTGTCCGCGGCAACTACAGGGAAGAATGCATGGGGGATCACCTGCTCCTTAGACACCAGCCGACAACTGATAGCTGTCACACTGGCCCCGGTGACTCTCAGAGCTTCCACCCTATGGCCATTGATGGTCACCCACTGCCTGTATCTCTTAGTGTTATCAGGCAGTTGGGTCCTAGGGACCACCTCACAGTCTCCTAAAGAGACAAGGGATATCTCTGCGGGACCCCACCTACCTTGGGCACCCATCTCCTCCCCTCCCAGAGCTACACTCGCCATCTGACGGGGTGGTGCACGGGGTGGTGCATTGCGATCCTTCAGGGGACACTGGGGATCATACCAACGGTGGCCCACCTGCTTACACTCAAAACCATTAGGGGGCCCCCTGTGAACAGGTTTACCTGTCGGGGGCTCTGTCTTCTTCTCAGGGGGAGGCTGGGAACCCTTACCTTGGTTCCCTTGAGAATTACTTTGGGGCCCTTTCTGGAACTCCCTCTGTTTACCCTTGTCCCCCCCACTCTTCTGCTGGGGACCCTGCCCACCTCTGGCGGAGTCTCCCACATAACCCTTGTGGACCCGGGTACTGACCCATAGGTCCGCCTCCTCAGCAAGCTTCCTAGGGTTAGTTAGCTTGCTATCAATAAGGTGCCGGCATAGCTCTGGAAAACAATTACCAGACAAGTGCTCCCATGCAAACAAATCATAGAGCTCCTCAAAAGTACTCACTTTGCTACCCTTCACCCAACCATCCATAGCTCTGCAAAAGAAAGATACATACTCCACCCAGGTAGTTGCCTCCAGTTTCTTACAATTCCCGAATCTCTGTCTATAGAGCTCTGGGGTCAACCCATACCTGGTCATCAGGGCTTCCTTCATGTGGGCATAAATTATCCTACTCTCATTGGGCAGGTCTAACAATGTATCCCTCCCATCACTGACAAAGCGGCCCCACAACCCCGCTCCCCAATCCTTCTCAGGGACCCGGTGGGCCAACATTGCCATTTCATAGGCTGCAAACCACTGCCCAATATCCTCATGCTTATGAAAATCCTTGATGACATCTTTGGGGAAATATACCCTGCCTTCTGCAGGCACAGATAGTGCGCTGCCACCAGAGGGACTAATTTCTAAGCTTTTAGCTTTAAGCTCCAACTCCCTCAAAAATCTCTCATGTGCTAATCTCTCTTTTTCCCTATCAAAATCTAACCTGTTATTCTCAAGCTCCAGCTTCTTACTCTCTAGGTCCTTTTGACCCTCCATCTTGAGCTTGGCCAGCTCCATTTTGTGCAATCTATTTCTCTCCCTGTCCTCCAGTTCCCCTGGGGTCAGGCCCTTGGAAGAAACACTGCTGCCTATGGGGAAGACGCTCTCTCCTGGCTGGACCCAATGGCCCATCCTAGCTGCCCTTCTGCATCCTCAGCCTCCTCTGCAGGCTCATCCACATGCTCAGAGGCATTTCTTGCTTCCATCCAGGCCCTCAGCGCCTTTTGGAATTCCTCCTTTTTGGTGAGGCCTGTAGTAGCAACTTTAAATTTTCTACAGAATTGCTTCAGCTGTTTCACAGTGTATACATCCACCTTTTCTTCCTCAAACTCTGGATCCATAGATGCAATAGATGCTGGTTTGCTCATGGCAATAATAACTGGCAGTCTTTAGCAAAAAATAACAGTTCCAAGGGAAACAAAATTCTACCAAAAATGTATGTGGTTGCGTTTGGTCTGCACTCACTAGTAGTGTACACCAATCACTGTATATGAGTCACAAATGCAAGTCCAGAATCCTCACCGCTGACCACCAATGTTAGAACTGGGGGTCTCTAGTTGGCAGAGGTAGTTACCTTTGACCAAGTAGGGACCCTTGCTTCTAGTCAAGGTTAGGGGGCTACGCTCCTAAATAATCCCTGCTCACCCCCTTGGTAGCTTGGCACGAGCAGGCAGGCTTATCTCAGAGGCAGTGTGTAAAGCATTTGTGAACACATACAGTAATACAGTGAAAACACTACAGATGGACACCACACAGGTTGCTTATAAAAATAAGTATACTTTAAATAGACTTAACACAAGACCCAAACGACAAAAATCCACAATACAGTATTAAGAAAATGACTTTTAGATGGTAGAAATAGCTTAGTTCAAAGGTGATGGTAAATGCGACACGTTTCCACAAAGTACCTTTGGATGCGTCACGCAAGATAAACAAAAGGTTCGCAGGGAGAACGATGCGTCGGTTCCTTGCTTCGGGGGAGGCGATGCGTCTGTTCCTCAGTGCTTGCGCAAAGTAGGCGATGCGTCTCTTCCTTACCGGAGAGCAGGTGATGCGCCGATCTCGTGTTGCGTTCCAATTGCGATGCGATAAGATGGCGCCTCGATGCGATGCGACGATCCGGTGCGATGCGAGAAAATGGCGCCCTTGATGCGATGCGATGACGTGAAGGCGATGCGTGCACGCCCGACGGCCGAGCGGCGAACTTTGTAACTTCCGAGCCACGACAGGCCCTGCGACACGCTTCTCCAGTGATGCGACGGCGACCCGTGCGGTGGCGACTAGCTTCTCCGGTGATGCGGCGACAAACAGCTGCGACGGAGACGCGCTTCTCCGGTGATGCGATGGCGACCCTTGCGGTGGCGACACGCTTCTTCGATGATGCGACGGCAACAGCTGCGGATGCGACACGCTTCTTCTCGTTGAGTCGCGCTTCCAGCTCCCAACAACACGCAGGCTTCTGCAGACAGAATCCCCAGTAAGGGAATTCAGGGGGGAGCTGGTGGTGAAGTCTTGTATCCCTGAGACTTCAGCAGGAGGCAAGCACAGTTCAAGCCCTTGGAGATTCTTCTTCAAGATGATGAAAGTTTCAATAAAAGTCTTTCCCCTTTCCTTGGCAATAAAGAAACCACTGCAGGCCAACCCCAGAAAATAGCACTCTGGCACAGGGGCAGTCAAACTCCTTCAGATTCTCTGGTTCTTCTCCTTGGCAAAGGTCCGTCTTGATTCCCAGAAGTGATCTAAAGTCTTGGTGTCTGGGCCCCAATATTTATACTACTATTCTCTTTGTTCTCTGAAAGCAGAGAGTGTCTGTACCCAGCCAAAACCAGTTCTGTCCTCCCTGGTGCAGCTTCCTGGCAGGAGGTGGAGACAGCATTGTTAAAAGCAGACCTGGCCTAGGTGGGCTGAAAGGAAATCTCCTCCCCCTACTCTCTATTCTATGAGGGCTCAGGGAGTGAAAGGAAATCTCCGTCCCCCACTCTCTATGCAGCCAAGGTCCTATTCAGCCCAGCCCTGACTCATCAGACTGCTGGAGCCCAAGCCCTCCTGTCACTCACAAACCAGACATGCAATACACAACCTAGCAGAGGCAGGCTGGATGGTTAGGCAAGAAAATACCTACTTTCTAAAAGTGGTATTTTCAAACACAGAATGTTAAAACCAACTTCACTAAAAGATGTATTTTATCATTCTGAGTTCAGGCATACTAAGGGGCCTATTAGCAATAACCGGCGATAATTATCGCTAAGCGCAGTTAGCGCTAGGATAAATATCGCCGGCTATCGCAGGTTTCTATCGCGGAGATAGCGTGCTATCAGCAACGCTTATCTCCAAAGCGATAGAAACCCTGAAGAACAGTGTGAATATCGCTTGAAAACAAGCGATATTCGCACTGTGACCAGTGTTAGCTTGGTAATAGGGCGAGGGGATTTAGCCATGTAATCCACCTCCCATTGGATTACATGGCTAAGTCAGGTTTGGACCAGGCGTTAACAAACAAGCGCTAAACGTGTTTAGCGCTGGTTCGATAATCACCTCCCCTGCCTCGCTAATAGGCGATAGCGACCTTAGCGACTGTTTCCAGTCGCTTTTAGGTTGGGAACGCCTACTTTGCATGCCATTAGCGATAAATATCTCTGGCATGCAAAGCGGCACCCAACCCGGTCGCTATCGCTTTAAAGCTGTCGCTAACAGCAGTTAGCGACAGCTTGCTAATAGGGCGATTGAATTATCGCCGCTTTAGCGGGAAAAAGTCCCGCTAAATCGGCGATAATCACGTTGCTAATATGCCCCTAAATTCGTTTTTCTACCATGTTCCCTGGGTCAGTTAGGATTATAAGATGTTATAATCAAACTGCTGATTCTGGACTATGGGGACAGGTAGCCTTGCAATAGTGAAAAACGAAATTGGCTGTAATTCACTATCAGGACATGCCACACACATCAGGGTATGTCCTACCTTTTACTTACAATGCACCCTGCCCGTAGGCCTACCTTAGGGGTGTCTAACATGTAGAAAAGGGAAGGTTTAGGGACTGGTAAGTGGGTGCACTTACCAAGTCAACATGGCAGTACTAGACTGCACACAGACTCTGCAATGGCAGGCCTGAGACACACTTTACAAGCTGCTTCTGTGGGTGGCACAAACAGTGCTGCAAGCCCACCAGCAGCATTTTATTTACAGGCCCTGGGCACACATGGTGCACTATACTAAGGTCTGACAAGTAAATCAAATAAGCCAATCATGGAGTCACTAATCCATTACAACAATTTACAATAGGGAGCACTTGCACTGTGGCACTGAATAGCAGTGGCACACTAAAACCAGCAAAACATATCAAAAACAGAGGAGACATCAGCAAAAAATGGAAGGGAGACTCACGCCAATGGTTCCAGGTCTAACACGTGTCCCCTCCAGCTGAAATGTGGGGAGAACTACCCAACCTCTTGGGAGTCCTCTTCACTAAGGCGGAAAAATCTAGACAGACCATCAGCATTGGCGTGTTCTGTACCAGGGCGGTGTTCCACCGTGAAGTCCATCCCCTGTAGGGAAATGGACCACCTCAACAACTTTGGATTCTCACCCCTCATCTGCATCAACCATCTGAGGAGCCTGTGGTCTGTCTGAACCCGGAAGTGAGTCCCAAACAAGTATGGTCTCAACTTCTTCAGTGCCCAGACCACAGCAAATGCCTCACGCTCAATTGCACTCCACCTCTGTTCCCGTGGAAGTAACCTCCTACTGATGAAGGCTATAGGTTGGTCTAGGCCCTCCTCATTTATCTGTGAAAGAACAGCCCCCACACCATGCTCTGAAGCGTCCGTTTGGACAATGAATTCCTTTGAGAAGTTGGGCGCCTGAAGCACGGGTGCTGTGCACATGGCAGTCTTGGGCGTCAAAAGCTTTCTGACAGGTGTCAGTCCAGTTCACTTTCTTGGGCTGCTGTGCCACTGCTATTCAGTGCCACAGTGCCCAAAGCATCTAAAACCAGCAAAACATATCAAAAACAGAGGAGACATCAGCAAAAAATGGAAGGGAGACTCACGCCAATGGTACCAGGTCTAACAGTCCCCAAAAAGCTTCCTCTTGGGGTGGGCCTCAATTCTCTTCCTCCTCCTCTAAGAAGAAACCATTGTGCTATTTGTGTAAGAAAAACGCCCATAGGGCAAAGGATGACGATTTTGCTACGTCTAGCACCAATACTACTACTACTACTACTCCTAAACCTCCTAGTGCCCCTAGAAATAGCATTGGTAGTTGTAGAGGCCCCAAGAGTTTAGCTGGGTTAACCTTGGGTACTCAAGTGTGTTCTGGCCTAGTCAGGGTGCCCACTCAGGCTGTTTTAGTCAGTGATGGTGGTACTGAGCTTGCCACCCTTATTGTAAGTCCCAGTAACTTGGGCAAATACAGAAAACAGCCTCTCATGAATGGTCACAAAGCTTTAGCTTAATGGGACACAGGTGCCACTGTCACTATGGTGGCAGAGAAACTTGTATGTCCTGAACAGATTCTACTTGGTCAGATTTACCAAGTGACCAATGCTAGCAATATCAGGACAGATCATTCCATGGCAGTTGTCAATCTCAGCCTGGGAAGGGTAAAAGGCCCAAAGAGAGTTGTGGTATCCTCAGACCTACTTGTGGACTGTCTACTGGGCACTGATTTTGAAACCTCAACCTGGTCTGAAGTGGAGTTCAGCACTCATTCAGACATTATGGGAATTTCAGCCAGTCTCTTTGCTGTCACTAGGGCTCAGGCCAAGAAGTTAAACCCTGAGGGAGCCCTGGATCCTGAAAAAATGGACCAGCCAGTACCCGAGAAGGAGTAGAAAGGGTAATGATTTATCCTCCTCTCAGACTCCCAGTGAGAATGAGCCTCCTGAGGGAGATGATCTCAGTACCTGTGACGGTCCCAGAGGAGCTTGGGCCTGACAAGGCAGAACTATTGGGGGCAGGGGGCCTTCCAGGGAAGACTTCAGTCTGGAGCAGAAGGCCTGTCCCTCTCTTGAACAACTCAGAAAGCAAGCTGCTGCTGAGGAAGCAGGGAATATCAATGGGTCCCACAGTACTTATTGGGAATATGGGCACCTGTTTTTTGAAGGTAGATACCCCAAGCCTGGTGCCACCAGGAGGTTGGTAATACCTCAGAAGTTCAGGGGTTTCCTATTGACCCTGGCACACGACATTCCCCTTGCAGGACATCTTTGGCAAAGCAAGACTTGGGAAGGCTTGTCCCTCACTTTCACTGGCCCTGCATGTCTAAAGACACCAAGGAGTTTTATCACTCCTGTGTCACCTGCCAAGCTAGTGGTAAGTCAGGTGGCACTACAAAGCCCCCCTTAATTCCACTACTAGAGGTTGGGGTTCCCTTTGAGAGGGTAGGGATGGACATTGTAGGTCCCTTAAACCCTTCGACAGCATCTGGACATAGTTTTATCTTAGTAGTGGTGGACCATGCCACTAGATATCCTGAGGCTATTCCCTCTAGTACCACTACAGCTCGTGTAGTGGCCAGGGCCCTCCTGGGAATCTTTTCCAGAGTTGGGTTCCCTAAGGAGGGCTTGTCAGACAACAGTACTAACTTCATGTCTAGCTACATCACTGCTATGTGGAAAGAGTGTGGTGTTAACTATAAGTTTACCACACCCTACCATCCACAGGGCAATGGGCTTGTTGAAAGATTCAACAAGACCCTCAAAGGTATGATCATTGGACTCCCAGAAAAGCTGAGGCTAAAACGGGATGTTTTACTACCTTGCCTTCTCTTTGCCTACAGAGAGGTTCCTCAGAAGGGGGTGGGCTACAGCCCATTTGAACTTCTGTTTGGACATCCAGCTAGGGGTCCATTATGTCTAGTCAAAGAAGGATGGGAGCAATCTCACAAGCCTCCTAAACAGGACAGAGTAGACTATGTATTCAGCCTGGGTTCTTGCATGGCTGGGTACATGAAGAAGGCCAGCAAAAATCTTGAGCCAGCCAGGAGCTTCAGAAAGCTTGGCATGACCAAAAGGCAGTACTAGCAGTTTACCAGCCAGGACAGAAAGTATGGGTGTTGGAGCCTGTGGCTGCAGCAGCTCTCCAAGACAAGTGGAGTGGCCCCCATACTATATGGAAAAGAAAGGTGAGGCCACCTACTTCGTTGACCTAGGTACTCTAAGAAGTCCCCACAGGGTACTTCATGTGAATCACCTGAAACCGTTTGTTGACAGGGCTGACATGAGCTTGCTCATGGCCACTGATAAGAGACAGGAGGAAGAGAGTGACCCTCTCCCTGATCTCCTCTCTCAGGACCCTGTTGATGGATCAGTTGAAGGAGTAGTCTTGGCAGACAGCCTCACTGATCAACAGCAAGTTGATTGCAGACAGATTTTCAATCAGTTTCCTGGTCTCTTTTCTCTGACACCCAGTCAAACCACCTGGTATGCCCATGAAGTGGACACAGGGGACAGCCTGCCTGTGAAGAGCAAAAGTTACGGATAGCCTGACCATGTTAGAGATTGCATCAGGACAGAGGTCCAAAAGAGGCTGGAGTTGGGGGGTCATTGAGCCTTCAGATAGCCCTTGGGCTAGTCCTGTAGTCCTTGTACCAAAACCTCACACCCAGGATGGTAAGAGAGCGATGAGGTTTTGTGTTGATGAAGCCCATCCAATTCCAAGGGCAGATGAACTGAATGATACGTTGGCCTCTGCCAAATGTCTCAGTACATCTTACCTGACTGCTGATTATTGGCAAATCACATTCTATGAGAATGCCAAACCAAAAACAGCATTTCCAACCCCCAGAGGGCATTATCAATGTATTGTGATGCCTTATGGTTGATAAAATATACCTGCCACATTTCAGAGGCTGGCAAATAAAGTCTTAACAGGTCTGGAAGTCTGTAGTGCAGCATATCTAGATGATATAGCTGTCTTTGGGAGGATCACCTGGTCCACCTCAGTAATGTACTTGAGGCCCTGCCTTCTGCAGGCCTCACTATTAAGGCCACAAAGTGCCAGATAGAGCAGAGTAAGGTTGTGTACTTGGGCTACCTTATAGGTGGAGGTCAAGTTCAACCATTGGAGATCAAAATTCAGACCATCATGGACTGGATTGCTCCGCTTACCCAGACTCAGGTCAGAGCTTTCTTGGGCCTGGCTGGGTATTACAGGAGGTTTGCTGAGGGCTATGGATCCATACTAACACCCCTTAATGATCTCACCTCCAAAAGGAGGCCTAAGAAAGTTCAGTGGACAGTTAGCTGTCAGAAGGCATTTGATGACCTGAAGCAAGCCATGTGCTCTGCTCCAATTCTGCAAAGTCCTGACTACTCCAAACCATTCACTCTCCAGACAGATGCTTCTGAGATAGGGATAGGTGCAGTATTATCACAGCTTAATGCAGAGGGCCATAATCAACCAGTAGCTTTTATAAGCAGAAGGTTGACTCCCGGAAAGAAGCGCTGGTCAGCTATTGAGAGTGAGGTCTTTGCTGTGGTCTAGACCTTGAAGAAGGTGAGGCAATAGCTGTTTGGCCGAAACTGGACAAAGGACAGGGGAGTATTCTCCCATCTGTCCAGCCCCTCCTCTTAGAGGGACCCCTGAGTCATTCCAACCCTTTCCTTAGGGTACTTAAGAGCACCCTTATAGGTAGGTCCTCAGATTCATCATGGAATAAGACTCACCTCTGAAACCAAGACACTCTTCGACTGTCTGAACACTTTGTTGGACTTCAACTGAAACTGAGACTGCATCAAGGGAGACTCCTGCTGCTCCTGGTCTCGCTGTTTTTCAAGTCTTCTGCGTCGTCTGTGTCTGTGCTTCATCCAGGTTCTCCAGAAGGCCTGTGGGCATCCAGGACATCCGAAGTAATCTCCCTTGGAGTGAAGGAGTCACTCCCCTTCATCTGCAGGCACCACAACGAAGCTGACTGGACTTCCCAAGGCCTAGCTACACAAGTGGTGGTTCTGCAGCTCCCTAGAAGCCTGACCTGTCTTCTCTGCAATTTTGAGGACAGTATCCCTCGTCGGAGCTGCTGGGACCAAACCCTTGTGCACAGTGTCAACTTGCCGTAGCCAAGGCTTGTTGTCTCTGAACTCCAAAGATCTTTGGGCTACAAGACGTTCCAGCCTTCTGCACCTCCTCCCTTGAAGATCAGCATCCTCACTGCATCATCTGCACCTCCATCTTTGATGAGCTGCCTGATTTCATCTTGCGACTCCTGTGCCTTCAGGCTGTGGGTCCACTCGGTGGTCTTCCTTTGCTTCAGTGGTCTCCCTTGCTTGCTCTGGGCCTGCACTGACTCTCCTGCACTTGGTGAGTCCCTTGGACCTTGCTGGTCCCAATGGTTACAACTTTTTCCTTTCCAAGGCAGTTGCAGCTACCAAGACTTGTTAGTGCTCCCCCCATGACACCGACCACCTTGACACTGACACCTGATGTTCCCGATGCTCGTCCATGGCTCCTGGTCTTCCTCAGCATCGTCTGGTCCTCACAGCTGCAGCGCCAAGGTCACCATCTTTACTCTTGAACCTCCGGACATCGGTGGGCATTGTGCTTCCGTGCCTCCCGGTCACTTCAGAGTGGCATAGACTCTGTCCCCTCTGCTTGCAGGTCCTCCTCTTCAAGAATCCAGTCTTGGATTCCAACGTACACCATCACAGGCTTCACCAGAGGCATCTTCTTTGAAGTCTTCCATTGTCGTATACGGCAGGTTCTGACGTCACTTCACCCCCATGCACCCCGCTTCCCTGGTGCAGGTAACCTGGTTCCTGGGGCATCCATGGTAGGGGTTGCTCTCCAACCTCTTGTCTTCCAAAGAATTTCTTCGGGGTTCTCTGGGAAGGGTCATTCTTCTTTAAAACTGCAACGCGACTTCTCCATTGCTTCCATTGGGCACGCGGCTGTGTTTCCACTCTGCACACATCTTCTGTGGGGTTCCGGGGTACTTACCTTGGGTACCCTGTGTCCCCAGCTCCTCTCAGTCTTCTGGTCCAAGTCCTGTTCTCCTTTGCAGTTCACATTCCACTTTCTTAGTATATGGTTTGGTCTTCCCCTGGAGACCAGTGTATATTTGTGCTACTTACCTGATTATTTTGAAGTATTCTTGTGTGTATTGTTGATATCTCCAGGTAGGACCTATGCCAATGTGTTAGTGATTGTGTTGCATAATAAATAGACTTATATTTATAAACACTGTGTGGTTCTTTTTCACTTAATCTACAATGTGGATTAAATGTGGTCAAACAAGCTGCTTTACATTCCTTCAAGATAAGCCTGAAGGCTGCTCTCCACAGCTATCACTTTGAGAGCTTTCTATGGTTATCAAAGACCACTAAAATCACCATAAGGGTTGCCTGGATTAGTGCAAGGTGCATCACTCCTGAGAGTGTACACTATATACTAAGCCAGCCTCCTACAACTACCAACACCAGTTCTCCGTTATACTTCTCCCACTAGGGCACAAGTCCTAAAATAAGTGGGGCACTAACCAAGTTAGGCAGTATGTAAGTGACATCACAGTGCGTGACATCAGAACCTATGACCTCAAAAGAAGTGATATCCCGAAAAATGACATCAGATTCTAAGGGGAGAGGATGTGGCCTAACCGCTAGAGCGATCGACCTCAAAACTGGGGAACCGGGTTTGAATCTCGGCAGGGACGCTCAACATCCTGTGATTCTGGGCAAATCACTTAATCTCCCCCAAGCCTACCAAAAATGAATGAGTCTGTCTGTAGCATAACAGGTGCTCATGTAAAGCGCTCTGATAACTTCGGGTCGAGTTCGCGCTATATAAAATCTTTAAAAAAAAAAAAAAAGACCTCACATATGTTAAACAGGTCTATCATGAGTACATTTGAGTGCATTACAATATTTTACAAATTAGATTTTGCGTCACAGTTGTGCCAAAAAAGTGATGCAACCCCGTAGCAACACCTAGGCCTCTACTTATACATTTAATTATTAAAACGCTGCCAGAATGAAATTGGCAAAAAGGAGAAACATGGCAGTATATCTGTTCTGCCTAATTGGTTGCAAAGTCTGCATTTTAAAATATCTTATGGGGTGAAGGCCCCTGCTACATAGATCTTTTATGTACCCAGTAAATCTCAGGAAATAATCATAATGGTAAAATAACTCTGGAGGTTAGTTTACTTGCTGGAGAGACAGGTGTTTTGTCTAGTGCCAGTTTTGAATTAAAGTAGCATAGAGAATTAATATGTCTCCGCCAAACCACATCATGTGACTCCCAGATGACGGATTTTTATTTTATGTAGATGGGTAAATGGGTTATTGCTTTTAACACAGGGTTCCTTTAGTTACTTGCAGGTCATAATTTGTAATCTTCATATAGCACAGCGAATTATAAAGGAAAGCACATGTGATTCCTACACCTTGTAACCCTTACTATCTTATGTAACACATCCTGTAAATTGATTTACACACATATGGTTTATTGTCAATGTATAATGTGTATGTGTGATGTAAAGTGCTCCGACACCCTGGATTGGGTTAAGTAGCTCTATAAAAGAAATAAGACAAACGAGTGGTATTTAAATTGTTATTTGTGTAAATATTAGGACAGACCAACCCATCTGACACACCCTAACCCAAGATGTGTGCTTAGACTATGCCTGATGCTAATGCTAAGAATGATGATGGATTAAACCCAGATCAGTTGACTGGGGGTGAGTGCTTGCAATGTTCAACACTCCGTCCATCATCCCCTTTGGTTTTGCTAAGTTCGCCCTAAGTTGGCAGGGTATGCCCAGACGTGGGTCCCTTGCTCACTTTGCCACTGGATTCAAGATAGCCTGGCTGATGAGGGTTATAAACCCGAAACCGGTCCCAGGATGCTTGTTTCCGGTCCAGGGAAGACATGGCTTGGCAGTTCGGGCTGGACTGTTCCCATGAGGCACAGGGTCAGACTGATTTGCATAAGGCCATGTCTGAACTGGGGTGGCGGAGTGAGCTAAAGAATGATGATGGATTAAACCCAGATCAGTTGACTGGGGGTGAGTGCTTGCAATGTTCAACACTCCGTCCATCATCCCCTTTGGTTTTGCTAAGTACGCCCTAAGTTGGCAGGGTATGCCCAGGCGTGGGTCCCTTGCTCACTTTGCCACTGGATTCAAGATAGCCTGGCTGATGAGGGTTATAAACCCGAAACCGGTCCCAGGATGCTTGTTTCCGGTCCAGGGAAGACATGGCTTGGCAGTTCGGGCTGGACTGTTCCCATGAGGCACAGGGTCAGACTGATTTGCATATGGCCATGTCTGAACTGGGGTGGCGGAGTGAGCTAAAGAATGATGATGGATTAAACCCAGATCAGTTGACTGGGGGTGAGTGCTTGCAATGTTCAACACTCCGTCCATCATCCCCTTTGGTTTTGCTAAGTTCGCCCTAAGTTGGCAGGGTATGCCCAGACGTGGGTCCCTTACTCACTTTGCCACTGGATTCAAGATAGCCTGGCTGATGAGGGTTATAAACCCGAAACCGGTCCCAGGATGCTTGTTTCCGGTCCAGGGAAGACATGGCTTGGCAGTTCGGGCTGGACTGTTCCCATGAGGCACAGGGTCAGACTGATTTGCATATGGCCATGTCTGAACTGGGCTGGCGGAGTGAGCTAAAGAATGATGATGGATTAAACCCAGATCAGTTGACTGGGGGTGAGTGCTTGCAATGTTCAACACTCCGTCCATCATCCCCTTTGGTTTTGCTAAGTTCGCCCTAAGTTGGCAGGGTATGCCCAGACGTGGGTCCCTTGCTCACTTTGCCACTGGATTCAAGATAGCCTGGCTGATGAGGGTTATAAACCCGAAACCGGTCCCAGGATGCTTGTTTCCGGTCCAGGGAAGACATGGCTTGGCAGTTCGGGCTGGACTGTTCCCATGAGGCACAGGGTCAGACTGATTTGCATATGGCCATGTCTGAACTGGGGTGGCGGAGTGAGCTGAAGAATGATGATGGATTAAACCCAGATCAGTTGACTGGGGGTGAGTGCTTGCAATGTTCAACACTCCGTCCATCATCCCCTTTGGTTTTGCTAAGTTCGCCCTAAGTTGGCAGGGTATGCCCAGACGTGGGTCCCTTGCTCACTTTGCCACTGGATTCAAGATAGCCTGGCTGATGAGGGTTATAAACCCGAAACCGGTCCCAGGATGCTTGTTTCCGGTCCAGGGAAGACATGGCTTGGCAGTTCGGGCTGGACTGTTCCCATGAGGCACAGGGTCAGACTGATTTGCATATGGCCATGTCTGAACTGGGGTGGCGGAGTGAGCTAAAGAATGATGATGGATTAAACCCAGATCAGTTGACTGGGGGTGAGTGCTTGCAATGTTCAACACTCCGTCCATCATCCCCTTTGGTTTTGCTAAGTTCGCCCTAAGTTGGCAGGGTATGCCCAGACGTGGGTCCCTTGCTCACATTGCCACTGGATTCAAGATAGCCTGGCTGATGAGGGTTATAAACCCGAAACCGGTCCCAGGATGCTTGTTTCCGGTCCAGGGAAGACATGGCTTGGCAGTTCGGGCTGGACTGTTCCCATGAGGCACAGGGTCAGACTGATTTGCATATGGCCATGTCTGAACTGGGGTGGCGGAGTGAGCTAAAGAATGATGATGGATTAAACCCAGATCAGTTGACTGGGGGTGAGTGCTTGCAATGTTCAACACTCCGTCCATCATCCCCTTTGGTTTTGCTAAGTTCGCCCTAAGTTGGCAGGGTATGCCCAGACGTGGGTCCCTTGCTCACTTTGCCACTGGATTCAAGATAGCCTGGCTGATGAGGGTTATAAACCCGAAACCGGTCCCAGGATGCTTGTTTCCGGTCCAGGGAAGACATGGCTTGGCAGTTCGGGCTGGACTGTTCCCATGAGGCACAGGGTCAGACTGATTTGCATATGGCCATGTCTGAACTGGGGTGGCGGAGTGAGCTAAAGAATGATGATGTATTAAACCCAGATCAGTTTACTGGGGGTGAGTGCTTGCAAAGTTCAACACTCCATCCATCATCCCCTTTGGTTTTGCTAAGTTCGCCCTAAGTTGGCAGGGTATGCCCAGACGTGGGTCCCTTGCTCACTTTGCCACTGGATTCAAGAAAGCCTGGCTAATGAGGGTTATAAACCCAAAACCGGTCCCAGGATGCTTGTTTCCGGTCCAGGGAAGACATGGCTTGGCAGTTCGGGCTGGACTGTTCCCATGAGGCACAGGGTCAGACTGATTTGCATATGGCCATGTCTGAACTGGGGTGGCGGAGTGAGCTAAAGAATGATGATGGATTAAACCCAGATCAGTTGACTGGGGGTGAGTGCTTGCAATGTTCAACACTCCGTCCATCATCCCCTTTGGTTTTGTGATGCTAATTTGAGGTTCAACTGCTCAAAATAAACATTTCAACAAAACATTAGCCTTTGAGTGGCTGAATTGTGCAGTGTGAAACAGTCAAATAAGGTAGGGTTGGGCTGAGGAGGGGCAGGATGCAGAGAGCAATCAGCAAACTACCTCAAGAATTTTCCTTTGTCCTGGAAGTGCAGGCTGCAGGCAGCCAGGGCAGTGAGCGCGAGGTGAGAAAAAATTCTTGGAGGTATGCAGCACAACAAAAGACAAGGTCACAGGTCAAGTGCAGGGCCATTAGCACGTCAAATCACTAGTGCTTTGATGTGCTAATGGCCCTGCGACTGACAGAAGAGAAAGGGAAAATTCTTTTGTCCCCACCACCCTTGTCCCCCGTGTCCCCCCCACTACAAAATCAGGGGGGGGGGGATATAACCCCCACATCCCCCACACTTCCTACGCCCATGTGAGTATCAATAAAGATGTTTCACCTTGTTCCTCAACTGTTGGGGAGGCACACAAATCAGATACATTCCCAGGTATTCCAGTAAATGTAAATCTGGGAGTGTGTCTGAGTCCAGGGTGGGACCAGCCATGCTCCACCTATGGCATACATCCCTGCTGCAGAGTAACACGTGCCAGTCTTTTATGCTCGGTGGGTTACTCTAGATGTATTTATCCATGCAGGGCCATGCAACGTATCCTGCAAAATCTTATTTAGGGTTTGCGTCACCCTTGCATCCCCTTGCATGGTGCAAGAGAGAGACGAAACCTGGAACCATTATGCCCAATATTTGGTCCTTATGCACACACATGTTACATACACATGAAAATATGTTTCATTTTTTATGTACTTTGAGCAGCAGTTTTAGGTACCTAGTGTCATGCACCAGTGCCATGCAAGGACGCATAGTGAAATATAATTGACATATATATTAGCCTTCCCACACAAACATACCTGGTGCAGCATGGCTAATGATATGTATTAACATTTTAGCCTTGCTGTCATGCTGCCTTGTCTTGCATGTCACAAGACATCCATACGTCTCTGCTATGTTTACCAACTACGTAACTACGAGCTGATAGTAAAAGGCTACAAATCTACAGAGACTCTAACCTCCAACCTCAGTAGGTCAAGCACATCAGCCTCAGGAGAAACCATGTCCGACCATCGATGCTTCAGTTGGTGAATGAACCTCACTTCCTGTGACTCCTTCGACATGTGCAGCCGCACACGCTCCTATCTGTTATTTCGCTCCTAGATGCGGTACCCTTGACTCACCCTCCCTCCAGCACCAAGTATACGTGAGAGGTAGTGCACCATCAGACAGATAAGCGCACCAAACTTCCCCTCATTGAAATTGTGGCCTCTCCCTTTCCCAGACATGGCACATATTCCTAAAAACCTAATTACGAATAGACCCCTTAAGACCCTACCTATAACTAACAAAAATGTACCCTTAAATAGACAGACACCTAACAATACTCAGACACAATGATGTACAAAAGACAACACTTAAGCACAAAAACAAGACAAAGAGTATATCAAAAGCACAATAGGACACAAGATACACAGCAAAATTACTCAAACACTCTCTCTGTTCTCCTCTCAACAAATCCACCAACCACCAGCCATAAACAGAAAGTGAAAGAAAAATGTATACTTCCTTGTATGCAGCCACACCCATTGCATAATTTCCTGGGTATGACAGGAAGGTTGTTGTAGTTTGCATAACATTTTCTGATGCATATTTACGCAAATAGACATTGCGTAGATGCAATACTCTCTCCCAAAAAACGCAAGGGCCAACACTATACCTATGTTCCTATGCAGTGGCCCATATAGTGCAACACAAAGGGACACGCAATTCATGTTTCCTACGCAGTGGCCCATATAGCACAATGCAAAGGGCCACACAGTGGCTCATATAGAGTTATGCAAAGGGTCACGCAAGTCATATGTTTCCTATGCAGTGGTTCATAGAGCGCAATGCCTAGGGCCACGATGTGGCACATATAGAGCAACGCAAAGGGACACTCAATTCATGTTTCCTACGCAGTGGCCCATATAGCACAACGCAGAGGGCCACACAGTGGCCCATATAGAGCTACGCCAATGGTCACACAATTCATATGTTTCCTAAGCAGTGGTTCATAGAGCACAATGCAAATAGAGCAACGCCAAGCACCATTCAGTGGCCCATATAGAGCAATGCAAAGGGCTACACAATTCATATGTTTCCTATGCAGTGGCCGATATAGAGCAACGCAAAGGGAAACACAATTAATATGTTTCCTACACAGTGGCCCATATAGCGCAATGCAAATGGCCATGCAGTGGCCCATAGAGAGCATCGCAAATGGCCACACAATGGCCCATACAGAGCAACGCAAAGGGCTACACAATGGCCCATACAGAGCAACGTAAAGGACCATGAAGTTCATATGTTAATTGTGCCCTATTAACCGTCACATGGAAAAAGTAAAAAACATATGATGGTGGTGTTCAGCAATATAGTTCAGCATTAACTTAACAAATTATTACATATATGTGAAGAACTACATATTGCAGATGTAGATGTAACCCAGAACAGTAATGCACACAAGGAGCCATATGTCTCAAAATATCATGCAACACAACACACCAAACCACCTTGCAGCCCTGAGCTGTGTGAAATGGAAAGGGAAAGAATGCACCATGTTTATCTTTATATGTAGCATTCCTGTCCTTTCCGAGCTCAGGTGCACTTTTGTATGCCTAACGCCAACACAGGCATACTTCCATCATGTTGCAAGGGTGCCTGCCTTGCAGGCAGTTTTTTTTAAGTGCAGGAAGGGACACCTCAGAACATACACAATCCTCTGAGGCATTTTGTAGTTTGTAAGTGTGTTGCTGAATGCAACACACTTCAAAAGAGGAGAAAATAAGATATTTCTCCTCGTTGCACCTCTGAGGAAAAGTCGTTCTACTCTTACGCATTCCATGGTCTACCAATGTAAGTAAAGCTGGAATGGGTCAGAATCCATGGTTGGGTGCATGGGAACAGCCACGCTCCACGCATGGCACACCTCCATGGCACAGAGTAACATAACGCAGTGTTTTGTGCAGCCTTGGGTTACTTTAGATTTATAATGCCACTGAGGGCCATGCAAGGTGGCCTTGCATGGCTTAACAAACCTTAAAGAGTTTTGGCATCACCTTTGTGTCTCCTTGCATTGAGCAAGTGCAACCACAACACTAAATAAATATGCAGCAAAGTATTGCCAAACTTTGTGCACAAGTGTAGCCATCATGCACTGGTACTCTTGTGGATGACCATTACCTGATTTACAAAAGTTGGCTGATGATCAAAATGCTATTCTAACTGTTAGAACTGGGGGTCTCTAGTTGGCAGAGGTAGGTACCTTTGACCAAATAGGGACCCTTGCTTCTACGTCAGGGTAAGGGAGTTACACTACTGGATAACCCCTGCTCACCCCCTTGGTAGCTTGGCACGAGCAGACAGGCTTATCTCAGAGGCAGTGTGTTAAGCATTTGTAAACACATACAGTAATACAGTGAAAACACTACAGATGGACACCACACAGGTTTTATAAAAATAAGTATTCTTTATATAGACTTAACACAAGACCACAAACAACAAAAATCCACAATACTGTATGTACTCAAAATAGACCTAAAGATGGTAGAAATAACTTAGTTCAAGTTGATGGTAAATGCGACAAAGTTCTCACAAAAGTACCTGGATGCGTAAAGCAAAACAAACAAAAAGGTTCGCAGGGATGGAGATGCGTCGGTTCCTTGCTTCGGGGGAGATGATGCGTCGCATCTCAATGCTTGCGCAGAGTAGGGGATGCGTCTTGGTCCTTACCGGAGAAGAGGTGATGCATTGATTCTCGTACTGCGTTCCGGTTGCGATGCGGCAAGATGGCGCCTCGATGCGATGCGACGATCCGGTGCGATGCGATAAGATGGCACCCTTGATGCGACGACGTGAAGACGATGCATGCACGCCCGGCGGCCGTGCGGCGACTCTGTAACTTTAGAGCCGCGACAGGCCCTGCGACACGCTTCTCCGGTGATGCGCCGGCGACCTCTGCGGCGGCGACACGCTTCTCCGGTGATGCGTCGGGTAACAGCTTTGACGAAGACACGCTTCTCTGGTGATGCGGCGGCGACCTCTGCGGCGGCGACACGCTTCTCCGGCGATGCGACGGCAACAGCTACGACTGCGACACGCTTCTTCTCGTTGAGTCGCGCTTCCAGCTCCCAGCGACACGCAGGCTTCTGCAGACAGAATTCCCAGCAAGGAAATTCAGAGGGGAGCTGGTGGTGAAGTCTTTTGTCCCTGAGACTTCAGCAGGAGGCAAGCACAAGTTCAGGCCCTTGGAGTAATATTCTGCAAGATGATGAAAGTTCTTTAAAAGTTCCTTCTCCTCTCCTTGGCACTGAAGACACCACTGTAGGCCAACCCAGCAACACAGCACACTGGCAGGGGGGGCAGTCCAACTCCTACAGCTTCCATTGGTTCTTCTCCTTGGCAGAGGTTCGTCTTGTTGTTCCAGAAGTGATCTAAAGTCTTGGGGTCTGGGTCCCCATATTTATACTGCAAAATCCTTTGTCCTCTGAAGGCAGAGGAGCCTGTACCTAGTCCAAACCAGTTCTGTGCAGTCCTGGAGCACTTTGTTTACAGGACTCCTTCTTTCCTTTGACAGTGTGGGCCAGGGACATCAGACACACCACAGGAGGTGGAGCCAGCATTGTGGAAGGCAGGCACAGCCCTATTCAGACCCAGGTGCAACTCCTCCCACCACTCTACATGCAGATAGGTCTATTCAGCCCTGTGCTGACTCACCCTGTCTCCTGGAATCCCCCAGCCCCTGTCACTCACAAAACCAGACACACAATACACAACCTAGCAGAGGCAGGCTTGGACAGTTAGGCAAGAAAATACCTACTTTCTAAAAGTGGTATTTTCAAACACAGAATGTTAAAACCAACTTTACTAAAAGATGTATTTTATCATTCTGAGTTCAGGCATACTAAACTCGAATTTCTACCATGTTCTCTCTGTCAGTTAGGATTATAAGATGTTATAATCAAACTGCCCATTCTGGCCTATGGGGACAGGTAGCCTTGCAATAGTGAAAAAAGAAAATGTTATGTTATGTTATGTTATGTTATATGACTTTTATATAGCGCAAAATCACCTTCAGGTCTCTAAGCGCTTCTAGAGAAAAGTGAGCAAGTCACTAGGGCAGAAATAAAATAGCAGCAGCAGAGACAGAAGGTTACGCGGTCGTTAACGCCTCTCTAAATAGGAAAGTCTTTAAACGCTTCCTAAAGATGAGCAGAGCCGGTTCCCTGCGAAGGAACTCCGGCAGCTCATTCCAGATCTGCGGGAGAAGAACAGAGAAAGCTCTACCCCCTTTGGATTTAGAGATGTACCTGGGGGAGACTAGCCTGCAGGCCTCAGAAGATCGCAGAGTCCGGCCAGGAACATATTTCTCCAGGCGATCTTTTATAAACTTGGGTGCCTGACCATAGCCACACCATGCCACACACACCAGGGCATGTCCTACCTTATACTTACAATGCACCCTGCCCTTGGGCCTACCTTAGGGGTGTCTGATATGAAGATAAGGGAAGGTTTAGGGACTGGCAAGTGGGTGCACTTGCCAAGTCGACATGGCAGTCACAGACTGCACACAGGCTCTGCAATGGCAGGCCTGAGACACACTTTACAAGCTGCTTCTGTGGGTGGCACAACCAGTGCTGCAAGCACACCAGCAGCATTTGATTTACAGGCCCTGGGCACACCTGGTGCACTATACTAGGGTCTGACAAGTAAATCAAATGATCCAATCATGGAGTCACTAATCAATGCATCAATTTAACATAGGGAGCACTTGCACTGTGGCACTGAATAGCAGTGGCACAGTGCCCAAAGCATCTAAAACCAGCAAACAGAACAAAAACAGAGGAGGCAATCAGAAAAAAGTGGAAGGGAGACTCACGCCAATGGTACCAGGTCTAACACGTGTCCCCTCCAGCTGAAATGTGGGGAGAACTACCCTTCCCCTTGGGAGTTCTCATCACTAAGGCGGAAAAATCTGGACAGACCATCAGCATTGGCGTGTTCTGTACCAGGGCGGTGTTCCACCGTAAAGTCCATCCCCTGTAGGGAAATGGACCACCTCAACAACTTTGGGTTCTCACCCCTCATCTGCATCAGCCATCTGAGGGGCCTGTGGTCTGTCTGAACCCGGAAGTGAGTCCCAAACAGGTATGGTCTCAACTTCTTCAGTGCCCAGACCACAGCAAATACCTCACGCTCAATTGCACTCCACCTCGGCTCCCGTGGAAGTAACCTCCTACTGATGAAGGCTACAGGTTGGTCTAGGCCCTCCTCATTAATCTGTGATAGAACAGCCCCCACACCATGCTCTGAAGCGTCTGTTTGAACAATGAATTCCTTTGAGAAGTTGGGCGCCTGAAGCACGGGTGCTGTACACATGGCAGTCTTCAGGGCGTCAAAAGCTTTCTGACAGGTGTCAGTCCAGTTCACTTTCTTGGGCTGCTTCCTGAAAGTCAGCTCAGTCAAGGGTGCAACAATGTTGCCATACCCCTTGACAAACCTCCTGTAGCACCCCGTGAGTCCTAAAAGGCTCTCACCTGTGTCTGAGTCTTTGGGGGTTCCCATGCCAGGATGGTATCAATCTTGGGTTGTAGGGGCGCCACCTGGCCGCTCCCTACCTGGTGCCCCAAGTACACCACGGAACCCTGCCCGATCTGGCACTTACTCGCCTTGATCGTGAGGCCTGCCTTTCTCAGTGCCATCAACACTTCCCAGAGGTGGCACAGATGTTCTTCCCAACTGGCGCTGAACACTGCAATGTCATCCAGGTAGGCGGCACTGAAATCCTCCAGTCCAGCCAACACCTGGTTGACCAACCTCGGAAAGGTGGCAGGGGCATTCTTCATCCCAAAGGGCATAACCCGGAATTGGTAGTACCCATCTGGTGTGGAGAATGCTGACCTCTCTTTGGCCCCATCAGTTAAGGCGATCTGCCAGTACCCAGACGTCAAATCAAACGTGCTGAGGTACCGTGCTGCCCCTAACCGATCAATGAGCTCATCAGCTCTGGGGATGGGGTGTGCGTCAGTCCTGGTGACTGAATTGAGTCCTCTGTAGTCCACACAGAACCGGAGTTCGGGTGTGGCACGAGTCGCGGCAGCCTTTGGGACCAAGACCACTGGGCTGGCCCAAGGACTGTGAGAGGACTCAATCACCCCTAAGGCAAACATCTTGGAGACTTCCTCCTTGATGTAAGCTCTGACCTTGTCAGTCACTCTGTAAGACTTGTGCTTCACAGGAGGACTGTCCCCAGTGTCCACATCATGGACGCACCACTCAGTGACACCAGGAATCAGAGAAAACAAATCAGAGAATTGTCCCAACAGTTGGCGACAATCTTGCTGCTGATCAGGGGTCAGTGTGGCAGAGAGGCTGACACCATCCACTGACCCATCTTGCTCTGTTGCAGACAGGAGGTCAGGAAGAGGCTCAGTCTCCTCCTCCATTCCATCATCTGCCGCTAGGAGCATGCCCACTTCGGACCTTTCTAAGTGGGTCTTCAGGCGGTTAACATGCAAGACCGGCAAAGGGTTCCTTGGAGACCGCAAGTTCACCAGGTAGGTGACATCACTCTTGCGCTCCACCACCTCAAATGGTCCGGTCCACCTGTCCTGGAGCGCACAAGGCTCTACAGGGGCCATGACCCAAACTTTCTGTCCAGGTTGAAGCTCAATCAGAGTGGCATTCTGATCGTACCACCGCTTCATCTCTTCCTGGCTGGCTTCCAGATTCGCCTCAGCGAGTTGCCTGAATCGCCTGGTCTGGTTCCTGAAGGCCAGCATGTAACTGTATACATCCTGGGGAGGTTTCCTGGGAGATTGCTCCCAGCCTTCCTTGACCAGACTCAAAGGTCCTCTTACCGGGTGACCATAGAGCAGTTCAAAGGGACTGAACCCTAAGGACTTCTGTGGCACCTCACGGTAAGCAAACAGAAGGCATGGTAAGAGGACGTCCCACTTACGCCTCATGGGTTCCTCAAGACCCATTATCATGCCTTTGAGGGTCCGGTTGAATCTCTCAACCAGCCCATTACCTTGGGGGTGGTAAGGAGTGGTGAACTTATAAGTAACACCGCACTCCTGCCACAGGGACTTCATATAGTTGGATATGAAGTTTGTACCACGGTCTGACACCACCTCTCTGGGGAACCCCACACGGGAGAAAATCCCCATCAGTGCACGTCCCACCACGGGGGCCGTCACTGTCCTGAGCGGGATGGCTTCCGGGTACCGGGTAGCATGGTCCACCAAGACCAGGATAAACCTGTTGCCCATGGCTGTCTTGGGGTCCAGTGGCCCCACAATGTCAATGCCCACCCGTTCAAAGGGGGTACTGACTACAGGGAAAGGTTGGAGAGGAGCCTTGTGCTTCCTGCCACTTTTCCCACTTGCCTGGCAAGTTTGACAAGTCCCACAATGAGTGTCTGAACTCTTCCGCATCTGGGGCCAATGAGAGTGGGAGACAAGCCTTTCAAAGGTCTTGTTCTGCCCCAGATGTCCAGCTAAAGGTACATCATGAGCCAAACCCAGTAGGAAGGCTCTGAAGCACTGGGGTACCACCAGCACACGGGCTGACCCAGGCTCAGCAACCTTAGGCTCGCTATACAGGAGGTTGTTCTCCCAGTAGATCCAATGTGATCCAGACTGATCACCTGCTGCCTGGGCTGTGGCCTGTTGCCGCAAACCCTCAAGAGAAGGGCACTTCCTCTGTTCTGCACAAAACTCCTCCCTGGAGGGCCCTCCTTCTTGCTGCCAATGGGTCAGCTCAGGCAGGTCCCCCAGTTCAGCAACTTGCTCCCCTGTAGGTTCCAGGGCATCCCCCTCAAGGTCTGCCTCCTCCTGGACCGTGGGAATAATGGGGGCTGGTTTCCCACGCCCCCTACCTCTTCTCTTTAAGGCAGGTTCCTGGGCCATACTTTCAGGCTCCAGGATCTCTTGAACACCCTTACTGGCTGCCATAGACCGAGTGGTCACACACGCCCACTCAGGCAGACCCAACATCTCCAAATGAGACTTCTTCTCCACCTTAGCCCAAGGGGAGCTCTCTAAATCATTGCCCAACAGACAATCCACAGGCATGGCTGGCCTCACAGCAACTTGGAGAGTACCTGAGACCCCCCCCACTCAAAGGGAACTTGAGCCACCTCACACTGGCTCTGCGAGTTGTCCGCTGCAACTACAGGGAAGAATGCATGAGGGATAACCTGCTCCTTGGACACCAACCGGCAATTGACAGCTGTCTCACTAGCCCTGGTGTCCCTCAGAGCCTCCACCCTATGGCCATTGATGGTCACCCACTGCCTGTATTTCTTAGTGTTATCAGGCAGCTGGGTCTTAGGGACCATCTCAAAGTCTCCTAAAGAGACAAGGGACATTTCTGTGGGACCCCACCCACCTTGGGCACCCATCTCCTCCCCTCCCAGGGCTACACTCCCCAACTGACGGTGTGGTGCACGGGGTGGTGCTTTGGAATCCTTCATGGGACACTGTGCATCATACCAACGGTGGCCCACTTGACCACATATAAAGCACTTGACGGGGCCCCTCTGAACAGGTTTACCTGTCGGGGCCTCTTGCTTCTTCTCAGGGGGAGGCTGGGAACCCTTCCCTTGGTTCCCTTGGGAATTACTTTGGGGCCCTTTCTGGAACTCCCTCTGTTTACCCTTGTCCCCCCCACTCTTCTGCTGGGGACCCTGCCCACCTTTGGTGGAATCTCCCACAGGACCCTGGTACTGACCCAGCGGTCCGCCTCCTCAGCAAGCTTCCTAGGGTTAGTTAACTTGCTATCAATAAGGTGCTGGCGTAGCTCTGGAAAACAATTAGTAGACAAGTGCTCCCATGCAAACAAATCATAGAGCGCTTCAAAAGTATCCACTTTGCTACCCTTCACCCAACCATCCATAGCTCTGCAAAAGAAAGATACATATTCTACCCAAGTGGTTGCCTCCAGTTTCTTACAATTCCTGAACCTCTGTCTATAGAGTTCTGGGGTCAAACCATACCTTGTCATCAGGGCTTCCTTCATGTGGGCATAAGACATCCTATTTTCACTGGGTAGGTCTAACAAAGTATCCCTCCCCTCACTCACAAAGCGGCCCCACAACCCAGCTCCCCAATCCTTCTCAGGGACCCGGTGGGCCAACATTGCTATCTCATAGGCTGCAAACCACTGCCCAATATCTTCATGCTTATGGAAATCTTTGATGACATCCTTGGGGATATATACCCTGCCTTCTGAAGGCACAGATGGTGCGCTGCCACCAGAGGGATTGATCTCTAGACCCTTTGCCTTGATCTCTAACTCCCTCAACATCCTCTCATGCTCCATTCTCATTCTCTCTCTCTCCAAGGACAACTTGTTATTCTCTATTTCCCTCTGACCCTCCATCTTAAGCTTAGCCATCTCCAGCTTGTGTGCCCTATTTCTCTCCCTGTCTTCCAACTCTCTGGGGGACAGGTCTTTGGAAGAGATGCTACTGCCAAGTGGGGACGGTACCCCTCCCCTGGCTGGAAACTCTGGCCTATTCAGTTGCCCATCTGCATCCCCAGCTGGCTCCACCACCAACTCAGGGGCATTTTTTGCTTCTACCCAGGCCCTCAGCGCCTTTTGGTAGTCATCCTTTTTGGAAATGCCTGGTGTAGCAACTTTCAATTTCTTGCAGAGACGCTTGAGCTGTTTCAAAGTGTAGGTTTCCAACCTCTCTTCCTCAAAATCTAGATCCATAGATGCAACAGATGCTGGTCTACTCATGGCAGTAAGAATTGGCAGTTCTCAGGAAAAATAACAGTCCAAGGAAAAAAAATTCTACCAAAAAGTATGTGGTCGCGTTTGGTCTGCACTCACTAGTAGTGTACACCAAATACTGTATATGAGTCACAAATGCAAGTCCAGAATCCCCACCGCTGACCACCAATGTTAGAACTGGGGGTCTCTAGTTGGCAGAGGTATGTACCTTTGACCAAATAGGGACCCTTGCTTCCACGTCAGGGCAAGGGAGTTACACTACTGGATAACCCCTGCTCACCCCCTTGGTAGCTTGGCACGAGCAGACAGGCTTATCTCAGAGGCAGTGTGTTAAGCATTTGTGAACACATACAGTAATACAGTGAAAACACTACAGTTGGACACCACACCTGTTTTATAAAAAATAAGTATTCTTTATATAGACTTAACACAAGACTACAAACGACAAAAATCCACAATACTGTACTCAAAATAGACTTAAAGATGGTAGAAATAACTTAGTTCAAGTTGATGGTTAATGCAACAAAGTTCTCACAAAAGTACCTGGATGCGTAACACAAAACAAACAAAAAGGTTCGCAGGGATGGAGATGCGTTGGTTCCTTGCTTCGGGGGAGATGATGCGTCGCGCCTCAATGCTTGCGCAGAGTAGGGGATGCGTCTTGGTCCTTACCGGAGAGGAGGTGATGCATTGATTCTCGTACTGTGGATGTGTGTTATATCTAACACTCCGCACACAGTTAACACTTTACAAGGGTTTGTAACACAGGTGCTAAAGGTATTGGCGAATGTGTGAGTTCACCTTTCATTAACCTTGCACGCTCACACATGGTTGTATTTAGTGTATATTTCTTTCTCACTGTAAGGTTGACATCAGCCTCCATCACCTCATGTGCCACAAGAGAGCCTCAAAACATTCACAAATGCACATTTGAAAATGTGTGACTTTGACAAGTCTCAATGGATTTGTAAACCCAAACCTATGGGATGACACAATAGAGATTTATGCAAAATTTCATGCGCCATATTTATTTTGAATGTGTGAAGATTGTTATGATTGACTTAGATAACTTCATCCATTAGACATCCAACTCCAATTCGCTCACACATCAATCTTGACCGAATATGTGACGTTACAACGCGATCAAAATGATCGCGGTACGTTACATCGCAGTTTTTACAACGCAAGTCGTTACAACGACTTGCGCTGGAGGGCGCAGGACTTAGGAATAGTATGATTTACTATTCCAACACCAGTCTACGTACAGTAGGGAAGGTGTTGGAATAGTAAATCATACTATTCCTTAGGTTTGAGCGCCATCCAGCGCAAGTCGTTGTAACGACTTGCGTTGTAATACCCGTGATGTAAAGGCATTGCGATGCAATGCCCGCATGGTAATGGATGTCTCCCATCTTGCCTTTTGTTATGATTTGTGGTGATCCTGGTGAGGATGTACCTCTACGATGGTATATGTAAGTTTCACAAAATTGATTTGTTGGCACACCAAATGAGATGAGGATTTAAGGATTGTTATCTAAGTTCAAACCTTTTTCATCACTCAGATTATATGTCATACCAGTGCTTGAGACAAAGCATTTTCATTTCAGTATGTTTTCATGATACAATTGGCATTGATTGTGAATTAGTTTGTATACAAATACCTTTGTACACATACATGTTTGTCTTTTTACGACTTCACTGATTAGGCAATTATTTGAATGTTACAGCTGTGGTGGCACTTTTTGTTTTGTCTGTAAAGGTGATGCGTGCTCCACCAATAGTGTTAACATTTTACTATACATTGCACTCATACATGATTGTGGGCTCCATACCAAGATCACCTTCAACAGGTATATGTACGGATGGCTCCAATGACATCTACATTACTCATTGGGTGATAGGTATTCTCCTCTAGCACCTTTATTACAATCGGTACAGTACGCAGCTGATTGTTCCATGTCACAATCTAAGTGACACATGAATTACTATGAGTGACAAATTTGATAGTCCACATGTGGACTTAAGAGATCGCCTAAAAGTAGATGGTCCAGTGCATTGTGGGAAATGTAGTCCTGACCTCCCGATTGTTTCAGGCAGCTACCATTTCCCCCCGGACCTCTGGACTTCGAAATATGCTGTCGCTGACCTTATCGCTACCAAGGTTTGTTGGTGACCAGTCCGGTTACCCCCATCTTTGCTCAACACTGCAACACGAGGGAACTTCGCAGCACCTTTAAACGATGACAGCAGTGGCCCTGTTGTCGACCTTTTGCATCCGTTTCCTCACCAGCACATCTAAGCAGTAAACCCAGCTTTCCTGTGACTCCTGCTTAGCACCAAGGACTGCCTAGCATGTAGAACTTGGCATGTCTAGTCTGAACGCGTCAGATCTGATCTGTAGGAGAGTACTCCCGTGCAACTTATTAGGTATGGCATTCGCCAAGTGCTACATGCTAGGCAGTGGGTGCTTATGAGAATAACTGTGTTATCCTACTTTGCACCACAACAAATCATTCATCGCTTGATTAGCCCTGAGGAAGTCTGCTGTTACTGTACCAGCAAAAGATGAAACACGTGTTGGCGAGGGCAGAATGGATTAATGGAAGCACAAGAAAGAACACTTGTTGAAACCGCAACTCAACTATTGATTGCCTGAGTGCTCAGAGAATCTTCTCTTACTTTTGGAACCTTTACAGCTGAGAAAGACTGGGTGGCTCTTCCTCCTCCTAGCAGCACCGGACACTTTGAACATTGATACACAAAAAGGACTGGGACTAATCATAAAACACTGTGCTGTGTGCACCAACATTACTCAGCCACCACATGTATAACTCTACGAAGGGATCTATCTAATGTTCCATTCATTGGTGCATTTAGGTCTCCACCTATAAATATGCCCCCCCCCCCCCATCCAAGGACTTCTGTTACTTTTTCTTAAAGGTGTGTTGGCTCGTGTTCGGAGCATAATGAGTAACACGGAATGTGTCCCTTCTTTGAGTTCTAACATCAGCCTTCTGCCCTGAGTAACAGATTTAACTCGAGCTATCTCAATTTTACATTATTGCCCCATAAGTATGGCCACCCCCTTTTCTTTGTTGGCCCACTGAAGAAGAATAATTGCTGCTTCAAAGTCTTTCTTGTCGTTTATCCTGGACACTTAGACCTCTGGCACTGACGCTTTGTCAGTGGTCAGACTGTGCTTTCATATGTGGAATTAATTGCTTTATTTCAGAATATCCTACTATAGAGGGTCCTATGAATCTTCAATTCCCGGTAATGTCTGTCTAGCAGTGCTCTGTCTCCAGGTGATGGAATTCCATCCCCCTCTTCAACTTTACACTGAAGAACGTAGAACTGTTTAAACCATTGTTCTTGGCCATGTTTATATTAGTGCCTCTTCCCTCTAATCTTACCTTACTACATTTCTCCCTCCCTCTACCCCCTCAACGGCTAATAAGTGTATTGATTTCCCTACATCTTAGTGCTGATACTGCTCTTTTCAATTAAGATTTTTCATCGCCTTCCACCTCTGACTTGTTCTTCTCATTCTTCTTTGATAGGTCGTATTGTTCTCTGTTTTTCTTGAGAATAGAAATGAGTTCAGTTCCCTCGTTTTCCTTGCTATCTTCAGGCAAGGTGATTTTCTTTTCCCTCTGTGGTCGATTGGGGGGAGGTGGTCTTGCTGCTTTTTTCTTGTTTTTAGGTCACTTCTTGGGCTGCTCCTTCCAGAGCTAGAATGCCCCTAGAATGCATTCTGCAACACACATAGAAAGAGGAAAAGGCCTCGTAGGATTGTTTTTGTGCAGGAAGGTGTTCCTTCCTGCAGAAAAACAATCCTGGTCGTAACACAGGTACCCATGCATTATAGTGCAAGGGTGCCTTCGTTGGTGCTAGGTTACACTCAGTGTACCAGCACAGGAAGCGGGAAGGAATGTATTATATCTTAGCAGATATGGCACATTCCTGTCCTCTCCCTGTCACACAATGCAGCACAGCAAGTTGTCTTGCTGCGGTGCGTGACTTGTTAATAAAGCTGACCCTTTCTCTTCATCTTCTTTATCTTGGATGTGGCCACCTTTTCCTTGGGACATTGTGGGCCAGATTTTCTAACCTTTCACACAACACAGTGCAGCAAGGCAACTTGCTGCATTGCGTGAAAGGGAGAGAGCAAAAATATGCCATATCTACTAAGATATGGCACACTTTTGCTCTCTCATTGTGCTGGCGAACTTCAGGCAGCCTAGCACAAATTCAGGCACTTGCGTTACAAGGAGAATTGTTTTTGTGGCTGAAGGGATACCTTCCTGCACAATAACAATCCCTCTAGGCATTTTCCCCTTTCTACCTGTGCTGCAAAAATGCAGCACACATAGAAAGAGGAAATAACGAGGAGAAAAAATTATTTTTATCCTCGTTAGTCAATCCTCTGTAAGGAGTAGCGATTTCACGCAATCCCAGGTTTACAAACGTTGTAAATCTGGGAAAGCGTGAAATCCACGGGTGGATGCACGGGAACACCCATACTTCCACTAATGGAACACCTCCCAATACCAAATGTAATGCAATGCAACGCAAGCCGCTGCAGCAAATTACATTTCTTTTTTCAAAGCCACACAAGGCTGCGCAAATTATCCCTTAAGTTGCTTTGTGAATATCTACTTGTATTTTGAGTCGTGGCTGCGCCACAAAAGTGCCTCAACCACGATGCAAAATGTCAGTAGTCTGGCCCTGAATCTCTAGGCTACAAGATGTATCTGCCGTAATGTCGCCACTGGAGGCCACAACCTGGCTCTGACACTTCTCCTTCTAGCACATTTTCCTTGGGGAATAGTACCTCAGGCTTCCTTAGTTGTCAGCAGGGAATTAATTGCTTTTAGTGTATAAGAGGATGGAGGGATGAGAGTTGCTTTGACTCACGCCACCAATTTGATTCTGCCCTGAATCACTACTCTTAGTACACAAATTGGGTGGGATGACCATGCACGAGCAGTGTGGTTTGAGCAGTTTGCTCTTATCTTCACTAAGAGGCCTGGAACTCTGTGGTACTGACTCTATGAGGCAGTGATGCACAACAAGAGACCCTGTGAGTAATGGGGATAAAAGGTGAGGCAATGCCCAAAGACAACAGGGGAGAGCCCTTTTTTATAAAAATATTAAGAACTCAAGGAGTATTTTATTAGAACCTGCCATAAACCTGTTGTTTTTTGTGTAATATGGATGGAATTTCATGCTGGGATGCATGACAAATGGACGATTTGTTTTATTATTTTCTTGAAGATGGACCCACACCAAATTCCTGAGTCTAACAGACTTGCTCACTTATTTTATGGAACATGCATGTTATTTAGATCCCACCTGTGGAGCAGTGTAATTTAGACTCCACCCTTACATCACACAGAAATGCAATTATATACGTGCACCTGACATTATATTTATTGTGTGCCTTAAATTTATTAACATGAGTGAAACATTTAAACGCATTACTGAAATGTACTCACTGTAGAAACTAGAGATTTATATACGTGTGTACACGAATGTTAAGTTTAAACATGAATCATGCATTTTTTGGTACGTTTTACACTTACCCTTCAAATGATATCGCATATGAAAATAAGTATTCTTTTGCTCACGTTTTGCAGTTCATTCAAAGTTACACATGTGCGTGTATAACCATGTATTCCAAGTGACACATTAAATGCTCATTTAAGTTAGCCTGACTACAGGCCTCAGTTGAAATGCTTTTTGCTTGGCCGGAATGTTTTCCCTTTTTCCCTTGCAGGTTCATTATCATGATTTAGGTTAGCTAGTGAAAGGTTTATTTTTTGTATTAGATGGCTGATAGACAGGCCTTGGAAAGGCCTGGCAGTGAACATAGAGGAACAATGATCAAAAGACGCTTTTTGTTCGCTGTGTGCCAGAATGGCAAGACGTTCAAGGCTGAGAACGGCAGCCTTAGTCTGATGCATTGGGAATTCAGGGCTATGTTGCAGAAGCACATGAACAGCGTTATGATTGGATGCTGGCAGTGTGAACCAAGATAACACACATTTGAATTTCATGCTTCTCTATATTGGTGTTCTCACAGTTTTGAGTTAGTTATGTGGAGTTAGGCTTTAGAAGAGATCCCTTTAAGACTCTGAGAGGTACAGACCTTTCTGCTTGTCCAATTCTTGCAAGTGTGAAGCTTTATGCTCAACTCTTATTTCCTTTTCTTTTGGACTTCTACAGAAGTCTGATCATGCTGATACCTACATATTCTATTGCTCATGAATTAGAGACTCTTGATAGATGATGCTTCATTTATTTAGGGGTAGAGGACAGAAACTGCCTTTCTCTCCGTTTCTTTATGGAACACCTGTTCACTTTTATTTGCTATTATATGCTTGTGGCTGTCACAATTCTGTATCTTATTTTATTGCATCTCAACCAACTGAGATATTTAATTTTGCCTATTGTACTAATGTCCTTATTGAATCTGCATATGGCTTACATAATGACTGGATTGATTGGTAATCCAAATAAAACCCTTTATTCATATTCATTGATTCCTGGTCCTCATTGTGGAGTTGCATAGAATTCACATGTTAAATTATATTTTTGATTTTTTTCTCCCTTTCAATGCTTCATGTCAGCCACAAAGGTTCATTGAATCTATTGAGTACAATCTTCGATGACTTGATTGAGAGACCCCGTTTGTAAGGCCCAGGACCCTCCCGCACCTGTTTCAAAGTTTACCATGCACTACAAGTTGGTCTATAAGACACAGTCTTATGTTCCCTTTGATCTGAAAAAGATTTAGAAGAAAAGAGAGATGCATATTCTCGAATATCTATCTTTTTATTTTCCAAATAGCACAGGAAGGATACATTTAGAAATGGGCAGACCTTTTTCTGTTGACAGAGCCCCTGTTGCTTCTGTCGATGAAATCCTTCCTCCGACATCCTCACATAATAGGGGAAGTCGGAGGAAGGGCATTACACTGCCCACCCTATTTAGAGTCGAGGAGGTAATATATTTTTTTTCTGTCTGTCGCCTCCAGGAAAAACCTGGCTGGGACTGCCAGGACAACTAAACAACAATGACCCCAGGGCCCTGGGAGAAAATCCCAGGATGTGGGGGGAGTTTTTCTTCTTTTTTTGAAATATAATCCTTCTTTGGAAGGTTGTTCTAAACCCCAAAAACATGTCAAATGTTTGGTAGACGCCTGTTAAAACTGATGGCTTTTGTCCACTAAAGTTTTAGTACAGTGAAAGGAACCACAGTTCCTTTCTATGCAAAGAGATGACCGCTGGCCGGCAGTCATCTCTAAATTTGGTGGACAGAGTACCGTTGGGTTGGCAGAGGTAATGTCATCCGCTATCCTGAGGGGCATTACTCCATCCAGCAAATGCTAAATCAGGCCCTTAGTCCTGAATCTTTGTCTAGAGCCTGTGCAGGCTCTGTTCAGAATTCTACATGATGAAAGGTCTTCATTCAGCACGGCACATTAAACACACGTTTTATCCTATTAGATGTGCTTGTTTCCCTGCCAAACGACAACTATAGCATCATCACAATTCTCAGAAGAGAAAGGCAGGTTCAGGCAAGTAAAATGAGTCAGAGATCCTGAAGAAAGAACCTTGCCAGGAATCAACATAAACCTTCATGCACTGACAGGTAGTTTCTTCATTATGCTGAGGGCTCCACCCTTGCAGCAACAGCCACCGCCTGTTTCTTCTGCCTGCACGTGTTTGAGCCTCTTGCTCAATAATATGCTATTTATTTAAATACTTTTATTTAACTTTTAACATTTTATAGTACAAAACTGGCAGAATTGGCAAGCTCGGTAAGAATATGTCATATAGTAGAACAAATATACACTGTTACATTTGATACCGGAGCAGCTTATATAACAATGCACTTCCGTCCCAAAATAGTATCAGCATGTTAATATCTTTCATTTTGCAACAGGAAGGCAAACCTATGTATGAGCGAAATGTATACTCTTAGGGCCAATGCAATGCCTGCAAATAAGATTAACAGTTTCCAGGGTCGGACTGTGCCTGATGGGCTGGTCTGAAAGGTCAGTGTGTGCGGTCCAGTGTGTTTTGGCTGTTTATGGGCTTGTTTTATGGTCTGGTGGGCCGGTTTTTACTGTTGTTTTCCCTGGTATCAAAACAAACATTACCAGCAGCAAGTTCAAATCTAGGCAGTCCTTTATATCTAGCAAACACTTATACAGAGTGTCTTTACAAGTTCAAAATTGCCCCTATTTAAAAGCATGATCCACTTTTAGCTAATTCACTAATGAGGGCCACTTTTACTTTGGTTTCCAGGGCCTGTTTTCTGTTCCAGTCTGGCCCTGATAGTTTAATAAAAAGAAAATTAACCCATCCTGCCTTCCCTGTAGAACTCCGCTGCACCAATATGTGTGGCCGTGACCCTATGTAGTATGAGACGGATGTGGAGTTAGACTCCATATACTGATGAAAGCCTAATGACAAATGGAATATTTGATCAGAAAGTGTGGGTGGAAGAGGGGGATAATGGGCCTGAGTAGATACACTAGGCACAGACGAGACAACCTCCACGGTCGTTGGTTCACATATACAAGCTTTGCATTAACTAAACAGAGATCTGAGGGGGCCTGACATACTCCTTGGTGCATGTTGTAAATTATTGACTAAAACAGTGGTGGCTCCTACGCTAAGGCAGAGGAGCGGCTCCCCACTGCTCAAAAGGAAAAATAAGATGATAATAAAGTATCGTTATTATCATTGTATTTTCCCTATTCCAGTCAGTGGCGGGACGTGGCGGGGCTGGCCAGAGCTGGGGAGGAGTGGTTTGCACTCCCTAAGTGCGCATGAACTGTTTGGCCAGTCCTCTTGGGCCGGCCAAACAGTTCATGCGCACTTTGCATGTTCCCCACCAGGCTGCATTACACAGCCTGTTGAGGACCATGCACAAGCTCCCTGTCCACGTCTGAGCACCGAACCACGGCGCTCAGACCAATCACAACACTGCATTGCAGTGTTGTGATTGGCTCAGGGCGGCCTTTGTGCCCGGGTGCTTCCTGCTGCCGGCCGGGATAGGAAGAGGAAAGGGACAGAAGAGAGGCGGCAGCCAGCAGTTAAAGGTAAGTCCTTTTTTCTTTTTTCTTCATTCCCCCCACCCGCACCCCACCACCCCCCGTCTGGTAGCAGCCGCTACTGGAATTAAAGTATCCCAGTGCCTGAGGAAGACTCATTTATTACCTCCTCATCCGTCTTCCCATCCCATTCCTTACACAAGAGCAGTTCACCTGCTCCACAGAAACTATTACCTAGTTGAGGTCAAAATACTTCCCAGAATATGACTTCAGACTACCATCAACTCACACCAGCACGATGACTCGAGAGCCCATCTTACATGACCTCGCTAGGGTATATTTCTGCAGCGCAGTAAGAAAAGAACAGGATGTTCTAGTTACGTGCTTCCCCCTTTATGCTTGCTGGTTAGGCAGCACCATATTGGGGGAAGTATTTTGATCTCAGCTAGGTAATAGTTTCTGTTGAGCAGACGAACTGCTCATGTGTAGGAATGGACTCGGAGTAATGAAGATTGCCAGTGAGTAACTGAGCAATAACCTTGTTTCTCCAGGTCACTAGAAGGGTGGGAAGAGAGACTTCCAGCTCACAGCGAGTGCGCGTTTGGCCACCAATAAGGTGAGGCCAGTACATTTTGTTGTTATTTTTGGTCAATTGGCATGGAGAAAAGGCCAAGTAAACATCATTGTAGATGTTCCGCAATGGTGCTCTTTATCACCAGGGCAATAATATGTAGTACATCTGCTCAAAAGTGTTAAATTGATGGGTAGCTCCGAAACACGTGGATGATAGCACCGTGTGCCGTGTGGCATGAGATGCAAGCATCCGATGTCACAGGGAATAATGCTCCAATTGCTTACATTGCACTGCTCTAAGTATATTTTCACCATAATTAATTACATAGTGATGCAGCTGCGCCTCACAGACTTGCGCAGTTTGAAAAAAAAAAGATTATTCCCTCCTCCCCTCGCTACCATCTGTTTTAACTGACACAAGCCCCCACCTAATACAGTTGGCCTGGTCAAAATAGGGTGGACGGGAGGGGTTAATTAATTATGGTGAAAACATACTTGGAGTAATGCAATTACCAGTAAGAGATTGAAGCATTACCCTCGCCTACATTTTTCCCCATAATTAATTACATCGTGAGATATAGCAAGCAATGCAATTGACCAGGACAACTGACTGCACATGCACCACTTAGTTTATTTTATTATGGAATCAAACCTTCCATTACTTCATAGAAGACAGCACTTTTGACCCCCAACCCCCTCCAATTTCCTGCATCACTCTGTAATGCTACTCAAAAGTAGAGGGTGTAGCCCATGTTGCAGCCCTACAAATTTCAATCAAAGATGTTCCCTGTACCTCCGTAAGGGAAGTAGACATAGCTCTGGTGAATCTACCTTCCACCCCCCCCGCTGGATAGGGAGTACCTACCTCCCTATACACCAATGCTATCAGAGATCTGATCCTCCTACTCAGAGTAGAGTCTGATTGGAAGGTTCAGATCTTTTCCTGGCAGACCCAAAATTAGCAAACAATGAAGAAGTAATGCTGAAATCATAAACCCTATCCAAAGAAATCAGAATAGCCTGCTCACATCCAAAGAATGTAACTCCACCTCCTCAGGGGAAGAAGGATTAGGAGGAAACACCGGTAAAATAACCTCCCTCTCTCTGTGAAACACTGAATTTACCTAGGGGATGAAAGTAGGCTCAGGATGTAAAATTACCCCATCCATTAATACCCTATAGAAGGGATGCCTTACTGATAAGGAACCCAATTTCCCCAATCTCCTCCCGATGTAATTGCAAGCAGGAAGAAAGTCTTCAAGGTGAGTAATCTCAAATCAACCCTCTCAACAGGTTCAAAAGAGACCACTGCAACACATCCAGGACCAAAGGAAGATCCGAAGATGGGTACACTGGTCTAGTCACAGGCCTAAGTTTAGGAAATCCCTTAAAAAGCCTTTGGATGAACCCATCTGCATCTTGCAAATTACCACAAGACATCCTAAAAGCTCTGATTGTGGAGACGCGCGAGCGCGGGAATCAAGATGGCTGGCCCCCCGGTGAGCTCTTCATTGCGTCAGCCCTTAATTGACGATTTCTGGATGAATATTATCCAGAATTTTGTTAAAAATACTGGCAGCAATGTTCTAAGATATTTACTGACCGCTGTGGTGATTTTCCAGCTTTGCTGAGCGTCGGAAGCTGTTCTTCTCCCTTCCTGGTTCTGCATCGATCTCTTCACTAAGGTACAGCCCAGCATTTCAGTCAGGGGGGCGGAGTATTACTCAGGAAAGGGCGAGGTTTCAGCCTAGTCACTCCCACAGTCAGTTTTAGCTGCTGCACCAGCCTTTATTGAGAGATTTTCTCTTCATTATTAACTCTTTCCTACATATTGGTTCTATTTGGCTGCTGAACTTCAATTTAAGAGAGATGGAGAACAAAAATGTACAACCTCAACATAATAAAAGGAAACAAAATATTTCTCCTCCTCCGGTTAAATCTAAAGTGGTGGAATCTAGTGAACCTTCTTTGGCTTAGTTACTTGATGAGATTCAGGCAATTCGCTCTAGCACTGCTACTATTGCATCAGAGATTAAAAACTTGCGGAAAGATATGGCTAGTATGTCAATGAAAATATCTGTCAATGCAATTAAAATTCAAGACAATAAAGTTAAAATTGATACTTTTTCACCGCTTGTGGCAAAAATATCTCCTATGTCTGCTCTTCTTCGTGATTTAGAAAATGTTAACAGACAGTATAACCTGCGTATTTTTAATTTACCAGAAGACGTAGAAGGTAATGGTTGCAGGTTATATTTGGAAAATCTCATACCTGGTCTTTTACGCATACATTTCCTGAGAAGTTTGAAATAGATAAAGCTTATAGGATTCCTTCTCATCGTAATCCACACCACACTAAGCTGAGACAAATGATCTTCAATGTTTTACGTCACCATCATTTAGTCTTGATAAGGAAAGTGGCACGAGAAATTCCTTCCTTAATGGTAAATGGTAATAACATTTTTATTCATCAAGACTTTGCTAAAGAAACTGTTAAGACTCGCAAGGAATTCACTGACATTCGTCCACGGTTACGAAGTCTTGGATTTAAATATGGTCTTTTTGATCCTTCAACAATGCGAATCTGGAAAGATAGTTTTTCGAAATCCTTCCAGCGCCCTGAAGACCTATAAATATTTCTGGATCAGCATTCGCAGCTTTCTATGGATACACATGAGTCTGCTACTTGAATATTAATGCATTATTTCTGCTGGCTAAATTGTTTTTTTTCCTCACAGGGCTCCAATGGTTCGGTCATGCTTGCAAAGCGTGTGTGCGTTTCAAGATTGTTATTAGTGTTTAACTGTTGTCGTTTTTTTATGTTCGTATGTCTCTTTATTTTCCCTTTTGTTTCCCTATTGCCCTTCTCTGGAGCTACTATTTTTCTTCTTTTGCTTCAAACTTTATCTCTTCTTCTTCGTTGTATTTTTTCTACTTTACTATGACTAACGTTCATAATATTAAAATAGTTTCCTTGAATGTCAAAGGTTTACGACATCCTGTAAAACGTACACAAATGTTAGATTATTTAGGTAGTTATAAAGCGGATATTTGCTTCATACAAGAAACTCATATTGAAGACAAGGTTTTGGATTTTATGAAGAAAAAGTGGGTTGATTCTATTATATTGTCGTGTGCTACTCTATGTGTGGGGACAGTGTGACCTCATCATGATGCCCTCACACACCCCGAAGGATGTCATGCTTCATCATTGGGCTTTTTGCTCCTCGTCGGGCCGGCGCTGCAATGCCCTACGGGTCCCCCGAAGGGTCTCTTATTCGGAGATCTTTTGATGAAACAAGCCGTTAGGTGCAGGCGTGTGAGTGGAAGTGAGGTCTCAACTAGTGTGCTAAAAAATGACTAGAGGGAGAGTGGCTATTATTTATTAAAGTGGTCCCTCTGTCATTAGTAAAAGGTGTGTGGTGCTGCTAGTGGGATATTATGTCCCTCAGTAGCTAGATATGAGTCCTTAGTGGGTGTCCGCCGGCGGAGACAGAGAGAGGCATGCAGGTGGAGCAGCACAGCTGAATGGGAGAACCTTCCCATCGGCCCTCACTGATCTCATGAGGCCATAATTATAGAAACAAGGGAGACGCTACTCCTTTCCATCAACCTGGCGGCGCTGAAAAATTAGGCCGCTAGTGATACTTTATTTAAACTCACCTTGGTCCTGAAGAAGCACTTTGGATCTCCTCCAGAGGCCACAGATAGCGCGAAACATGTCGACCACTAGAGACACCCACTAAGGACTCATATCTAGCTACTGAGGGACATAATATCCCACTAGCAGCACCACACACCTTTTACTAATGACAGAGGGACCACTTTAATAAATAATAGCCACTCTCCCTCCAGTCATTTTTTAACACAATAGTTGAGACCTCACTTCCACTCACACGCACGCACCTAACGGCTTGTTTCATCAAAAGATCTCCGAAAAAGAGACCCTTCGGGGACCCGTAGGGCATTGCAGCGCCGGCCCGACGAGGAGCAAAAGCCCAATGATGAAGCATGACATCCTTCGGGGTGTGTGAGGGCATCATGATGAGGACACACTGTCCCCACACATAGAGTAGCACAGGACACCTTTTCCTTTTTCTTTCTCCACTTTGAACTCTCCTCTTAAGGAACAGTGACCCCCTTTATATACCAGTTACCAATCGGGAGCAAGGGTCACTGGACCTAACAATCAGCTCCTACCGTCCCCCCCTCTCTTTTTGATAAATAGGTCTATTATATTGTCTTCTGCTATGGGTAAAAAAAATGGTGTTGCTATTCTTTTCGCAAAAAGGTTACATTGTCAAATTTTAAGTAAATCTTCGGATGCATACAGTGGATATTAGTTAGACAGTCGGTGGTCATCAATAGGCAAAGATGGCGCTCTAAGGTCTATCACAAGTACAAATCAGTTAAGGCAGGTAATCTGGCACCAGTAGCGGTCGGTGGTGGGAGTGCCTCCGGGCGCTGACGTGGGGCGGGGGAGGGGCAGGGTGGGGGGTAGTAAACTACGGATTACGGGCGATTACAGGTAAGTACACATATAAATAAATAAAACAAATTTCGTTTCTCGCGCTGCATCGCCAAATGTGATGCAGCGCGAGAAACGAAATTCGTTTTATTTATTAATATGTGTACTTACCTGTAATCTCCCGTAATCCGTAGTTTACTACCCCTCACCCTGCCCCTCCCCCGCCCCACGTCAGCACCCGGCGGCACTCCCACCACCGACCGCTACTGTCTGGCATGGTGCATAAGGTAGGGAAAAACCACCAGATCCCCACGTTTGTGGCCAGCAGACCACTAATGTTATATATACAAATCCTCTGCACGCTTTCAAAAGTAAATCCATAAAGTTACATTAAATATCACAACGATGCTTGTCTTTATATTTTCAGATGTCTTTAATTCAAGATCTTTAAGCCTTCTTAGCCAACACGTGTTTCGTCGCTGTTACAGGGGATTATCCCGCGACTTCTTCAGGGCTGAGGTCAGTTTCAAGTAGTCTCTTAGTTCCGGTGATAATTCCATCCCGGAAGGGGTTCCTATAAGTACTGCTCCTGGAGAGGTAGACCAATTAGTCTTGTGTCTGGAGAGCTAAATATGCTTCCAAATATAAGGGAGTTTCTTTTAGAAGAGTTGCCCCATCCGGCAATATTTAGGTAGAACCCTTCAGATCTCCAGGCCTTGGCGTGTTCGCCGTGCAAATCAGCAGTCTGGAGATCTGAAGGGTTCTACCGAAATATTGCCGGATGGGGCAACTCTTCTAAAAGAAACTCCCTTATATTTGGAAGCATATTTAGCTCTCCGGACACAAGACTAATTGGTCTACCTCTCCAGGAGCAGTACTTATAGGAACCCCTTCCGGGTTGGAATTATCACCGGAACTAAGAGACTACTTGAAACTGACCTCAGCCCTGAAGAAGTCACGGGGTAATCCCCTGTAACAGCGATGAAACACGTGTTGGCTAAGAAGGCTTAAAGATCTTGAATTAAAGACATCTGAAAATATAAAGACAAGCATCGTTGTGATATTTAATGTAACTTTATGGATTTACTTTGAACGTGTGCAGAGGATTTGTATATATAGCATACGGTGGATATGTTATAGCGAAAGTTAAGATTCAAGATACAGTTATGTTTTTACTTAATGTGTATGGCCCAATAGTTTATGATCCTAATTTCTGGTCCATTTTAACTACTGAAGTTCTCAAGTTGGGTAACGTCCCACTTATAGTTGGAGGTGATTTCAACCTTGTATATGATCCTTTATTAGATAGATCATCTCACACTAAATTTCGACCACCTAGAGCATTTTTTACTTTAAAATCTTTTTTAAAACTACTAAATTGGAGGATATCTGGCGATTACATTATCCTACTGAAAAATGTTCACTTTTTTCTCTAACCCTCACAACTCTTACTCAAGACTCGATTATTTATTAGTTTCTCAACAATTAATCAATTCAGTTGTTACTCCTAATATCTATAATATTGATATTTCTGATCATGCCTTGATTTCTATGGTACTACAACTTAACTCAAATTTTAAAGCTCAATCCAGATGCGCATGAATACTAACACTGTCCTAAATGAACAAAATAAACCAAAAATGTTAACTGCACTTCAAGAGTACTTCCAACTTAACCCAGACGGCCCTACATCTATGGTGAATTGATGGGATGCTTTCAAAGCCTATATTAGAGGAACCTCCATTTCTCTTATGGCACATGAAAACAAAACTTTCAATGCAAAAGTTAGGGAATTAGACAAACAAATTGCAAAATTTGAGAGAATTTTTATTACTTCTAATGACCCCCAATATAAAATTAAACTACAAAAACTTCGATATGAGTTTAACTTAATTTAAAGTAAAAGAGCTGGTATACAACTCTCTAAGGCCAAATTTTGTTTTAATGCTAACAGATCTGGTCGGCTTTTGGCCAATTATTTACGCATTAAAAAAGATAAAGCACAAATATTTTCATGGCCCCAATTGTCATGGAAAATTGCATTATCACAAAAAGCTATTGTTAATGAATTTCTAAATTATTATGCTATCCTATATAATAAACCAAAATTCGAAGATCCTTCATTGATTGATTCTTTTTTATATAAATGTGGCTTCCCTAAATTTCCTCAGTTATCCAAGGATAAATTAGGTTTACCTATTACTGAAGAAGAAATTCAATTAGCTATTAAGTCTCTTAAACAAAATAAATTCCCAGGCCCTGATGGCATTCCATCAGAATTTTATAAAGAATTTGATTTGCAACTTATTCCTTATTTGTTTAAACTTTTTACCTTTTTTAGTGCTACAGGATCAACTTCAAGTTCTTTTACCGAAGCGTTGATTGTAGTTATATCTAAACCTAACAAAGACCCGACACTTGTATCGAATTATCGCCCTATTTCCTTAATAAATCAGGATTGTAAACTATATGCCAAAATACTTGCAACCAGACTGACCTCCGTATTGGATTCCCTTATCCATCCTAATCAATCTGGTTTCATGAAAAATAGATATTCTGTCAATAATACAATAACTTTATTACATGCTATCGAACAGGGGGCTACTTTATCCTTACCATCTGGGTACTCGCATTGGATGCTGAAAAAGCTTTTGACAGAGTTCATTGGCAATTTCTATTCCATACTTCAGCAGCATTTAATTTTGGTGATTTGTTTATTCGTATGATATCTGCTCTACCCCTACCGCTCGTTTATTTATTAATGGTCAAATTTCAAATCAATATTTTCTTTTTAGAGGAACTAGACAAAGTTGTCCACTGTCCCCGCTACTATTTCTTTTTGTTATTGAAACTTTGCTTGTTTCCATTAGAAAATGTAATGATATCGCTGGTATTAATATTAATGAGGTCATTATTAAAACATTAGCATACGCAGATGATGTACTTTTATTTATTAGCAATCCTGATTCCTTACTTCCTCCTTTATTAGATATTATCTCATCATATTCCTTAATTTCTGGATATTCGTTAAACACCAATAAAACTTAATTTTTTCCTTTAAATCCTCACTGTACCCCAGATATGTTACCCATAAAAGAAATAATTTGGCAAAGAGATAAGTTTAAATACCTTGGCATTTTGTTCTCTTCGTCTATGAAAAAAACAATAACATTAAATTGTGAATCTATTTTAAATTACATTAAAGATAAAGTATCTAAATGGTCTTCGCTTCACCTTTCATGGTGGGGGAAATGGACTCAATAAAAATGACTATAGCGCCAAAAATCTTTTATTTTCTAGCTATGATTCCTAGTCAATTTCCTATGAAGTTTTATAAAATTGTTGATCAACATCTTTCTAAGTTTCTTTGGAATAATAAGTCACCTTGTATTGGCTATAAAAAACAAAAAATGGCAAAGTGTAATGGAGGATTTGGTTTACCAGATTTTTTTAATTATCATAAAGCATTTATCTTAAGACAAAGCTCTCTTTGGTTTAATCATTCCCACCTGATTAATCCTCATGCATGGCTTCTTATAGAAAAAAGTTTGGTAACTCCGTTTCCATTGTCTACCTCGTTAACCATGTCTAGCAAGTCATTATTATTTCATAAGTCTATTATTTTGAAATCCACAAAACTAATATTAAATGATTTTGACTCACTTTGTCAATCAACTATTTCAAATACTGTAGATATGTCATTATGGTACAATCCACGACTAAAACTTTCTCAAACTGTTAAATTTTGGCATTCATGCATTAAGGCTGGTACGTCTTGGTAGGATTGCGTGTGCGTGCGTGCATGCGCAGTTCTCGCAAGACATACATCCGACGTATTCCTCAGAGGGCACTATGGCCAGCGATTCTTTGGTTTCGGGAGTCTGTTTTTATCTGTCGGCTGCAGGGGACTAGTGCCACTAGTCCAAGGGAGTATGGAGTTACCTTTGGCCCTCAAAGGGGTCCCTCTGTCTGGGGGAGCCTATCCTTGGTCCTGAATTTGCAGAGTCTGGTCTGTTCTTTGTCCTTGGTTGGAAGTATTCACAGATCTGAGGTTCTGGCATCTGAGGTGTCCCTTAAATCCTAGATTTAGGGGCGTTAGGGTTGTTGGTGTAAGTGGCTAATGGGCTACTTGCTCCAGCGGCAAATACACCCCAAAGGTGACCACATGCGGTGGTGTGTGTCACCTTTTCCACCCAGAACCTTCTATTCTGCCACTTCTAAATATGGTGGAAACCTTCCTTGGCTGTGCAGACTAGGTAGCCCACCCTAAGGGTGTGGCTAGCCTTCTGGGGGTGTATGCCTGGTGACTAACTAATTTCCCCACCTGCCCAGCTGCACATGTGCCTGGGGGCAGGGGGAGGATGGCTTCCTCCTTTGGAGTCAGCCTGCATGCACATCAGAGGCAGTCCATGCTTTGAAGATCACCGCCTTGATGTGTGACTTCACTTGCTCTCCTGTCAAGGAGGGAGGTGTTACCTCCTGCCCAGGCAGGCCTTTGTTTCTGACTCCTGGGATTGTTCACACTGCCTGGATAGCCTAGATCCCCAGGGACACTTCCTAGCCCTGACAGGGAGGATGGGAGGACACATCCTAAATCTGCTTATGGTCTATATGCCTCCAACACTCCTAGAGATATCCCTCTGGGGGACCTTCCAATCCTGCTCTCGTCTTTTCCAGAAGGACTGACAGTGATTGGTGGAAACTTCAATGCAGTCATGGACCCTACCAGCTATGCAACCGGCATCCCCTCCCATAGTCGGAGCTCAGGTGCCCGGCGGCTCTAGAATTGGGCCTCCCAGCTTGGGCTTTGTGATGTCTGGAGAACATGGAATCCCTGGCTCCAACAATACACTCACACATCCGCGGCCCACCACACCCACTCAAGCATCGACCTGATGTTTATGCCCGCCCCTGACTGTCGTCTGGTGACAAACATCCAAACACTCGTCCGGGGAATTTCCGACCATTTGCCCCTACTGCTTTGCCTGGGTGGTCCCAGTGGCGCACTCTGCCCTATCCAGCGGCTTAACGCCTGGTTCCTCCAACACAAGGATTGCAAAAAGGCCCTGAGAGAGGAACTTAGGCAATACTTCCAACGTAATGAAGGTACAGTTGGGTCACCCAGTACGCTATGGGCGGCTGGTAAGGCCACCATCAGAGGCTTCACCAAGGGATATATCAAAGTGATGCACTGATCCCAGCCATGGACGTATTGGACGGAGACACAGAGTCCCACCAACTCGAGCTCATATGTGAAGAAATGTGCCACGTCTCCATAGAATCGGTCAAGCAAATGTGGAGATCTTCCATGGCCATTGTCTATGGATGGGGCAATAAAAATGGTAAGGTCTTATAATGGCTAGCATCTCATCCCTTAGCTAATCGGATAATTCCCGAAATCGTGGATGCTGATGGATGTACTCAGCGGAAATCAGAGGCAATAGCCCAGACATTTGCGGCATATTACAAGCATCTCTATTCCACGGCCCTGGCCCCAGACACGGGAGGTGGCTCTGACTTCCTACGAGATGCCCTGCTCCCACGGCTGTCAGACACCGATACCCAGGTGCTGGATCAGCCCATCTCATGGGAGGAAATAGATCAGGCTATATCAGCGATAGCACCTGGCTAAACCCCGGGACCAGATGGTTATCCGGCAGAGTACTATTCTGCATTTAGAGAGATCCTGGCACCACAACTGCAGGCCCCTTACAAGGAGACAGTGTAACGAGGAGGTCTCTCATGAGACATTGATGTAGCCATGATCGTGGTCATACCCAAAGCAAATCCACCTTCCACTTCCTGTTCGGAGTATAGTCCGATCTCACTTATTAACACAGTAGTCAAAATCTATGTCACGATCCTCGCCACCCGCCTCAGACATGTACTCGCCACCTTAATACATCCCGATCAATGGGGATTCATGCCCCGTCACAGTACGGGGCACTACCTAAGACGCTTACATGTGGCACTGGCACATCGACATTACCTTCCGCTGTATCTGGTCCTGCTCTTGATAGACTTTGAGAAGGCTTTTGATACTGTGGATTAGCGCTACATGGAGGGGGTGCCGGTTCAGGCAGGCTTTGGCCCATACCTCAGGGGACTGCTGAGAGTACTATACTCTAACCGGCCGGCATCAGTCTTGATCAATGGGGTTCTCTCACAGGACTTCCCGATTCGTCGGGGGACGAGACAGGAGTGCCCCCTGTCTCCCCTGCTTTTCGCTCTGGTGATAGAGCCACTAGCCCGACTTATTAGATGCGATGCCCAGGTCCAAGGATGGCATTGGAGCACCTCTCACGAAGAGCGTATCGCCCTGTATGTAGACGATGTTCTCTTGTTTATGACGGACCCTGCTCGTACAGGCCCCCGTTGTCTTCGGATCCTATAACTCTTTGAGGAGGCGTCGGGTCTGAGGCTCAATCCTGCCAAATTGGTTCTGGTTCCCCTCCACACCTCAAGGGAATGTATAGAATGGCAATCAAATATTCCCATTAGATGCCTCAGTTTCCGGTACCTGGGATCTAGGTAGCAATTCACCCGGAACTGACTTGGTCCCTCAACCTGACCCCAATAATAAAGAAGTCTAAAGATGATCTGCAGAAGTGGCAGGCCCTCCCACTGAACCCAATGGGAAAAACGGCCTTGTATAAAATGATGATACTTCTGCGCTTCCTCTATGTACCACATAATCTCCCGCTCCATCTCCCATGCCACTGGTTTCACTCCCTAGACAAATTAATGACATTGTTCCTCTGGGGAAACTCTAGACCGAGGGTGGCGCTAACCCACTGTAAGAAAGCTCCACATGACGGTTGAATTAGAATGACCAACCTCTTCCTTTACTACATCACAACAGGCCTCCTGGTATTTAACCACTGGTTCTCTGGGGGATGGTCGGATCCAGCCTACCAACTAGAACTGGAGAGCCTGGGGTTCTAAAAGATTCAAGGGATGCTCTACGGGTCAACAATCCCTCATAATATTCCAACTGTGACTAGAACGGTCCTCCTAGCTTAGCAATCAGCACTGCGGGTTCCAAAAATGGGACCTTATTGGCATTTCCCAGAGAGGATATGTGTGGCTGTGTGGATGGGAGGACATATCCGTACCTTTCAAGACCTGCAGGGCCTATATTCCCTCAGTATTCTATAAATACCAACAGCTCTGACATGCTATCACCCCGCTTATCCCCATGGGTACAACACTTCCAGAATTCAGCCCCTTAGAAGCCAAACTTCTCATGGGAGCCCTGGGGAGGGGGGGTCCCAGATTTACGGGTCCCTGGTTAATAATTCTCCCACCACACTAGATCAGTTGCGGACCTGATGGGAGGGATGGTTGAGTCCCCTGGAAGATGAAGATTGGAGGGACACCCTTATGGCACCCAAGTGATTACTATCTTAACAAGATTAAGGTTGATCCAGCTCTATTATCTCCACTGTGCATAGCTCACTTCTGCTAGGCTTCACCGGGTGGGGTACCTGCAGAATCCAAGTTGTCCATGATCCGAAGGTACGCCCGCAGACTTCTATCACATGACATGGTCCTGTGAGGTCATAGCGAGATACTGGACAAAGGAGGTTGAGGAGTTGACTGAGTTCCTGGGCTGAGAGGTTCCGCTTATACCCTGAACCTTGCTCTTGGGGGTGATGGATGGCATAGGAGGTACTGGAGCGGATAAGGCCTTCTTGGCATTGCCACCATGGTGGCCAAGAGAGACATTGCGACTAAGTGGAAAAACCCCATCCCACCCACAATATCCCAGTGGCACAAAGGATTGGACTGGTGTGCTGCACAAGAACAACCAGTGTATGAAGCTCGAGGGTGCCCAACTAAACACAGGAGAATGTGGGGCAAATGGCTGGGCCTGTTGGGTTAAAGCGCAAGAGAGATGTATATTGGTCTAATTCCTAATTTGGGGTCTTTGATGTATGGACACTCTAAAATGCCGGGAGAGTGGGTCACTCCAAGTACCCTACACTGTGTACACCATGCTGTCTAGAAATTGATACCATGATCTATTGTGTCTGATGGTTTTTCACCTTGTTAAAACCCAATAAAATTGAGTATCAAAAAGAAAATACAATTGTGATGTTGATCGTACAATCAATCATACCCTCCTATAATCAATCATACCCTCTCCTCCATTCGCAACATATTACAGAACACACCCACAAAATAGTCAACTGTAACTAGGATGATAAATACATATAAAATGCAGATGATTTGAAATCTCTCCAATAATGGTTCTTTAGAATGTTATAAAACCATATATTATTTATACATTTTATAAAGAGCAGTCAGTGAAATATTTTTATCTACTTTTTCTTATTCATTTTTTTATATACAATGATGGCTAATCAATGCGTTGTTTGTTATTTGTCCATGAGGCCTGGCTTAAGCCTTGACACGGAAGCACAGATTATGTTATTATAAATACTCACGCATTTCTGTGCTCAAATTAGAGGAACATTCTGCTTTCATTGCGAGGTCCTCGCTGTGTCTGATTCTCAGCCCAGCTGATTCATGTCTACCCTCTGCAAGGAGGGATGTCCAACTTGTAACCAAGAAAGGGACCTACATACCTTAATGGGGAGTTAGATCATCCAGTAGGGGATTCTTGGCAGAACACCCACCCTAAGCAACTAGATTAGGGAGCGCATAGTAGGAGTACACTATACCCATTACTTATATGCCAGCATATATATATACTGTATTAGCACAATGGTAGAATCGTTTATCCTTTTCACTGTTCTTATATTGCGAATCACTTTAATCTGCTTCTGGCTATTAATCATTGCAGTGCATTTATTTTATATAAGAATCACAATAGTTAAAAAAATATTGAAAACACCCCTTTGTGTATTTCTTGTGTACCTTTCTGTGTGAGCACGAGTAACTCAGTGAAAAGGTACTAGATCTGTTACCACAACTCCTTGGGGAGTCAGGGTTGTCATCTTCTAAGGTTGCTCAAACCATTTGTTACCTTACTAGGCTTAGGGGTACATATGGTGGCATTGTGAGGTAGCAGGTCTATAGACCAACATATCCTGAGGGGGGCATCATGAAATCAGTCTGGCACCGTCCCAATGTTTATGCTGTCCAACAAATGATTAGTTCCTACTGATAAAGTGGAAACTGTACGAAAAAAGATGAGTAATATAAAGGTGCATTTGATGTGGACGTTTGTCACACATTCATTCCTCGGTATTTCTATGGGTTCACTGACAAAATATTGATGGCAAAAATATAGATGTCAAAAATATAGATGAAAAAATATACAATAGTACCAATTCCAATTTTGCTGCATACATCACACTATGACACTTAGAATTTGTTGTTAAAAGATGAAATGAAATAAGAGGTGACTCTTTTTTGCTAAGTGTTTTTAGCTATGTAGTTAGAACTCACAGTGTTTTTATTCTGGACAGCGATTTTCTATACTATTAATGAAATCTATGTGATATAAACACCGCACTAATGCACTTTGACTTCACTGTTAAGAAAGGAACTGAAAATAAGCTAAATTCTTCAGCTGTATAACAGAAACCCACAGTGCCCTTATCTTTTTTCTGTTAATTATTGTCTGCACTGCCTCTGAAATTCTTGTATTTTACTTTATTGTAATTGCATTTATATAGCGCTTACTACCCCTGACGAGGCGTCTAAGTGCTTTTTCGGCGAGTAGCACGCTACTCCAGAACCCATAAAGGATTAGTGGTGAATTAGTATAGTGAAATATGAAAGTAATTTGAGTGGTGGATATTAGTCAGTTATTTGGATTGAGAAGATAGCGGAGGGATAGAAGAGGGAAAAAGGTTTGCATTTATATAGCGCTTGTTACCCCTGATAGGGTGTTGAAGCGCTTTTGGAAAGTAGCACGCTACTCCGGAGTCCATAAAGGATTAGTGCTGAATTAGTATAGTGAAATATGAAAGTAATTTGAGTGGTGGATATGTTATTCAGTTATTTGGATAGAGAAGGGTAGCGGAGGCATAGAAGAGGAAAAAGGTTTGCATTTATATAGTGCTTGCTTCCCCTGATGAGGTATTGAAGCGCTTTTTCAGCCGAGTAGCACGCTACTCTGGAACCCATAAAGGATTAGTGGTGAATTAATATAGTGAAATATGAAATTTGGAAGTGGACATGTTAGTCTGTTATTTTGATTGAAAAGGATAGTGGAGGGGTAGAAGAGTGAAGAATTTAGACTTTTGGGGGAGGTCATAGCAGTAGGAGGAGGCTTGGGATGAGTAAAAGGTATGTGGAGTGGAAGAGTCAGAGGGAAGAGTTTAAAAGACTTGTTTTGGGGGATCGGTATAGTAAAAGGGGTGTCAGATGATGCTAGGAGGGGTAGAATAGGGGAGAGTCTAGAAAGGGTTATTTTGGGGATCATAGTAGTGGTATGGGGTTTGGGATGTTATGTTATGTTATATACATTGTAACGCGCTCGGCTACTCCAGAGAGTGTCCCGGCGCGGTCACCTGAGCGGATCATGAGTCCGAGCTTAAAACAAGAAGGTTTTCAACTTTTTTTTGAAGATGCGGGAATCTGAAATGCTGCGCAGAGCCAAAGGCAATGTATTCCAGCCTAGGGCCGCCTTACGAACAAGGGAACAACCACCCAGCCTTTGCAGAGAAAAACGTGGAGCCTGGACCAATAATTGAGAAGAGGAGCGCAACTGTCTAGTCGGCGCATAGAAAGAGAACCTCTTTTGCAGGTAGCTAGGTCCCCGGCCATAAAGGGCATTATGGGCAATTGACAAGACTTTAAATTTGATCCGCGCCTCCACCGGAAGCCAGTGCAAGGAGCACAGATGGAGGCGAACGCTACTCCTCCTGGGAAGATCAAGTAAGAGGCGGGTCGCCGCATTCTGCACCACCTGAAGCTTGTTCAGCAGATAGCTGGGGTCCCTACATACAGAGCATTAGCGTAGTCCAGGCGAGACAAAATCAAAGCCCGGACCACGGTTTCCCTAGCTGCCATTGGGAGCAGAGGGAGAAACTTCCTCAAAGATTTTAAAATCCCAAAGCAGGACCCCGCCAGCTTCTTGATATGGGTGGCAAAGGTTAAATTTTCCTCAAACCAAACGCCCAGGTTTTTAGCGGCAGCACCCAGCAAGCACGGCAGTGGAAACCCTGGGGGCCACAATAGCTCTCTAAAAAGATGAATGAGAGAGTTGGTGTAGAGGATATATTGGTAGAGGTATAGGGTGAGAAATAGGGTAGTGCATTGGAAAGAGTAGTAGAAAGAGGTTTGAGATGAGTCAGAGTTGAGGTAGAAGATATATTGAGAGAGGCATAGGGTGAGAAATAGGGTAGTGCATTGGATATGCTGAATTAGAAGAAAGTAATAAATATATAGATCCATAAGTACAGGGAAAGTATAAAGAGGCATAAAGGAAGTAAGTATATGTAGATTAAAGATATTGATAGAGGTATAGGGTGAGAAATAGGGTAGTGCATTGAATATGCTTTTTTAGGAGAAAAGTAATAAGTATATAGATCCAAGTACATGGAGGTATAGAGATGCATACATGAAGTAAGTATATGTAGATTAAAGATGCATTAGATGAACTCTGGTTTTCAAGTGTTGTTGTACTTAAAAAAAATCTTTTTTTTTAAAAACAATTGTTTTACATGTTTATTACAAAGCAATACACATATATAGGTACATATCTATAGTACAAATAAATGCTTATATACAGAGGGACATGCTGTATATTTCTGTTTGCTTATGGTGCTTTTGTGCGGAAGAGCAAATTCTTGAGTAGCTTTCTGAAGATAAGGTGGTTGTACGTGGATCTTATGTTGGGGGGTAAAGAGTTCCATAGTTTGGCTGCTTGAACAGAGAAGGATGTGCCACCCATGGTTTTTTTCTTGTATCTTGGGATTTTGAGGTGAGGTGCCACTCTAGAGCGGAGGTTCCTTTGTTGAATGTGTTTGGTGATTTTTTTCCTGATGAAGAGTGGGGTCATTCCATGTATTGCTTTGTGGGTGATACAAAGCAGCTTGAACGTGAATCTTCTGGCAACCAGTAACCAATGCAGGGTTTTCAAGGCAGGGGAGATTTGGTCTCGTGGTTTGATATGCAAGAGTAGTCTGACAGCCGAGTTCTGAATCCATTGTAGTCTTTTCATGGTCATTAAAGGTGATCTGTGGTAGAGGCTATTGGCGTAATCGAGTTTGGACAGAACAAGGGAGATGGTAGCTTGGGCCTTGTGTGGAAATCCCAAATGGGGGAAGATTCGTTGCAGAGTTTTTACAGTAACAAAGCTTGATCTTGCTAGTTTGTCCACTTGGGCATTCATCGATAGCTTGGAGTCCATGGTCTTTCCAATGTTTCTTACTTCCTTCGATACTTTAGGTGGTGATCCCAGTTCATCAGGCCAGGTGGCAAGCGGATCATAATGTTTCCAATCGCCACACATGAGTATTTCCGTTTTGGAAGCATTCGTTTTGAGATGGCTCCAAGTCATACATTGATCCATGGCTCTGAGACAACTGAAAATTGGCGAGTTTCCAATGTCTTTGGGGCATTCCAGTTGAAGAAGTATTAGTGTGTCATCTGCATAGTTATAGCACGTGAGGTGAAATTGATTTATCAGTACTGGTAATGACTTCATGTAGATGTTGAAAAGCATGGGCGAGATGATAGAGCCTTGAGGGACACCTGCTTTTGTGGAGTATGGTTTGGATGACAAAGGTGGGGTATGGATGACATTAGTTCTGTTTCGAAGGAAGGACGCAATCCAGTCAAGAGCAGTTCCCTCTATACCGGCTTCGTAGAGTCTTTGTATCAGAGTGTCATGGTCAACTGTGTCAAAGGCAGCCGAGAGGTCCAAGAGGAGTAGCGCAGCAACCCCGTTGCGGTCAACTGTGTTCTTCAGGTCATCCCAGATGGCAAGGAGGGCAGATTCTGTGCCTCTTCCTGGATGGAATCCTGTTTGGAAGTCTGAAAGTATGGCATTCTCTTCAATGAATTGTGACATCTGGGCAAACGCTGCTCTTTCTATCAGTTTGCCCAGGAAAGGTCCATTTGTAATGGATCTGTAGTTGTCAGGGTTCAGCGGGTCCAAGTTCGTTTTCTTCAATAAAGGGCGTATGTATGACTTTTTGAGCTCTTCTGGAAATATTCTGGTAGTTAAGGAATCGTTGATGATTCTTCTTACTGGAGTGGCAGCAGAGGTTGTTAGAAGAATTGTCTTGAAAGTTTGCGGTGGACACGGGTCAGAAGGGCTGCCAGAAGGCCTGCTTGCTTTGACATGGTCCATAAATTCATCGTGTGAAATGTGTTGGATGGGACGGAGAGGCTGGGTTAGAGTATTCCTGGATTGTTGTTTTGTAAAAGGGTGTGATCCAGTGATCAGGGATCAATACATTTACACTAACAAAGGCCCATTTACTTTACCCAACTAATCCCTTCATGCTGGGTTCAGTGTGATACAAGTTTATACCCAACTTACCAAATACACAATAGAACCTGCATTTCTCCTTACAATATGTATATATTTGCGGCGACTGACCTTGGGGAGTTGAAGAGTTGATAGCAATAATATGCACTTATCAATACTACTAAATAATAACAGACTCAGTGTGTAATTTATAATGTTTATCGAAAAATAATGTGAAATAAATGCTCACCAAGTACCGTCATACAATGCAAATCATAGATTATCACGGAGAAAAGGTATTAGCAATGTATAGAATCAAACTCATGTCAAATAAACAATGCATTGAAAGAGTGGATAGGCGAAGAGAGAAAAGTTTCAGACACAAAATACATTTGCAAATGATTATGCAAATTCAGGATATTATCTATACTAACCCAAATAGAAATCAGGGAAATCTACCCGCTGGCAAAAGGGTAGCAAGGCCACTCAAGAAGAGTTGAGTGGCAAAGATTAAGTCAGGAATCAGGAAACAGGTAAGCCTCCATCTGTAAACAGCAAACCAACGACAGCGACGATCTCCCGCTACCTCTAAGCGACACCTCTTCCAAACCCCACCCACCGGGCACCTCAATTATACCCTAAAACCCAAATGTCCAACCCACATTTGTTTCAATATAAGGGCAAACTCCATCTCTCATTGGCTAAGGCTGGGGGTGTACTGTCACCCCACTCTCAGCATGACTATTTTATTCAATGTTCTTTTGTCTTAAACGTTCAGCATTACGACAGATTCTTCCCAGGAAATAACTTCGAATCACAAATATAGTACATATTTCCTGCAGTTCACTACATGTTGCAAGTCTCTGCGCTTCCATTGTTTGCCTCTGCCATCTCGAGAAGGAAGTTGCTCGCTTCCACTGGTTATCTCATTTTTCCCCATAGCTTGGCAGTCACACAAGTTATTAGGAAGGTCACGCAGCTTTAGCATTCTCTCTTCTCTCTCGAAACCCTCCTTTGGTCATGTTATTTTTCCACCAATTATTAACCCTGGACTGGCATGCAGAAGAATAGACCCATGCTTGCTTTTCTACAGAAAACGAACACAAACAATATTATTTTCATGTAATGTAATTTCATTGCACACCATCCCAGCATTGCACTAACCCATGCACAACCCATGTTATTATTTCTTAGCAAACGTTATTAACGTACACAAAAGCAGCATTAGTCTTTTAATCAAAGCACTTGCGGCCTAGTTTTCATGCATTAGTACACGCATGCGCAAAAGCGTTTCCCCTTATTTTAGTTTTCTTTTAATAAAAACTTTCACAGCACACTGTTAATGAATGTTACTGAGGATTTAATCCAAGCAGGTTCTATTTTCACAAAACCCTGCTCCATCAGGTGCTTTGTCTCTGTTTTAAGTATGAGTCCAACGTGTCTGCTTTGTCCGTGTAATCATTTGCCAGTTTGTCTGTGAAATCTTGAGTAACTGGATGAGATCCTTCTAGGCAAGTTGGTTTGCGTAATTCATTGAGTATTTTATAGAAGTCTTTATTTGCACATTTTGCATTTTGAATTCTGTCTGAATAGTACTTTTTCTTTGCTTTTTTGATAGCTGACTTGTAGAATATGTGGGCGAAGTTTGTCTTGTTTGGCGTGTGTTTTGAGCCAGGCACGTTGCAGCTTTCTAATTTGTTGTTTTATGTCTTTTATCTCTGTATTTCTCCAAGGTGCTTGTTTTCTTTTTGTTCTCTTGTATGGTTTTGAGTGGTATCAGGATATCAAAAGCTTCCTGTAGCCATTCATATAGTTTTTTAACAGAATATATTGTCTCCAGATCTGTACTGGATGTTAGTTGTGTTTCTAAGTGTTCCAAATTGAGTTTGTTCTACGGTTGATAGGTGGATGCACGTAAGGTGGTTTTAGGTGAGTCACTTAGTGTTGTTTTATGTTGGAAAGCAAGCAAATGGTGGTCTGACCACGTGACTGGAGTTATAGTTTGAAAGGTAACTAGTTCGGTATTAGCAAAAATGACATCTAGGATGTGTCCAGCTATGTGTGTGGGTTTGTAGACAATCTGATGCAGGTTCAGTGCATCTAGGCCAGTGATTATTGTTTTCGGATGGGCCATATTGGGTTTGTCAAACCAAATGTTGAGGTCACCCAGAACGCATAGGTTGGAGTGTATTGTTATCAGGTTTGAAACTGTGTCTAGAAGTGTGTCTGAGAATGTCCCCTTGCTCGGTGGAGGTCTGTAAAGGAGCAGGAAGTTTCAGGAGGAAGACGGTGTGATGTATGAAAATGAAGGGAAGGGTGGGGGTGGGCACTGAGTTGTATTAAAAAAAAATACGGGGGAAGAGAAATTGTTTTTTTGCCTTACTCAATAAAAATATTTTATAAAAAAAAAAGAGGTCTCTAAAAGGGAAGAACCAGTAATTCTAGATGCACGCTTTTTATTCTAGAAAAATAAGTTGGAGAACAATTCATTAAAAGTCATGTTTGAAATCAGTTTGCATTGCAAATTTTTAAGCTGATGATGAATAAAACACCTCTATTTGAAAGAGCTCAAATAAACCTTAAACACACGTGTTCCTTTCTAGAGTAATAATGTGAAGTAGAAACACATTCTTCCCGATCATCACAGGCCCTTTATCAAAGGTTAAATGTATTACACTACAATAGTTGCCAAAGGAAAGTGCTGCCAGACATTGTAATATGTGGGAGGTTCCGGTGGTTGTGAAGTGAAAAGAACTGGCGAGCACGACTGCGCTTACGCAATATTGTGCCTCTTCCTAAGACCCTGCTAGCTGGTAACGGCTCCAGGGTCCGTCTATACAGGGATTTTAATTGTATGTTGCGAAAATAGGATTCACTGGTATGGCAGGATAATCCTCCCTGCTCTGCCTCCTGACTACGTAAGAGTCAAGGTTCTGCACTATCGTCAGTACTCACTCAGAAGCCCTGAATACAAACCCTTCTCCTCCACTCTCCAGACGTAACAAATGAGATATAATGCCACCTTCTGAGAGTTTGTCGACATTTGTGGCTTGAAACCAGTTAAGTTATAAAAAAAAACACAAAAGCATCACGCCACATAAAATTGCACCACTGTTTCTGCCGTATATCCAATTAGAAGAGATTGGGAATATTGCCTTGAGTGTACACCCATGGAACCAAATGATATTTAGCAAAAATGGCCATCATAAATATTCGGCTGTTATCATTACCCTTAAACCTAAGAATGTTCATGCACTACTAAGCTAACCATGGTCTCCTTTCCACAAAATGTGCAACTGCTCCTCAGCTTCTGGGCCAGACAGGAGAGCAGCTAAAGAATGCAAGGACAGAAGGTGACATGGCACCTCCGTTCTGTTTTATATCGATGTATAAAAGCAAAACGCATTCAATGATTATATTTTTTAGACCCCGGTTTTACAAGCAGTGTATGCGGGTGGCTCAAGACAAACGCACAGCAGGTGAACAAGGCACAAACCCATCCTCTTCACTAGTCAAAACGAGCGAGCCATCATCGCTCGTTTGCAAAACGCAAGGGAAAATATTTTCATCCAAATTAGCCCAACATTACAAAAGCAGAGGCGTGCAGAGTACCAATCAAAGTGATGAGACTGAAGGCAGAGGCTAAATGGCAAGAGCACTGAAACAAGACTGAATATCACAGAAACACTGAAACAAGACACAATTAATAACCAACGACCTGCATACTGCTGCAATGAGTTAAACCCTGGCTGCTGACGCCAGTAGTACGTCACGAGTTCGAAGCCCAGAAATATCAATGCAGTCCTTCATCCTTCCGAAGTCCATACATAATTATCAACATATTGGATAAATGTAACATTGAATGTTTATAACGCTAAAAAACTAATGTTTTAAAAAGTTACCATTTAGTCTACAAACGAGTATAAATTGCGGTACCTTCAACAGACAGGAAACAGACCTACACAGGCGGGATTTCGATTGACTTTTTAATTTTACTGCAGCATTGCGCCAGTTCACTCCCTTTTCAACTGGCAACGACCTTAAGTGGGTAGAGAAGTGTGGCAGGTGCACAAAAACTCCATTACTAATAGGCACACGAGTCGATGATGCACAGTGAGCATGCTGCACCATATTGTTATATATTCTCAGTCGTCCAATGGATTTGGACAAGCGTTTATTTCCTTCAGTCTGGGCACTACTTGTTTTACACTCTTAATAGAAAAAACTCCGGGGCATATTATCAACAACCGGCGATAAATATCGCTAAGCGCACTTAGCGCTAGGATATTTATCACCGGCTATCGATGAATTTTATCGCTGAGATAGCGTGCTATTAGCAACGCTTATCTCAGAATCGATAAAATTTCTGGCATAAGCTGCCAAATGTCCGAATATCGCTGGAAATCCAGCGATAATCGCACGACATTTGGCGATAGCTTGTTGATAGGGCTGGGCATAGCTTAACCATGATATCCACCTTCCATTGGATATCATGGCTAAGTCAAACTAAAAGCATGCGTAAGGAAAGTAGCGTTAACCAAGGTTAGCTGCTATTTCTCATCGCTATGCTTGTTGGGGATTCCCTTGATAATTGGGAGAAATGTCGGTTAACGACATTTCTCCAGTTATTTTGGGACGGAACGCCACTTTGCATCTCATTAGAGATGCAAGGGTGGGCGTTATGGAGAAGGGCGATAGGGCAAGGATTCACGCGATAGCGTGACCTTGCTAATACAGCGATAAAATTATCGCCGCTTTTCGTCTGAAAACAGACGCTAAAGCGGCGATAATTTCTTATCGCCGGCTTGTTAATATGCCCCTTGATATGTTAAAACTGGTCTTTAAGTGGTGGCTCGTGTCCATGAATTCTAATTATGGATTAATTTAAGCACATTTTATTTATTCCACGAACCTCCTGCAGACGAGTCCCTCTGACACGTCGTGCACTGCAAGCAGTAAATGTTCATATCAGCAAGGTGTTCTGCAAACAGGCTGCTACTAAAGTCCTTCTTCAGTGTACAGGACATCGGCATTGGAGGCGGAGGCCATTTCCATGGAGATCAGAGTTTAGTGTGGGCCCTCTAGGCTCACTACTGATAGTCGAGGTGTGCCGGCAATGAGTGTTTGGATCTGAGCCTCAATCGTGTGCCCTACGGACCTCAATACCATGCCACGTTATCTAACTTAACAAGCATTTTCAAAGCAATAGGTCTCGCATTTGCGAGCGTTTAAGCTATTGGCATTGTAAATGACAATGCCTTTTATTTATGTGCTTTTAAAAGCAACACATATATAAAAGACATTGTTATCTTTAATGCCAAGAGCTCAAACTCTCGCAAATGCGAGAGCACTTTAATGGTAGCCGCGCCACGCTTGGTGAAGCCGTCAACAATGATGGGAAAAAGCTCGAAGCAGAAGATTCCGGATTTCCAGGCCATGGAGGCCGCCATTGAGCCTGGTGAAAATTTTTATCTTTGGGCTTGGACAACTTTTTGACAGTCGAAAACCTCAAGCAGGACGAAGCTGCAAGATATAGCTGGTGAGAGCTCAAAGAGGCCGGATACTGTTGCTCAGAGGTCCTGCTGAAAAGGATTTGCTACTGTGGAGGAGAACATAGCAGGAGCAAACAAGATGTCAGGTCGACCGGCGATGCACCTTGGGTGGATCGGCTGGCAGGTAGCCCCTTGTCTGTTTTCAGTTCTTCTGGCATTTTTGGGTGAAAATGTTTAGGGTTAGGAAGAGGCAGCACCTCTAACCTCTAGGGTCCAGGGCTTAGAACGGCGCTACTGGGAGGTTTAGAACCTACTTCAGCGGATGTCAGGTGCAGGGTTAACGGTCTCTGGAGCTTAGTATGTCCCTGTAGCACATACAGGAGGTCAGCCAACTAGCCCTTGGAGTCATTCTGGTAGTCCTGGGTTCAAGTAGCAAGGTAGGCCTCAAGCAGCAGGGCAGTCATTTGGGGAGCAAGAAAAGCCTCAAGCAGCAGGAAACACTTCTGGTCACAGCAGGGTAGTATCTAAGGTACATGGTGGAAATTAAGCATCAGGGCAGTCATCTGGGGGTCCAAGGCAGTCCTTATGAAGTCTTCCACAGCTCCAGAAGTGTACTGAAGCATGGCTCAGAGAGCCCAATATTTATATCTGGTGCCAGCCTTTGCAGTGGGGAAATCTTCTAGTCTACCCCCACATTTGGTTCTGGAAAGTTCCTTCCTTCCCCTGCCAAGGCTCCAAGAAGTCTGGGGTGACAAAAGGCTAGTGCCAGGTTCCTTTATGTGTGTGTGCTGGAGGGACCCCTTTAAAGAGTAAGTGAGGCATAGAAACAGTTCTGCCCCCAGCCATCCTTGCAGAATGGCCTATCCTGCCAACACCATGTCCCCTTTGTCTCACTGTCTGGGAGGAATACACAAAGCCCAACAGCATGACATGTAAAGCTTTAAAGGAGGGTTTAGGTCTGACAAAATAACCAAGTTAACACAGGCCAAATTCATTAGTAGATTCTACTACCAAAATTTTGCATTGAGTATTACTATCTAGATTTGAGACTTGGACAGAAGATAATAACATCTTGCCCGATATTCAATTCGGTGTTTGCTGAGGTATAGGCACAGTTGAGTAATTCCTTAACTTATCCCTCAACTTAGGAAAAGATGTGAATGCCAGGACAGGTGCTATTCACATGGCATTCATGGACTTCTCCTGTGCTCTCGATATCGTTAACTGCATGAATTGTGGGCTATTATGGTCAATATGGGGGTTGAGAAAGCTCTGCTGGATTTTATCAGCCGTTTGCATGGAGACACCTTTGTTAGGAATCGATGTAGCCAAGATGGCGAGTGCAGCTCTCTAATTAGATCTACAAGTCGGTGCCCGTTAGATATGCATTTCGGTCCCTTTCTTATTTCTCATTTAGATAAATGGTCTAGAGAATTAGCTTGTCCATAGAGGGAAAGATATGCCTCAAATAGAGAAAGAAGCAATACCATTCCTGCGTCATGAAGACAATGCTGTTCTCCAAGCGACCCTTGCTCACTTTGCCACTGGATTCAAGATAGCCTGGCTGATGAGGGTTTTGAACCCGAAACCGGTCCCAGGATGCTTGTTTCCGGTCCAGGGAAGACATGGCTTGGCAGTTCGGGCTGGACTGTTCCCATGAGGCACAGGGTCAGACTGATTTGCATATGGCATATTTGCAGACATTCATGGCCATGTCTGAACTGGGGTGGTGGAGTGAGCTAAAGAATGATGATGGATTAAACCCAGATCAGTTGACTGGGGGTGAGTGTTTGATTTGCTCTAACGCTCCGTCCATCATCCCCTTTGGTATCGCTTTGTTCTCCAAGCGACAACAGCAAATATGATGGAAGCCCATCCGGGTGGTTTTGCTTCATTTATGAACCATTTAGATCTAAAAGTTAACTTTGCAAAATCATTCATTATGGTAACTGGTCCATCCAAGACTAAAACTAGAGTCCATTTGATAGGGGAGGGTGGTCAAGATTGAAAGGGTAAGGAATTTCAAATACTTAGGCCCCTCTCGATGATGCATTATAATGGGCACATGTACACAATTTAGGACTCTTGCATTTTCATAGAGTGATTGATGCCATCTTTAGGTTTGCATAGAGGCTTCATCACAAACCAGTCAAAGAAACTCATACATACCTAAAAAATTAAATGTATCCCTGTCGGACTGCACAGAGTGGGAGTTCGGGGGTTATGTAAATACTGAACCCCTCCAGAGGGCCAGGAATAGTTTTATATGTAGGGTGCTCTCAGTCCCGCAGAGTACAGCTAACAAGATTTGTCACGGTGAGACTGGGATTAGTTACCTAGAGGATGCCATTGGTGGGGCTACTTAGATTTTGTGGCATAAGATCTGGTGAACACCTGATGCAGGATTTTCTAGGCTAATTCTCAGGTTTCATTTAGCGTTAGATAAAATGACTGAAATTCCATGGCTTATATTTGAAGCAGACTTTTAATAAGATTGGTGGGACGTTCTATTTTTACACTTAGAGTCGGTCCCCAGAGAAACTTTGAAAAAGTTTTCTTTCAATTACACTTTAAAGTGTCACGTGGCTAGGTTAGGCCCGGAAAGAAACACTGTCCTTTTACATGTACACGTTTCTTAAGTTGCCTTCTTTTCTACACAATGACCTTTGACACACATCTGCTTGCGTGACAGTGCTGGATTAGTTTCTCTGAAACCATATTAATTACAATTCCACTTCGTAAGCACACTACCACGACACCTTGAACATTTAATACACGGCCTGAAAACACATTGTGCAAATTTTGTTGTTTGTTATTCGCCCATGAGGCAACATGGCTATCACAAAGACAATAAACAATGTTGGCCAGCCTGAAGCCTGGACTTGGAAGCAAGGATGATGTTATAAATACACTTGCATTTACGTGCTCAAATTAGAGAAGAACTCTGCTATCATTGTGAGGTAGTTGCTGTATTGGAGTCTCAGCCCAGCTGATTGATGTCTACCCTCTGCGAGGAGGGATGTCCAACTTGGGACCATGACGGGGACCAACATACCTTGCCTTCAAATAATGGGTAGTTAGATCATCCAGTAGGGACTCTTGGCAGAACACCTGTCCTAGGCAACTAGGTTAGGGAGCGCATAGCAGGAGTACACTATACTCTGTACTTATATGCCAGCATATAGACACTGTTTTAGCACAATAGTGGAATTGTTTATCCTTTTCACTGTTCTTATATTGCTAATCACTTTTATCTGCTTCTGTCTATCATTGTTGCACATATATTTTATGCAAGAATCACAATGGCGCAAAAAATATTGAAAATGCCCCTTTGTGTATTTCTTGTGTACCTTTCTGAGTGAGCATGAGTAACTGAGCGAAAAGGTTCTAGATCTGTTACCACGATTCCTTAGGATGTCAGGGATGTCATGCTCTGAGGTTGCCCAAACCATTTGTTACCTTACTAGGTTTAGAGGTACTGTTGGAATTTAATGCATTATTGCACCATCACTCATGCTTTACATTGTATTATATTAGCATTCATTTAGCTACTTTGTATTAATCACTTTTGCTACGTGGGTAATCAATCCCTGCAAATATTGTGTGAGTTAAGGTTAGCATCTGTGCCGCCATTTTCTACCCATGCAGCCACCAATTGCTCTATGATTGAAACTAAGCTTCTGTCTCATGTTGCTTGCCTCAGCAGAAAGCTGCTGCGATGCATTTGCATCCCCAAGGTCAGGCCTCACTGAAGTATGAAAAGTTGTTCGTTAGTGCATACCTTTCCCATGAGATGGAGGCCTGCTTCCACTGGCCCAGCTGCCTGCACAGACAGAATGACCTTGCCAGAGAGATACTGTGTGCCCGGTCTCAGACTCTTAGCTCATCTTTGTGTGCCCCCTTTGTTTCTAGCTGCCTTCTATTCAAAGTTACTGGGTGGGTGTGTCTTGTGCTCATGCTGAAATGTATAATTGTCACCTTTATGCTTGTGAAAGCCAGTCCTCTCGACAGCCATCCCCGGGTGCTGATCAGATTGGGCTCCACTGCAGTGTATTTTACTAATTAATGATTGTTTGTATTCTCTGCTGTCAGACTGACTCTTCACTTGTTAGGAAGGCTATGAGGTGGTCGTAAGTGACCCGGGTGACCCATTTTGGGCCACTTCCTTCAGCGGGTTCCCGAATAGGGACTCCTCCATTGGGTGTCCTATCCTCGCCCGTAATCTGGTGTAAGGAGGACGGGGTTACATCTGGTCGGATGGGCAGATCAGGGTAACCTGCACGATAGAGCTTTACACTCGCAGCAGCCCGCCTGTCTGATCGGGCGGCTCCTCGTCTAGTGGTCACCCTGGCTGGGGTCCTGAGAAGGCGAAACCCTTGAATTTGACCGTTTGGTCCGAAGAGTCGGCAGTGGAGAATAATCTTGTTTGACCTGTGTGCACCAGGTGAGTTCATCTAGAATTGTTGGTAAGTGCGGCGCCGTCTTGTTTGAACTTGGTGGGTCTGTGTACAGAGTGTTTGCGAACGCTCTGCCAGGCCACTTGGTAATTTGGTCTACTCTTGAAAAGGCCTGGGGCGAGAGCCTATCCTCTTGTCTTGGTACAGTCTCCAGACTATCTTGGTGCAGTCTCCGGACTGTCTTGTCTTGGTACAGTCTACGGACTGTCTTGTCTTGGTGCAGTCTGAGGACTGTCTTGTGGTTTCCTTTGCTTGACACGGTCTGAGGATCGTCTTTGAAAAAAGCGCTTGAATATGTTTTGTTAATATGGTGCACCATCAGTTTGTTTTTTGGTACGGTCTGAGGACTGTCTTTTAAAAAAAAAAAAAAAGGCACTTGCAATTGCTTTGCCAGGCAAAATAATGAATTTGGCTCCTTTTCTTGAAAATGCCTGGAATGAGTTTCTTGTCATTGTTGTTCTGCAGATGCATGATTGGAAGAAGATCAGCCGGCGCAAATAATAGCAATAAAGAATATGGTTGGTTTTTTTGACATAGGAAAAGTGCAAAATAAGAAAAATGCATCCTGTAATAGAAAAAAGGGGGGCAGTGGGTTGGTGGCGCCCAGATTTCACTTAGAGACATGAACTGCATTTTGAAAATGGCACGCAGAAATTCGGTGCAATGCTCAAGTAGTTAACTTATGATTGATTTGAGTGAGAGTGTTTAATTTGGATTTGACCCCACAATAGAGCGTGTATTTAATTCGGAAAAGTTGTTTCAAGCACTCCAGGCAGCGTATTTATGCTGAATGAAAAGGATTTTCAAAGTTGAAACACATAGCTCGTGAATTCAGTTTGTTCTGGCAGGCTGACTGCGGCCTCTTCAGATAGGAAAGAAATTCCCAAGGAGGGGGCTCTTCGGGCAGGGAGACGCAGAGCAGCAGGCAGAGAAGTGAGAAGCTGGGGGAGGCAGTCTATGTTAGATTTCTTTTTGAACATGGCTGAAGGAGATTAACAAAGGCGAAAAAGGATGGAAAGGAAGGTGGGCTTGCTGGGATGTTTCCGTCTGATGATGCTCAATTAATTAATTCATGATCGGTTTGAGTGTGTTGAAGGTAGATTTGACCTAATTATAGAATGTGCATTTAATTTGAAAAATATGTTGTGAACATTCAAGGTGGTGTATATTTGTGCTGAACAGACACGCATTTTAAAAGTGCAGTAGGAAAGATGAAATACACGCTCATGATTCAGTAGCATTGGAAGGGTTGCTGTTTAGCCTTGAGATAAGAACGGAATGTCTGTAGCTGTAGTCTGTTCGGTCTCTCCATGAAAGAGAGGCATGCAGGCAGGCACAGGTTTTTTTTTTCCTCTTTCTTCTCGAGTTTCTGAAAAGGAAAAAAGGAGGGAGGGGGGATTGAGCAGTTAGTGAGCACAAGCAGACTGCTGTGATAGGAAGTGTGGAATGCGGACAAAACTAGATGCTAGCAGTCTAAATTCTATGTTTTGACTAACAGGCATTGTAGAGTTTTCACTTGTTCTATGCATTTATTCCTCGTTATGGGATATTTTGCAATTATTAAAAATTGATCTAGCTATATGTTGAACACCCCCTTACATTATATTTCGGGGGCACTTTCAGAGCCCTGATTGTCTCATTTTCCATAGAAAACAGGTTTCTCTCCCTTTATGGGGTACTGTGTGTACAATATGCTTTGTGTGAGCATGATTGAGCTGTTGTTTCTCTTTCTGAGAGTGAAGGTGTTTCTAGATTCTAGTGGGCAGGATTTGTGTCTTAAAAAGGGGGATTTGATTGTTTACAGATTTGTTCTTTTTTCTGTGTTTTTGCAATAGCGATTTGGTTGTAGACATTTGGAAGTATTTGGTCTACATTGCCTCTTTCTGTTACGTATTTAACATAGCACAGTGTTATGAGTGTTTTGGTGGGTGTTTTCAGACGCATTAGTTGTAGCACATGTTTTGCGCTCTCTTGCTCTGATTATTGGTCCTTTTTAACATGAATTTTCCATTTCAGTTCATGTCTAGTTGTGGTGAGCATGTGATGGGTTTGGCATCCTACTATTACTGCTCTCAGTCAGGTGAATGTCTGATGATGGGCCATAATGTAAGTAGTGAATAGTGTTTGTCCCCCCCCCCCCCGAGTTTTGCGGATGTGCCATCCACTTTGTGGGTAACAGGCGATGTTGAGCTGGGATTCTTACAGATTTCACGAGCATTGTTGTGTATGATACAGGATTTGGTTGAGAAAGGTGTTGGTGAAGAGACGACTGGTAAAAAGTAATAGTCCCATTATTTTGATTGTGTTTACAATTTTGTGACTGATTGGTGTGAAGTTCATGAAAACTTGTTTTTCCTACATCCTGCTGTTCTAGCCATTGTTGTATTCCGCTTTAAGGGTCCGTATATAGGTTTTCCTGAATCATGTCCTTATATAGGCACAATTCACATTGCCCTTATATAGGCATAGAATCAATGTCCTTATTTAGGCATTTACCGTGCACTCCAAATACAGGCATGGTCACCGACATCCGTCCACCCTAACGTCACAACGAGTTCTTAGAAACCAGACCCTTAAGCTTCGGGAGTTCCCCTAGCACAGGACTATTGATTTCTCCAAGAACTCATCTATTATGTATGAACCGTTATACCTTAAGGGTTCATTCCTGACGTCTTCCTCTGTCCGACTTCACGTCAATGCTAACATTCCACGATACCTACCAGGTATAAATACACCTTCCCTTGCCCAAGCAAGTTAGAGGAGACCTCGACTTCAGAGGAGCCCGTATCCCAGCCTGACGCACTGAGAAGACGCTGTCATTCCTGCACGCAGACGAATCCAGCTTCCAGTGTTCTGACTCCCTTCGCGGGGTGTTAGAGTTCCAGACCCGGCAGGAGATTCCCACCTCTCTCATTCTCAAGGTATGGAGCTGACTAGATCCTAGAGGGACTCTTGGCATACTAGACTTAACATACTCTTAGTCTACCATACTAGAGAATACTCCACCTACTTCTACCTTTCCCTGCACCTAGATTAGGTTAGGTACATTGGGGTAGAACTAGCTTAGAGACGCATCGTATGAGTACTCGCATTTTTAGCTCATGTTATTTATGTACATGAATATATGCTAAAAGATAATGCTAGCGCAGTATTATTTATTTCTACTGCTTACGCTGTACATTATTTATCTTGCATACTGTCTTGTGATCATAACAGCACATATCTCTTACACGAGAAACAAGACTGTTCAATAAAACCCTTTTATTGAAACGCCCATCTTTCCTTTCTGTGTAACTCTGTAGAAACTAAGCATGCACGATTGAATGAGTGAAACTGTTATCTATTGTTTCCACGATTCTGAGACATGTTCCGCTTCTAAAGGGAAACAAAGTTGTCATGTTTTTCGGTTGCCAGAAACTACTCCCTTCTTGTTCTAAAGGAGTTTCTAGTGGCCTCTGAGCTAGCTGGCACAGGTAATTAAGTTTAATATAATCGATAGGGACATACCGACCTTAGTCCTATGTCAAACCTATAGGTTATATTATTCCAATGCGCAGAGCCTATTAGGGAAATAGGAACTACACTACATGGCGCCCAACGGTTTGGTAAGGCAGTAATTTAACTCTAGATACTGAGTAACTCATTTGTGCTTTTCTCAGAGACCCCTACTCACATACTCCATAAGACGTCCGGAGTGGGTAGGGCTAAATATCCACCATAACTAAATAGGGAAGCACCCTATATATTAGTTGTTTGGTTTGTTCAACGTTGAAGGATACAGTGTTCCAAAATATTGTGCACCTTATCTTTTTGTTTCCTTGAAACTTGTTCTACACTTTTCAAAAAACAAAATGTCCATAAACGGGGACAATAACACCGGAAACGGTGGAGCTGTGGCTGACCCAGTCGTACCAGCTTTTAACTTTGCAGGTTTAAATGAAACCGAGGAGAGTGTTATAGACATCCATCCAAACTTAAGAAGAGCCATCACTCTAAAACGTATAAAACACGGCCTACCACCAAGAGGAGGTAGAGCAGTTTTCATGATAGAGGCACACGAATCCTTTCAGACAGAGGTATTCTATTCATGGGTCATATTTCCTGAATCAAATTCAGTAACAAAACTGTTTCACTTCTACAAAGAAGATGATCCACCAGAGGAATATATTCCTTTCGAGGATATTGAAATTCCACTAACATACCAGGAGCATCAGCTCTGGTTTAAAGGCGCCCTAAAACATCACAGAAACATTACCAGGCTCGGTCCACTAGGTAGACCAGGAGCAACATGGCCGATTCTAGGCTGGCTACACTCCTCATCCTGACCTCGATATAATGTCAGACGAGGAATTACTTACTCAACTACAAGAGTTAATAAAAATCTACAGACAACTAGTCCAATATGTCATGCGGACTTTCACAGCCCAACCACCATTGACACTTCCAAATCAAACTCCTCAACAGGGGAATACACTAAAAATTACACCACAGACTCTATACGCAGTCATGGGAAAAATGCCCACAAAACGTGAGCAAATTCCATTCTGGATAGCTCAAAAATTACTCAAATCGAAGCAGTATTTCCAAATACTAGCCCGTATGAGAAACACAGAATCCTAACCATCTGTTTACCGATGGGGATCACACCACAACTGGAAGACTGCACCACTTGGGGCTCAGTCTTTGCTGCCATCTATACTAAAACACATGGTATTCCATCAATTGCAGTAATACCTGATGTCCTGAAACAAATTCAAAACGAATATGGGGCAGAGCCTGCTCTAAATTCAGGTATGAAATTACTGAAAAATTTCGACCAGGTCTCAACAATAATATTATCTAATATTAAAGGGAGGCAGCAGCGGTGGCGATCCGCCAACGATTAAGGGAATTCGATGTTACAGAACATCAAACAGAACTACCCAGAATAATAGAACAATCTTATGCAGAATTAGGCAGAGATAGTTTGGGTGGAAGACCAGTGAAGCCAAAACTATCTGAAAGTCCTGAGAAGGACTCTATTAAACAAACTCCTACATCTTCTAAAAAGAAGTGGGAAAATAATAAACAAAATTCAAACGAGAAACGTTCTCAATCTCGAGGTAGGTCTCCTCAAAAGGAGCCCTCTGAAAGGAGGTATAACCTCAGGAATAGGGATAATTTGAAAAGCCTGACAGGTATCAAGATACTGATACACATTCCTCTCGTACCTTTCAGATCTCGTCACAGACATCGGAAAGAAGAGGACGGTCAGAACATAGAGAAGAACGCGTGAAATCGAAAGACGACAAACATGTTCCAAAAACAAATCAAAACCTCAATTCTCAAAGAAGAAGGTAGCAGGTCTGAAGGTCAGACATGCCGAGGATACTGAGAACACAACTCAAGAACGGAGAATGGGCTCAGACAATGCTGGACAGTGCTGCAGAAGTCACAATAGCTCGCCAGAACCTGAAGGAACTTCTGGAGATAGTGGACTTGAATGAGTACATTACAGTTGAGACTGTAGACACCAGGGTTAGTACTCCACAAAAGTTATATGAAATAACACTCCGGATGAAGGGAGACATACCCAGACAGGTGAAAGCACTTTTTTGGGAAAAACTTTCAAGGGGCTATGACATACTTCTAGCAGAAAAAGACTGGCCACCACAATTTGTCAGGGAGTGCCCACATGGCGAGGACATTAATATGCCTGCCTTCTCTAATCATATTCCAATTCACCTAAAATATACTTATGCCAGGAAATGGGCAGTTGCCCAGGCCCCAGCATTATACAAAAATCATGTAGGATGGGACGAGGATTCACCTCACCATAAAATACATCTAAAAATGAACCTACTGCACAAAGGCAGTATCCAATAAAGCAAGAAGCTAAAAAACAGGTCAGGGAGATCTTAGATCAACTTGAATACCAGGGGGTGATTGAAACATGCACCTCTTCAATGAACAATCCTTTGTTTCCTGTCTCCAAACCAGACAACACCTATCGTCTAGTTTTGGATTACAGACACCTAAATACTTGTTCAAAAACATTTGCAGTGCAAAATGCACACAGTACAACATTAATGAATAACATTGTGCGTAAAAATACAAAACCACATTGGATATCTCAAATGGTTTCTTTTGTCAAAACATAGCACCTGGAAAGCAGGTACTTAACAGCTTTCTCAATAATGGGGACCCAGCGTCAATTTTGTCGACTCCCACAAGGGTTCAAGAACAGCCCGGGGTTATTCTCAGCGAGAGTAACGGAGTTACTACAAATTTATGACAATGAGGCATTGTCCTATGTCGATGACATCTATCTGACAGACGATGACCTGGACAAACACTTGAACAGGGTGAGCACCATTATACTGGGCTTCGCCTCTGAGGGCTACAAATTCAACTTTAAAAAATCCAGAATTGCCCATCTCAATGTCCTGTTCCTAGGATACGAGCTCAAGTGAAGGCAAGAGCTTGGCAGCCAACTTTTTAGAAAGGTGTGCGCTGCTCCAACCTCCTAAGACGCTGAAAAACTTACAATCCACACTGGGTTTCCTAAATTTTGGAAGAACTTACATTCTAAATTACGCAGAAAGGGTTAAACCTCTCTACGCATTAATCAAACATGATTTTTCAATCAAAAATTGGACACAAGAACACACAGAAATCTTGCGTTCACTCCAAGCTAACATGTTAGCAACAAATCACTTACAAACACGCGTAAGTCAACGCAATTTAGTGATCCGAATAATTTCGGGTCAATGCGGATTCACCTACATAACATTTAATGAGGGTGAGAAAGTACCAATTGCATACAAATCACATTTGTATACACCAGCAGAAATGCGCTTCACTTCAACAGAAAAATACTGACAGCAGTTCAAACTGCAGTAGCAAAAGAAAGAGCTCTAGCCCAAGGGAAACGCATTATTGTCGTAACCCCAGTTCCGGCCTTAGAGGCGGTAACAAAAGCAAGCATTCCAAATGCTAAAGCATTACATCCTAGATGGATACAATGGGTTAATTCTCTTCCTGCAACAGATGTTGAATATGTTTTTGATCCCGATTCTAAAAACACAAGCGTTCCTGCAATATGAACATGAATGTCTTCTGCCCACTGAGATTCTGCCTCTCGATCAGTATAAATTCATAATTTACACTGACGGATCCGCACAACCCGCAACAGGGAGTAGGCAAGCTTACAGTGCAGCGTGCGCAATCAGTCAAAGGTCGCATGCGCGATGGCAAATTCAGACCTATGGTCACAAAAACCCAATCTCTAGGAGATTGTACAGCTCAGCGAGCTGAACTACAAGCATTCAAACTGGCACTTGAAAGTACAGATCGAGAATTCCCCACACTAATAGTGTGCGATTCTTTCTACTGTGTGCAGTCGTCTAATGAATATATACAAACTTGGCATGAAAACGGGTTCAAAGATGCAAAAGGTGGCACAATAAAGCATAAAACGCTTTGGGAACAAGTAGTTCAGTTAAAAAGCGAACTACAAAAGGCTCACGTGACACACACACTGAGTCATCAACGTGATGGCGTTCACGTTGCAGGGAATTCATTGGCTGACGAAGCCGCAAAGGGGGCAGTTCAGACAGCTTCCGTTGCTGCGATTACTCGTTCGAAAACGAAAATAGACAGTGAGATAATGTTGGCTGTCAATGCTACGAGCAAATGCAGTGGTGCAGCGTTACCAAAAAAGTTTCCACTCAAGTACTCTTATGTAATTGATGCGAACAACGTTCCTTTTGCTCGAATCCCTGGAGTGGGGGATAGGGTAATTCCAAACAAGGAACGCAGATTAGGACTAATCCTAGCAGCACACGAAGGGATAGCCTCTGCCCAGGCAGGCATTTCGGCAACAGTATCTTTACTAACACAAAGATATTGGTGGCCTGGCATTAGGAAGCAGACCAAGAACTATGTTCTGGAATGTGAAATTTGCCAACAGATGAAAGGCTCCACAGTGAAACGTCCTGCGCAGACACCCCTGTTAATTTCAGACAAACCATTAGCTTGTGTTTACCTGGACCACTGCGGTCCCTTGCAAAGGGGAAACACCCATTACAACGATGGTAATTGGACGCGGTGCCATCGCAACGCGACCTTTACATCGCAGGATCTTTTGCATCGCATGCTTTTACCACGAATGCTACAACTGCGAATTGACATTTCGATCGCAAACACACTTACAACGCGTGACAATAAAAGGGAATTAAGATGCCAGCAACGCGTTACAAATAAAAGGGAATTAAGATGCCTACGTGCGTGCAGCATATTGAAATATTAAATTTCAGAATGTAACAGCTAAAACAACTGATTTGGACTGGAAATATTGAGGACGTACCTTTTTTAGCATTCTCTAACTATATTTGGTTAATCCTTATCGGTCTTCACATCTTTTTTGCATAGTAAAAGCATAGTACCTTACTGTACGTTTAATAAGCATATTTGAACATCGGATTTGCTCTTAAGCTTTGTCCTTTATCCATGTTCACAGTAGGCGATTACGTCGACGCGCATACGTTACTGCCGTTGTTCCAGGAATCATCGTGAGACAGAGAGCAGGTGGGAAGCAGAGCTCCGTCAAGGTAAGTGAGTTTAACTTAATTATGTACACTATGTACATTCAGTTCAATGTTAATATCTCTCATTATTTCTTTAAGGTTCGATGCGCATATATGCACACTCCTTTATATCACATACACACGACTTAAAATATTGAGGAGGTACATTTTTTTGCATTCTCGAAATATGGTTAATCCTTATCGGTCTTCCGTACAGAATCATTGGCAGCTAAAAGCATAGTACGTTAATGTACGTTTAATAAACATATTTGAACATCGGATTTTATCTTAACCTTTCTCCTTTTTCCATGTTCACACTAGGCGATTACGTCGGTCGTGAGACAGAGAGCAGGTGGAAAGCAGCAGAGCTCCGTCAAGGTAAGTGAGTTTAACTTAATTATGTACACTATGTACATTCAGTTCAATGTTAATATCTCTCAGGTTCGATGCGCATACCTTACACAGTTTTTAGCCTGCTAAGCATAATCGTTAATAGAGTACAATTCAATAAGGCCTTTGATAACGCAAAACACAGTTGGTTACTCCATGTTGCTACTCGGAGTAGGTCTGATAAAGGTATATTCAGTGTTTGGAAGGACACTGACGCTCACATAGCCATTGTTCTGTGACAATCTGTAGGACGTTTTCTGAAAGCACAACCTCCTCTGATTCCAGCGATTGTAATTTTCCACACGCCTATTCAAACTTAGGAAGGCAGATCATATACATAGCTATAACTTAGCAATGCCATGAAGCCTTTGTGTGTGTGTGCTTCTGATCACATCAGTATCTAGCTTTTACTGGTTTGTAATTTTCACAAACATGGCCGAATTTACTCCTCTAAAGCTGAACTAGGGTCAGGATTCCGGGCATACGTCTGGGGATGTCGTATAATTGGTGACCGATTTAGGCAGAATTCCGCACACGGGAGAATGAAGTCTCCCATACAAATGCAGAATTCTACGTAGCCAGGATTGCTCACAGTGGGTGATTAGGAAGGCAGATCATATACATAGCTATAACTTAGCAATGCCATGAAGCCTTTGTGTGTGTGTGCTTCTGATCACATCAGTATCTAGCTTTTACTGGTTTGTAATTTTCACAAACATGGCCGAATTTACTCCTCTAAAGCTGAACTAGGGTCAGGATTCCGGGCATACGTCTGGGGATGTCGTATAATTGGTGACCGATTTTAGGCAGAATTCCGCACACGGGAGAATGAAGTCTCCCATACAAATGCAGAATTCTACGTAGCCAGGATTGCTCACAGTGGGTGATTAGGAAGGCAGATCATATACATAGCTATAACTTAGCAATGCCATGAAGCCTTTGTGTGTGTGTGCTTCTGATCACATCAGTATCTAGCTTTTACTGGTTTGTAATTTTCACAAACATGGCCGAATTTACTCCTCTAAAGCTGAACTAGGGTCAGGATTCCGGGCATACGTCTGGGGATGTCGTATAATTGGTGACCGATTTTAGGCAGAATTCCGCACACGGGAGAATGAAGTCTCCCATACAAATGCAGAATTCTACGTAGCCAGGATTGCTCACAGTGGGTGATGACGCTTCCTGTACAAATGTAGGCTTATATTCTTCATTTTCTACATGGGGAAAAGGTCCCTGTGGAGAAAGGCATCTTTTACACTTCTGTTAAATATGAGGCTGATCCTTTTACCTTTCCATCCTGAAACAGCAGTGCCTCAAGCTCTTGGTTGAAGTAAATGTATGACCAATTCCAGTGTGGGAAAGGGTTGGAGTTTGAGAATGCCCGCAAATGTACTTTAGTGGGCATTCTTCAAATTCCTTGGCAAACAAATGGGTATCAGTTCTATGGGTTGTAGTCTTCAGCAATGCCTGCCTAACCGGAATAGCAAGAGCGTGGGTGGCATATGGTCATTCACCCTCCATGTTTGAAATTTTCCACACGCCAACAACAGCTTTGGTTGCTTTACTGACTGACACATAATAGTAATAAACAGATGTCAAGAAACTCCAAGAGCAACAGTTATTTCCAGGTAAAGCTTTACTTCACCAAAAACATGCAGCTTGTGTAATAAATCTTCAGCTGTGAAAGCTAGAAGGTGCTGTTGTGAATTTAATTCCACTATTAAATTTTTACAAGCACATCATTGAATTGTTATTTCTTTTCACGATTGAAATATTACATGGACATGATTGGATTCTTATTTCATTTCACTTATTTATTCGCTTTGTTGTACCATATAAAAACACATATTACATTTATTACTTTTTCAGATTATTGCGTTAATATAATACAAATTTCAGCATGTTGTTTTATGTACATTTAAATTATATCCTGGTTCACATTGGACTTCATGACAGAAATTAGGCACATTTAATTTTCACTGTAAGCGCTGACGCAATAAGTAACGTTTTGCATTATTGTTTGACTTTAGAAGAAAAATGCAGGTGGAACTTTAGCATATAACATGTATGGTATTGTTTATTAAACAAATATTATACTTATTAGGTATTATTGATTTAATTGAACAAATATGTTGGGTGGTACGTTTGAATATTACATTTATGGAATGGTTTCTTATACAGTTATAATACTTGGACATTGATTATTACTTATGATTTGTTGTTTGCAAAACAAATTGAACATTTTTCACAGCGGATTTTGTTCGGCTTCTTGGTTGGATGGTATTGTGTGGGTTAATAGAACAGCATTTTTGGGAAAAGGGCTGGCTGGCATGCATGCGGTGTGCAAAATGAGCGGTTAACCCTAATCACAGTCTGCCACATTCTGCAGTTTTATGCATTTGTCGATTTATGGACACATTTGTGTAGACTACAGGAATCTTTTGGCTTACATTTGGGATGCGAGAAAGGAAAGTACAAAAATTCTTAGGCAAAGGAATTCAGTATATGTGCAATTGAAGCTAGGTAGTCAGAAGCCACAGACAACGTAAAAAGTTTTAGTGCTGCTAATAGTCTTGCAGACATTTCTTTTGTTCGGTGGGAAATACGTGGATGTAGAGTACCTGCTAACGATTGTGACATTCGCAATTCCTGGTAACTTTGCTCCTTTTGCAAGATCTCTAAAAAATTGTAGAAATTAGGGTGAGGTTTGCCAATACTGTTGTTTAAAGAGTTGTGCCAACCCTCTATGGCATTGTTTGTCTTTGCTCCTCCCTCTAAGCAGGTCAAGTAGCAGTTCCACCAGTCCACAAGGAAACGTGGTTTCCTCCGGCGACCCGACCTGCTTAGATGGCCAATCCATGTGTCTTCGAAATAGTTTAAAATTGGTGCCAATTTTTCTTCATTTGCCATAAAGTACTCTGACTCTGTAATCGATGTGTAGTACTCGTCTCACACTGTCAGGAGGAACAAAGCAAAGGGCGGTTAGTTTTTAAGCTCAAACTGTAGTTTGCTGTCAGATGCATAATCCTCAATTAGGGATGTTTTTTTAATTTTACGCCAAAACGCCTGAGAAAAGTGGAAAAAACATCCTTGGATTTGGGTATCCATGTACAATTTGTTTATAATATTCATCATTGGTAACTCAAAGTCCATGATTACTTTTCTCGGACTTTTGTTTGGAATTTTTACTTTTAGGACTGACAAAAATTCATTATACGTTGAGAATTGTTTGTCTGGTAGTAAACTGTACACTAAAGGAACTACTGTGTTGTTAACGTAGCCGTGAATAGTGTATATTTGGGTGAAAGGGGTGGGCGTACTTCTTAAACGTACCATCCATCATCCAAATATCACTGTTCTCCAATCTATTTAGATTACGGGGGTACTAAACATTAAAATCCGCTTTTGAGGGTTTTCATTGTCATGCAATATAAAAGGTTCTGCTTTGAAACAGTAAGAGAGAGTTCATGAGGAATTGTTATATCCGAAAAGGTTTGTGGTGTAACGCGTTTAGGGTTATTTGCCTGTTTCTTACGTTGGATTATTCTACGCAAGTTGGGAATAGTGGGCATACTACTGCCAACATGTTCAGGAATGTGTTGTGATACCTCCCTTAAAATAGCACCGCACGGGTCATTGGAGTTGCCTGCAATCACTTTCATTTCATTTATAGATTCTCTCACTTCAATAGCCGTTGCAGAGGCAGAGTGGTTATGGTCTGTGCTTCTTAAAACAGAGTCACCCAGAGTAACCGCTCTGCCTCTGCAATGGCTGGAGTAGTAGTGCACACACCTCCAATGACCCCGTGGCTCCGAATGTCTCTCTTTACAATATACATAACCACTATGTTTTAGTAGACGGTTTCCTCTGCTGGAGGTGATGTATTTGGCCATCTTTGGAACAGACATTAGCTCTAAAAAAAAAGAGAAAGAAAAGCAAAATCAGTTTCTATACACAAACATGTACATAGTTTACTGTTGTGAGTCGTAAAAGGTGTAAACGGTTATAGGTACATTACTGCAACAAAAGGAGACAGTAATTTTTTCGAGAGCAGCAATAACCATACACAATTTGGGGTACATTACAAATGGTGCAAATGTTTCTTTGAATGAAGCGATACCAAAGGGATGATGGACGGAGCGTTAGAGCAAATCAAACACTCACCCCCAGTCAACTGATCTGGGTTTAATCCATCATCATTATTTGAATAGCACCTATAAACTTTCGATACGTATGTTGGAATTTATTAGCTGTGCCAAAAATAGAATAGGTTCAATCACAAACTATCTTTTTCATCTGTTTTACCTTTTAGACTAGTGTGCTCGGGCACTTAGCGAAAAGACCAAAATATCTTGCTTTCCTTGCAACTCCGTTCACTTGGAGACTCTGTAACAACAAAGAAAAAATATTTTTGCAGAGGGATTATTAGTTTGGTGACACAATTGGAGCAGTGGTTTTGGTCGGGTACATGTAATGGATTGTTCAAATGTGGACATTCAGGGGCCGATTCCGATCTCGGTCGGAGGCGCACCCAATACCATTCGGTCGGGAAAAAAGCCATGCGAAAGTCAGTTTCCCGACCGATCCGTACAGCACACCGAACGAGCAAGTACGATGCGCACAACAGCAAAAATTCCGGCCGAGCCGTACTCACCCAAACCAGGTCCTGTTCTCCGACCGAGGCGAATCCGGAAACGCTGAATCGAGTCGCACGGAAGGGAAAATGCAGCCCCGTCCGGCCGGACAAGTACGATGCGCTTCCCGTACGCGCCGAACCCGCCGCTACGCACGGCACGTCAAAGCATCCGGGAGAGGCGCACATAAGCTCCGAATCGCGCCACAACACGATCCACGGCTACGAGACGAACACGGCACCGACGAGGACGACGCGAAGCGACGAGGACGAAGCGAAGCGACGAGGACGACGCGAAGCAACGAGAAGGACGAACGACACGAACCAACCATGAATCCCTTCGTCCCGATCATACCAATATTCTACATCTACTACCGGAACAGGCACGGACGCGTACGGCGCAGAAGGTAAGTCAGACACCAACCACAAAACACATACAACACGTACACGACACATCACACACATACACGGGGAATCTGAACATACTTACACCAGCAACAGCAGCACCATAGGGGCGGGATGCCCATCACCAATGCCACATATGCACACAGGGGCCTGAATGCGCGCCACCACCCCAACCCAGAGGGGGCTGGATGCCTACCACTACTACCACCCTCACCCACGGGGGGCAGGATGCCTACCACTACTACCACCCTTAGCCAGGGGGCAGGATGCCCACCACTACTACCACCCTCACCCACGGGGGCAGGATGCCCACCACTACTACCACCCTCACCCAGGGGGCAGGATGCCCACCACTACTACCACCCTTAGCCAGGGGGCAGGATGCCCACCACTACTACCACCCTCACCCAGGGGGGCTGGATGCCTACCACTACTACCACCCTCACCCAGGGGGCTGGATGCCTACCACTACTACCACCCTTAGCCAGGGGGCAGGATGCCCACCACTACTACCACCCTCACCCAGGGGGGCAGGATGCCCACCACTACTACCACCCTCACCCAGGGGGCAGGATGCCCACCACTACTACCACCCTTAGCCAGGGGGCTGGATGCCTACCACTACTACCACCCTTAGCCAGGGGGCAGGATGCCCACCACTACTACCACCCTCACCCAGGGGGGCAGGATGCCCACCACTACTACCACCCTCAGCCAGGGGGCAGGAAGCCTACCACTACTACCACCCTTAGCCAGGGGGCTGGATGCCTACCACTACTACCACCCCCACTCATAGGATGGACAATGCATGACACAACAAGCACACCACAACCTAGGGAATGCAAGATTAAGACATCCCCCACCACCATGACAAGCGTGTGAGCAGGCTGTGTCAAATGCCTACAACACCGAACATGACATTGAACATACAATGTGACCCCTAGCACATGTGCCACACATATATGTGTGTGGCACCCACAATGCAAGCAGCCCATGACCATTGTGGCAATGGGGCCTAAACCCCCATCATCACAGTGACCAAAAGGCAAGTGTGGGGTCCATAGCTGAAGCACATTTTGACCATTGTGGCAATGGGGTCTACACCCTCATCATCACAGTGACCAAAAGGTAATTGTTGACAAAGAAAGAGCTGCAACTGCCAAACTGCATGGATCATTCCTGGTCACAGAACCAAAAACTCATCTGTGGCAAAGTAGTGTATGTGTCCCATTGCAACATAAATTGGGGGAGCCAAATACTGCAGTGCAAATGAAACATTCCCTTGGCCATGTGCAGACAAACAACACCCATGGGGGCTGAGACCGTCAACAGTCATCAATAACACAATGACAGAAGTGACCATCAGAATGCAGACCCACATATTTGCACCAATGGGCACACAAATGCAGATACCCTGTGGAGACAGCAGATGTGAGGTGAACAGATACCATACCATGGCAGCAATGGGACACACAAACCATGATCACTGTGCTGACCGATGACCTAGGAGTCCCAGGGACAGCAGGGGAAACACACCAAACAACATACAGCCAATGGCACACCCAAGATATGCCAATGCAGTGGTGCAGATGCACAAACACAAACAGGCAGACCAACACTGTCATCATACACAGCAGGTGAGGGGTGGGGGTGCCAGTGTCCCCAGGCAACAACACAACACATGAGGAGAGCTGAATACCAATCATACAGATGTGCATACACTGCCACACTAAGGTAACTCATGGATCCAAATCCCCTATGTGGGCAAGCAGGCATTGACAGGTGAGAGGGAGCACAAAACACACATGTCACACAGGCACGTAGGAACAACAACTGACACAGCAAGTCACAGACACACCACAGCACCACCCCCAGGGCCCCCACAATGTGGTGACCCTGGGCTGAAGAAAAATACCACTGTGATGACAAAGCTAAATGTCGTTCACACTGTGAACCACAGTCAGGTGTCCTGAGCAACTAACTACCATCACACCTACACAAGCACAAATCAATCAGCATGGCCAGTAAGCCAAGGCCAACATGGAGGCAGGGGACTAGCCGGGCAACAACTCTCATCTGCACACACTCAAGACCACACCCTCGACCTCCAACAATGTGCAGCAGTGAAGTACACATGCACTGGTGACATTGCACATGCACCCATTACTATTCCAGGGTGGTGGGTGGGAACCAAGGTGTAGAAACACATCACACATGGACACTCAACAAGACTCCTGAATGTCTGACACACTGCACACTACGCTGTACATGGACATGACGGCAATACCACACCGACCAATGGGATCCCAGCCACAGTCACACACCAATGAAGAAGCCAAGGTCACCCACAAAGAACACACATAGACAACAACCAACATTGCAGCCCGGACCCTAAGGAGTGCCAGCAGTCACACACACAACGTGTCACAATCACTGAAAGATAACACAAACTGGAAATCACATGACAGGGGCAAACAACAAGTGCCAAAGGGAAACCTGACTGTGACCCATCTGCGTCAGCACACAAACTCTGCCCTGACAGCAAACACACCTATGGGTGACACCCTGATGACCAGTAATGTGCCATGCACCCACATCACAGAGAACACAGGGAGAAGACTTTGGGGGAACATAGCTCAAGTCAGCAAGCATCACAAACAGGTACAACACTAGGGATCACAGCATGCGCAGATGAATGGAAGTGAACACACAGACATGCACATACAACACACACCTTGGGCGCAGGCAATGTCACACGTGTACACACTGCCATGAGGGGACTCCACTCCTGTGTGAGGAAAGCTGTGCCATATGTTGCCTCAGTAGGGCCCCATCATGTCAGCTGAGCACTTGGTCACACAATCAACAATTAGCACCAAATGAGGGCTCCCATCACATCAGCCTGGTCATGGATGTGCCAACGGAATCATCAGCACAGATCCAACACACTTGTATAGCAATGTTGCACTGACTACACGGATGAGTCCCTCCCCATTGATGCCCAAACCTGCATGTCCACTGGAGATGGCAACACGGTCAGGGAAGTAGACAAATGCAACGATGGCAGGCACAACAGATGTGCAGGGGTGGAAGCCACAGATATGAAATTGCCAATGTAAGTAGGAAACCCATTGCCAAATACTGAACACATGACACCCTCAGATGCTGCTATTGATGACATGGATACACCACATGATAGGACACATTCCCCTGGACCACATGGGTTCCTGCACAGTAACACTTCATAATCATGAGACCAGATATCACCATCACTGCAGCAAGGGCATGGTTAGCTGCACCAACAACATGTACATCTGAAGCATGAGCACTAGAGAAAAGAAAGTTGCTTTATTCAGCATATGTGTTGAGGCCATAACGAAGTCCTGAAAAAAGAGCAAAGGCCAATGGCCAGTCCATTGTCAAAGTTCAAACAGGGTGACACTGGCAGATGTCACCCTACGCATGCCTGCACAATACCAGGGACAATCCACTAGGAGGGGCAACCGGGGGGCAGGCCAGGCACCGCAGGGACAGGATCAGGGCTCACCAGGGGGAGTCAGGGAAGGGGTGGTGGGTGCTGGAGAGCCACTGACAACTGCAGTGGAGGTGTCTGACATGGTGTGTGCCGGCACAACTGGGGGCATGACACAGATGTCGTGGGTGCCGGCACAACTGCAGTGGACCCTGCAGATGGGGTGGACAGGTCCGCCACTGCAGTGCCCAAGTCAGACAGGGCGGTAGTGGACTCCACTGCAGTGCCTACCTCCAGGGGAGGAGAATGGGGAACAGGCAAGGTGGGTTGGACAGAGGGGGGACACCCTCACCACATCAGTGGCACAGACAAGCGCAGCGGGGGGTGTGGTGCTGGGAGAGCAAGTGGCAGGGGAGAAGGCCGGAGCATCTTGGGGATGGTATATCTGTGGGTGGGGGAACCTGGGGCAGGGTGTGGTGGGGGCACCTGTGCAGTGGGGGCCTGAGGGATGGAGGACGGAGACCTTGTGCCTGAGCTGCAGGGCGGTGGCGGGGTCTTGCTCTTAGCACTCCGGGGGACTTGCGGGTGGGGGCCTCAGTCCGTCTGCGCCTGGGGAGGGTGTCCGGGGGCGAGGGGCACTCTGCTCCGTGTGGGTGGGCTTCCTCTTCCCCGGGATGCTGGAGCAGCTTCATCGGTGGGGAAGAGGCCGAGGTCACAGAGGAAGAGCTGCTGTGACTTTGGGGTTGCAGGTGAGGCAAGGGAGGGTGCTTTGGAGGGAGAGGGAACTGAGGACTGCGCAGTGCATGTGGATGCGTGTGTGTGTTCCAGGGCCCCATCCCCTGTGAGTCTGGCTTCAGTCCCCTGAATGTGCGTGCGTGTGCGTTTTGTCATTGGCGTGTGTGTCAGTGTGCTGGATGTGTGTGTGCTGGTGTGTGCCAGTGTGTGTGTGCCTGGGATGGGTAAGGTGCTGGGGAGTGTGGATGGAGCAGAGGCAGGAGGGGTGAGGGACCGTTTGAGGAGGGACACTGCTGCCGTCAGGGAGGAGTCCATGGACCTATTGCCCCTCTGTAGGTCAGACATGCCCGATGAGATGCCCTCCATGAACGACACCAGCTGAGTCAACAGCGCGGTGTGCGCATGGAGGACACTCAGCATGGCTGTCTGCCCTACATGGAGCTGGCGAAGGAGGTACACAGACTCCTCACTCAGGGCAGCAGGGGACACAGGGGCAGGGGGTGCGGTGCCTGGCCCAAAGGAGACACGCTCCCGGACATGGGAGCCTCCACGGACCTGGGGAATGGGAGCCGATGGGAGGGCGGTGGTGGTGCTGGTGGTGGCGGGGACAGCAACACTAGCTGGGGTGTGGTGGCTGCTGACACCCGCCTCCACAAGGGAGTCATCCTCCGAGTTGCTCTGGTCCTCAGCTGAGGTGGATGCTGCTGAGGACTCCTCGGTGTGGCTCCCCTCGCCCTCCGTGCCACTGGGTCCCTCCGACCACTCCTCGGCTGCTGACCCAGTCTGGCTCTCCGGCTCCTCCTGGTCCGTGGAGCTGTCCCCTTCCGTGGCCGTGGATGTATCTGCAAACAATGGGGAAACAGACAGACATCAGTCACCTGCACATAACGCACACACCACTGTGAGCACAGCACATCACAGAGCAAGCCCTGGCATCATTAGTTGTACATTGCTAAAAGTGCACTAATTGAACAGGAGAAGTCAATTGTCAGTCTGATGCCAAGCATGGCACTCACATCCCACATGGCCTTGCACCCATCTGTCTGGTGTCTGTTGGATTGCAACACCCCAGTGTTGACACATGCACCAAGTACACAGTAGTTGGACAGTGCAGAGGACACGGTGTGGACACATCACAGCTCTTGCCACTGAGTCAGTACAGGTTTACGGATGTAAGGGATGCCCAGAGTCAAATAGGAAATGCATGTGATGCATACCAGCGACAGACACCATGATGCACCCATGTCCTGATAGCCAGCGCCACTATGGTGTGCATGTAGCACATGTCACTCCCCTGCAGGATCACCAATCAGTAGACACATGCCATGGCGGAGGCATGACTGCAAAGTCATACATCACTGTCTCAGTGATGTATGACTTTGCAGCCAGACAACAACACTCTGCACTGTGTCACAATAGTAGGTCATGGGGAATGCAAGTCCTGGAGCTGCACAAGTGCACATGTACATCCCCCCACAACACATCCTCTTAACCCTCATCTGTCCAGGTCATACCTATTGGACATATGGGAGACCTGTGACACTACCCTCTGAACCTGAGCCCCTCACACTCTGCTGTGCATGGGGAACAGCTACCTGAACTTCACATTTACATGCCCCAGTCTGCATGGGCAGCTGATCAGACACCTATGTGTCACACAAGTATCGTCTCCTATGGTCACATCTCCAGTGGCATGCTGAGCCCCTACCAAGAAACTCCACAGCAGTCCTGGCGACTAATCCACAGCACACTGACACAGAGGCAGACACCTGAGGGGCAAATCACTGTGCACAATGTGTCCACTGATACACGGGAGTGGGAGTACAGAGTGTATTGTATGGCCTGGAGTAGGCATGACTGTCCAGCCCCACATTAATGAGGGATGAGCCCTGGACTGTAGGCAGCTGGCTAAGTATGTGTGACACACGTCATATACATACTCCTGGGGCCCAAACATTGTTCCCACCCGCAGCATGGGTGTGTGCCAGGTACCCCAGCCACATGTGGTGGATCAGCTCAGCAATTGGACCACAGATCAAAGTAACACGCTGAATACATGTCAGAATACAGGCATTGTGTAAGCAATGGACCCACCCATGATGCCCACCACAGAGTCAGGGAAACAGATGCTGTCTCCCACCTTGAGTCAAGCAAACTGCAAGGACACAGTCCTAAGTGACAGGATTCCCTGCATGTAAGGGCCACACCTGGGTATCAGATGAGGAGTGGGCAGTGCACAATAGAGGGACATGGCTCCTGGACAACATGACTGCTGTACTGTGGCAGTTCAACCTGGCCCGAGGAGGGCACATAACATGTTAGACAGAGTACACAGTGCAGTCTTTGACTCACCCCCTCCTTGCTGCTCTCTGGCCTTCAGCTGCCCATCCAGGTCTGGAAAGACCACCGCCAGGATCCTGAGCATGTGGGGGTCAGGGTCCGTGTTCCGCCCCTCCTGCGAGGAGGCGACAGCTTCAGCTGGACCCGTGCAATCCTCCGGGTCCAGCCCCGAAGGTCCTGCCACCTCTTTTGGCAGTTGCGGATCCGGCGCTTGTAGACCCCCACGGACCGGACAGCCCGGACGATGTCCTTCCAGATCTCATGCTTCCGATGGGCAGAAGCCTGTCAGGATGACAAAGTGATAAGGACATTACTACACATGCAACATATCCGTGCATGACACAGTTGCATATACATGTCGCAATCACAGGGGCACATGGTGTACCCAGGCAGTGCACGGCTGCCCATGGACAGTTTTCCAGAAGTCACTACATGGTATCATAGCATGGGGAGTAAAACCCTGTTCAGAAGCACTGTCACTGCACCATACCTGTCCAGTGCAAGTCACTACACACTATGGGGGTGACAACTACTCAGTGAGCCTGCTAGCCAGTGGTGTGCTGACTCTCAGCCTTGCTAGTCAGACAAAATGCACATTCAGAAAGGCAGTGCACAGAACACTCACCTGCTCCCCTGGTGTCCCATACAGCTTGCTGTACTGTGGAAGTAGGCTGTCCAGCAGGGCCTGGTTCTCTTCAAGGCTGAAGGCTGGGGCTCTCTCCACAGTACGTGCCATTGCAGGGTCCAGAGGGGCAGAGACAGCAGCAGTGCAGTGGCAGATGTCGTCCTGGAGCATGTAGTGCAGGCAAGTGGGCTCTCAGGGGAACATGCAGCAATATATATGTGCTGGAGAGGCAGATACTGTCCCTTGTGTCCAAAGTGATAGGTCCAAGTCGTTTGCATCTTCTGAATCTGGCCAATCCATGGAATAGCAGCACCAAAACACGCCCACAGCATCCTTCAAAATTTCAACTTCATGACATACATGATTTTGCAACATTGTTGTGGGTGACCAACTGATTTTCCAGCAACCGACTCGTTCGAATATTCGAAAACGCGTCCGTTGCCAGGCAAGCCCATTGTCAATGGGTGCGCACCGATCGGTCCATTGAGGTACAACGCGCACAGGGGTACAACGCGTACCCGCACACATTGAATGCAATGGGCCGGCCGGAGGCACCGATCGGTCCATTGCAGTACAACGCGCACAGGGGTACCACGCGTACCCGCACACATTGAAAGCAATGGGCCGGCCGGAGGCACCGATCGGTCCATTGCAGTACAACGCGCACAGGGGTACCACGCGTACCCGCACACATTGAAAGCAATGGGCCGGCCGGAGGCACCGATCGGTCCATTGCAGTACAACGCGCACAGGGGTACCACGCGTACCCGCACACATTGAAAGCAATGGGCCGGCCGGAGGCACCGATCGGTCCATTGCTGTTCAACGCATCACTGTACATGTGACTGGCATATGTCAGCATGCCTGTCTCAGATGGACATATGCCAGCCACAGATAGCTCCCAGGGAGTGAGGGGCACACCTACATCACGACAGCCTGTCCACACCTTATCATGAAGGCATGTAAGGCTGCATTTCCTATTGTGTGTATGTTGGTGTACATGTTGTCCTGTGGGTGTCACCTGTGGGCAGCCACCCCCAGGCTGTGCACGTGTTCATGGGGACAGGATCCTGGGTGTTACGTGTACGTGACCACTGTGATGTGCAACTGTTCATATCTGTGCATGTGCCATGGTCACATTTCACAGTGGTGTTTGTGTATGTCATGTCACATACCCCGTGAGTCCCATGTGGGACGGTATGTTTGAGCCAGGGTGTCCCAGTGGCACAATAGTGATGGCCCTCCACAGTCTTTGTGCATGTAGTGTTTACAATGTCTCTGATTTCATGTGCACAATGGGAGACAGTCTCCACATCCACGTTGTGTGTGCATGGACTCTGATGTTGTGCGTGTGTGTCACAGACGTCCATGGCTCTCCTGCCATGGCAAGTGTGGCCACTACCTGTGGGGGTCATGTTTGTTTTGTTGTGGTGTACACATGATACTCCAGGTGATGCCAGTGTCCATGTGGCATTACAGGGTCCCTGGGAATGTGCCTGTCGTTGAGCTGTGGTGCCTGGGGCACATCTGTCCTCACATGTCACTGGGGGGTGACTGTGACACAGCATCATGATATCCAATGGGCCAACCTGGGCCAAATTGATGCCACCTGTAGGACCGTGTTGACAGATGTTGGCCATGTATGTACCATACATGTCGTTCCGGTACTGCACACTTCATGTAGTTGTGCCTCATGATGATGTATGTTGGGATCTTGAGTGTGTTCAATGCCGCATATGTGGGGTGACTGACGATCTTGCTTACTTCTCCTCTGCACTGCAGGGCTCCTGCTGTCCATCGGCCATTCCCAGACCTGGCAACGATGGTGGAACGGGACAGCATCCGACGGTACCGCTTCACCAGGCAGCTGATTGAGGATTTTGCAGTGCAGTTGTCCCCACATTTGCAGCCTGGCCGGCCGTATCCTACAGCGCTGACCCCCAAGGTGAAGGTGATGGCAGCCCTACACTTCTTTGCCACCGGTACCTTCCAACATACTGTGGCGTCTGCTGGTGGGATGTCACAGACCATGTTCAGCCGTGTGCTCCGCGATTTCTTGGCGGCAATGTTGCTCTTCCTGAACCGGTACATCTATTTCCCTAGACTGCGACGACTCACTGACGTGAAGAGTGACTTTTATGCCCTGGGGAGGATGCCGCATGTCATTGGCTCCATTGATGGGACACATGTGGCTTTGGTACCACCACAGGCCCAGGAGCAGGCCTACAGGAACCGCAAGCACTACCACTCGGTCAATGCACTGGTGGTGTGTCTTGCAGACATGACCATCACACACGTGTGTGCCCGTTTCCCTGGTTCAGCACACGATGCCTTTGTGATGAGGAGTAGTCGCATCCCCAGGTTGATGGCACAGATGCAGAACCAGCGTGCCTGGCTTGTCGGTGTGTACTGACTTTGTGCCATTGTGTGTGATCTGATCTGTAGTATTCCGCCCACTTTTCCAAGTCAGCTGATGTGCACTTGTCTGTCCGTAGGTGACTCGGGATACCCCAACATGCCGTGGTTGCTGACACCCCTCAGGAACCCTGTGACACCTGCCCAGATGCGCTACAATGAGGCACATGGTCGGACCAGGAGAGTGATTGAGCGGACCTTTGGTCTCCTGAAGAGCCGCTTCCGCTGCCTGGACAAGACCGGAGGGTCCCTCCCATATGCCCCTGCGAAAGTGTGCAAGATTATCATCGTCTGCTGCATGCTCCACAACCTGGCAGTGCGGAAGGAGTTGCCTCTCATCCAGGATGACGATGACCAACATCCGCCACCTGTGGAGGATCCTGGCCTGGACCACGATGCCAGTGACGATGATGATGATGATGGTGATGGTGATGTCCGCACACAGCTCATCACCAACTTCTTTAGCTGAATGTGAGTATCCTGAGGTGTCATGTGAATGATGTGAGTTGGCATGATGTGTGGGTGGTGCTCTGGTGCTGTTGGAGTGTGTCCATGGGCTACTTGACAGGATGTGTGTTGCGATGTGTGGTGACAGGTGGGCTGTACTCCCCAACAGTGTTGACATGCTAACTTGGTTCTGGGTGGGTATCTTGTAACATGTATTGTGCATGAGTTTTGCTGTTCTGTCCTGTACTGCATTGCTTTTGACTGTGTGTCATTTCTGTCCTTCACAGGGTACTTTCAGATTCGTTTGGTCAACTGTGTCCACCGACGACGTGATTGCACATCCAGGCTGGTAGCTGTTGTGTCCCTACAGGTGATGTGCGCCACACCCATGGACTTCCTTCTGTCTACAGTTGTTGACTGTGTGCCCGCTACCAGGTGGGGTTACCTTGCATCTGTAGTGGTTACGGCATGTTGCTACTGTGTAATAAACCTGTGCTTCACTTAGTGATGTGCGTTGTCTGTGGTCACACATTTGACTGCCATTTGCTTACTGCACCTGTGGGCTACTTGACTACAACTGGGAATGGGTGTGGTGTCTGTGCATTGCACCGTCTTCCCTGGCAACATCAGTGTAGGCAATGAGTCAGATGGCCTAGGTGTGTATGTGTTGTGTAGCCCTGGTGGTGTGTCTCCCTCATATGTGTCACGTTGCCTGTACTCACATGCCTGTGTTGTCCTTGCTGTTGCAGTTCGCATACACTGTGTAATTTTGCAGTTCATCATCCCCATAACAGCACCCACGTTGGAATCACGACAGAGGCAAGTATGGTGTATTAGTGTGTTTATTGTGATAATAGTGCATAGGATGGATTGTGCTGTACATGAATCTTGCAATCCCAAGTTCCTAGATGAATAGAAAGTCCAGGTAGACAGGATCCCCAGTATCGGGGCCACAGTTGTCTGACACATTGTTCCAACTTGTACTCCCCATGCAATGTGTGGGAGTAGTGTTGCCATCAACAGGGTGAACAGTCTGTGCACAAAGGCGAAAATCCAGAACAGGTTCAGGCTTCCTGGGAGTTGCGCTTGGCCATCAGCCTCTCACTTTCCCCTCCTCGGACGACCCCTCTTCTTGGGGGGGCCCTCTAGTGCAGGCTGCTGCGGTGCAGGGGACTCTCCGCCAGAGTCCTCCTCCCTCCCTGTGGCAGTTGCAGTTTGTTCGGTACCAGATGTTGTTGGCACACAGGGAGGTGTGGACTGGTTGCTGTTCATCTGGCGGAGGCATTGTAAAATGTCCCTGTGCACCGCCGTCATCTCATGTAGTACATCCCACTTGGACTCCACGCGGGTCATGTGGGAGTCCACACGTGACATGTGGGAGTCCACACGTGACATGTGTGACTCCACGTGGGACATGTGGGAGTCCAAGCGGGCATGATGGGCAGCCTGCTGCTGTTTGATGTCTCTGAGGAGCCCCACTACCTGGCTGAGCTCTCCGGTGCTGGACTGGTACGCATCAGCTATGCGTACCAGTTGTGGGTCTTCATGCACACCAGCAACGTCTGCAAGCAGCGACCTCTGTCTCCCACCCCTCCCACCACCCCTGCTGACATGTGCAGTGTGTGCAGTTGCACGCACAGATAACCCTGGTCCACCTTGGGGGTTGGTGGTGGTGGTGGTGTCCATGGCCCCAGGTTGGTCCAGGGTCACTGCGCTGGTGTTGTTCCTTATTCTGTCCATGTCGGCAGGGATGGTATTCGTGGTGACAGTCGTTGGAGGGGTGGGTGCAGGGGGTGCAGCTGGTGGACCTGCTGGTGCTGCAGCTGGTGGTCCTGCTGGTGCAGCATGTTGACTTGCACCGGATGTGCCAGGTTGTTCTTCATCGTCCGAGGAGGACAGAGGCTGTACGACGCCAGTGAGCTCGGCATCCTCTTGAGCCTGGGACTGGGACTCCTCAGCGTCTGCTGCTGTGTCCCTATCATCACCTGTTTTTGGGAGACACAAACAATGTATGTCATGTTTCTGCAGGCATCAGTGGTTGACACACCTGACAGTTGTGACTGTTCCTCGGGGTGCGGGCCTGTACATTGTATTGTCCTAAGTCGTCACAGTCAGGGGTTGATATTGGTGTGGCACATTGTCCTGCATTATTTGGGCATTTCTATGTATTCTCTGGGGTGTGAACATGGTCTGCATTGATTGTGTTTGGTTGACAGCCAGACCTCCTTCCCACCCACCCACCCACCCAGTCAGTTATCCCACCATGGAACGTGCTTGCATTGCAGGGAGTGTAAGTTGTCTCTCAGGATGTCAGTCAGTGGTGTCCTGCTGTTTGTTGGTGCACAGTTGGCAGCAGGGCCTTGTGCTCCCCACAGCAGTAGCCAGTGTCAGCCATCTTGTGAGTCCTTCTCCACTCCCTGTGATGTGAGCATGGTTCAGGGTGGTGTTGATGGGACAGTTGTGGGGGTGAGCTATGTCTGTGACTGTGACTCCCATCATGCTATTGCCTCCACCCCACTTCCCAGCATTCCCATACTTACTTGCTTTTGTGGGGAGTTCAGTGTGTGTGGGTGTGAGGGCAATGGCAAGATGGCTGACAGTGGTGTCCTGCTGTTGGTTGGTGTGCAGTTCCCAGCATGCCCTTGTGCTCCCCACAGCAGTAGCCAGTGTCAGCCATCTTGTGAGTCCTTCTCCACTCCCTGTGATGTGAGCATGGTTCAGGGTGGTGTTGATGGGACAGTTGTGAGGCTGAGCAATGTCTGTGACTACGACTCCCATCATGCTATTGCCTCCACCCCCTTCACAGCATGCCCATGCTTCCTTCCTTTGACTCTGCTTCCCTGTGGGGTGGGCTGGCTGTGCTGACAGGATGGCTGGGAGTGTTGTCCTGGCAGTTGTTTGGCTAAGAGTCCCAAGAGTGTCCCTGTGCTTCACACAACATAACCTAGGGTGGTGGTGCTTTGTGGGATCTTGTGTTAGGATGGAGGGCATTGCATTCTACCAGGTGGGTACTGTGGAGTTTGTGTTGGGGGGGTGTGAGGGGAGGTGCTGGTGACTATGGTCAGTGCTGCAAGTCCCCCTTCCCACCCAGCCAGCCAGATATCCCACCATGGAACGTGCTTGCATTGCAGGGAGTGTAAGTTGTCTCTCAGGATGTCAGTCAGTGGTGTCCTGCTGTTTGTTGGTGCACAGTTGGCAGCAGGGCCTTGTGCTCCCCACAGCAGTAGCCAGTGTCAGCCATCTTGTGAGTCCTTCTCCACTCCCTGTGATGTGCGCATGGTTCAGGGTGGTGTTGATGGGACAGTTGGGGGGGGCAATATGTGTGACTGCGACTCCCATGATGCTATTGGCTACACTGACTTGGCCAGCATACACAGAATTCCTTCCTTTGAGTGGTCTTCACTGTGTGTTGGTGTTGTTGTGGTGGCTACATGTGTGGATGTGTGTGTTAGTTCTATTTGTGCCACTGCCTAGCTGTAGTTGTGGTTGTGTTTGTACATGTGTTGGCACAGTTGGATGTGACTTTTTTGATGGCATGTGTTGTGTTTATCTGACTGACATACACATTTTGGGATGATTCTGTTCTAGTTGCTGTGTAATTGCTATGAGTGCATGGTTTGACTCTCCCCTTGACAGTGATGTGTGTGTTTTGTGGCAGTTTATTGTGTACATTTGTTGTGTACTCACCAGGCTCTGGGATGTTCTCTAGTCCATATACGCTCACTGGCGGAAGGATGGCCCGCACCTTCTCCTCCCAGGGCCTGAGGTATATTGGCTTGGCAGGAGGGCCACTGCCGGTGTGTTGGCTGTTGATGTAGTCTATCTTCAGCAGGTCCCGTACCCTCCTGCGCACGTCATACCACCTGTTCTGGATGTCGGTCTTTGTGCGCCGACATGGTGATTGTGCGTTCACCCTGTTGATGATCCTCTCCCACATCTTGGTTTTCTGCGACATGGGGGTCTGTTGGACCAATGTGCCAAACAGCTGTGGCTCCACCCTGAGGATCTCGTCTACCAGGACTTCCAATTCACAATCTAGGAACTTGGGATTCTTCTTGGGGGGCATGGTGATGGTTGGTGATGGTGGGTGATGTGTGTGTTGGTGTGCAGGTGAGGGTGTGTGGGTGTGTGTTGTGCTGGGTGTATGTGAGGTAGGTATTTGTTGGTGTGCTGCTGGTGTGTGGCTTGTGTGAGGGATGAGCTGTGGGTGTGTGGTTGCTTTCTCTTGGGTGCTGGTAGTGGAATGGCATTTGCAAAGGCTCATGGTAGTGATTTGTGTCCTTTATATAGGTGGAGTTGTGGGTGTGTCTTTGTTCTCTGTCCCCACCCCCCCAGTATTTATTGGCTTGGTAATTGCTTGTTTGGCCTTTTTTGGTTGATTTTTCCTTTGTGCTGTTTGTGTATGTTGGAAACGTTCTTGTGACCGAGTCGGACCGTGCATTGGTCTCGTACGGTGTTTTCCGTTTCGTTCACGCTGTGTTTGTGCAGTTTTGTATGCTGCGTACGCGTCGGTCGCGGTGTATTGTGTTGCTTCGGCTCGGTTTTGTATGCGTGTCGGTCGTACGGCTTGTCCTCCGTCCGACTCGGTCGTGTTTTTCGCGCCTTGCATCGTACTTTGCGGGTTGGAGTTGGCGGGTACGATTCGGTCGGATTTGTTCCGGGTGCGTGTCGGTCGGTTGGATTCGCGTGTTTTTCCGGCCGGATTGCTATTTTCCGAGCGGCTCGGTCGGTCGGCTTGGTTTCCTGACGTGTCGGTCGGATTTATCGCGGCTTGCATCGTACTTGGCGTGTCGGGCGCCACTGGTACGTGTCGGTCGGTATTTTTACCGGATCCGAGTCGGTCGGTGCTTTTTCCGGCCCGAATCGGAATCGGCCCCTTAATGTCGCATTTTGCCATCATGGCTCCCTTCCCCACTGTCGCCACTAACTCCCTGGCCACGTCCACTGATGAATAAGAAACTGATGTCAATTTGTCCGCTATGAAATCGTTAACCGACGACCCCTCTGGCCAGGAGAGGTGTTGTATCAGCCTGAACTGCCCTGGTTCTTTCTTTGGCACGATCCCTATGGGAGAAATAATCAGATCCTTGATGGGGCAGGTTGAAAATGGGCCTGCCCTGCGCCCTTCCTCTACCTCTTTAAACAGTTTGTCTCTCACTACCTCTCTGTGTGTTTTAGCTGATTTCTAATTCTCGGCCCACCTGGCGAACCGAGGCCCATCATAGCCTAGTCGAAAACCTTCTCGGAAACCTACTCTCAATAACTGTGCATCTTCCGAGAGTGGATAGGCTGCCAAAAACTGCTCTAAACATGCCTGTCTAATGGGTGTATGAGCCTTTCTCCATATTCCCCTGCGCTCCTCTGCCACCCCTATTCCCGGCATTCTGCTGAGCCCCTTGGTTAAACTGCTGTCCCTGTCCGCTGAAGCCCGGCCCGTAGCATTGCACCAATGGGCGCCTGCCTGAGCACTTCGAGCATTCGTATCTGAACTTGCAGTACTCCCTGGAACATGTACCCTTGTTGAAATCCCAACATGCCCCTTGCTTGTTTCCTGTGCCTTTAGCTGTGTATCCCACCCCTCCTTGGGTGGGGCGGATCTGAAAGGGGCGGTAAACCAGTGGCAGGCCGCTGGCCGTATACGTCGTCTTCCCAAACTTCACTGCTCCCATTGTCTATTGATAAAGATCTGAATCTATCTCCCCCCACTTAGCCTTTGTGTCCTATGCAAGCCTAGCCCTGAACTCCTCATCATAATGTGACCAAGCGTATCGCCCGTATGTCAGTTGTGCTCTTCTGATCACGTCCATGTATTTGAAAAGGGCAACGGATCTATCCGGGTATTTTTCGCAGTATACGCTTGCGAATATCAAGAAGGCCGCCGACCAATTTTCAATGGTCATGGGCACCTGGGGCCTCTTAGCCAGTTCTAGCTCTTCCTCCTTCGACCCTTCTTTGGCCCTCAGTTCCCTATGTATCAGTTTCAATATATCTACATATTCTCCTTTCCAAATGTTCTCTTTCGTCGATAACATAAGGTGTGCTCCCAGCGGCTTGGTCACTCCCATGTATGGTAGGAGCTGAAGCTGAATTTCGTGGCTCTCCTTAGTCCCGTCTGCCTGTGCCCCCTGTTCGCCCTTGTCCTCTGTAGCTGTCACCTTTCTAGACCCATCCGCCTGCTATTCCCCCTGCCCACTTGCCGTCGCCCTCGCCTTCTTCTCGTCCCCGACTAAATCAATGGACTCAGGACCTACTCCAGTATCCTTGACGTATAACCCCCTCCGCAGGCGCACCTCCCCGTCTCCACCCCCCCGTGCATCCGTCCCCACTGACATTCTCCCTTTTTCGCCACTAAACATGCGTGCCTCTTTCTCGCCCTTACCTGGCGTCAAGGTCGGCGTCCTCACCGGATCCCGCTGCCTAACCAGTCGTGCAGGAGGTGGCACCACGCTATTTGTACCAGTACGTCGTTCTTCCCGGTCCATCTGTAACACACTAGGCACAGCATTATTCAAGCCCCCCGCCTCCCTCCTGTTCCTCCTCATCATCTAGGATTTCCCCTTCTTCAACGCTATCCTCGCCATAGTCCAGTTGCAAATGTCCCCCTGCCCATGACTCCCGCATGCGTGACTGTGCCGCTTCCCTTCCGCTGCGTATGAATTCCTCCAAGCCCAAACCTGTACCAAACTGGCCTGGCCTCAATCCTTCATCCCTAACCCGTTGTGGTTGCCCAGAGCGCTGCGCTACCACCCCTGAGGCCGCATCGACCCACCGGGGTTTTGGCACCACTGCTCGCGCCTCCATGCTCCAGCTCGCCGTATCCTGTAGGCCCCTCGCCGGGGTCTGGCTGCCCGCTCATGACAATGCCCACCCATCAGATCGGCGCCGCGGAGCCACATGGGACTCACCCGAATTCATGGCCTGTTATCCCAGCAAATGAAAAGTAAGGTCCGATGTGTCGGGGTTAATGCCTTCACCTGCTCCTGGCAACCCTGGACACCACTGCCAATAACCCCCCTCTCGCCCGTCAACTGAGATGTCCCTCGCCCCCTCAGCCTGTTTTGCTACCCTCATCCTCTTCCTGCCCAACCCACCCGTGTCCCCCGCCATGCCGGGGATCCCCCCGGGCCCTCCTTCCGGCACAAATATACCGCAGTCGGGGCCCAGCGCCCCTCGCCTGTGCACCCCCTCCCTCCCCCTCCTGCTCCTCCCCCTCACTCCACTCTAAAATGTCCACCAGCCTGGCTGATGCGTATCCCAACCCCCCCTCCCTTCTTAGCTGGGGGCCTCCTCTCAGTGTCCCCTCCGCCCCCCCAGTACAGAGGGGATTCTGTCCTTTGCCCAACCCCCCTCCTCAGACCACCTCTGCCTAAGCCCCGCAGGGGCCCTTTCCAACCACTCTCCTAATTCAAGGGACGGCATCTGTCCCCACCTGACCCCACCTTGCGCCCCCCTTGGTTGCTGATCCCGGCTGCCTGGTCCCTCTCCCCACTCTCCTCCCTCCAGGGGCTGCTCCACGAGGTGCCCGGCCCCTCCCCCCCACTCATGTTGCCCCCAGTTGACTCCTGAGGCGCCTGGCCCGAGGATCGACATCAGCCCCCGGTCCCCCTGCTGGTAACTCCCTGGTGCCACCTTCTTGCCCACCCTGATTCCGCTCTGGCGTATGGCCACCTCCTCCCCCTCCCTTCCTCTGCCTGGGCGTGCGCGCGCGGCCCCCGCATCCGCCGCAACCTTCCGTGCCTGTATTACGGCCCTGCCCGCTCCTGCCAAGAATTCAAGAGCGGAACGCCGAGGGGCGCCCCGCCCCCCTGCTGCTTCTTCCCTCGTGCGGCCGCGCTGGTAATGCAGCCACACACACTCACCGGTTTCTTGTGTCCCGCTTTCCGGGCCCGCGGCGGCGAACATGCCAATACCGCCGCGGCAACCCCTTCCGACGCCCGCCGCGCGGGCCTCACAGCGGTGTCCGCCCGCACCAAATCCATGCAGCCTAATTCCGCGAGCAGGCACATGGCTTCGCTGACCCTAGGATCCTCTTCCATCCTACACCTACGCTCCTACACAAACCCAGCCAAAGGCAGAAAGCTAGAAAAAACTTTTAACCCACGCACCCAGCTGCCCCAAACCGGCCTCCGTGTCACCTTACTAAAATGGTGACACGGCACCCTAAAATGGCCGGTTTTAACTCCTCTAGCCCAAGTGGAGCCCAACGAGCCCAATTGGGCTCTGGGCTGCACCAAGGCCCAAAAAACCCGGGGGGGGCAAGCCTCCCGGTGGTCGGCCGCCCCCCCAAAGCCCTAGTCGTGATTTCCATCCTCACGTTCGTCGCACCCGCGGTGTGAGGGGCGGGGGCTCTGGTGAGCCTGCGAGGAAGAAATATATATATATACATATATATATATTTTTTTTTTATTTTTTTTTTATATATATATACATATATTTTTTTTTCTCACATGTATATATGTAATTTTCTTATAATTTTTCATATTTATATTCTTACTTAATTAGTACATTACCAATACAATGCATCCATTGCCTAATTCGTTGTAAAAGCATGTGTTATAAATGAATGCATTGTAAAAAAAAAAAAACATCCTTGATGGATGCGTTCTAATGGTAGCATACTCTTGAGAGCTATACTCACTGCTTCCCGTGGGGGACATTCAATCATATTTTGCATTCTCTGGATTTCAGTACAAAACCTGATCACTGGGGACTCGCCTCAGACTACGCTGGCTGGCCCCACACACAGCGACTGTTACCATGACCACTGTATGCCACATGTCTGTCCACTGAATATTGTGTGTCCACTTTTAGATTTTGAGTTAGAAGTAAAATACATTTTCTTAAATACAAGGGACATTTATTTATTAACAACTGTTACATATTTCACTGAGTTCTGAGTGCCCACCCTACCCCACTTGTCTGACAAGACCTGGCTCTGCTCGGCTTCGCTACCCTGAATGTCAAGTGCGAAAGGGGGTGCTTGGGGATCAGGTTTGGGCTCAAAAGTAATGCCAAGCCCGGGGACACCAGCGGTAAAAGGCCCTGCTTATTATCATCTGAGCCCAGCAGCCTCTTGGTGCCCTGGGACTCCTGAAAAAGTTTCCACGGTGGTAATTCTTGTCATCTTTTGGGCATCTAAGGGACAAATGTGCCCACCCCTGGGGTAACTTTGGCCCTGGCGAAAGGATGGTAATTCCTGGCAGACCAAGGGCGTCCATGGCACAATGACGTTCACCCTTGGCATGATGCTGGCTCCTCTATCACAAAGGTTGTAATTGTTGACATACTGTGGTATCCATGAAACAAGATGGAGAAACTAGGGCATGCCTCCCAAAATCTATTCATGTGTTAAAGTAGTACATGTGAGTACTTGATGAAAATGGCAAATTCATGTTTGGCACCAAACGTGTTTATTGATTATGAAAACATGTTTATGCAGACTGTAAAGCTTATATTTGATAACAAAATGTATATATTTTAATAAACTAACAAGACGATATTTTGGGTAAAAACTACTGTGTTATCAAAAATGTATTTAAAGCTGATATATGAGTATTAATTAGTACTGCTGTCTGACATCCTAGTCTGTAAATTAATTCATTGGGTCCAAACTGGTAAGGGCTCCATTTAGGGACAGGATGGAAAAATGAAAAATAAGTGAAATGTTGAAGTGTATATAGATGCTTTGTAAAAGTAGACGTTGGGTGATGTGCAAGTGCATTTGAGGATCTGCCTGTATCACCTACGATTTTTTTACATATTTTATGGGAAACTGCGATGAAAACTTCGGGCATTTGGGCACCTTTTTCTCAAAACTTGCTCCAGGTGAATAAAACTCTAACAGGTCTTGGGGGGGTGCTTTCTTGCACACCTTGAAAGTACTGAGACATTTCAATAGTGTTCCTTCAGATGTCATAGCCTTTTAGCAAAGTAATGTGAAAGCTGTGCTGTAAAATACACCTTTTGTCTAATTTTTCTTCTAATGTTATTGGGGAACCTACACAAGCCCCCACCACGCCCCCATAGGAAGTCGGCTCTCTTACCATGCCCACTCATTGCAATTTGAAGTTAGCATTTACACCCCACACCTTTAAAAGATCAACAGACCCTACTGGTGTTATCAGTGTTTCTGTCTTTCTGACCTTCCACTTGTAAAGGTTTTTTGAGTTTCTAATCCCTCAATGTAAGCGCTCAATAAAATACACCTTAATGAGAAATATTTTTACCACCCACAGACATTTGCTGCTCCTCCACAGCTACTAGAAAATGCATTTCTATCTTAAAATATGACCTTGAGACCAATAACCTTTAAGCTGATAAGCCTTGCTAAATGGTGTCTTAAGATATAAAATGTAAGCTCTTGTTATGCTGCAGAAAATTTGGCACGAGGCACACATTATGGAAAGATAAGCTCCTCATGTAATGCGAAGTGTTGATATAAATGCACAGCTCCACCTCTGAATGTTTTACCTAAACTGCAGTCTATTACTACAATCCACCCTACTTTGTTGTTAAGCTCGTATTTGACTGTTTCAACATGTTTGATTGTAAGCTCTTGACAACCTGCCCAGATAATGATGTTTACTCTTAAAAAATGCAAAGTGAAGTTTTAGCCAAAACCCTCATCTGATTTTTTGATTAATCTGCAAAGCTAGAATTTCTATAAAAAGTTCTTATTTAGTTGACAGGGAACATTGTTCTCTCCTCCTTTGTACATAATACTCTGTGACTTTAACTTATTATGTTTTCTATATGTGTTAGACCTGTCAGCGTTAGGGTGGTCTTCCCCTAAACTTTTTGCCTTCCTCCTCCTTTTCTGCTGATCTCATTTTTGCTGGCCTTAGGACTCTGTGCACCAGTGGCAGCTGGCACAGATCAGGGGTGGGAGGACCAAAGGGGCAGGAGGGGGCCGGGAGTGGGGGTAAAGAAAAAAACGTACTGTCTTGCCGCTCTCTTCACCGTCGTCTCCGGAACAGGAACACAGCACCCAGGAAGCAGCAAGGCTCCCCTGAGCCAATCACAGCGCTGCAATGCAGTGTTGTGATTGGTCTGAGCGCCGTGGTTCGGCGCTCAGACGGGGACTGGGGGCCTGGGCATGTTCTCCACCCAGGCTGTAATGCAGCCTGGGTGGAGAACATGCAAAGTGCGCATGGCTATTTGGCCGGCCCTAGATTTATTTATTTATTTATTTTATTTTGTGTTTTATAGAGCGCGAACTTGACCTGTTAGGGTATCAGAGCGCTTTACAGGAATCATAACAATGTACAATACGTTTGGAATCACGATAATATACAAAAGATAAAGAGGGGCAGGGTGAGGATATATAAAGGATAGCGGACACAAATGTACATTTTGCATATTATAGTTACTCGAGAACAAGTCCCCAGGTTTCTAGGAGCGGTGACTAGGTAATCCGAGGGGAGGCACTAGTCCGGAGTTGATCAGGGTCTCTGTGCTGGTAGAAGGCAACATTTAACTGAGGAATTTACCCATAAGGACGGTTTTGGCCTCCTTCTTGAAGCATGCCAGAGAAGGGATTCTTCTGATGGCGGGCGGGAGAGAGTTCCATATTCTTGGGGCGGCCCCCGAGAAGGCCCGATTGTAGGTTTTTCTTTTCCGGAAGCGTGCAGGTTGAAGCATGAGGTCTCTGGCGGATCGGGAGTTTCTGATTCCTCCGGATACCACCAATTTCTGTGCAAGGTAAGCAGGGTAGTTTGAGTATAAGGCCTTGTGTGTGATGCAGGCTAGTTTAAGCTGTATTCTAGCCTCAAGAGGAAGCCAGTTCAAAGCTTTCAGGTGTGGAGAAATGTGGTCGAATTTTCTTGAGCTGGTAAGAAGTCTGGCGGCAGTGTTGAGGCAGGCTTTTAGAGGTGCCAGGGAGACCTTAGGTAAACCCGAGAGGGTAGAGCAGCCGTATTCCAGTCTGGAGATGACAAGAGCTTGGACTGCCATTTTTAGGTCGGCAGTGTCGAGGAAGGGTTTCAGTTTCCTGAGGTAGCTCAGGTGGAATCTGGCTGATTTGGCCATCACGTTGATGTGGTCCCGCATGTTCAAATTTCTGTCCAGGGTAATTCCCAGAGATTTGGCCGAGTCCACGATGGTCGGTGGGTAATCTAAGGCTGTGATAGCCTTAATCCATGTCTGCATCTCGGGATTGGTTTTTGGGGGGGAAATTAGCAGAAATTCTGTTTTCTTTGCGTTGAGTTTGAGATGATTGGAGGCGAGCCATTGGACAGTCTCTTTCAGGGCCTCATTCAGGGAGAGAATCTCCTCGAGGGATGAGGTTTTGATGTAGATCTGGGTGTCATCAGCGTACATATGGTAGGAGATATTCGCTGTGCGTAGGTCTTCGGCAAGAGGTTCAAGGTAGAGGTTGAAGAGGGTAGGGGACAGGGTTGATCCTTGAGGGACTCCAACCATGACCGGAGATGGAGCCGATAGGTTGCCATTGATTAGGAATCTCTGTGATCGGTTTTGGAGGAAGGACCTGAACCATTCTAGAACGGAGCCATCCAATCACATTCTGAGATTGAGGCGTTCGAGTAGTTTTACATGGTTGACCGTGTCGAAGGCCGAGTTTAGGTCTAGAAGGATTAGGAGGCAAGTTTTCCCTTGGTCAAGGGCTTGGATGGCATCGTCAACTATGTGGAGCATGGTCGTTTCGGTGCTGTGGCCGGGTCTAAATCCAGATTGGAAGTCATCAAGTAGGTGGAATTTGTTGATGTGTTGACTTAGTTGCTGTTGTACACATTTCTCCAACACTTTAGCTAAGAGGGGGATGTTGGAGATAGGTCTGAAGTTGTCGGGGAGGCAGGGTCAAGCAACGGCTTTTTCAAGATGGGGAGGACTTGGCCGGCTTTGAGAGAGTCAGGAATGGATCCCTGCCGCAGAGAGGCGTTAATTATTGCGGTCCAGCTAGGAATAATGGACTGGGCGGCGGCCGCTAGGCAGTTAGGGGGGAGAGGGTCATTGAAATGGTTGATCGGGTTTAAGGTCGATAGGATTTTGGCGACGGAGTCTTCGTCATAGAGTTTGAAATCGGTCCAGAGTGCTTGATTTTTAGGTGAAGTCAGTGGGGCAGCGCCGGTGGAGGAGGCACGTCAGGAAGGAGTAGAGTGTGTGTGGCGGCACTAAGTTCGTTTCCTAAGGCTGTGGCTTTGTCAGCGAAGAAGGAGGAGAATTCCTCGGATGATATTGAAGACTTGGGGGTTTCTTTCGCGGTTTTGGCCAGTTTATTGGATTGGTGTTTGACCAGTTCGAAGAGCTTGCGGGGTCTGTTCTTAGCGTTCCCCAGTTCGGATCTGAAGAATTCTTTTTTTGAGTCCATGATATTCCTGTTGTAGGCATTTCTGGCCTGGCGGAGAAGTTTTAGATGTGCTACAGAGGGGTGCTGTCTCCAGAGTCTTTCGGATTGTCGGAGGGCTCTCCTCTCATTGTTGAGGGATCCAGTGAACCAGGGGTTCCTGTCTTTGATTTGGGTTCTCTTTAGTTTTAGAGGGGCTAAGTCATCCAGAATGTTCGATATAGTTGTAGAGTAGTGATCGTTGAGGTCACTGACCATTGTGATGTGCGAGGGGGGGGGAGGTCTGATTTGCAGCGAGCCTCCAATTCCCTGTGGTCCAGGGTTTTAGTGTCTCTGACCCAGCGTTTAGGAATCACTGGTTGCGGTGCCCTTGACTTGCGGGTGCCAGGTAGTAGGAAGGCAATGGCGTGGTGGTCAGACCAGTCGCAAGGGTCTATAGAGATAAGCTTGACTGTTGATTCCTTAGAGATGATCCAGTCAAGGGTGGCCCCTTTCGAATGGGTTGGGAGTGAGCAGGCTTGGGTCAGGGCTTGATCGGCCAAGATGTCTTTGATGGTGTTGACATGAGGATCCTTAGGGTCGTTCCAGTGCAGGTTGAAATCACCAAGGAAAATATCTTTAGCGTTGGACGAGGTCTTAGCTGTAAGGAGTTCCATCAGGTGGTCGGTGAAGGAGTCGTTCGAGCCTGGGGGGTGGTAAAAAATGTGCAAGTTGCACAGTTGGGTGGAGTTGCTGCAAATGGAAAGGGCGAGGTATTCGCAGGAGTTGGTGGAATCCGCCAGAAGTTCAGTGACAAGGAGGTTGGAGCGGTAGATGCATGCGATGCCTCCTCCTTTTTTGCTAGATTGCCTGTCCAGTCTTGCAATGTTGTAGTTGGGAGGGACTAAGAGGTCCAGGCACGGAGATGAGGAATCGTTGAGCCAGGATTCTGTTAGAATTGCTAAGTCGAAGTTTTTGTTCAGGATGAGATCAGCAATATCGGCGGCGTGCTTAAAGGCCGATCGGCAATTGATTAGGAGACCAGATAGAGAGGGATCGGCGGGAGTGTTGGGGGTCAGGGCGGACAGGAGAACTGGCGCTAGGTTGCTTTTGACTACACTTCTGTTGCGGAGGGTAGCCGATCTGTTGGGGTTGATAGTGACCGTACTGATGGCATGTTCGGTACTCATGTCTAGAGGACAAAGGGCAGCTGGGGTAGAGTTGTAGTCACGGAGGATGGCAAGGATTTCCTCTTCAGTGAGGTCTAGCGGGCTTGGGGTGTCAGGTGTAGAATTGTAGGAGAGGACGAGAGCTAGGGTTTCTTCCTCTGAGAGGTGGAGAGATTGCTTGCGAGGGCGGTGGTGTCTCTGGGATAGCGGTAGTGGGTGCTTGGGGGCTCTGTGGTGTGAGGGGGGTGGAGTTCCGCTGGGGTTTGAGGTTGGCGAAGGAGAGTTCAGCGAGGTGAAGGAGGTTCATTAGATCCAGAATGGAGATATGGATGCTCTGAGTTAATTTGGCAGCACTTGAGTGCAGGGTTTCGAAATCCATATAAGAGGGAGGCGTTAGAGGGCAGGAGGGCGATATTTCAGGATCAATACTATCGGCATGCAAAGGGGATCGGGTAGAAGGGGTGGCTCGACCTGTATCGACGGTTTTTGGAGGCAAATCTGTCTCACAGTTAGCATGGGGAGCTAGCGGGGAGGAGACCAGGGGTCTAGGGGTGAGTCTGTTGGCCAGGCTGGGATGTGTGCAAGAGGGGATAGGATGCTCTGTGTTGGAAACCCTTGGAGGGGTGGTTTGTGGGAGGCTAGGGACGCTAGGCCGGCTGGTCGGCGGGTCGGAGGGGCGGGTGTTAGTTGCCTTGCTAGTGTCGTGCACATGGTTACTGAGGACGGTAAAGAGGTCCGCAAATTTGTTAAGGTTTTTGGTTGAGGCTTGGATCAGGACAATGCCATTTTTGTAGAGGGTGATTGTGAGGTCGGCTCGCAGGGTTGCGGAGGGCGCTATTGTAAGCTTAGTACCATGAGGAATGTTCCTGGTTGCGCGTACATTGAGGGAGGTGCGCAAAGGATTTGCGCCAGGAGGAGGTTCTTCTGGAGTAGAAGATAAGGTCGTTGATGACTGTGCCATTGTCCGTGCTGTAACGCAGGTCGGAAATCAATGTCTCAGGGTGACTTTTCAGGGTGGAATGCTTGAAGGATTTTGCAGCGGTTTTGGAGAGGTTGGGAGGGTAAACCAGAGTAAAAGAGTTTTCCCCTGTAGCAGTTAGGCTGGGACTTGCCATGGTGGCTGGGAGGGGGTACTATTAGGAACGACAAGGGACAGTTAAGCAGCAGCGAGGTAGGGTCGCCACCTATCAAGGCGAGGGGGAGTTGAAGTGGGCTAACTTAGCTTAGTCTCTTCCGAGCGGGGAGGAGGGGTAGCCAAATCACGGCCAATCTGCAAGCCTTGCTGTGGTTCTTGATGGTGTCAATACTGGCTAGCCAAACATTCATGCGCACTCAGGGAGTGCAAACCACTCCTCCCCTCCTCTGCTCTGTCAGCAGAGCAGCCCCACCCCGCCTGCAAAGCTGCTGAAACAAGGAAAAAATAAAATTATAATAACTTAGAGTCATTATCATTTTATTTTTCCTTTATTTATACTGCTTAAAAGCAGTGGGGCAACGCTCCTCCGCCTTAGCGGAGGAAATGCCACTGCTGTGCACTTTACCAGTGCTAACCAGAGCTAAAGTGCTTGTGCTCCCTCCTTAAAACATGGTAACATTGGCTTATCCCCAATTGGCATATTTAATTTACTTATAAGTGCCTAGTAGAGTGGTACTACATGTGCCCATGGCCTGTAAATTAAATGCTACTAGTGGGCCTGCAGCACTGATTGTGCCACCCGCTTAAGTAGCCCTTTTAAACATGTCTCAGGCCTGCCATTGCAGCCTGGGTGTTCAGTTTTTTTTTGTTTCGAGATTTTTTATTGAGGAAATTTGTAATGAACACATAAATATGAATACATATGATTATCATTTAACATTTTAAGCATATAGAATATTATCACAGCAAACAGAGATAGTAAAAAGAAATTGCATAAGGGATCTAATATGATATAAAGAAGATGCTAAAGCATTTTCGACCTGGCAAAGTAAACCTTCTGCCAGGCCCAAACCTTCCTTAGGTCGAGCCTGGGCAGCGCATGCGCTGCTCTGCGAGGCATGCTGTATTCAGGTATGGACTTGAAGCTCCGCCCACTCTCCACCCATATTTTTCATTGAATGAATGAATGAAAGAGCATTTAAAAGCGCACAGCTACACAGAAAGAGTGTCCTGGCGCTGAAAGACTCAATCAGACCTGTTGCTGCCCCACGGGGCGGGAGACCAGGGGTTAGTTCCGGAAAAGCCACGTTTTGAGTATTTTCCTGAATATGGTTACATGGGACAACTGCCTGAGTGTCAGAGGTAAGAGGTTCCAGGCATGTGCACCCTGCACTTGGAAGGAGAGGCCGCCTGTGCGGACGCGGCATATTTTAGGAATGGAAGCCAAATTCAGTGTGGAGGACATCAAGATTCTAGGAGGCACATAGTGTGTGACTCTCCTTCTGAGGTACTGCGCTCCGGTTCCCTGCAGTGCCTTAAAGAAGAGAACCAAGGCCTTAAAACAAATTCTCTCTTTTACAGGAAGTCAATGTAAGGCCTTCAGGTGAGGAGAAATGTGAGTCATGGGTTTGAGCAGGAGGACCGACCGTGCGGCCGCGTTCTGGACCACCTGTAAGCGGTTGAGCAGATATTCGGGAAGGCCTAGGTACAAGACGATAACATAGCCTAGTCTGGAGACAATCTGAGCCAGGACAACGGTCTTCCTCTGATCAAGAGGCAAGAGGGGAGGAATTTCCTAAGCATCCGTAAAAGCCCAAAACAGGAGACAGCAACTGACTGGACCTGCGCTCTCATTGACAGGGCGCTATCCATCTTGATGCCTAGATTTTTGACCGTGCCAACAGCGGAGAGGGGAGGTGACATATCTGATGGCCACCACAGTTTCCACTCATCCGCGTGTGGAGAGCCGAAAAAGATGACCTCAGATTTCTCAGGGTTACATTTAAGCTGGTTCAACCTCAGCCAGGAAAATACCTTCGAAAGACATAGGTTGATCTTTTCACCTTCGAAGTCTGCTCCCTTGTCGCAGGTGAACAAAAGCTGCGTATCATCTGTGTAAGAGATCATTTTGGCGCCGCACGCTTCTGCCAGAGGAGCCAGGGGAGACATATAAAGGTTGAAAAGAGTGAGACTCAGTATCAAGCCCTGAGGAACTCCCACTTTCAGGGTAGGGATGGAAGCAGCGAAAGGGGGAGACCAAACTTCCAGGCGTCTGTCCTCCAGGAAGGAAGAAAAACACTTTAGAACCGTGCCACCAAGACCGCAGCCCTGTAACCTGTTCAGGAGTCTATCATGCGGGACGGTATCAAAAGCTGCAGAGAGGTCCAATAAAATAAGCATGGCTTTTCCCCCCTGGTCGAGCTTCTCCTTGATACACTCAGAGACTTCAAGAAGAGCTGTCTCCGTACTATAATTGGATCTAAAACCCAACTGGCTCTGATGAAGGAGATTATTTTTTTCAGCATAGTCGGAGATCACTGAGTTGATGTATTTTTCCAAGGTCTTGGAGAAAAAAGGCAAAAGTGAAATAGGTCTATAATTTGCTGACACCGAGGGGTCAAGTGAGGGGTTTCTTAACAGCGGAAGAATTTTAGCGCTTTTCCACATGCCGGGCACGTGGCCGGTCATCAGAGAAGAGTTAAGGACTTTATTTGCCGTAGGGTTGATAGACTTGGCCACAGGGGACAGCAAATTGGCTGGGCAGGGGTCCGAGGGGGAGCCGGACTTCAGGCTTTTTATGATATTCAAGGACACTTCCAGTTGGAGTGGGGGAAACTGTACTAGTGTTGGGCCATCTATAGGGGCCACAGGAGCTGAAATGTCGGCGTGGGCGGAGTCCGCAGGGGCCCCCTGGCGAAGGAGTCCTGAATGATCCTGATCTTATCGTGGAAAAAAACGCAAGTTGGTTAGCCCATTCCAAAGAAGGTGGAAGAGCCCTGGCGACAGAAGGCGGAGAGGAAAAGGCTTGCACGATTTTAAAAATGTCTTTGCCCTTATTGCAGGATGTCTCAATTTTGGCTGCAAAATAACTTTTTTAGCATCCCGGATTTTAGTGTGGTGGGCCTTCAAGGCCTGTTTGTATTCAATATTGTCCTCCAAATTAAAGTTTTTGCGCCATAACCTTTCCAGGCGTTTGCAGGAGCTTTTACTCAGTCTCAGCGCCTCATTAAAACAGGAAGCCGAGAGTCTGGCTATTTTGGGGGAGTGAGTGGGCATAGGAGCGAGCGCATGAGTGCAGTGCTGCACCCAGGTCTCGAGATAGAGAGCATCACTCTCAGGATCACCACATAGTGACGGAGGGTGATTTTCCAGTGTATCACTCAAAGCAGATGGAAAGGTCTTTGCGTATTTACCCATTTTGTGACCGGGGACTGGTGACCCCTTGCAGACCTGAAGACATTGAAACCGATAAGGTAGTGGTCTGACCACACTAAAGGAAGTGGGCGGATTCACCTCGATCTCAGAATTTGAAAAAAATTGGTCTAGGGTGTGGCCCTTAATGTGCGTGGGATGGGAAACATAAGGGGACACGTTGAAAATTGCAAGGGACTCGGTCAAGGAAGTAGCCTCGGGCTCTGTGGGTTTGTCCAAGTAGATGTTAAGGTCTCCCAATACCAAGAAGTGATCATACCTGAGAACCAGGAGAGAGATTGCCTCATTGATGGATTTCAAGAAATTGCCGGCTGGACCAGGAGGCCTATATATTAGGACTCCGGCCAAGGATTGGTGTACTGATAGAGCACAATGAAAACCGAGGCATTCTGCACCATCCACCTCCCCAACGGGGAGAGTGTTGCAGGAGTATTCCTGTTTAAAAATGATCGCTGCACAGCCTCCTTTGCCGACTGGGCGATCCCTCCTGAGAATCTTATAACCGGGAGGGATAGCAGTGGCGATGGTAGGATTGGAGGATTGAGTGAGCCAGGTTTCAGTAAGGATCATTAAATCTGGGCGCGAATCTTGCAACAGATCAGAGATGTGAAGTTCATATTTTTGCAGGGAGCGCGTGTTCAGTAGATACGCCTTTTGAATTTCCCACCCTGATTAACATTTGTGTGGCCCAACCCAACATGGCCCACCTCTGCGGGGCCCCATAGGTCCCTTCCAGTTAGCTCCCAGTTGCAGTGTACACATTTAGAAATACCTCCCTCGTCCCCTATAACAATGTTGCCTTTGCAACGGGACTCCTTACCAATACCGAGCAGCGTGGCTTTGTCGTAGTTAATGCGCTGCCCGTAATTTGTGTCAAAACCAGCAGCATGGCCGTCGCCGGCCACCTCCGGGACGCTGACCGGCGCAGACAGCCTTGCCTTAGGGGCATCTTCGCAGCGCCTCTGCTTTTATCCATCTGTGTGGAAACTAGAGCGCGAACCCAAGAAAATGGCGCTGCTCAGTGTCTTCCCTCGGAGGAAGACTCAATATGATCCTAATGCGAGACAATTCCCACCACCCCACCAAACATCAGATTCAAAACCAAGTGCAGTAGAAGTCACAAATTGAAAGTTAAAAATTAATAAAAACTGAAGTGCTTCACTTTAAAAAACAATGCAGACTATGCGAACAAAGCTTTAACACAGCTGACTCGTAGCATGACTGACAGAGAGGGGGAGCAGGTAACAGGCTTGCTTCATTGTCCTTTGTAAACTGTGGCTTTTCATTGGTGAATAGGCTTAGTAGTCCCTCCTTAGTACCACCTTGTCTCATTTTCTAACCTCCCATGAGGACACCCCCTGTTACATGTGTTGTTAATCTGTTGGCTTTAATTACAGCCTCCGAGCACTATTTTGTGAAATCGTTTTCACCTGCCTGCTGTTGCAGAGTGGACACGCTCCCCAGCAATGCTTTATTTTTTTTCTTTCATAGCACGGCACGCCACGTTGATACAGTGGCAGACGCACCTTTGATTTATTTGTGGCGCCGAACGCAGTTTTTTTTTTCTATTTCTTGATTTTTTTTTTGTTTACAAGCGCCCCATGCCGTGATGTCACGTTAATGGAGGCCGCGCCCCTTTCTTTAGACAAGCCGCATCTAAAAAAAGGTGAAGGGCCGCTATTAAAGTGAAACCGCGGCTTGGGGCGCTTTTACAAAAAAAAGCTTTTGTTGTCAACTTGACAAACAGATGCTTTTCGAAGTAAAAGAGCCTCATACCGCGCTTACACTTTAATGGCGGCCGCGCCACTTGCTTTAGTACGGGCTCGTCTAAAGAAAGGTACGTGGCCGCCATTAAAGTGAAAGCGCGGCATGGGGCACTTTTATTAAAAAAAGCATTTGTTTGTCAACTTGACAAACAGATGCTTTTTTTTGTAAAAGCTCCCCATTCCGCACTTTCACTTTAATGGCGGCCACGCTCCTTTCTTTAGACAAGCTGCGTCTAAAGAAAGGGGTGCGGCCGCCAATAAAGTGAAGGTAAACACAATGGGGTAACCCAGTGTCCCTCAGAGCCTGGGTAATTATATAGTGAACTACAATGGCTCTGTCGGGGAGCAACAATTGCTTTGTTGAAAGGAACAAATCATTAGAGATGTGGAAACTTATGCTCACTTAAAGAATCCAGTAACAATGTAAGTAAAACAAATCATTGCGCGCAACAAAGTAAAGACAAATATCAGAACACCAAGGAAAAGATAAGGACTCAAGAGTACTTGCAAGAGAGTTATTATTGTTGTTATTGAATTTTCAATATTTTCATCAGATAATGTAAACATACATATGTTTGGGCTGTCCAAATAAAACAAAATACGAAAGTGACAAGTGTTTCAGAGTGACATAAGTGCTCAGTGCAGGTGACGAAGTGCGTATATACAATTGTGAACCTATGTACAAATATATACAATTCTCAAGAATGGTCAGAACAATGATTGTAGAAATCTCTCTGGTGAAAGGCCAAATTGCTCAACAATGGGACCCAGAGATATCTAAGACTGAACCAAGGTTAAATGTCGACGTTTCGACCCTAGCAACGCATAACTGATGTGTCGCGGCGGGTCTTCTTCAGGACAGGAGGACAGCCCCAGATGCAAGGCGACGTCCCGCGTAGTGTGGGGGCGGCCAGAATGATCTGCTGATATCAGGAAAGACGCGGTGAGGCACAATCACGGAAGAGAGAAGGGGAATAGCTTCCCCTCCAAGGGAAAGCAAAGGGATCAAAGCCAATAAAGTGAAAGCGCGGCATGGGGCGCTTTTACAAAAAGCATTTGCAATGTAATAGGTCTCGCATTTGCGAGAGTTTAGCTATTGGCATTGTAAATGACAATGCCTTTATTTATCTGTTTTAAAAACAACACATAAATAAAAGGCATTGTCATTTACAATGCCAATAGCTCAAACTCTCGTAAATGAGAGATCAATTGCATTGCAAATGCTTTTAATATATATGTCACCTCCAGGGTAGACCCTGGACAGCCCAGAGGGCAGGGTGCAATGTATCTAAAAAGCAGGACATGTACTTTTAAATTGTACATGTCATGATAGTGAAAAACTCTTAAATTTGTTTTTCACTATTGTAGGGCCTACCTCTCCCATAGGATATCATTTGTAGTTACCTTATTTAATAAGCTGTAACTTCCAAACGGGAACAGGGAAACAGTGCATTGTTTGGTGTCTATGGAATTGTAATAAAAAAATCCTCTTTTATGGTAAAGTCAGATTTTTGCTTACAATTTTGAAAATGCCAATTTTTAGAAAGCTGGCATTTTCCTGCCTTAGCTATTTAGTGTCTGCATCCTGTCTCTGGGTTACATGACTGGGTGTAGCTGTCAGTTGGAGTTTGTGTATTCCTCCTAGACAGCCACACACAATAGAGAGCTTAGGTGTGCCTGGATGGGCCATCACTGGCAGGATGGGAGGGTGGAGCTAGGCACAGCCTCACTTACACCTGAATAGACTGTGTCCTGCTATCACAGAAAGGATTGCATACCCCCTGTAGTTAATCTGGAGCCAGGGCAGGGGAGGCAGGAATCCTGTGCACTTCAAAGGTAAACCTCTAGAAGCTTCTTCCACTTCAAAGGAGGTCCCAGGTATAAATATTAGACCTAAGACACCAGCTCTTCAGTACACTTCGGGACCTTTGGAAGACATTGCCAGGAAAAAGGACTGCTGTGCTGCTGAAAGGACTGCCACTCTGCTGAACTGCTGTTCTGAAGGACTGCTACCTTCTGAGATCACCTGCTGACTGTTGTCCTTTTGCCTGGGTGACAAGGACTGGACCTCCAACCTGTACCCAGGACCACCAGAGTGACTCCAAGGACTAGTATCTTGTAACCAGCACCTGGACTTTGCAAGTGTGAGTCCTCTCCTGCCAAGCGGTTTCACCCCAGTCCTAGCCCGCAGAACCAAAACATCTCCTCTGCTGCATGATGCAATCCAGAGAAAAACCAATTCATCGACCTTGCAGCCTGCAGTCTCCTCGGAACTGCTGCTGCACAGCGCATCCTAGATGCAGGACCTCACATCGCAAACCTTTTGTCAACAGCAGCCTCAATGAGGACGCAGGATCATGCATCACAGCCTCGCAGATCCTCAGAACCGATGCAACGACTCAGCTGTGCGTCGTATCCACGATGCCAGATGATGCCAGACCCTTGTGGAAGGCCTCCTCAGCTATGATGCAGAACCTCGCTTCACAGCCTCGCAGCTCCTCAAACCGATGCATCGCCTCTGCTGCACAACGCATCCTCGACACAAGACCTCGCAACGCTTCACAACCAGGATTTAAGATACTCTTGTTCAATGGGCCTAACCGGGTCTCTGTTGCTGGCCCACGCTCCATGGCAGTTGGTCTGAACTTGTGACTTTGCGCCAGACGGGCACGACCAAATATCCACAGTTAGAGATTTGTGGTTGTTGGCACTATTTTCACTTAAATGTTTAAACCTGCACATCTCCACTTCTACTGATTGGATTTTTGTTGTTTTGGTTTTATTTTATTTATTAAAAATTACTCTATTTTTCTAATCTTGTGGGGAATCCATTTTGTAGTGTGTTTTTACTTTGTTACTGTTTGAAATGTTGCACAAATACTTTACACATTGCCTCTAAGTCAAGTATGACTGCTGTATACCAAGCTACCAGAGGGTTGAGCACAGATTAATTTGGGGTTTGCTTGTGACTTCACTCTGACAAGGATTGTCGTTGCTACTTGAGTAGGGTTTTACCCCCTCAACCAGTACCCCAATTTCTTACAATATGTAACAGTCCTACATATATGTATGTATATAGTGCCGTTACATATTATAAGAAATTGGGGTATTGCTCTTGTCAAATGGTTCCTATGTTAAATACTGTGCTGCCCATTGGGTCTTGCCACCCCCCTATCAAAATGCTAAAAATAAATGGGGCCCAATGTACCATCTTTGGTAGGTGTCACAGAATCCTACCTATTAACTAGGAAGGATTCTGTTTGCAAATCCTACAGAAAGGGCTGCAAATTAGGGGACTGAGGGTGAGCGATGGACCACAGAACTCCATACCAGCATTCACAATCTCAGAATGAAAGACTTTTTAGGTCTGGCGTTAGCAGAAACCTTTTGATTTGACTAAAATTGTATATGTAATATACTTACTTATTGGGGCTTTCAGCCAGCCCTCTTTATCAATTGGTCTTTTATTGTGACATTCACATTGTTCTTCCACCCATTACAGCAAACAGCATGGGGCAGTGGGTCAGCCCACTTTAGCCCTTCCCTGACTTCACTGTGAGGGATGACATTTCGCTCTTTTACAAAGGACCACATCCACTCAAAATAGTTCCATTTGGTGCTAGTGCAATGTGTGCTTTTTGAGACACAAAAAATGCTTTGCTTTAAGTCTTTTTTTTTATTGATGAGGGACCCGCAGCTTCTTCAACAATAAAGTTTTACAAAAACCATGACAAAACTAAGCAAGCATTGACAAAGCCAAAAGGCTGGTAGCCAGCAGTTTGCCAATGTGTAATGCAACAAAACAAAGCAAGTCAGTGGATCATCGAGAGCCACATCTGTCCCGTGTTCCAATATAAGTATGTAACAACGATTCAATTTCTATCTGTGAGCACTCACTACAAGCACCTGCTGCCAAGATGCAAACTTTGAGTCAAAGACATGTAATAATCCAAAGTGAAGGTGCACCACAATCAATGTCATCAAAGAGAAAAAAGTCCCATTTAAACTCCAGTGTGTTGTCAATTCCTCACTTTGTTTTCTTTCTTAAACGCATCAAACTTTACAGCAAAGACAACCAATGCATTTGGTCTATAGAAATGGACTTCCTCAGGGCTGTAATGCAGCCGATAAATACTAATATGGCATAAATGCAGACATCCTAACACAGTCCTTACCAATACAAACACTAAGCACATATCGAATAAATATACGAAAAACACATAACAAAATAGTCATACCCAAAAATCAAAACAGATAACATAATTTCCTAAGGACAGAGACCTCCCTATCAATATTCAAATCTGACTGAAAATGTCACAAACAATACATACAACATACATTTAAAAAAAGTGATATCTAAAAGTGCGGCTACGCTACATGGAAACCTAACTCATAGCCAATAGCTATATGAACATAGAGAGACTTTCCGAAATGCATTGCACAAATATTGTACGTTACCAAAGCTTTCATATTCCATTGTACATTATAAATTGGTTCTACTCATTGTTGTTGCATCATAATAACCGTGCATTAGAAAAAAGCGTCAGTGGACAAAATTATATCATATTCTTTTATAATTTGTTGTGATTTGTGAGTCATTAATATACAGGACACAAAATGCATTATTACTTTAAATTAATATTATGGCATAATAACCAAAAATGCGGAACAAACCGAAAAAAAGGGGGAGAGGGGAAGTCAAGAAGTGACAAAGATTAAATCCTATTCATCTACCATTCATTATGTCATGATTCTTTGGCAACAATGTGTTTATAATGATGAGATGACCGCCATCAAACATAATGCCAAATAGTCATATCCAGGGGTATCCATGCCCTGAGTCGCACCAAGGGCGGACCATGATTTTAATGATCAGAGTGAGCATTTAAACACGTCTAAATAGATAATAGTTCATTTCAAGACCCAATACATACCACATTCAGTCAAATGAACAAGTCCTCCAGTATGGGTATGTCCATCAATCTCAACTCACAGTAATGTGAAATTCACTATGCTTATGGTTTGGGCCAATCCACCCCGTATTTGGTACCTGGTGACATAAAGTAATGATTGCCATATAGGCCAACATATAATTTTGAATGTAGGATTAAAGGGTTCGAGGGCATACTAAACTGTAGCCAAAAGGACAGTGATATATACAACGGAGTTATATGTACCAAAGTCTATTTTTGTCCAATCCCTCCCAATAAAAAGGCCTATCGCTCAGTATCCATCCGCTGCCATGTAAAAATTTGCTACATGGGAGGTTTGGGCCAATATGCCCGAGATGGCACCTAACAATACAAAAGTAATGGATACCATAAGAATAAAGCAATGTGTAATTCCATTACAAAGCATAACCTGTCCATTAGCTGAGTGATGCATTGACACACCTCCCAAAAGGAAAAGAAGAGGCAAAAAATGACCATTGAAAGCAATAGTCAACGACGCATACAAATATAATAAAATCACAAGATTACAATGTGCCACTACCAGGTAGTCATAATGCATCCATTAATTCACTAATGCAGTAACACCTTTCCCAAAATTCATGGGAGTGTAGTGAGAACAAAAACCACAATGCACCTGGGTATACATTACGATGTTCTGCCAACCAATAGGCTTAAAAAAAGGTTCCCTTTTAGAATCCGTGCCAGTTAGTATTACACCCATGGCTAACACAGCATTCTGCTCCTAAATCCACATGTAAAGCCTCGAAAGAGAGTTTATAGAAAACCACATGTAAAGTTATCTGCTCATAATGACTGAGACATGCGATAGAAACAATCCTCGTGTGGGCAGCCCACTGATACTCACCCCAATAAGCACACATCCCGTGAAGCTGTCGTGTGTATCTTGTATGGCCCATTGTAATTTTCCCTATGTTATCCTAAATATGCACGTTGTAGACTGCTTTTGTTTTGCACACGTTACTAAAGATCACTCTTGCTTTTGTGCCATATTGTATCTTCACACAGAACAAGCACATGTTTTCGCATTTTATTCTTTTCCTGGGATTTAGTCTGAACAGCACAGGTAAGGTCGAACACCATTGCCCTTTGTTATTCTCTCAGGTCAGACACTAGCACCAAGACATCATAAAAGAATGCAGCTGCTGTTTTGAATACACATATCTTGTCACATAACTGAGGACAGGGGTTTTGAAAAACACACACAGAGCGAAGGTCCTGAGAAAAGAGTGCTGCATCAGCTGAGATGTAGGACATCCACCTATGTATGCTAAGGTACGGGGTCCACCAATACACACAGAGATCTATAATTTTTAGCCACTTAGCTTCAGTAGGGGGGAGGGTTTAGGCCATGGGTACTCGCAAACATTTCCCGGGGGGGGGGGCGCAAAATACTATCTGTGGCATGCCCGAGGGCCTCACCGATGCCAGCAATGCGAGGGTCGGGGTGATGAAAGGTGGGCGTAGGGGGACGCGAAGCAGATGCATGATGTGGACAACAAACCGAGCCTTCATGTGACTTCTGTCTGCCACCAACTCTCTATTCTCATGCACCAAGAATTAAAGTCAAACCATTAACTTCTAATGTAATTCGTGAGAGGGAAAAAGATACTCATCTGGTGGCTGAATTGCAAAATGTGAAATCAGAAAAACTTGGTATCAGTCCTGGCTTCCCTACTTGACGAAATTGTGTGATCCTAGGCAACTGGCTAATTTCATTTGCCTCCTATTTCTTAATCAGAACATATGAGAGCTCCTTAAAATATTCCAGTTAAGGATGTGTGCTATACAAAACTCTCTTGTGATTTATTTAATAAACAATAATGTTGTTCCAATTATATAACAACCAAGGTTACACATAAGATGTACCTGAAAAATGACTTGCCTCTTGGTTCACTAATGGCATTGTTTTCATAATGGGGGCAGCATGAATGTTTTCAAGATCATGTTTGAAAACCATCACTGCTAATAAATGCCTCTCAATGCAGTGATACAATCTAATCTACTAATGTAAAACGCTCATGCATGTTAAAATAAACTCTCTGTAAACTTCAAAAAAGTGTATCATGTTTTTACATGTTTAGTGCAAGATGTATTTAAAACTAAAGGTGTTCCTAAAGATAAGTTTTCTAGGATACCTTCTTTTCTTCTTTACTGTTACTTTGGTTAACGTGTAAATAAAGTAAAGTATGCCCGTTTGTTTCTCAGCCTTCTGAATGTTCCTGCTCTGTCAAGTGAGCAGCAGCCCAGTGCTGCTGTCCACCAGGAACCGCAATTAAAGGTCAGGAGGGCTGCATGTGGCCCCAGGGCAGTACTTAAGGTAACCCTGGTTTAGGCAGATCTGTCAGATAACATGACAGGGCTCTCTATTGTATATGGTTTATTAACCATGCTGATTACATTATTGGCATGTGTTTGTTTTCAAATTGTGGCACAATTATTGCATTCTAGAGCATGATAGGTTAAATAAACATTGTAAACTTCCTTCGTGTCTCTTTCTTATCTTATTGTGGACAAATACGAGTGAGAGAGCGAAAGGATGTGCCCTGTTACTGCGATCCCTGAGAGGGTCGGGAGAGTTGTGTTCTTGGGTGTCAAATCATTTATCTCTCTGGAAAGGTTAGAAGGGCAAGTGAGGCACTATAGCTAGTCAGACTCGGGCTCATAGATACTGATGTGGTAAGGTGACTCAGTCCCCTACATACTGATGTTCTATGGTCCCAAACGTAATTCTGTTCCTGAGCAGAATCCCTGCAACAAAGCAAAATGAAAGAGACCCAAAAAATAGGCCACATCCATATTTAAGGGAGCCCTAATTCTCCCAGATATATCCAAACTGTTTGCCAACAAACCGACATGTATTCCTTCAATCAATAGCCATGCAACTTGGAAAAATTGAGTCAGCCATCTTGGAACGGAGTCAAATACATCATATCGCTGCTGGAACCTGAAAGGCCCACTGCTTAGAGAATAACGAAATCGCCCATCTTTGAACAAAGTAAAATAACTCACGTACGTGCTGGGTACAGGTGTAAGTATCTTTAATCTTGGTAATCTCAGCCATCTTGGAACAAAGTAAAAAACCTCACATAACCTCACATAAATGCTGGGTACAGGTATAAGTATACCTTAAGAATTCTTTCCAGAAAGTATCCCTTATTACGAAGCAGTCCAGCATGTGTTCCATCAATCAATAGCCACACAACTTGAAGAGACGAGGTCTGCCATCTTGGAACAGGGTTAAACATATCACATCACATCACATAAGAGCCCACACCTTAGAAAAAAGTAGTCAGCCATCTTGGAACAGAGTTAGAAGTCTGAATTAAGTGCTGGGACAAAAAGGCCCGCAGGCTACTCACCCATATCATGACGAACCAGTAACTGTAACCCTATTCTCAGCCCATTCATGTCGGATATCCCAGAATCATGGCTTCAGGTAGAGGTACGCAATCAAGTTGGCCCCATTTTAACATGCCTCTCGCAAGAACCTATTGTCTCCAGATATGTAGAAATTGTGTCTATAGGTTAAACAGACCACAATTTGATCAGCCAAGTCCTAACGGGGTGGCGAGGGTTCCAGAACGGCTAATAAGAAGTCTAAGCATCTAAAATGCATAATATCCCAAGAAATTTACAAACAAACTTTCAAGCAGATCCAGGGGCCTAAATTAAACAGTTCTGCATCACGCACAAAGGACTAATATTGAAATCACAATATTTAATCCATACATTCCCCGAACCCTGTCGAATGGCACCAAGTGATATGCCAAAGAGTTATTTCCCAGATTGCATGCACAACCTGCTATGGGCAACCCTCATGTGTAATCATATATGGGCCCATCAATGTCGAGATGGTGTCCGAAATGTAGGGCACAATATTTACTTTATAATTTCCCCAATCCTATAATGTGGCACCCTGTCCTGCATCAAAGAATCATTGAACAGGTTGGATGTGCAACTTGCGAGGGGAATTGCCCATGTGTAATTCCAAATGGGCCCATCAATGTCGGAATATGGAAAGACCTATTTTCATCAGCTTTGGGGCTGTACGTCCCCAGAGTCTTAGTATATAGCATTCAGTCACATAGCAAATCCAAAAAGATATGTAGATAATATGTTATTTCACCTCATCCTGGGGACAGATCACATATGTGGCCCCACACTACCTATCACCTCAACAATAGACAAATTATTTCCTGGCAAGGTAACCAATCCCTTCCGGCATTACAACAAGGAATTCTATTCCCAATAGGCACCAAAAAATCATCAAAATTAGTGTGAATCATAAAAAATAATGAAATTCCTTATCGGTGTTGTGGCCCATTTCCACACTGCGTAAACAGCAGCTCCAGCTGCTTTATTGCGCCTTAACAGTAACTCCCTATCAACCCCCTGGGGTTGAGGAGTACATCGTCAATGCCATAGAACCATATCTCACTGTTATCTGCATGGTGTTCCATCATGTGGAACGTCATCGGGTATCTCATGTCCCTGTTCCTTAGAGCCCGGACATGCTCTTGGATCTGGGATTTCAAGGATCTTATTGCGCTCCCCAGGTATATTGTGCTGCATCCGCAACCAATGATGTAGGTAACAAATTTTGTTTTGCAGTTAATTTAGTATCGAATTTCATTTGTTTTCTTGGTATTGTGAGAAAAAAGTTTGGTCTTATTCTTACAAAATTCATACATGATGCATTTAGGGCAAGTTTAAAATCCCCTCACTAGGAGTGGGCGCCACATCTTGCCCCCTTGGGTGTAGTCACATAGTTAGGACATAACCTGTCTTTTATGGTTTTGCCCCTCCAAAACGTTACTTTAGGCTTATCCGACACATTATCCTCGAGCCCAGGTATCTCCTTTAGTAAACTCCAGTGTCTCCTCAAGACTTTGTAAATTAAATCGCTAAGCATGGTGTATTTGATGACAAAGGCCAGGTGACCCTGCTTTTTTCTATCACGGTTTGGCTCTTTTTTCTTTAAGGTGTCCCCTCTTGCCATTTGCCTAATCCTTCCTTTGACTTTAGCTAGGGTTCTTTCTTCATAACCCCTATTTCTGAATCGTGCTTAACACTTCCGATATTAGTGGTAAATGTGTCAATTGAACTACAATTCCACCTTAGATGCACCATCTCCCCAAAAGGTATGTTGTTGATAACTGACTTCAGGTGGGCACTGGTGGCATGCAAAATGCTATTATTACAGGCCGTGGCCTTCCTAAACATGGTGCTCTGTATCCTGTTGTCTTCAACATAGAATAAGATTTCCAAAACTTTAACCCTCTCCCTGCTATGCTTTGTGGTCAATCTGATATTGTACGGATTCTCATTAAGGAAGGCATGGTATTCCATAAGTTGGTCAACTGTCCCCTTCCATAGCATAATGATATCTTCGATATACCTCCCCCAAAAGACAATAAAATCAGTCCAGGAGGAGTATTACTGCATCACCTAATCAATGGGTGCATTATGACTACCTGGTGGTGGCACATTGTAATCTTGTCATTTTATTATATTTGTATGCATCCTGACTCTTGCTTTCAATAGACATTTTTTGCCTCTTTTTTTCCTCTTCGGGGGTGTGTAACTGTGTCACTCAGCTAATGGACGGGTGATGCTAAATTAGACATTGCTTCATTTTTACGCTATCCATTACCTTTGCATTGTTGTTATATGCCATCTCAGGGCATACTGGCCCAAACCTCCCATGAAGCAAATGTTTACTTGGCGGCGAATGGATACTGATCGATAGACCTTTTTTGGGGGGGGGGGGATTGGACAATACAATAGACTTTGGTACGTACAACTCCATTGTATATATCACTGTCCCCTTGGCTACAGTTTAGTATCCCTCGAACCCTTTAATCCTACATTCAAAATTATATGTTGGCCTATATGGCAATCATTACTTTATGTCTCCAGGTATCAAATAGGGGGTGGATTGGCCAAAACCATGAGCATAGTGAATTTCGCATTACTGTGAGTTGAGATTGATGGACATACCCTTACTGGAGTACTTGATCATTTGACTGAAAGTGGTATGTATTGGGTCTTGCAAAGAACTATTGTCAATTTATACGTGCCTACATGCTCACTCTGATCATTAAAATCATGGTCCGCCCTTGGTAGGACTGAGGGCATGGATACCCCTGTATATGACCATTTATCATTATTTTTGATGACGGTCCTCTCATCGTTATGAACACATTGTTGCCAAAGGATCATGACATAATGAATGGTAGATGAACAGGATGCAATCTTTGTCACTTCTTGACTTCCACCCTGCACCCCTTTATTCAGTTTTTTTCTGTTACTTCAGCTTTTTCTGTTATTAAGCCATAATATTAATTTGAAGTAATAATGCATTTTGTGTACTGTATATTAATGACTCACAAATCACAGCAAATTATAAAAGAATATGATATAATCTTGTCCACTGATGCTTTTTTCTAATGTACGGTTATTACGGTGCAACAGTAATGAGTAGAAACAATGTATAATGTACAATGGAATATGAAAGCTTTGGTGACGTACAATATTTGTGCAATGTATTTCGGAAAGTCTCTCCATGTTCATATAGCTATTGGCTTTGAGTTAGGTTTCCATGTAGGGTAGCCGCACTTTTTTAAAATGTATGTTGTATGTATTGTTTGTGTCATTTAAGGTCACATTTTATTATTGGTAGGGGGTGCGCTGTCCTTGGGAAATTATGTTATCTGTATTGAATTTTGGGTATGACTATTTTGTTATGTGTTTTTCGTATATTTGTTCTATATGTGCTTAGGGTTTGTATTGATAGGGATTGTGTTAGTATGCCTACATTTATGTACTATTCCTTTTTTTGCATTACAGCCCTGAAGAAGTCCATTTCTATGGATGAAACGTGTTGGCTGTCTTCGCTGCAACATTTGATGCGTTTAGGACAGAAAATAAAGTGAAGAATTGACAACACACTGGAGTTTAAATGGGACTTTTTTCTCTTTGATGACATTGATTGTGGTGCACCTCTGCTTTGGATTATTACATGACTTTGCCAATGCTTGTTTGAATTGATTGCATTTCCTGTCCATTAAAATAGGAGTGGCTGCAATGAGAAAATAAAAATGGCATGATCAAAGGGCACTGGGAAACGTGCAATGGTGCCCTGGATCGTTTGAACTCCTCTCAGTGCTCACAGCCCAAATTCACAGAGCGGAAGCTGTCTCTCATGGGTAGCTACCACTTTGAGAACGGCTAACACCTCCTTCAAGGTGTTGGTATCTAATCAATGGTTTGAGCCCATAACTGAGGTGGCAACCCATAGGTACATACCATTGGCAATCGCTTGGTGGGAGGAGATGTCTATTTCATGCCCGTTTTCCTAAATATTCGCAAACTAAAGCAATGTGAGCATAGCGAATCGCAAAAACATTTGCAACTCACACTGTACCTTTCGCACATTGCAACTTTGGGTTTTGCGATCGCAAAGCCTGCTATTTTGAAAATGCTGGCTTTGCCAGCGCAAAACCCGTTTGTGTGCAAGCACTTAAACCTATTATTGCAAACCCCCAACTTTGTAATAAGATCATATATTGGCTGTTTCATTTAGTGTTCGTAACATTTGTGAAGCGGCATGGATGACAATTTTTGGCTCCCAAAACATGTACCAAATTTATCAAAATGCTGTAAGGTGCTCTGACCCGCAAGAGACCTTACTCACACCAAAACAAAAACACACACATAAATAATCAAATATTTGATGACCTAATAACTCAACGTGCGCCCTTCTTAGGCACACAGTTTTAAGATGTGCAGAAATGTGGGTTTTGTTGCTGTGGAAATTTGGGTCTGTATATAAGAAGTCAAGAAGGTGCTGGGTCGCACTAGGGAACCAAAAGCAGCCCTGTCAAAAATGCTCAAACCAGCCCCACTCCTTTCATCTCCTCGCGCAGTCTCGCTCTTTTCAGCTATCCAATCTCTCACTTTCCTTATCTCTCTTTCCTCTCACTCTCTCTCTTTCTTCTGCATCTCTGAGTGCTTTTTCTCTACCTTTCACCCCCAATCCTCTCTTGCTCTCCATTGAGGCCTTCATGCCTGCTGCAATTAACCTCAGGGAGCTTTGAAACACCAGCCTCCGAGGCTGCAGCCCACTGGGGAAATGCCCGGTGGATTATAAAGCCTGTCTGGCCCTGAGAAGGTGGCATAAATTGGTCTAATTCTGAGCCTGTGAACACAGTAGGGAGGGAGGAATGGAAGTGTCGGCTGTCACACATTACACTGCCCACTACAGCAACAGTATTTCTGAATGTTTTTATTGGCTGAACTTGTACTATAACTGGGCCATATTTTCACTACGACACTTTGTTTTGCTCACCGCAGCGAGGACACATACCGACTCCGCGACCCAGCAGGAAGAGGAACATGAGCTCCAAGAAAAGCTTCTGCGGAAACCTGGAGAGTGATCAAATATGGGTAAACCTCTCAGAGACATCCTCATTCCAGGCCTGGCAGCCTAAGCCAGAGGAATCCCCGCGGTCTTTGGAAGGAGATTAGGTGCAGTGGGAAATATAAGCCCTGGAAGTGCTGGGGCTTTTCACTAACAAGCGTAATAGTGTGCCATAAAAGCATCTAGATACAAGTTTATAGGCTGTTAGGACTACATCCATAAATGCCTTTAGAAAGCAGAATAACATGGTCTCCAGGGCCCTTTGCCCGCGCACGACACAATCTTACTCATTTTGGGGGTGTGTAACACAAGATAGGGAGTCATCGTGAAAGAGAACCTTAACATAACACAGATGGTATGTCAGTGCTTGCTTTGTGCCCATAGTTGCAGGTGGTGGGGGCACCAGCATGTTTTTTTAGGACCCAGAACTTACTTTTGGCCATCAGACTTTGGCCCAGAGCAAGTGAAAGAACGACCGAAAATAAGGAAAGAGGTAAACAGGACTAAAAGAAACAGTCCAGATACTTGACCATTGAGCCTGGCCATCTGACAGTGCCAGACTGGCTGGAAAGCTCGTCCAACACTTGGAAAAGTAAAGAAAGCAGTGATAAAATGAGAACTCAGGGATGAAAGCGTTGGGCTGCTGAATACCAAGTCTGCCTCGTCTTAATCACACCTCAGTCCTATCGGTTCCACCCCCCTCCACTTCCTGTCTCATTATCTCACTCTTGAAGGTTCCTTTTTCCACCCACTTTCTCCATTTTTTCTGTTTTCTCTCTTCCTCTTTCCTTCTCCGTGCTCTGCCTTTCTCTCTCTTGTCCTGATTTAGTCCGATGATGAAAAAGATATGTTCTGGTGGGTGCACCGGGTGCCCATGCCTGTCGTGTTCTATTGAGTCGCTGGAGTCAGGTAGGTGATAATAGTTCTTTATTGTATATTCTTTACAGCGCTTCACATCGCCATGTCTGCTCCCTTCCCCTGTCCTCTTCCGAGTCCCTTCCGTCTCTTGACCGGAACTGGTGTCCAGTTCCGATCCCTTTCCCTTTGGTCGGGTACAGGGTCCTAGTGCCCTTGTGCCCAGGTCATGACATCTCCCCCTTTGTTGCAGGAAATGAAGGTAGACAGTGGTGAGAGAGGTGTAGGTAGATGAAGAGATAGAGAGAGGGAGAGGGGGAGAGAGAGAGAGAGAGAGAGAGAGAGAGACGTAGACGAGACATTTCGGGTCCCTCTCATCACATTTCTTCAATCAGTCTTTTTGGTCTTTTGCATTCTCTTCTTTGATGTTGTTCTCCCTTGTCCTTCTGCCATTCCTCGTCCGGTCCTTCATCTGTGCCAGTAGCTCCAGCTGCTATGTCTCCTCCGTCTTCTTCCAAGCTCTTTGCTCCCTTAAAGTGAGAGCTGTTCCTTGTTATTCGATAAGGGCCTGCTGCTGCTGTTATCATTGGCCCTTTCACATCTGTCACAGTTAGTGGTTCCTTTGAGAACGGACTGTCCGACTTTCTCAGTTGCCGCTGCCGCACCACCACCATGTCCCCTAGCTTGAGGTGCGATGGAGTGGCATGTCTCCTGGCGTCGGCATACGCCTTCATCTTTTCCTTGGCCTCATGGTCTCTGACAGCAATGCTGCTGTTCTCGGGTGGCGCCGTTGCCTCCAGCTGTGGTAGCCTTGTCCTGCTTGTTCTGCACAGCACCAGCTCTGCTGGGCATCGTCCTGTGGAACTGTGAGGGGTGTTTCGATAGTCTCTGAGCACTTGACAAATGGCCTGTCCTATTGATATCTGCGCTAGCTTTGCTCTTTGGACAGCCTTTTTTATGTTCCCCATGAATCTTTCCACCATGCCATTTGCTTGTGGCCACAGGGGTGTTATCTTCCTGTGGCGAATGCCTAGGTAGTCCATGAATTTTCGAAATTCCTCCCCTGAGAATGGTGGACCATTATCCGTTTTTAGTGTCTGTGGGGAGCCCCAGGCTGCGAAGATGTCATCCAGTATTGGCAGTGTTGCACTTGCTGATGTTGACGAGACTTGGCGCACAATGGGAAATCTGGAATATTCGTCAATCATCACGAGCAAGTAGTTGCCCGTCTCTAGAGGTCCATAGAAGTCGGCTGCCAGTTCTGTCCACACTGCCTGTGGTAGTTCTGACATTTTTAGTGGTTCAGGCTTCGCGGGCTGCCCTGTCGTTTGGCAGATGTGAGAATTTATGATAGTGTCCTCCACCATCTTGTCCAAACCAGGGAACCACACTTTCTCCCGTAACAGCTTCTTTGTCGCAACCATGCCTCTGTGTGATTCGTGTGCTAAGTTTACAGTTTGTCTGCGCAAGGCCCTTGGCATAACTATTCTTGTTCCTCTCATTACTATTCCATTCACAGTCTCGGACAGTTCTTCATGAACCTTTTTGAATGCCATTATCTCCTCCTTGCTGACTCCTTCTTCCATGATGCTATTGTTGTTGACATGTCTCCAGCTCTGCTGTCTCGTTACCATTTTAATTGCTTGCATCGTCGCATCCCTCCCTGTCTCTTGCTCAAGTTCTGCTATCGTTATTGATGCCGGAGTGTTTTGTTTTAGCACAAAGTTTAGATATTCCTCCGCCATTGATGTTCCTTGAGATGTCTGTGGTAAGGGGTGTCGTGACATGTAGTCAGCCGGGTTGTGTTCTTTTCCCGGTTTGTGTACGATCTTGAAGTCATAGTCCATCAGTCTTATGCCCCATCTCTCGATGCGAGGCGGTATCTTTGCATTTGGATTTCCGTATATTGTCACTAGGGCCTGATGGTCTGTGATGATGGTAAACGGTTTTCCGTATATGAACATGTGATAGTGTTCACACGCCCATACTACTGCCAGGCTTTCTTTTTCCGGCTGTGAGTATGCCCTCTCAATGTCGGACAAGCTTTTGCTTGCATATGCCACAATTTTCCTTGGCGACTCTTTGCCTGGCATGTGTTGTGCCAGGATCGCTCCAAGTCCTACCGGGCTGGCGTCCACAGTCAGTTCCGTACACAGCAGTGGATCGAAATAGGCAAGATGGTCCACTGCAATCACAGCCTGTCTGATGTCCTCAAACGCCTTGTTACAGTCTGGTGTCCAACTGAATTTGTGGCCCTGTTTCGTTAGTTCCCTTAGTGGCGTGCTCACTGTGGCAAAGTCTTTTATGTATCGAGCACAGTAGCTGGCGAGCCCAAGAAATGACCTTACTTCTGCAACATCTGCCGGGGGACTTGCTTTTTTCAGCGTCTCCACTTTGCTGTGGTCCGGTCTCATTCCTTTTCTTGAGAAGATGTGACCGAAAAACACCAGTTCAGTTCTCCCTATTTCGCACTTGTCTTCATTTAGCGTTAGGCCTGCTTGTTCCAGATGCAGACATATTTCCCGCAGAGCCCTGTCATGCTCTTCGTCTGACTGACCGAACACCAGAATGTCATCACTGTAATTTAAACTGTTCTTCACTGGCCTTATGACCTGCCGTATTGTTTCCTGAAAGATCTCGGCCGCCGATGAGATGCCAAAGCTCAGTCGTTTGTAGCGAAACAGACCCATGTGTGTGGAGAATGTGGTGATGTACCTTGATTGTGGGTCAAGCTCCAGCTGATGGTATCCTTTACACAGGTCCAGCTTTGAAAATCGGCAGGCGCCAGTGAGGCAGCTGATCATATCGTTTAGATGCGGTCCTGGGTGTCTTTCCCTTTCAATTGCTGTGTTTGGTATCCTCATGTCCACACATATGCGAATCTTCGATGTGTTCTTTTTTGGAACCGCCACTATTGGTGACACCCAAGGGGTCGGTCCGTTTGCAAGCTCTATAATGTCTTCCTTCAACAGGTTTTGTATTTCCTCTTCCACCTGTGGCTGCAGGTGTATCGGCACTCGTCGGTGATGCTGAGCCACCGGTTTTATTGCTTCATTAATGTGCAGTGTTATTTGCCGTCCTTTTAGTTTTCCTAGTCCTTGTAGTATCGCTGGATATTCTCGCAAGATGTTCTGCTTCTCTGTGACGTGGTATGTCATTGCAAGGAGACCCATCACCTGCGCCGTGATGTTGCTCAACAGACATGGTGCTGGTATGTCGCCCTGTAGCACATGTATTTCTTCTTTGCTTGATCGATCTTTGTATATTAATGTCTCTGTGAACTTTCCCATGTTGATCACTGGTTTTTTTGAGCCCCAGGTGAATACATCAACTGTTGATGGAGCTAGCATTGGTTTTATCTTCATTTTCTCGTATTCTGACACGCACATTATGTTGCATGTGGCACCGCTGTCCAGCACGAATCGTGCGCTGTGTCTTCCCACATTTATGTCTACGGACGCTGTTTTCTTCACTTGATGCTTCTCCACTAGATGGATGTGCTCACGCTCTCCGTCTTCCACAGGGGCATCTGACATCAGGTATAGTCGTCCCACGCCCTCTTGTACTGTCTCCCCTTCTGACTCAGCTGACGAGCTGCGATTTGCCGTCTCCATGTGTCTGGCATATCTGTTCGTTGCTGTTCGTGGTCTTCCCAGTCGTCCTCTCTCGCTTTTGAACTGCACGCCCATGCAGGCACTTGCAAAGTGATTGTCCCTGTTGCATTTTCTGCATTTCTGACCCATTGCTGGGCAGGCGCCAACGTGTGGAAACTCTAGTCCGCATCTGTAACACGTTCTTTCGTGCGGCTTTCTTGGCAGGTGTTCGTTGTCTTCCTTCTTCCGGTTGCTTCCAGTCATGCGGCCACTTCCCGTCATGCGGTTGGCTTGTTCTATTCGTCTTTCCTTTCCCAGTTCCATCTGCTTTGCGTGTGTTGTTGCTCTTGCTTCTGCCAGGGCCATTGTCAGAATTTTCTCCAGTGAGGTCGGTTCTTTCAGGATTCGTGTGCGGAACTCCACAGACCTACAGCCCTCAATAATGCGCAGTCGGATTGCTTGTTCGTTGTCAAACTTGTCGAATTCGCAGTGTGTGACCAGTTTTCGCAGTCGTGTTGCAAAATCGTCGAGGGACTCCTCTGCTTGTTGGTACGCGATGGCGAAAGTGTATCTTTCGAAATCAATGTTTCTTTGCGGGTCGAACTTGTCTGTGAGGCACTTGATCAGTCCTTTGTAGGTTGCTGTTTGGTCTTGAGGGAACGTTACTAGCAAGTCTTCCACTTCATCCCCTACGAGGTTTAGAAATAGATCGGTGTGCTTGTTCTCTGCGACGTCTGTGGCGCGCATGTATCTTTCGAATTTGCGAATCCATCGTTCCCATCTGATGCCTATCTGTGGCTCAGATAAATTGAATGGAAGGGGCCTGCGGAACATCGCTTGTGTCTGATCCGTCATTGTTGGGCTTGCAGCGCTTGCGCAAGCTCTCGTTTTGGTGTACTTCTTTTCTTGGTACTACTTTTTTTTATTTTTATTTTTTTATCGTCTTGACGTTATGTACTTTTATTTGTTCTTCTTTCTCTTTTATTATCTTCCTTACCTTCTTTTTATCTTCTTTATTACTTCTTCTCTTTTTATTTCTTTTAATTTCTTTCTTTGCACAGTTTTTAGCACATTTTCTATGATTTTCTTTTGTTTCCTGACCTTAAAATGGCCGCCGAGCTTCTTACGCTTCTTATTGGCTTATTTGCCTGATTTAAAGATGGCCGCCCAAATCACGCGAGATCGCGGGTCTTCTGTGCCTCCGCCTGACTCTAAAATGGCCGCCGGGCCTTCCGTGATGCTGATTCGTTGTTTCTGCCTGCTCTTAAAATGTCCGCCGTCCTCGCGCGAGATTAGCAGTCAATTTACTCAGAGGGGGCTGCTTCTGCAGATGCCGGGCTGACTTTCCTTGCATCGGGGGGCCTTAATGTTGTGCCTGGTGTACTTTGTTGCTTCATTTGCACACACCGCCTCTGCGCTTTGATGGGGCTTCTTACCGCTTGCATTCGGACCAGGGTGGGCTCCTGGCTCCGTTTCTTCACACGATCTTTTTGACCACGCGTTGTCCTGTTGGTCGTTACCCTCGTCGCCAGTTGTTGTGTTCTATTGAGTCGCTGGAGTCAGGTAGGTGATAATAGTTCTTTATTGTATATTCTTTACAGCGCTTCACATCGCCATGTCCGCTCCCTTCCCCTGTCCTCTTCCGAGTCCCTTCCGTCTCTTGACCGGAACTGGTGTCCAGTTCCGATCCCTTTCCCTTTGGTCGGGTACAGGGTCCTAGTGCCCTTGTGCCCAGGTCATGACAATGCCCATGACCTGGAATACCAAATTAAGCACTGGAAGCGTGCAATAACTTTCCAGGGGCTACGCAACCAAGGCATCTTTCGGCACCTTTCTTTGTATCTGTCACTGTTTCCTACCAATTTGCTGAAAGCTATGGCTGCCAAACGCTGTCCACACAAGTGCAAAACATTAGACCTTAGGTTCGCTTTCTGCATGGGGCGTTACTGCGCTCTCCTGACACATGAGATGCTATGTCACTTGCAGAATGAGGTCATGTTAAATAGGCAATCACTTTTTGAAAAAGGCTGGAGGGACGGGGGAAGAGCATATATTATTTTCAATAGAAAGAGAAGACAGCTTCATTAGAAATAGAAGACAGCCTCAGGCTTTTGGAATCATAGCCTCACAAGTAGGGACTGTGACGAGGATGGTGGAGATGAGGGAGTAATAGACTCCTTGATACAAGCTGGAAATTCAAAGTCTATATTCATTTGCAACCACGTCAGACAGAGGAGATGGACAGTGAACTCCTTAATTCTAATCTGCTCAATGGGGGTTTAGGGGGTAGTTGACCAAAGGGAGGTCTGCCCCCGGGGATTATTCGGAGGGTGGTGCAGTCCGGATGACTGCCATCTGAAATGTGGACTTCTTCCTTCATGGGAGTTAGTGGCTTAGGTTGGGCTGTTTTGGGCTCCCTGCCACCATGTTTTTTACAGATGACCTGGTGGCTGATGGCAGGGAGAGCAGACAGGACAAACCGCCCACCCATCTCCTTCCTATAGGCAGTTCAGGTGTTGCTTTAATTGGCAAAGTGCAATTTTGCAAGGGGCTTCATTTAGGACTGGTGCACAATAAAGGGGTTACTTTGTACAGATGTTGTTTGTTGCTTGAGGCAGGTCCTTAGCGGTGGCCTGGAAAGTTTTGTTTGCATTTACATAAGTTAAATTGGCCTTGCCATTAGCGAGCCTCGCTGAAAGGGAGGGGGTGAACAACCTCTCACCTGGACTAGGCAGGAGGTTAGAGGTTACATGTAGGAAGTTAAGTCGTTAAATATTAATAGAGATAGTCATAGGTGAAGGGGAAATTTAAGGTTACAAACTGTAGAACTGTAGTACAATAGGAAGTAGATAGTTGTGGGGTTAGGAATATGGGGGGAGATTAGAGGTGGGAGGGTAGGAAAACAGATAGCTCATGTTTTGTATAATGAGGTTTTAGTTTTGTGAGGCAGAATGCCCAGTAAAAAAAAAATTGTGATGTGCACTTGTTTAAATAAAGCGGCCTTTTTCACACAAAATCAAGTGTTCAGTGGTCTGTGCTTTATCCCTCTCTCCCAATTACCTCATCAAACATTTGTAGTGTCTTAGAAAAGCTTTGTGCACGAAAGTACATGCCATCTGGTGCTTCCAAAGCCACAGTGCAATGGTTCTTCTGGTGCAGACCAGTGGATGCCCACAGGTGTTAGGAAGGTTATTGGTGACCTGCATTGCCGGCTGTAACATTGACACAATTATATTGTCCATGGGATCTAAGGGATTTGTGTGGTGTTCAGAACAGAATGGGTGGGACTTGGTTACAGTATTTCCTGTTTTCGTTTTCTTATCATAAAGGTAATTACCTGATACATAATGACTGGAACAGGGAAATAGGATATAGGTAATGGAGGGAAGCAACTGTGCTGCCTCAAGGTATTGGACCTCTGCTACTAGCCTTCCACCTCTAGCTTTGACTATCAGCCTCTGCTGATGGTTGGTCCAAGAGCAATGTAAAAGGGTATGGGCCAGGAATATTAAAGACAGAATATTAAAGGGTCACACTATCATGACCAGAGTATTGAGGGCCAAATAATAACCATTGGTAAGTTTGTATGGCTATTCCTTACCTTACTACACATATTTCTACATGGTGATATATATGTGTTTGTGTGTGTGCGTGTGTGTGTGCATGTGAGCATGCATGCATGCGTGCGCGCGCGCGCGTGTGTGTGTGTGTGTGTGTGTGTTACCTACTGGCGGTCGTAAGTAGGTAGTTATAGTTAGGACCTAATTTCCACAGGAAGAGCATTTTCTGTTTTGCCTATAGCTTTGGCTCCACTTGACTAATCTTCACGAAATGTTCAAAACATATACTTTAGTCGACTCAGCTGCTGTGTTGAAAGTTTTGGGGTGATCTGTCAAGCAGGGGCCGAGAAAAAAGGGGGGTCCCATAACACATTTTGCCCATGCATTTTCCCTAAGGGATTTTGAACACGACTACAACCCGAACTGCTGAACGGAATTACACCAAATTTGGCAGAAAGCTGGATGTTGGTCCAGAAAGCGTGCTTTTTATGATTTGGTGTAAATCCGTTCAGCAGTTTTAGAGATATTAAAGGTAAAAAAATATAGATAACTAGGGGCGCGGATCATCCGCGGATCCAACAGACCCCTTACTCACATCTGATTGGCTGCCAACACTTCAACCAGGAGACTCCCAAAGAAACGTAAAAGTAAAAAAAGGGGGCAAGGTAGGAATACCCTGACCCCCTAGGTGTGGTGGCGGGGTCCCACACAGATCCCGCCGGGGGTTAAAAGCATTGTTTTTATTTCAATTGTGTTGCGGATTTGCGGGTGGATTTACGGGAAAATAAGGGAAAAAACTTGTGGGCTCCTGACTTCTTTTAAAGGAAGCCCCTGGGTGGGCCAAATCCCGGGCCCATATAAAAAATAATGAAGGGGGGCGTATTGGGCCCCCCTCCTAAGGTTTATGAAACCCCGGGGACCACCACCTCCCCAGTGTATTTGTTAATAATTATGCGGGGGTGCCCTCACGGCACCCCTGCGCCCCGGGGACAGCCCCGTGGACCGCCACCTTCCCGGGGCTTTGGAAAAACTGAATGGGGGCTGCACAGACCCCCCCGAGCCCTAGGGACCACCACCTTCCCAGGGCTTACTTACAAATAAAGCAGGGGCTGCACGGACCTCGTGGAGCCAATAATGGCCCTGTGGACCGCCATACCCCAGGGCTGGCTCTTACTATGTCCCGGGGTGCCCAACCCCGGGACATAGCTGTTTGCTATGGCTTGGTGGGAGCTTTCCCGCCAAGCCACAGCAAACACTCTGCTTTCAGCAAGCGAGAGCGGAGAAATGCTTTCGCTTGCTGGAAGCGGATCATTTGCTTTGACATACAGGGAGCTGCATGTTTAGCAGCTCCATTTGTGTCAAAGCAATGCCGGCTCCCACAGGAAGCAGGGACCATGGGGGTATTTAGGCTCCCCCGCTGTCCCCAATGGATATGCCGGGCCCCAGGGGATGGGGTCCTCACGGCCAAAATTGCCCCAGGGAGGGGGGCCGCGCAGGCCCCCTCCCCCATTAGGTCGTGGTCGGGCCCCTGGGGATGGGGTCCCCGGGGCCGTTCTGGTCCTGATGCTCATATCAAAGAAATTAAACCTCAACAGGAAGCACTTACAGATAAAAACATAGCAGGTGCCCCCGTTGAAGCTCCACTTCTGTAAAGGACAAATGATACTAACTCCTGGACTGGGTGAAGGCAAAGCAAGTGTGTTTTCTCTGCAATTCCAAATTGAAAAACGATCTGCAATGCTTCATGGAGGTGAATGCATTGATCTATTGGAGCGCAATCTGTAGTGACTGTGACGAGTGGGTTCTTTGTTGTCCTGTCCTGGTGAGAGCAGAGTCCATGGTTCTCCCTTTATAGTACTAGGAGTATGCAAATGTGCAAATCACTTGGAAGCTTCCCCGTATGGCCCCGCCCACTTTAGTAGTATCCAAAGGTCTTCCTGCCTTGGGCCAGGATGATGGACAGCTTAACAAGTAGCCCCCTCAGTGCAATTCCTGCCAATTTGGGTGCAGAGTTCTTGATGCCGGGGAATGTGAGGACATCTCCACCGAACAAAGAAGAACTCATTTCAAACAGTTAAGAGGAAGGACCCTTGTTTGGTGGATATTTACCTCTTTGTAGTCTTGTCGTCTTCTCTATAGGAGAATTCATTTTATCACAGATTTCAGGATAAAGATACACCAGGAACAATCACATTGCCAAAACACACACAAGGTCACTGGTGACATTTCCTCATGCTCCATTACAGAGCTGTAATGTAGAATGTGTACTGGACATTTACCCAAGGTGGTTGCACTTAGTAATTAACCAGTAGAAAGAACTCCATTTGGGTAGATATTTTGTGAAAACTGTGGACTCTTGTTGGATAAAAGGACAGGTGCGGTTCCTTCATGGCCCAGTCACTGACACAGTGACTGACACACCCACACAGATACTTAGACACCCACTCACACACTCAGGCACTCACAAACCCACTGACAGACCCACTCAGATACTGATATACCAACTCACAGACTCACTCAGACACTCACATACAACTCACCGGCACACTACACACCTACTCACAGACCTACTCAGACACTCTCACACACACTCACAGATACACTCAGACACTCTCACACCCACTCACAAACCCACTCAGGCACTGATGCACCCACTCACAGAACCACTCAGACACTCACAGCCACTCTATGACCCATTCAGACACTTATGCACCCACTCACAGATGCACTCAGACACACACACCCACTCAGATACTCACACCCACTTACAGAATCACTCATACTCTCTCACACCCACTCACAGACCTACTCAGGGACTCATGCACTGACTCACAGACCCACTCAGAGACTCACAGACCCACTCAGAGACTCACACACCCACTCACAACCTACTTGTGGATTCACTCACAGACTTACTCACATACTCATGGAGGCACTCGTAAACCCACTCAGAAACTCTCACACCCTCTCACAGACCCACTCAGAGACTCATGCACCCACTCACAGACCTACTCAGACATTCACGAACCCACTCACACACCCAGTGAGACACATACAGCCATACTCAGACACTCACACACCCACTCACACACCCACTGAGACACTCATGCACTCACTCACACACTCACTTTCAAAGGTTACAGGTTACAGTTGGGAAATAAAATTAAAAAAACCTTAGAAATTCACTTAAAAAACTAAAGGTTAAAGGGATGTTATAGTTAGCAAATAACATTAAAAAAACTTAGAAATTCACTGAAAAAAACAAAGGTTGCAGGGGCATTATAGTTTGGAAATAACATTAAAAAAATAGAAATTCACTGAACAAAACGAAGGTTACAGGGATGTTATAGTTAGGCTCAGACATCACTCATACAAAACCAGTGAAACTACAACTTACACCCCAACAATGCACTGCTTATGACCTCACATATTACATCACTCATGACATGGTCAATGACATCACTGATAACATCTCAAATTACATCACTGATGACATCATCCACAGAACCATGCACAGCCCTATTCAACCCCTCATACACTCACTCACATACCCACACAACCACTCTGTAGTAACGGAGTCCAGGCTGGTTGTTGTAGTTCAGGAGACTTTATTGTAGTTGGTTACATGTTCTGTAGTTCAGCTCAGGATTAGCCCCACCAGGAGCAGCCAGCATGCTGCTCAGCCCCTGTCAACTGTAACTTTTTACTCACAAGCTCCCAAGATTCCATAACGCATCATCACAGGAACATTCCACTGGTAGAGCATATGATAAATAACAATAAAGACAGGATACTACATATCCCCTTTTCTTCTATATGGTTAACAGAAAAAAAATACTAAAATTGAGAATAGAAAAAGAAGAAAGCAGAAACCTGATAGACAATAAAGAGAAGAAAGCAACAAGGAGGGAACATGAAGATAGAAGAAAAACAGAAGAAACAACCGATGAAAAGGTGAGGAAACAACGGGTGAACAGGCAAGGAAAGCAGATAAATATGATCCATCCTCCCTTCTATAAACAACACCAGAAAAGAAAAGAAGAACACAGCGAAAGAAAACAACAAGAAAGAAGACAAACGCGAGAGCCCCAATGACTATCCCCTAACCACGTCAGTTGGCCAGGCAGATATGCGAGGAGGTAAGGCATAGCACCAGAACAACACTAGGGTGAAACCAGATGGAGAACAAAGAAAAAAAAACTGACAGCAAGAGAGGAGTTCAGAATCCACAGATGACAAAAGAGGAAAAGACATCAGGAGGAAAAATGAACACAAGCAAGAAACAGGGAAGATGAGAGAAAATAAAATAAGATCCCTAATCAAACCCCATTAACAAATTGATAAAATAATATGATATGAACATAACATTACGTTTGCAAACTTGACAATGTAACGAAAAGAAGAATAACGTTGAGAAAACAACTCAAATGGGGTGAGACCCAAAAAAACACACCCTAAATGAGGGTAAGAAGAACTCAACGTATGAGATAGGAACAGAGTCCGTGCAAGGACACACCTCATGTAGAGGTCATATGTTGTGCAACGTAGTGATGGGACTAACCCATACGACACACCTCATGCAGAGGCCAAACGTTGTGCACCGTAGAGATGGGACTATAACCCAAACGACTCACCTCGTGTAGAGGTAAAATGTTGTGCACCATAGAGATGGGATTATAACCCATACGACACACCTCGTGTAGAGGTCAAATGTTGTGCACAGTAGAGATGGGACCATAACCTATACGACACACCTCGTGTAAAGGTCAAATGTTGTGCAACGTAGCGGTGGGACTAAAACCCAAATTGTAATAGTATACAAGAACACTGAAGTAAAGAGACTGAAACGCATACTGCACACCCTGTGTGGGGTAATTGTATACTAGAAAGCTGAAGTAATGGGACAGAAACCCATACCGTACATCCCTTGTGGGGCAAATGTGTACTAGAAGACTGAACCTGAATCTAAAAATTGCCCAAAACGTGAGGGAGGACAACTGTGGTCAGGTAACGTTTATGGGTAAGAACCCATGACTAACTTATATGTGTGAGAATTCATGACTTATTTTTAGAAATAAAGACGTGTGAGAGATGCAAATAGGACTAAAACCTATGCATAATTGCCCTGAACGTAGCAACAAAACATAGATCAAAGGGCAAGTGTACTGTGCAAATGAGACCAAAACACCTAGACAAGAGCAAGGAAACAGCACCTTATGGACCAACACCCACAGGGTCAAGAAATGCACATTGTGTGAATGGGAGTAGCGCCCATCCCATGCCCATCCCCAAAGGAAGAAAGTAGTTGGATGTTCCTTAAGGAAGAGAACAAAGATGTGGCAATAATGCCACCTCCTAAAATAAAAAGAGTTACCGTCCACGTAGTACAGATGTGTGCAACCTCCAAAAAATAGAATGAGACACTGTTGACACACGTTCAAAATGTACCTCCGGCAAACGAGCGTTTTAGCTGCAGAGCGTCCATTCAAACGTGCCGAGGGTTTCATATGTTAAAGTTGTTGAGAACTTGGAAATACTTCCGCCCTTGAAAACTTACTGCAGGCAAAACAAGATGCGGTGACGCATAGCCAAAATGGTCAATTTCCTCAACATCTTTCATTCTTGACACAACACTCTTGTTAATTTCCACGTTCAAATAACTTTATTGAAAACGTCGGGCATAAAAAAGACTGTCAACTCGAAGATGGCGGCACGCTGTAGCACGTCGTACCGAGTGGCTCACGGCATCAGCGTGCTCCAAACGCGGGAAGGCATCACCGCAGCTGAGGCGGAATCCGTGTCACAGAGAAGACGGTCCGGATGGCGTATGGCACACAACAGAAAGGACTGCACGGGACCGAGAAACAGGACAAGGTAAGCGCGTGCAGTACTGGTCACAAGCTTAGTTTGTTTTAAACAGGAGGATGTTGGTTAGGCAACGCTACAGACAAGAGGTCCCTGTTGTATTCTGTAATACTCTGTGTCTCCTTTCTCCTAGCTGATCAGCCTGTGTGTGTGATGTAATCAGAATGTTCGTGAATGCATGGTTTGAATGAGTGGTCAGTTTGAGTGAGTGGGGCTGAGCAGCAGGACGCTGCTCCCGGTGGGGCCTTCTTTACCATCTTACTTATAACTAATAAACCCACTTAACTACACCTTCGGCTACTGGATTACTTACCTAAGAGAGCACATTCTTCGTTGTAAAAGTGGCAACGATCTGATACGAACAACGTGTGCAGAGAAAAGAAATGAAATAAGAAACTACAATGATGATTGCCAGCCAAGCCTGATGATAAGTTTGTCAACGCCCTCGATGCCCCACCGGTGTCTTCTCCAACAGACAGCCTCTAAAGGTATGTTTCGGGCGTTGGACATTGTGTGGCCTACTTGGCTTTAAACCTGCTGATTTAATGATCGGGGCCGTCGGGATTTGACAGCAATTTTGGGGGCAAAGACCGGGCCTCAGTGAGAAGTTGTTAAGCACTCTGTGGACCTGATTCTGCCAACCAACTGATTAGCCTCATAAGTGGCATTTGTAAAAGTTTTATTGAACTCTCTGATACCTGCCAGTGTTCGTGTCAATTTCTACGCAACCTTTTTATAGAGATGGAATTACTGGTAATCTACGGTAATTTCTTCGTGTCAAATTCTAATTTACGCTTTTGAAGACGTGGAGCAGCTCATGTGTCAACGGTGACTGCTTTATTTATTTCAGTTATTATGTTGCCAAGCACGAATCTTACTGCGCTTTTCTATCAACGGTGTCTACTTTAATTATTTGAATTTATTGTGTTGCCTTCTCAAATGTGTAACCTCTGCCTATGCATATAATTGTGCCTGCCTAAATTAATGAGTTGTTATCTGCAGTAAGGAGTTATTCACTTATATTTTGTTGATACAAAGACTAATTTTCAACATGTTATGTGTACCATGTTTGCTGAGTACTTGTAGTAATGAATTTATTCGCTTTGTTCAATTTGTTAGCGTGCGCATGTGCATTTTGGGGGTCACATACCCCGTGCAGTGTGTTTTACCTTGGTGTGCGTTTCGGGGAGTCATGTACCCCGTGCGCTGGGGAGTCATGTACCCCATGCTGTGTGTTTTACCTTAGTGTGCTGGGGAGTCATGTACCCCGTGCTGTGTGTTTTACCTTGGTGTGCGTTTCGGGGAGTTATGCAACCCGTGCGCTGGGGAGTTATGTACCCCGTGCTGTGTGTTTTACCTTGGTGTGCATTTCGGGGACTCATGTACCCCGTGCGCTGGGGAGTCATGTACCCCGTGCTGTGTGTTTTACATTAGTGTGCGTTACGGGGAGTCATGTACCCCGTGCGCGGGGGAGTCATGTACCCCGTGCTGTATGTTTACCTTGGCGTGCGTTTCGGGGAGTCATGTACCCCGTGCGCTGGGTGTCACGTACCCTTTGCAGTGTGTTTTGCCTTGGTGTGTGTTGAAGAGTCATGTATCCCACGTGTTTTTGGGGAAGTCATGTACCCCGTGCTGTGTATTTTACCTTAGTGTGCGCTGGGGAGTCATGTACCCCGTGCTGTATGTTTTACCTTGGCGTGCGTTTCGGGGAGTCATGTACCCAGTGCGCTGGGTGTCATGTACCCTTTGCAGTGTGTTTTGCCTTGGTGTGTGTTTGAAGAGTCATGTATCCCGCGTGTTTTTGGGAGAGTCATGTATCCTGTGATATGTGTTTTGCCTTGGTGTGCATTCTAGGGAGTCATTCACCCCGTTCTGTGTACCGTGTTGTGTGGGTGTGTTGTTTTTCTGCGCTTCTGCGTATGGTTGTTTCTTGGGGCGCCATTTTTAAGTTTTGGTTCTCTGTTTGTTGCTTTTCGTGCCAGTCTGGCCAACTGACATGATCCGTGACATTCGGGGTTTGGTTTGTGATGAAGGATGGTGGTTTATGTGTGGTACATTGTCAGGTGATGTCTCTGTGACGTCTTACATTTTTCTTATATTTAGTGCGAGTGCGAGTTGTGGTGCGAGTGCGAGTTGTGGTGTGTTGTTGACGTTTCTTTTATCTGTATGGTGTGACGTTCTCATCATCAGTCTGCATTTATCTTCATTGTCCGATATTTCAATTTAACACTGTATTGCCACTGTACAATTTCCATCCATTTTATTCTGCATTGTGTCAAAGCCGTTCTGATATCTCTCTTTTGTTTATTCAGCTTGCAATTTTGATTTGTAATCATCTTATCCTATTTCCTGATGATCTGCTTATTTGGAAATTCTTTCTTTGTCATCGTTTGGCATACTGTATTTCTTCCCTCATACTTTCTTTTGTTTCTTTTGTTTTGAAGGAGGGAGATGTGTTGTATTCTGTAATACTCTGTGTCTCCTTTCTCCTTGCTGCTCAGCCTGTGTGTGTGATGTAATCAGAATGTTCGTGAATGCATGGTTTGAATGAGTGGTCAGTTTGAGGGAGTGGGGCTGAGCAGCAGGACGCTGCTCCCGGTGGGGCTTTTTTTACCATCTTACTTATAACTAATAAGCCTATCTAACTACACCTTCGGCTACTGGATTTACTTACTTAAGAGAGCACTTGTTGGCATTTTGGTCGTGAAGTGAAACCACGCTACATTTTCATGGATGGTTCCTACTGCAAAACATGTCCACGATAGGAAACATTCTGTTTTCAAATGTGCATTTAACATTGACAGCTGGTGGTCTGCTGGTGAACTGCAGTAACAGCTGTGAAAAAGCAATTTACACGATGTTTTGTGTTGCATTTAATTGTGCTCTGGCTGTGCATCGGTTCGAAGAACAGTTATAACTTGGATTTATGCGGAACGCTATGTGTTGCTGATCGGTTCATTCATCGTTAGTAAGCGAGTGGCAGTAACAGTGAGTAATAACAATCTCGTTATTTTTTTTTTTTTCCCAACGACTCATTCACCGTTATTCAGTCAACTGCCAGTGCACGGGAGCTGTGCGCATGCTGGGGAGCACGGCTGCCTGGTATCCATTGTCTTTGGAGTGCAGCTACGCCGTGTGGGTGGTCTCCCTGACAACTTGAAGCGGCTGATGAAGTGTCGCGTACCTGTGACGTACCCGTTGACGACTGCACATCTGTGACATGCTGAGCTTTCCTGCTGAGTTTTAGTGCACGGTGACGCCGGGAGCCATCCGGCGCGGTGTCACCAGTGCGTGCCACCATCTTGGATTCACACCGGAGCCCTACACTGGAGGAACGCTTTTGCCAACCATGTTTACTTTCGCCAACCACGTTTGTTTGCTTTGCGGGCCAATAAAGTTAGTTCAACCGTTGTCTTCATGCAACACCGAGACATTGGATCCTGCTTATTGAACTCTCTGATACCTGCCAGTGTCGTGTGAATTTCTAGGCAACCTTTTTATAGAGATGGAATTACTGGTAATCAACGGTAATTTCTTCGGTAAATTCTAATATACGCTTTTGAAGACTTGGAGCAGCTCATGTGTCAACGGTGACTGCTTTATTTATTTTAGTTATTATGTTGCCAAGCACGAATCTTACTGCGCTTTTCTATCAACGGTGTCTACTTTAATTATTTTAATTTATTGTGTTGCCTTCTCAAATGTGTAGCCTCTGCCTATGCATATAATTGTGCCTGCCATGTGTTTTACCTAAATTAATGAGTTGTTATCTGCAGTAAGGAGTTATTCACTTATATTTTGTTGATACAAAGACTAGCTTTCAACATGTTATGTGTACCATGTTTGCTGAGTACTTGTAGTAATGAATTTACGCGCTTTGTTCAATTTGTTAGCGTGCGCATGTGCATTTTGGGGGTCACATACCCCGTGCTGTGTGTTTTACCTTGGTGTGCGTTTCGGGAAGTCATGTACCCCGTGCGCTGGGGAGTCATGTACCCTGTGCTGTGTGTTTTACCTTAGTGTGCTGGGGAGTCATGTACCCCGTGCTGTGTGTTTTACCTTGGTGTGCGTTTCGGCGAGTTATGCACCCCATGCGCTGGGGAGTTATGTACCCCGTGCTGTGTGTTTTACCTTGGTGTGCGTTTCGGGGAGTCATGTACCCCGTGCGCTGGGGAGTCATGTACCCCGTGCTGTGTGTTTTACTTTAGTGTGCGTTACGGGGAGTCATGTACCCCGTGCGCTGGGGAGTCATGCACCCCGTGCTGTATGTTTACCTTGGCGTGCGTTTCGGGGGGTCATGTACCCCGTGCGCTGGGTGTCACGTACCCTTTGCAGTGTGTTTTGCCTTGGTGTGTGTTGAAGAGTCATGTATCCCGCGTGTTTTTGGGGGAGTCATGTACCCCGTGCTGTGTATTTTACCTTAGTGTGCGCTGGGGAGTCATGTACCCCGTGCTGTATGTTTTACCTTGGCGTGCGTTTCGGGAGTCATGTACCCCGTGCGCTGGGTGTCACGTACCCATTGCAGTGTGTTTTGCCTTAGTGTGTGTTTGAAGAGTCATGTATCCCGCGTGTTTTTGGGAGAGTCATGTATCCTGTGCTATGTGTTTTGCCTTGGTGTGCATTCGAGGGAGTCATTCACTCCGTTCTGTGTACCGTGTTGTGTGGGTGTGTTGTTTTTCTGCGCTTCTGCGTTTGTTGTTTCTTGGGGCGCCATTATTAAGTTTTGGTTCTCTGTTTGTTGCTTTTCGTGCCAATCTGGCCAACTGACATGATCCGTGACATTCGGGGTTTGGTTTGTGATGAAGGATGGTGGTTTATGTGTGGTACATTGTCAGGTGATGTCTCTGTGACGTCTTACATTTTTCTTATATTCATTGCGAGTGCGAGTTGTGGTGCGAGTGCGAGTTGTCGTGTGTTGTTGACGTTTCTTTTATCTGTATGGTGTGACGTTCTCATCATCATTCTGCATTTATCTTCATTGTCCGATATTTCAATTTAACACTGTATTGCCACCGTATAATTTCCATCCATTTTATTCTGCATTGTGTCAAAGCCGTTCTGATATCTCTCTTTTGTTTATTCAGCTTGCAGTTTAGATTTGTAATCATCTTATCCTATTTCCTGATGATCTGCTTATTTGGAAATTCTTTCTTTGTCATCGTTTGGCATACTGTATTTCTTCCCTCATACTTTCTTTTGTTTCTTTTGTTTTGAAGGAGGGAGATGTGTTGTATTCTGTAATACTCTGTGTCTCCTTTCTCCTTGCTGCTCAGCCTGTGTGTGTGATGTAATCAGAATGTTCGTGAATGCATGGTTTGAATGAGTGGTCAGTTTGAGTGAGTGGGGCTGAGCAGCAGAACGCTGCTCCCGGTGGGGCCTTCTTTACCATCTTACTTATAACTAATAAACCCACTTAACTACACCTTCGGCTACTGGATTACTTACCTAAGAGAGCACATTCTTTGTTGTAAAAGTCTCAGCGTTGCCCAACAATCATAAGCACAACAAAGTCTCACCTGACTATGGCCGCAGGGGCTCATAATACATTGCTGCAGTCCGTCCACAAGCCCGTCCTTACATTTGCTCCCGTTGAGTAAGTCACGGCCAGAGAAAAACAACTCTTTAAGAAACGACCTTTGAAAAACGGTCCACTTGAATTAAACAACTTCTCTCTAGTAGGCAATAGCATGATGGGTTACGGAGCACACTAAGCAGGAGACTGATTAACTTCATCACAGCTCGAGATAAGCACAAGAAATGCTTTTCCCAGAATGAAGCACACGACCACACACGGTAATCGTGACAGGATGGCCCCAAACGCATGAGAGGTGTAAGTTTAGTTCTCATAGTCCCTCTCCACAACACGTAGTCAGTATAAGACGCAGAAAAAGAATAGACAAATGTATTGCTGTTGTGGCAGGAACTTCCCTTCTTGGGCGCAAAGCGGGAGGATGACAAAAGCAGTGCCACAGTCACTGACTGCAGCAGGGCAAAGTGAATCTCTTTCATTCTCGTCACTCCTCTGGGAAATTCCACTTATAGGAGTAACAGTCCCAATGTAGACGGACACCGTAGAAGGAGATAAACACCTCTTTCAAGTCAGCAGGGCAAGAAGAGCAGGGACTGGCACATTTTGTAGGGGCGACTGATGAAAAGGTGGGACTCACTCAGGGGTGCCAGTATGCTTAAAGTCTGTAGCTTGTAGAATTAAGAGGTTCTTTACCTTGGAATTTCTTCTGTATGTAAGTTTCAGTAGTTCATCAGGTGGAACACGCAGGTTCTTATCCAGCTTGTCGCCATAAATTTGTAGTAACTGAGTCCAGGCTGGTTGTTGTAGTTCAGGAGACTTTATTGTAGTTGGTTACATGTTCTGTAGTTCAGCTCAGGACTAGCCCCACCAGGACCAGCCAGCATGCTGCTCAGCCCCTGTCAACTGTGACTTTTTACTCACAAGCTCCCAAGATTCCATAACGCATCATCACAGGAACATTCCACTGGTAGAGCATATGATAAATAACAATAAAGACAGGATACTACACACTCACATACCCATTCACAGACCCATACAAGTACTCACACAACCACTCACTCATCCATAGAGCCACTCACACATCTACCCACTCACTCATACAGCCACTCACACAACCAATCACTCACCCATACAGCTACTCATACAACCAGACACTCACCCATACATCCACTGACACAGCCACACACTCATCCATCCAGCTACTCACACACCCACTTATTCACCTATGCAGCCACTCACATACCCACTCATTCACCCATACAGCCTTTCAACACAGCCACTTACTCACCCATACAAGCACTCACACACTCACTCACACACCCACAGAACCACTTACATACCCATTCACACACCCATACAAGCACTCAAATACCCACTCACTCACCCATACAGCCCCTCACACAGACACTCACTCTGCATTACAGCCACTTACACACCAACTCACTTAACCAAACTTCCACTCAAACAGCCACTCACACAACCACTCACACACCCATATAACCACTCAGACACCCACCCATGCACCCCTACAGCCACTGACATAGCCATACAACCACTCACACACCACCCACACACCACCCACATACCCATACAACCACTCACACACCCAGAAAACTACTCACAACCCCATTCACAGACCCATACAGCCACTCACATACCCACTGACAGACCTAAACAGCCACTCACACACCCTCTGACAGATCCATGCAGCTACTTACACAGCCACTCACACACCCATACAGCCACACTCACACTCACTCACTCATCTATAGTCACTCAGAGCCACTCACTCATTTATACAGCAACTCACACACCCATTCACTCACCCATACAGTCACTCACCCACCCACTCACCCACCCATACAGTCACTCACACAGCCACTCACTCACCGATATAGCCACTGACACAACCACTCACTCACCAATACAGGCACTGACACAGCAACTCCCTCACCCACACAGCTTCTCACGTATCAACTTATTCACCCATACAGTCGCTCACACACCTGCTCACAAACCCATTCAACCACTCAGACACTCACTCACACACGGATACACACAGTCACACAGCCACTCACATAATATATAATAGAAGTAGTACCACTCATTAGTAGTACACGTAGCATTCTAATTTAACTTTTGTAGTAGCTTAGTATATATGTTTAAAACTCATAGGGGGATATTCTCAAGAAGGTGAGATAAACATCGCCAAAATAGGTTAACGCAAGTTTACATATCGCCATCTATTGCGGGAAAATAACCCTGTGTTAACGTGGCATTCACAACACGGCGGTAACATGCGATAGTACCCCGATAACGCGTCAAATGTCCACAATAACACTACCGGGACGGCGATGAAAATCCAAACCTGAACGCGAAAAAAGTTGCGATGGACCCAACCGCGATAAGACAATCAGCGAAAAGCAGCACCAGGCCTGCAAATCACACACGTCAGGTGGGAAAAATCACTACAAAAGCAGAAAAAAAAATAAACAAACAACAAACGAACTACAGCGAAGCACAATGGAGGCAGCCGGAGCAGGTACAGAGGACGGCCAGAACCCCACAAGCCCCACGGAGGACCAGCCTGGGACCTCGGGGACAGGGAAGGGCAAGGACAAGAAGAAGAGGAAGACGAGGTTCAGTCCGCAGGAAAACAGGATCCTGATCACGGAGGTGGTATAACACCATCAACAACTGTTCGTCACCTCCACTGTGTCATTGGCAACAAAAAATGGAATATGGCAGTCCATCCTGGACAAGGTGAATGCAGTCGGAGTGCTGAGGAGGACAATGGAAGAGCTCAAGAGGCGCTGGAATGATGTGAAGCGCAAAACCAAGCTGAAACTCGGCAACAACCAGAAGGCAGCAATGCAGACTGGAGGTGGGAGTCCAGCACCACAGGAGGAGCTGGATGAGATGGAGGAAATGGTGTCCCCAGTCATCAGTGTGGAGACTGTGGCAGGAGTTGGGGCACCGGACACTGCTCAACATGACCTGACACAACAGCAACAGGGTGAGTAACCACCAGGGACTGGGGGGACGGGGGGAGATGGGCACAATGGCATACATGCACAATCAAGTATAGCACAGTGCACACCCACAATGACTCTGGATCATGTCCCTGATCTCCTTGGCATACTGCAGCACACATAGAAACAGCAAGTAGGCCCCCGTCGACAATGTGCACAGAGGGGGCTCTCCCCACACATCACTAATCTCACAACAAGCCCATGCACATGTGCTAAACCCAGCAAAGCGGCGTGTCTGTGAGCCACACTGAGAATGCAAGTGACACTGCATGACGAATAGCATGGCTGCAGTCAATATATCATGACATGTTGCACGCCACGACACTGAGGTGGGTGAGTGTGGACCACATCTGTAAAGGAGCAGGTCACACTCTGACACATCCACGTGCACAAACAACCCCTGACCTCAACAACACAACTGCGGATAAACCATGCCCCAGAGTCCCAAGTCCCACCAAGAGCCCAATTTCCCTAAGAATGCAACATCTCAGCACTGTAGAAGCACAGAAGTCAAAGGCACACCGCCTGAAAGGGATAAGGGCCAGCCAAATCAGAGCTGCAGGGGCGACTCTCCCAAAATGCAGCACACACACATGTTATTCAGAGCACATCAACATTGACAACAATGTGGTATAAACTGCAACACGTTCACAACAGAACAGAGGACACAACTGGTGCCGCTTGTGCGTAGAAACTGGTCAATTACATTTGGCATAGCAGGGAAATGTGAGATGATAATGTACAAGTACAAACACACATCCGTGATGTCGTCGAAATGTCCACTGTCACGCATCAAATCGGCAGCTCCTCCCAAACAGTCACAATGTACATTGTCATGCAGTTTGTATGTAAACCTGTACAATGCGTCAACATACATGTGAACACAATGTTAAACTGCATCTCCCCATCACATTGCAGAGGGAGAACCAACACCTCCTGCAGAGCAGACCCAACAGCTCTTCACTGATAACGAAGAGGACCTCCACACCTTCGACACCGACACCCTTCAAGAGTTCATGGACAGCTACGGCACCTCACCTCCAGGAGCAGGGCAGCCCAGCTACATCGAGGAGACCCCACCCCCTGCACAGACCACACAGCAGGAAGCACCCAACACCCCAGCTGTCTCCCACCCCCACGACCAACACATGGCCTTTCAACGCCGTGTGTTAGAGGTCCAGGAGAAGATGGCTGATCAGGTGCGGGTGGGGTTCGACCTCATGGCAGCCAAACTTGATGCCATACATGGGTGTCTGAGTACCATCAGGGACCACTTACAGTCCCTAACGGGCACCCACAGTCCGCTCCATGCTCTCCAACGATCTATGGCTGACATCGCTGGAGTCATGATACTGAGACAAGAACAACTGTCCAGTCAGAGTGGCTCCAGCGATGTCAGCCGGGAGTTGGGACAGATGCGGGGGCTCATGGAGAACATGGAGCAGATGACGGCGGAAAGAATGGCTGCCACAGCTGCACACCAGCGAGAGGTGGCTGGGACCTTCCATGCCCTGCAGCACATCGTCATGGCATTGCTGCCTCAAGGCCTTGCGCAGATGAATGCTGCTGCTGCTTCTACATCCACATCTCCGCCCCCTGATGTGTCAGTGCCTCACAGTGCGGCAGGCAATCCACCACCACCCACGTGTGAGGCACATGTGACATCAGAGGACGAAGATGCGGGTGAATCAACCTTACTGGTAAGGAGGAGGCAGTAGCATTCATCTCTGCCATATGGCCTGTTTCTGCTTGGTTCTGCCCTTTGCATCATCACCTTCCACTGTCCCCCGATACACTCTACGACACTCACCTTGGACCTCGACATGGACTGCCATTTTCTGTTTGGTTACCAATGACACAGCGATCAGACTTCGGACTGAACTCTTCCCCTTCCGATGTACTTGTCATTCCCTGGAGGACTCTGGCTGGCCCTCCACGGGCCAATAATGTGAAGTGGGGTTTGCATGGCCCTGTACTGCTCCAGCTGCAACACTCCACTGGATGTGAATTAAACATTCAGAATCGCACAGATGTGTCATGCCTTTGATCATTCAAGTATGAGAGTATGGATGAATGTAGGGTCAGTGATTCCCCCTTACGTCCATGTTGCTCATGTCGTGGGACTTGAGTCACAGGGTGCAACAGTGCCGATTGCGGTCCGGGTGGCGTAGACACTACAACAGAGACACAAGCATCAGTTACTTCCATGTCCAGCCCAGAACTGAAGCACGCCCAGAGCCCCGGGCTCATTGTTTCCATCCCTACGCTGGCCTGCCATACGCCAGGCCAGTCCACTCCGCTTACGCTCAGGGGGGGGGACGACAAAGCTACATGTCCCAGGTCTTCCCTGTAGTGATCTGCTGATCACTGGTCTAGTCGTCAGCATGCCACAGCCACTCCCTGAGGGCTGGTTCACACCCACACCACACCCATCCAGCACAGGCGTCACAGGACATGTGACCCTGCCAATAAAAGGGGCCTAGCACGTCACATACCCCACTGCCGGAGATGACATGATGGCGTCTGCACCACGCGACCCAATCATGAAGGGTCCATGACTTGTGGCGCACTGAGTTGATGGCAGCCGCTGCACTGCGGCCCGCACTGGCCTACCGCCACGGGACGATGACTTGCGGTGCACTGAGTTGGTGGCACCCGCTGCACTGCGGCCCGCACGGGCCTACCGCCACGTGACGATGACTTGCGTTGCACGGGGTTAGTGGCACCCGCTGCACTGCGGCTGGCAGGGGCCTACCACCACGTGACAATGACTTGCATTGCACAGGGTCAGTGGCACCTGCTGCACTGTGGCTGGCAGGGGCCTACCGCCACGTGACGATGACTTGCGTTGCACAGGGTTAGTGGCACCTGAAGAGCTGAGCGGGTGTGCAGCCTGCGATGATGCGTTGGCCTCGATACGGCGTCCAGCAAATCAAGACTCAAATTGAACAGTGTGCCCTGCTGGACCGCAGTGTACGCGCAGGCAGCAGTCAGCACACACATGACTCCGCGGTGCGGTGCCGCAGGGTGCGCTGGGGGCCTGTGGCGCAGAATCCAGCGATCGGCTGAGGATGATGCACCGACACGTGGTGGGCCCTCTTGGAGACACGCCGGTGGCGGCAGGTGAGCATTGAGGCCTGGGTGCGCAGGGGCGGCCAGTCATCGCTGGGTGGAGGACCGGTCTGGGGACTGGGCTGGGGTGCATCAGGCGCACAGGATCGCACAGCCACCACCGGTCATGGCGGCAGACTCGTGGCTGGGTGGGGGGCGCCGTCCTTGCTGACACGGCCCTGCATGCGATGTTCGTGATGTGCGCGGGTTGGTTTGTGACGTAGCCACCTCGTCTCCAGTGTGAATGTGCCCGTTGAAGGTGATCGGCCACGTGTGTGTAGGCCTATGAGCAGGTTGTGGCGGAGACTGCGACACACGCAGTAGTCACTTTGGTGGTGGATTGGTGACGTGTGCATTCCCACAGTTGTGAGTTGGGGGATTGTGGAGTTGAGGTGTGTGGTGTGTTCAGTTGGTACTTGCCGATGGGCAGTGCATTTCCATGGGGGCCATCCTCAAAGCGCTGGTTGGTGGCGGACTTGCGGACATGTGGGGATCATGCACACTGCCTGGGGTATTTGCGACGACATTGGTGGACAGGCCACGGTGGTCCACTTTTGTATGCACAGTGATGGCATGCGTGTGGTTGCTGTTGCGGTGATTGTGTGCAGTGTCGGCAGGGGGCACAAGTCATACACGTGTGCTGTGAATTGCCCCCAACACGTGCGTGACGCCAGCTATGGCGTAGTTCCCTTGCGTGGTCTCAAGATGTTCCTGCGCAGTGTGGGGGGGTGTGAGGGGCAGGGGTATCGAGCTGACACACACCGGGATGCTTTCAGGTGTGATGAGTCCTGCATGATGTGACCGTAGCAGCAGTTCGTGTGGTCGTTACCTTCCTCTTCATTCCTATGACGGTTACGGCCACATGTAGTTCTGTTACGGTCTTCTCATGCATGGTTTATCTGGCCTGTGAGCATTCCGGTTTGTCCAAGTGCAGTACACTGTACCAGATTAGGCATGTGACTATACGGAAGTTTGACCATTGTCACCATTTCTCCCACAGGTTTCTGAAGACACGTTGCCCTGTTGGAGTTCCCTGTTGGGAATGGAACGCGTTAGCTGAGCTTTTCGTTTTGTTGATTTATGTATTTGTAATAAAGTTCTGTTTTTCCACTACCGTTGACTACTAGACTTCATGACCTTGGGGGGAGGGTCCGGGGGGTTGGGGTGCCTGGGGGTGGTGGCGGTGGGTGTTGTGGCCCTCTTGGGTCTCCGAGCTGCATGATCAGTGTCTCCATGGCATCTGTTGGTCTTCAGATGTGGCTCTGGGCTGGGCTCCCTTTCTACTGCAGTTGGTCGACCTGCTTAACACCAGTAAAAGGCAGGTGTTAAATCCCTGCTGCTAACGCGCCTTATCGCCTGTTCTTGGTTCGCATCGCAGATCTGACTGGTCCTTGTGAATCTCGCGAAGTGGTGTTTTCGTGTGTTTTTGCACGGGAACGCCTCTGCATATCATTAGCGTTAGTTGTCGCACTCATCCGTGGCGATGTTTTTTGCGGCAGCTATCGCTGGAAAACTGGCGATATCGGCAGCTTGAGAATAGGGCGATAAATCTATCGCCACTTTTGCGGCGCTGAAGTTCCGATAAATCGGCGATGAGTCCTTGAGAATATGCCCCATAAACTCTTAAAAAACACTGACACTCACTGGAGGATGTCATCAGTAATGTCATCTGTGATGTCATTTGAGATGTCATCAGTGATGTTATTGACCATGTCAGAAGTGGTGTAATATGTGAGGTCATGAGCAATGCATTGCGGGGGCATAAGTTATAGTTATAGTGCTATACGTCCTCTGGGCCACATCTGTTAGCCTCTCTGGCAGCTAGAAGGTATGGAGGCTAGATGTGCTGCTTAAGTACTTTGGTCTACTTCGTAGGGAAATGCTAGAGTCCTAGTCTTCTAAACTGGAGAACATGCAACAATAATTGTATGGTTATCTGCCAGGTCCTGTCAGAATATGGCAAAATGAACGCACTGATACCGGTCACGGTGCAAAGTTTCCTTAACTGTTCATTATTTGCCCCCATTCAAATTATAAATATGCTTTGTTTTTTTATCATTGTGGCTGATCCTTGGTGCCAGGATAGGTACAACAATCCAGGAGGCAAGCGGATAGTTTCGGTCCATTAGAGTAGATCTAGGACCATATGGTTGACACCTGGCCAGTTCTGCGAATACATCAGTCCTAAATCTGATCCCTCAAATGACCTTGTGGTTTTAAGATTGAATAGGAGGGCTCTTTGAGATTGTTCACGATAATTGTGCTCACTGTGCAAGAGTTGTATGCAAAATGTTATGTTTGTGTTGCGTTAAGTTGTTGCATTAATGTTTGTTTTTAGAAATGTATAAAGCCTGTTAATGGGTTTAAACTGTAAATATGTATGAACTGTATGAAGAAAATTCCAAAACCTGTCTCCTGAAGAAGTAGTCTTTTATCAATTTGGTCCACCGAAACAGGTTAATGAATATTCAGGACTCATTTCTTCTCTCATATTATGTGTTTTTTCAATTAAGAATTAATATCTATTCAATGCCATATGATGAAGGTTAAGAAAGAGATGTAAATCATTACAGATTTATACGTTTTTTGTCTAATCTGCCATTGTTCATTTATTGTCGTTTTAATGTTCATATTTATTATACTGATCTGTATTTATATCCTGATAAATGATATAGCTTTGTACATTTATATGTTTTTGTGTTTTTTGCACAGTTTGCACATGATTTGTAAGAAATGTTTTATTTTATTTTAGTTATTGCCCTGAAACACCTTGGGGAGTTGTAGTTTTGTCCTACTTATTTCTAACCACACAATCGCCCAAGCCGTCAAAGAAGACACTGAATTGAGTATTGCTATCACCAGTGCACATCTACCATTAGTGTAGCCTCTTTCCCTTTTAGGCGGTCAAAGGCATGCACTGCTGCATTGTTTTAGGTTCTCAGAAAGGTTTGTAAGAAGGCATTGTGGGTTGCCTAATGGTGTGTTGGGGTATATCTCTAAGGCTGATAAACCAGAAGGATTGTAGAGTGGCTTATTAGCCTATGTGCAGAAGAGCATTCAAGACATGCACTCCCAGGCACGTGCAATAGCAGGCTTGCTAAAGTTAATTGGAATGGTGCAATGGTGGGTGGGGGGGGCTCAGAAGAGTCTAAGTGCAACACACTGAAAGAAGGTTGATCTTTGGCAGTTTAGTGGATGGGTACACAGCTAGGAGGGGAACTGGTGAGGGAGCTGGGAAGGATAGGACAGTTGGCAGAAGAAGGAACAGGATAATGACAGTGTTGTGAGTGACACATTGACAAGAGTTTGGCCTTTGGTGCCATTATTGATGTGGGCAAAACTGAAAAGCGTGGAGGAGGGAAGTGTGTTTATAAACAAAAAGCAAAACAGTGTATGTGGCACGACCGGTATGATGGAGGGTGGTAAAGGTTGACCCTTGCAGCCTATTACCTCAGCTGTAAGAGCAAACAGTAGGTTATGTTACCTCCTGTATGGCCTCTTGTGTGTCTGGTCCTTTCCATTATGGTGGCTGCAGTAGGTGCTGAGGTTTAAATTTAGTCGTGTGTTCTGTGTTATGAAGTTGTAATGCAGCTAGTGAAGTTTCTTGGCTGTGTCTAGTGATGCTAAAGCGTGACATATTGCCATCTGTATGGCCCTTGAAATTGTTTAGGTTATATGAGATAGTGGTGTTGGGCACCAACTGGCTCTTAAAGTTTTGTCAAAATCAGCGGTTTAGAAGTAGTATGGGATGGTTCAAGTATGTTACAACGCAAATTTTTTATCTGCTTGCTACATTACAAAAAATACATAAAACAATATTACGTTGAAGGAGATTTTTAATAGGTTTTACGGTTATTTTCAGTTGGGCTTGACTGCGAGACAATTATGTCGGGAGCAATTTTACACTATGGGGCCGATTCCGATCTCGGCCGGTAGGGCTCCGAATCGGATTCGGCTTAACCGGATCCGATTCAGAGCCCTATTTCCCGACCGATTCGTACGCGGGTCCGGGCGAGCGAGTACGATGCGAAATCGCCGACCGACTCGTCCGGGTGTCCCGACCGCTCCGACCGACTCGTTCCCGGGTCTAACCGCACCGACCGACTCGCTCGGACACGACTCGCACCGCGCAATGGAGACGTTCCCCGGCCGGGTAAGTACGATGCGCGCCGCGAGCAGTCCGACCGAGCCGCGCACTCCGGCTCCAAAGAGCAGTCGGAGCCGTACTTCGGGGGTCCGTGTCAGACCCCCCTGTACGCGTATCCACGCGAGTCGCACACAGGGGGGACCCATGGGTCCCCTATACCTGTGCATGTGCGGCGCGAGTCGCTTCGCCGCGTACCCGCTGTAGGGGGCGCCCTTGTTCGCCTCGCACCCATTGAGTCAATGGGAGCCCGCTTACGCGTTGTACGACAGGCTCCCATTGACTTCAATGGGAGTCCGACCGACTCGAGTCCGATGGCATACGTGCGCATCGTACTCGTTCGGTCGGGCTGCAAGGGTCCGATTCGGTCGGAAATCTCTCCGGGTCCGGCTCGGTCGGAGAGATTTCCGGCCCGAATCGGAATCGGCCCCTAAGTGTCCCAGCAGTGCAAAGAGTACTTGCACCCAATGCTTGTACCCCTGGGGACCGGTCAGGGCCGACTTTAGCGCTGGTGGCGCCCGGTGTGACAGTCTTTTTTGGGGCCCCTTAATGACCTCCTCCTCAGATTCCCTCTCTACCACCCGGCAGAAGTGTCCCTCATCTCTCCATAGCCCCTTCTCTCACATACATTTCATTTGTTTTAAAGTGCCTATAAAGGCTGGCTTTACTAATCCACTCAGCTATTCACATAAAATACAGATCTGTTCTTTGCAGCAGGCATATTAACCCTCTGCTAGTTTATGGTGAGTCAAAACTGCCACTAGACAAAACTTTGACCTCTCTCTCCAGCAGGAACATTAATCACAAGAGTTATCTTGACATTTTTAGTGTTGCCTGAAAGCTGGACACACAAGGAACTCTGCAGCATGTGCTTTTAAATCGTAAGTTATTGCTAAACACAGCGCCCCCCACCCCCTGAGGTCAGTGGCCCCCCTCCAGGTCAGCGCCCAGTGCGTTTGCAGCAGTCGCACTGCACTAAAGCCGGCCTTGGGCCGTTTGGTATTATAGAAGGGGTTGCTGCTGTTTGTACGGCCCTTCTATAATACGGATCGCTGCGGCTTGATCATTTGGAGACGTTTCCTCATTTGCATGACAGTGAGGCCCCATGCAAACACTTTGCCTCTATGCATACACCATATTGCAGCAGCAAAGAATTTATCAGAAGGTGTATAGACTGTGCACTACATTGAGGTGGAGCACAGTCAGTGAGTCCCTTAAAGGCGACCATTAGATGTGTATTTTGGTGTCCCAGGGACTCCACAGACACATCACTGCAGGAAAGAGCCATTACTCACTGCACCTGCCTGCAGGGGGATCTTTGCCACCTTTCAAATGCAAGCCAGTTGCCACCTGCCCAGTGAAAGGTGGGCTGGCGGCTTCAAACAGCCGATCTGCCTTACTCTACTGTGCTGTTGCCTGTACAGGTGTGAGTGCTTGGCTGCAGAGGGGACAGTACATTTACTGTAAAAGGTCCCACAGTTCAGGTCTGCACCTGGCACACATAGATAAAGGTGGGTGGCGACCCAGACCAGGGCCATATGCCTGATTTATAAAACAGGTTTTTGATTTTATGTGAGTTGTTGGTAAGTGTGTGGTTGGTGCATCTACTGTGATATGGTGTGATAGCAGCATTCAGTGCTTAGGTAAGAGTTCAGCTATGTGTTTCATGACTTTGAGGAGTGTTGTAACTTTTTGCATCATTTGATTGACTTTGTGGTGGCAGGTGTTTGCAACTTCAATCCATTTGTGGTTCTGTGATAGATACCCTTGCATCTACCCAATCACAAAAAAATGCACATGTTCCCAAACAATTTTCCAGGAGTCCTCATACGGGCTAAAAAGTTATCAAGATTAAACAGTTTTGTCTCATGCAATGGCAGACAGGTACATTGTGATCATCTCTGCATGAGCATCATGAGTCCTTCTTCAGGCTTGTATAGTAGAATGCCAGGCATAGGAAGAAAAGATGGTCATGTGTATGCGACTCCAGCCTATCTTGTTGAACTGGTGTGAAGATTTCACAAGCCAAGGTCAAGGTCACTCTAGAAGCCCTGTGCCCAGGTCTTAATTTGTAAAAAATTAAGTGCCAGGGCTCTTGTCAAGAGGCCATTGCAGCCTCCACCTTGCCATTCCCCCTCCCGGTGCTGTCAATAACCACACCACCACAGCTACTAACCATCACACTCCATTCAGACTATTCCACGCCCCTAAAACTATAAGAATGGCTTGGGTGGAACATATTAGTCATTTTTTAATGTTTACTGAATTAATAAATAACTGTTGTTGTGCTCATCTCTAAATTAGACAGATAATGCCACCATGTGGCAGACTGTCATAAGTGCCGGTGTTGACAATTAAGTGCCAGTGTCGAGCACCGGAAACCACCGGCTCAAATTAAGCACTGGCCCAGACCTTTAGGCACTGATCAGGAAACAGAGAGACTACTCGTATACACCAATGGTCTTTAGCACTAGGACTACTTCATTTTGGGGCTCTAGTATTCATGAACAAATTCTCTGTTTCCAAAAGCCCAGTAAGTGCTAATACTAAACCACTCTTTTACTTATCCATTATATGTGTGAGTGAAGCACGATATCGTGTCTTGGAATACATCGCAAGTAAATAAACAAATGTGTTAGTTAAGGATGGCAAATATATGAAATACAATAGTTTGCTTCATACCCAAGCTTCTACCTGAAAACTAGCTACTCGCACAGTCTCCCCCAACTTGCATTTGATTCAAAGGCAGGGTCTCATTATCAGAAACATGGTAGCAGATCACGAAGTGTCCCACAATACAAACTCTAAAACATTTTGAACCCCAAACTTAGGTGCTGCTGGTTCAGAAAACTCCTGAAGCAGGACACTTCAAACTGGCCTTCTGCTTAAGATCTGCATAAAAGTAATGGGCCCCTCACATCAAAATCTGGCAACACTACATAGATGATGATATGGGAACGAGAACAGATGAAATCCATCAAAGGTTGAACAGCAAAGACCCATATCCTTACTTCACTATGACAAACGCAAAAACAACAGTTGATGGACAGAATGCAGAACAATGTCATATATTCACCCCAATACAGCGATCCGGGCCTAAATCCATCGTTTTTTTGCTCACCATGCCATTCCAGTTTGGACCCAGCCATAAGCAAATCAGTTTTGACCCTGTGCCTCATGGGAACAGTCCAGCACGAACTGCCAAGCCAGGTCCTCCCTAGACTGGAAACAAGCATCCTAGGACCGGTTTCGGGGTTTCACCCCTCTTCAGCCAGGATAGCTTGATTCCAGTGGCATGGAGAGCACGGGACCCACGTCTGGGCATACCCGTCCCACTCGGGGTGACAAATGCAAAAACAACAGTTGATGGACAGAATGCAGAACAATGTCATATATTCACCCAAGTACAGCGATCTGGGCCTAAATCCATCGTTTTTTTGCTCACCATGCCATTCCAGTTTGGACCCAGCCATAAGCAAATCAGTCTTGACCCTGTGCCTCATGGGAACAGTCCAGCCCGAACTGCCAAGCCAGGTCCTCCCTAGACTGGAAACAAGCATCCTAGGACCGGTTTCGAGGTTTCACCCCTCTTCAGCCAGGATAGCTTGATTCCAGTGGCATGGAGAGCACGGGACCCACGTCTGGGCATACCCGTCCCACTCGGGGTGACAAATGCAAAAACAACAGTTGATGGACAGAATGCAGAACAATGTCATATATTCACCCCAGTACAGCGATCTGGGCCTAAATCCATCGTTTTTTTGCTCACCATGCCATTCCAGTTTGGACCCAGCCATAAGCAAATCAGTCTTGACCCTGTGCCTCATGGGAACAGTCCAGCCCGAACTGCCAAGCCAGGTCCTCCCTGGACTGGAAACAAGCATCCTAGGACCGGTTTTGGGGTTTCACCCCTCTTCAGCCAGGATAGCTTGATTCCAGTGGCATGGAGAGCACGGGACCCACGTCTGGGCATACCCGTCCCACTCGGGGTGACAAATGCAAAAACAACAGTTGATGGACAGAATGCAGAACAATGTCATATATTCACCCCAGTACAGCGATCTGGGCCTAAATCCATCGTTTTTTTGCTCACCATGCCATTCCAGTTTGGACCCAGCCATAAGCAAATCAGTCTTGACCCTGTGCCTCATGGGAACAGTCCAGCCCGAACTGCCAAGCCAGGTCCTCCCTGGACTGGAAACAAGCATCCTAGGACCGGTTTCGGGGTTTCACCCCTCTTCAGCCAGGATAGCTTGATTCCAGTGGCATGGAGAGCACGGGACCCACGTCTGGGCATACCCGTCCCACTCGGGGTGACAAATGCAAAAACAACAGTTGATGGACAGAATGCAGAACAATGTCATATATTCACCCCAGTACACTGATCTGGGCCTAAATCCATCGTTTTTTTGCTCACCTTGCCATTCCAGTTTGGACCCAGCCATAAGCAAATCAGTCTTGACCCTGTGCCTCATGGGAACAGTCCAGCCCGAACTGCCAAGCCAGGTCCTCCCTGGACTGGAAACAAGCATCCTAGGACCGGTTTCACCCCTCTTCAGCCAGGATAGCTTGATTCCAGTGGCATGGAGAGCACAGGACCCACGTCTGGGCATACCTGTCCCACTCGGGGTGACAAATGCAAAAACAACAGTTCATGGACAGAATGCAGAACAATGTCATATATTCACCCCAGTACAGCGATCTGGGCCTAAATCCATCGTTTTTTTGCTCACCATGCCATTCCAGTTTGGACCCAGCCATAAGCAAATCAGTCTTGACCCTGTGCCTCATGGGAACAGTCCAGCCCGAACTGCCAAGCCAGGTCCTCCCTGGACTGGAAACAAGCATCCTGGGACCGGTTTCGGGGTTTCACCCCTCTTCAGCCAGGATAGCTTGATTCCAGTGGCATGGAGAGCACGGGACCCAGGTCTGGGCATACCCGGCCCACTCGGGGTGACAAATGCAAGAACAATAGTTGATGGACAGAATGCAGAACAATGTCATATATTCACCCCAGTACAGCGATCTGGGCCTAAATCCATCATTTTTTTGCTCAGCATGCCATTCCAGTTTGGACCCAGCCATAAGCAAATCAGTCTTGACCCTGTGCCTCATGGGAACAGTCCAGCCCGAACTGCCAAGCCAGGTCCTCCCTGGACTGGAAACAAGCATCCTAGGACCGGTTTCGGGGTTTCACCCCTCTTCAGCCAGGATAGCTTGATTCCAGTGGCATGGAGAGCACGGGACCCACGTCTGGGCATACCCGTCCCACTCGGGGTGACAAATGCAAAAACAACAGTTGATGGACAGAATGCAGAACAATGTCATATATTCACCCCAGTACAGCGATCTGGGCCTAAATTCATCGTTTTTTTGCTCACCATGCCATTCCAGTTTGAACCCAGCCATAAGCAAATCAGTCTTGACCCTGTGCCTCATGGGAACAGTCCAGCCCGAACTGCCAAGCCAGGTCCTCACTGGACTGGAAACAAGCATCCTAGGACCGGTTTCGGGGTTTCACCCCTCTTCAGCCAGGATAGCTTGATTCCAGTGGCATGGAGAGCACGGGACCCACGTCTGGGCATACCCATCCCACTCGGGGTGACAAATGCAAAAACAACAGTTCAAGGACAGAATGCAGAACAATGTCATATATTCACCCCAGTACAGCGATCTGGGCCTAAATCCATTGTTTTTTTGCTCACCATGCCATTCCAGTTTGGACCCAGCTATAAGCAAATCAGTCTTGACCCTGTGCCTCATGGGAACAGTCCAGCCCGAGCTGCCAAGCCAGGTCCTCCCTGGACTGGAAACAAGCATCCTAGGACTGGTTTCGGGGTTTCACCCCTCTTCAGCCAGGATAGCTTGATTCCAGTGGCATGGAGAGCACAGGACCCACGTCCCAGGGTCAAGACTGATTTGCATATGGCCAGGTCTAAACTGGGGTGGCATGGTGAGCAAAAGAATGATGGATTTAACCCAGATCTCTTGACTGGGTGTGAATGTTTTGATTTGTTCTGCATTTCGTCCATCAATTGTGTGTCTTTTGCTTTCTCGCCCTAAGTGCGCCAGGTATGCCCAGACGTGGGTCCTGGGCTCACTGTGGCACTGGAATCAAGCTATCCTGGCTGAAGAGTGGTGAAACCCCGAAACCGGTCCTAGGAGGCTTGTTTCCGGTCCAGGGAGGACCTGGCTTGGCAGTTCGGGCTGGACTGTTCCCATGAGGCACAGGGTCAAGACTGATTTGCATATGGCCAGGTCTAAACTGGGGTGGCATGGTGAGCAAAAGAATGATGGATTTAACCCAGATCTCTTGACTGGGTGTGAATGTTTTGATTTGTTCTGCATTCCGTCCATCAATTGTGTGTCTTTTGATTTCTCGCCCTAAGTGCGCCAGGTATGCCCAGACGTGGGTCCTGGGCTCACTGTGCCACTGGAATCAAGCTATCCTGGCTGAAGAGGGGTGAAACCCTGAAACCGGTCCTAGGATGCTTGTTTCCAGTCCAGGGAGGACCTGGCTTGGCAGTTCGGGCTGGACTGTTCCCATGAGGCACAGGGTCAAGACTGATTTGCATATGGCCAGGTCTAAACAGGGGTGGCATGGTGAGCAAAAGAATGATGGATTTAACCCAGATCTCTTGACTGGGTGTGAATGTTTTGATTTGTTCTGCATTCCGTCCATCAATTGTGTGTCTTTTACTATGACAAACAGCAAAGAAAGACTTACATTTCTAGACCTGGAACTCACACCTAAAGCAGGCGAGATACAGTCACAGGTATTTGAAACACCTACAAAATGGCCATCTAAATTATGAGAGTATCACCTTTAAATTATATATGATAATCTCCTCGCTGGACAATTCCTGCACAAACTGTTAAGATATAACTTTGTGCAATAGAAAAGCAGAAGAATTTGCACAGAAACCGCAAGTATGCCATTATCCACAAAAACTGCTTGAAAAAGCAGCTAAAAGGGCTAGAAATAATAAAAGATAGGCCCTGTTAGATACCTTTAACTGATCAAAAAAATACTACACCCTTTTGAGACGCCACCCTTTTTAATCAAGTAAAAAGATAATCAGTAAGCATTGGTGAATAACAAACATAGGACCCATTGAATTAGAGAAGCTTTTGTTTGTGTTTGAAAGAGGCCATATTATAATAGACTACTAAACCAATAACCTACTTACTAGTCTAATAACTTCGTAAAACATGAGTCAGCCCACCTTGTGGAACATACCGCCAGAGATTGGACACTTTCCATGCAGCTCATGTAGTGTCTGCAAACATACACATACAACTGAGAAATACCAAGGCTTAGCAACCCCATAGGAACTGAGGTCACACATAAACGGCAATAGCAGCTATGTGGAATATAAGATTACACGCTCATGCAAACTACATTACATAAGAATGACCACACGGAAAATTAGAACGAGAATTCTTGAACAGAAAAGCACTATCAGACGCACCAAACTAACAAAAAAACTAGTTTCTCCATACCTAATAATGAAACACGCAACAGGCCAATTGGACTGAGTGGTAATTGAACAAATAAAACCTATAGGGAATGAAAAACGTAATACTAGACTACTGTCGATAAAAAAACAAAAGTGGATTTATAAACTGCCTACCCACATTAGGGGCCTGAATGATGAGACTGGACCCACTAAGCACTTACAAAGCATAAACAACAAGTAACTCCAGTCTCACTCCCAAGTGTGTTCAACATTAAATATACTACCAGTATGGCCAGGATGGTGGTGGGGCTGCACAAAAACAAAGACACACATCCAATCAAACACAATTGGTCAGAGAGAGTCCAAGGTAGGATGAAGGCACAAACGCATCACTTATATGGTAAGAAGAATCGTCCTTTGAATTTTTTTTTTTTAAATGGCTCAAGAATGGCTTAATGTATATAAGAAACTTTTACTGCCTGTAAAAAATTTACGTAATACCTAGTGGCATTAGTTGCTAGCTAAAAGCCTCCTTGGCCATGAGGCATAAACTTAGTGAGTGCAAAATGACACAATAATAAGCATTCTTATTGCTGCCATAATGTGAACAAATGTGTATGGTGAGTGTGTTTATAGCTAATTATGTAAGAATGGAAAAGATCACGGTATGTGAGTATGTGACTGTTTTTTGGACTCAATTAATCAATCAATCATGGGTTTGTTAAGCGCAGCTACTCACCCGAGTGGGTCTCAAGGCGCTGGGGGGAGGGGGGTAGCGCAGGCCCAGGATGTTCAAGGAGATCCGTCGAAGAGACAGGTCTTGAGGTCCCTCGTGAACTGGGAGAGTGTTGGCGTTCTTCTGAGGTGGAGCAGGAGGGTGTTCCATGCCTTGGCTGCGAGAAGGGAGAAGGCACGACCTCCTGTTCTGGTCTTCTTGAGGTGAGGCACCGTAGCAAGGGAGAGCTGGGCTGAGCGGAGGGATCTTTGAGGGACGTGGAATGTGAGGCAGTAGTTCAAGTATGCAGGTCCGGTGTTGTGCAGGGCTTTGTGGGCATGGGTAAGAAGCTTGAAGGTGATTCTCTTCTCGATTGGGAGCAAATGTAATGTACGCAGGTGTTGGGTGATGTGGCAGTGAAGTGGTAGGTTGGGGACTAGTCTGGCGGAGGCGTTCTGGACGTTCTGGAGTTTGCGGGTGAGGTTCTTGTTGATCCCAGCATAGAGAGCCTTGCCGTAGTTGAGTCTGCTGCTGATGAGGGCATGGGTGACGGTCATCCTGTGTTCAAGGGGGATCCATTTGAAGGTCTTTTGTAGGAGTCGGAGGGTGTGGAAACAGGAGGATGAGACAGCATTGATTTGGCGGTCCATTTTGAATTCGAAGTCCAGGATGATTCCGAGGTTGCGTGCGTGGTCCGTGGGGGTGGGCGGGTTCCCGAGGGAGGGGGGCCACCAGGTGTTGTTCCAGGCGTCGGGGTGTGGGCCCATGATGAGTACTTCAGTTTTGTCCGTGTTGAGTTGTAGGCAGCTGCTCTTCATCCACTTGGTGACTGCTTCCATTCCTTCTTGAAAGTTATGTTTGGATACGTTGGGTTCCTTGGAAAGGAAGAGGATGAGTTGGGTGTCGTCTGCGTAGGATACAATGTTGAGTCCGTGGGATCTGACAATGGGGACCAGCGGGCGAGACTAACATCTAAACAAGAACGTGTCTAATTGATAATTGAATGCTGTTTCTAATATATGTTTCACGCACAGGAACTGCTAAATATTTCCGAATAGGAATTGGGGAAGACTGTAATACAGGGAGAGGTGTGGGGCAGCGGTCAGATCAGCGGACTCTGGAGCGCAGGGCTCATGGCTGCTCAATTCAGCTTCATGTGACTCTGGGCAATAGCTCACTTAATCTCCCCAATGGCCCCAAGTGCCTTGAAACCCCTAAAGGGGTGATAATTTTGCCCTTTACAAATAGGAGTTATCATTATTACAGTTTACTTTCCAACGCTGCACAACAGGAATACTGTTACAGGTATGCTGTTAGTAAAAAGGAAGAGCGCAGTACAGGGCTCGGGTTGATCCTGAAGAATGCATAAGACCAAATTAGCGCTATATTAAGGCTGAAACATGTTAACCAACATAGGTAAGGGGGAGCATAATTACCAAAGAATATACACATTGTTTTGAATATTGTGGTAGTTAAGGAGCAAAATAAATGGATTATTTTCCCTCACTGTGCATAATTTTATCAAGAAACCCCATTGATAACTAACTTGAGATAGGCCACAGCACCATTACCCGTACAACAATATAAAACGCTTGTGGCGAGCCCTCACAGCAACAACTGTTGCTGGCAATGAGCGCGCCTATGATGAAGCATGCCACCTAGGGTGGGTTGCGCTTGCATCCTTATAAGAAAAGAACAAGTTTTGAGGTAGACATTGTGACAAAATAGGAATAAAGCGCATAATAAAAAATAAAGAAAACAAAAAAATGTGAATCGGGCTGTGTTACCCTTTAGTGCTTTCATTCTCAGTTCCGGCAGATGTTCCACATTCTGATTGCTCTATTGGCTTGATTTGAGCTGTACAACTATAATTACATTTGGGAAATTCTGAATTCTAATTAGGCATGCTGTCTTTTCCTTTGGAGAGCTAATGCTCCAAATTCCAGGTGGATCGAAGTCAACATTTTTCCACTCGAGATGAATATGTCTTCTCAGTGTTCACTCTTGTCCCAAACCTGCAGTCCTGTCGGGAAAAATTCTTACAAAGTATGGGCCATGGACATAGAGAAAAGACTATGTTAAGAGAGTGAATTTGCCTGATAGGTCTCTTTAAGTTGTCTGCAGGTGAACAGAACCTTCCCCGCAAAGCCAACGTTAACATTCTCTGTTTTGCTCCTGATGGACTACCTTGTCTTAGTAAGCCTTTTAGATGGACTGAACATTTTTGTTCCATGTGCTTGAAAATTGGCCAAGGCAAATGTTTGTGTTATTTTAAAAACTTTGAGTCTATCACTGTGGGAAACGTAAAATACATAGGTTCCTTTAGAAAATATGCTGTGAAATATCTGTGATAACACAGAAGGTCATTTGAATTGCCTTCTGTTAGTTTTCCATGCAGTACTTCAGCCTTTTATCGTCTGCGTAGTTGTTGCCAAATCCGACAAAGCGGGCTAGACTGACCCGCTTTACACCAGTTGGCATTTATCGTCTGAAAGGTACACATGTCAGCCTTTAATATCTGCTCAGAGGGACCAAAGAAAATATTAAAGCTTCCAGATCGCTCGGCTCAGGATAGCGGGAAAAGCCAAACCACATCTCAAGGAAATTTACATTCACATCAACGCGGATCTTGAGTTCAAGGCGTAATGGAAGAACGGTCAGAAATTGATTGAAAACGACATAATTAAATCAGATGCAGGCCCAATGTTCACACAGACAGCAATTATTGACGCTGAAGTCAAGAGAATGAAATGGCGGAGATTAGACGTTGTGTATGCCTATGAGACCTGCTTTGGTCTATGAGTAATGCCGCGTCAGTTTAGACAGCTGAAACCAGTCAAGGTCTCCCAGACACCAGAGAACCCTTTGCAAGATGGAGCCTCCCCAGTTTAAGGAAAAATTCCTATAAGCCCGCTACATGCTAGCAGGCCTCGGTCTTCCCTCCCCCAGACCCCTAGGCAGCAGTAGCCACAGTAGCAAATTCTAACTCAAGTGACTTCCCTTTCACAAACATTAACATTCCACTGGTGGAGTCATTAACTCCAAAAACACCACCACCCCCCCTGGAAAAATCCATTACAAAGAATATTAATCCCCAGCAGGAAATCAGCAGTTAACAAGCCTGCCATTTTTCTTCCATGCTAGCCCGAGCTGTCATAAGGTCTTGGAATGATTGTGACTTAAGCTGTGTTATGCAAGCCAGATCAAGCTGGCAACACCACTTAGCGTGGAAAACACGCTTACGAGGCTTCCATCAAGCACACCCAGCATCTCTTTTCCTCTGAGATGTGCATGACTGTGTTGCTGGTGGCATGCAGTGCGCCAAATTAAGTAAATACAAGATGGAGTGCCTCAGTGCAGACCTGGCACACTGTAGGCCTTGGATCTGCCCTGTTCATCGTTGCATGCCTGAGTGTTCTTATGCACATGACACATTAAGACAGAACTCCTAACATGCATCCAGCAGTGCCGAAATATGCCAATTATTTGCCAATAGAGCACTATAAACCAGGGCCGTCTTAACAGCATTATAGGCCCCCAGGCAAAGCAGTGCACTGGGCTCTGCCTACACAACCACTCATAGGAATAAAAATGTTTAATGGAAAATTAGTGTTAAATTCTGGTCTGCATGTGGCCCCTATGCTCGTGGCCCCCCGGGCAACTGCCCAGCGGGCCCATGCGTTAAGGGGGCACTGCTCTAAAGCAACCTCTACCACCAAGTTTGTTATACACACAGTGTCAGGCATCAAACACCAAGAATTCTCACCCAAGTGGACATAAGCATCTAACATACTCATTCACAGTGTGGATAACACTTCTTCAGAAACACTGGTCTGCGATGGAAACCTCAGAACCCTTTTGAAAAGCTCTACAATGCCATATCAGTCATCGACTGTGAGCTATACAAATGACAGTAACATATCCATGATCATTCAAGCGCTAACCAAATAATGGGGGCCGGAAATGAGTTTGTCCAAAGACAGGGTAGCCAAAGGTGCTCCTGTCAGAGGAGGGCGACAAAGCTTCCTGTCTTTTTGCAGCCTTTGTAACCAATCAGTGTTTGCTTGCTTTTCCACTAGTCGTTCACCCGTAGGCATCTTGGTGCTGAATAACAGATGTTTATTGTTACGCAACTCAATGGTACTCATTCTATCACCCGCAGATGGATGAAAGACTGAGTGGACCCGCCGGGATTTGAATCTGTGACCATGAGGTCAAACACAGGCCCCTGCAGTGGACGCATCAGTCCACTGAGCCACCAGACCCGGCTTTCACCCGTGTCATCTCAGCAGGGCCAATATGCTTGTTTCCCTGGTGAAGCCTGTTCTGTCGCAAGAAACCAGAGGCCACCTCACATCCTGCTTCGAGGATGCAGTCTTTCAAGGCAGGTGGTAAGACAAACCTTAGAAAGGAAAAAGCCATTAGTGGGGGACTAACTGAATGTAGTGCGTTATATGCCTGTCTTACCACATCACAACTCACCTAGAATCAGTCAATTCGAGGAAAGGGCTAGGAGGAAAAGGTGGAGGAGAGGAAGGAAAACAAGTAGCAATGAGGAGATGAGAGAAGAGGAGGAGGTCATGAAAAAAATGATCAGAAGAGATAGATAGAGGCAGAGAATGGTGGGTGAGGATGCGGCGTATTGGTCAAAGCTGTCGACATAGAAGCTGTGGAACCAGGTTCCAGTCTTGGTGCTGACTCAACATCCTGTGATTCTTGGCAAATCACTTAGGGCCTGATTCCGACTTTGGTGGTCATCCTGCGGAGCGCCACGCCAGCGCTCCGCACGCGGACCGCCAAAGCGGTTCTCACACCGCCCGCCGGATTACAATTTAAATCCTTGGTGGGCGGACGTTGCAGTGATGATCCCACAGCGGTGCCGGTCTAAGGCTTATAGGAGAGCCTTAGATAGGCACCACCGTGGGACCACCGCAGCACATTCCTTCACGGGAAGTAATACACCATGTCGTGAATTGCTTCCCGTTCAGGATCAGGGGATGCATATTTACAGGGGAGCACAACATGTGCCTCCTGCATGCACCCCCAGGGCCAGAGGCACAAGAGCGCCCTGTTAGGGCCCCCTTTGTGGCCTCGCTGCCACCCTTTTCATGGCGGTCTCACCACCATGAAAAGGGTGGTGTTGAGGCAACTCATAATATGCTTGGCGGTGCCCCTGCGGCACCATCAGCATATTGCTGCCTCTGACTGCTGCGAGACCGCTGCGTGATCCTGGATCCCCAGCTACTGCAGCAGTCCTGTGGCGGTCCGACCGCCACACTCGTAATGCGGCACACAGTGTGGCGGTGGCCGGACCACCACCGCAACTGCAGCGTTCCTATGGACCACCGAAGTTATAATCAGGCCCTTAATCTCCCACCACCTGGTGCTCATGTAAAGTGCTCTAACACCTTCGGTCTGAGTTCATGCTATATAAAGCTGCAAAAAATAGGAGGGTGGTGATGGAGGAAATCAGGGAGAAAAAGAGAGAGAAAGGAAAGGGTAAGGGAGTGAGACATGGAGAGAAAGTGGGAGGGAGATTGAGAGAGAATAGAAGAGAGAGAGGAGAGTAAGAGACAGATGGACGATAAAGGGACAGGGAGTGAGAGCAAGAATTGTGGAAAAAGAGGGGGTGTTTGTGTCTATTCAGTCTTGGTCACTTCTGGTACATTTCCTTGCAGTGAGAAGGAATGTGGTCTCTCTCTCTCTCTCTCTCTCTCTCTCTATATATATATATATATATATATATATATATATATATATATATATATATATATATATATATATATATCCAAAACACACTTCCTCGTTGATGGCAGAAAGTCGAGCACACACGGATTTACCAGGTAAGCTGCCTTTATTGAAACCATCGGCATGACGCGTTTCGTTACAATAACTTCCTCAGATGCCATCAGGTTGCAAATGAACTATCAGCCCACAGTTTAAAAAGCAGTATGCCCCTCTTCGATTGGCTGAGGCACCGCTGACACACTAGCACAGGGAGTGGCCCGAACCCAGCAATCCGAGTCCGTTTGGAGCAGACATCAAATCGTAAGTACTAGCCCCAGTGGGCGGTGTCTGCTCCTTCCCCATGCTTGCCTTGATCTCATTGTGGGCGGTAGACAGTTCCCCAGTATCCTCACCCCACCGCTGAAAGTCCCGATATGAGCCCGTAGACACTGCTTAAGTAAGCAGTGACTCCCTGCAAAATCACAGTCCATTACAATAATGGCAGGGCAAAATTACGGGCATACGGTGTTCCGGCGTTCCCAAAACGTTTTTGGAGTCCCAAAGATGCCACTCAATCCGCCGGACTGCTTAGGGGTGGGTGCTCTCAAGGTGCTCGTGGCCGCACCCAAACATCCAAAACACACTTCCTCGTTGATGGCAGAAAGTCGAGCACACACGGGTTTACCAGGTAAGCTGCCCTTATTGAAACCATCGGCATGACGCGTTTCGTTACAATAACTTCCTCAGATGCCATCAGGTTCCAAATGAACTATCAGCCCACAGTTTAAAAAGCAGTATGCCCCTCTTCGATTGGCTGAGGCACCGCTGACACACTAGCACAGGGAGTGGCCCGAACCCAGCAATCCGAGTCCGTTTGGAGCAGACATCAAATCGTAAGTACTAGCCCCAGTGGGCGGTGTCTGCTCCTTCCCCATGCTTGCCTTGATCTTATTGTGGGCGGTAGACAGTTCCCCAGTATCCTCACCCCACCGCTGAAAGTCCCGATATGAGCCTGTAGACACTGCTTAAGTAAGCAGTGACTCCCTGCGAAATCACAGTCCATTACAATAATGGCAGGGCAAAATTACGGGCATACGGTGTTCCGGCGTTCCCAAAAGGTTTTTGGAGACCCAAAGATGCCACTCAATCCGCCCGACTGCTTAGGGGTGGGTGCTCTCAAGGTGCTCGTGGCCGCACCCAAACATCCAAAACACACTTCCTCGTTGATGGCAAAAAGTCGAGCACACACGGATTTACCAGGTAAGCTGCCTTTATTGAAACCATCGGCATGACGCGTTTCGTTACAATAACTTCCTCAGATGCCATCAGGTTGCAAATGAACTATCAGCCCACAGTTTAAAAAGCAGTATGCCCCTCTTCGATTGGCTGAGGCACCGCTGACACACTAGCACAGGGAGTGGCCCAAACCCAGCAATCCGAGTCCGTTTGGAGCAGACATCAAATCGTAAGTACTAGCCCCAGTGGGCGGTGTCTGCTCCTTCCCCATGCTTGCCTTGATCTTATTGTGGGCGGTAGACAGTTCCCCAGTATCCTCACCCCACCGCTGAAAGTCCCGATATGAACCCGTAGACACTGCTTAAGTAAGCAGTGACTCCCTGCGAAATCACAGTCCATTACAATAATGGCAGGGCAAAATTACGGGCATACGGTGTTCCGGCGTTCCCAAAAGGTTTTTGGAGTCCCAAAGATGCCACTCAATCCGCCGGACTGCTTAGGGGTGGGTGCTCTCAAGGTGCTCGTGGCCGCACCCAAACATCCAAAACACACTTCCTCGTTGATGGCAGAAAGTCGAGCACACACGGATTTACCAGGTAAGCTGCCTTTATTGAAACCATCGGCATGACGCATTTCGTTACAATAACTTCCTCAGATGCCATCAGGTTGCAAATGAACTATCAGCCCACAGTTTAAAAAGCAGTATGCCCCTCTTCGATTGGCTGAGGCACCGCTGACACACTAGCACAGGGAGTGGCCCGAACCCAGCAATCCGAGTCCGTTTGGAGCAGACATCAAATCGTAAGTACTAGCCCCAGTGGGCGGTGTCTGCTCCTTCCCCATGCTTGCCTTGATCTTATTGTGGGCGGTAGACAGTTCCCCAGTATCCTCACCCCACCGCTGAAAGTCCCGATATGAGCCCGTAGACACTGCTTAAGTAAGCAGAGACTCCCTGCGAAATCACAGTCCATTACAATAATGGCAGGGCAAAATTACGGGCATACGGTGTTCCGGCGTTCCCAAAAGGTTTTTGGAGTCCCAAAGATGCCACTCAATCCGCCGGACTGCTAAGGGGTGGGTGCTCTCAAGGTGCTCATGGCCGCACCCAAACATCCAAAACACACTTCCTCGTTGATGGCAGAAAGTCGAGCACACACGGATTTACCAGGTAAGCTGCCTTTATTGAAACCATAGGCATGACGCGTTTCGTTACAATAACTTCCTCAGATGCCATCAGGTTGCAAATGAACTATCAGCCCACAGTTTAAAAAAGCAGTATGCCCCTCTACGATTGGCTGAGGCACCGCTGACATATATATACATATATACATGGCTGAACGGAATTACACCAAATTTGGCAAAAATGTCTGCCTTATCTATTTTATGCCCCTGAGGGTTGGTCAAGGGGTTGGCCCAAACTTATATTTTTGGAATCGGATGTGCAACTACCGCTCTATCACCCATTTTTAGGCCCCAGGGACCCCATTCTCTAGGGCTGAATTACTTTTTGTGACCTCCCCTCCCTAGCCTTAAAGAGGCCACATTGACCCGATCCCCGGGGCCGATTGTGTCTTTTAGGGGAGGCGAGCGTGCAGCCTCTCTCCCTAGCAGTGTATCGTACTTATATCCAGCCCAATCATTTGTTTTTCTGGTCGATGAGAATCAGTGAGAGGATTTGTCTACCTTCTCCAACTTTTCTTCTTTGCAAACTCTCCCTCCAGCTTCCACGTGTAACTTGGGCTTAAGCCCTGGAGGTCTGGCACTAATTCCACACATGTACATTTGACAACCTCCTCAATTGATTTGATATTTTTTAGACAGCCAGCATCTCTTTTGTGATTTATAGAATACTAATAAGCCCTCATTACGAGTGGTCTGTTCTTTTCCGACCCCTGTGCAAACTACTGTTTGCACAGAAATTGAAATTTCAAGTTTTGTGGTAATTACAATATGCCTCACAATGTTCCCCAGGTAAATTTTGGCAGTCGAAACCTGACGAATGTTACTGGGGGAAAATGCCTGGTAACTACCGGTACATGCGGATTTTGGTTCGCAAAGCACCCAAATGTGTACAATACGCCACATTTAAAAGGCACAACTTCTAACTGGCAACAATTATTGCATTTTTTACATTCCGATCCATGTGGTATAGGATTTTAAAAGGTGCTATAATAATCGCCTTCCCAGCCAGTCCACTCGTAATGAGGGCCATAGAGGTTTTGTCTCAAAGTGGCAGCACTTTTATAAAACTATGGCTAAATATTTATAACCTTTCAATTGAGAGCTCATTTTTATTTTTAGATTGTTACACTTTGAAAACAGTACACATTCTTCATAAAAAAACGATTCTGCATCATTTTCCTGTTGTAACATCAGAATCGGAGGTACCAAACCTGGTAAATACCTCACCCAGGGGTAATGGTATTTACCACGCAGTGAAATACCCCACCCTATACTGGCAAACTCGTAACAAGGGCCAGAGCACTACATGCCGTGCATATTGGAGCATAAAAATATTAGGAGCTCAGCTGAAGACAATAGACCAGCTCAATACCAGTAATGGCTGGTATAAAACTTCTGCTCCAACATTCCAAAGTTTGTCTTTCTGTTTTCTTTTTGAACATTCTATCCTCGGCAAATATAATGTTTTCGTAGCATTACATCATTTCTGCTCTGGCTATAGCAGTTGTTAAAGACCCTTTCCATCGCCATAGGCCTCATAACTTGGGAAGAGGACTTTAAAAAGCAGTATGACTCTCAGCAGCAGGCTATAATGCTAAATTAGAACATTGGAATGTAGGGTGCTCCATTGAAGATAATAAAGGGGAAACAGCGTTTACAACGCTGTCTCCACAACGCGGTACCATTACAGTGCGGTTGTTACAACGACCGCGTTGTTTCCACGCATACCATTACATCGCAAGTCGTTTCTTTAGGAATGATATTACATTTCATATGCAAGTATGTCATGTCATGTACTACTATAACCTGAGTGGCCACCTAGTAAGACTTAATATGTATATTATTGTAAATTTGTAAACTATGAACGAAACTGATTGCTGTTGACTTGCTGTAGGGGGCGCACTGGTATTGGATTTAAAATCCAACACCTTCCCTGCTGTCGCGCAAACTGTTGCGCAAAGTGGAGTAGGAATAGTAAATAATCCTATTCCTAAGTCCAGCGCGCCCCCTACAGCAACAACGACTTGCGATGTAATGGTATGCGTTCTAACAACGCAGTCGTTGTAACGACTGCGTTGTAATGGCATGCGATGTATTCGCATGCGGTGTAAACAGCCATATTCATAATAAAGTGGCTCAGGGCTTATAATGGCTGGTAAAAGCCTTCTGCTCCAACATTTAAATGTTTGTTTTTCTGTTTCTTCCTTTTCAATTTATAACATTCTACTCTCTGTATGTGGAATGTTCTAATAGCTTTACAGCAGTTTTTCCAAGGGCTATAGCGTTTTTTAAAGGCCCTATGGCTTGAGTCTATAGATCGGGTTCAGGTGCGTTAACTGCTATAGCTTGCGGCAGCAGGCAATAAGGCTTTATTCAAAGCCCCAAGCTTATATTTTCTGCTCTTAAAAAAAAAATCTAAATTTACACGCATGACCTTTGGTGTTTCACTATTTATGTGAGTACAAATACAACACAATGTAGCATTCTAAAAAAGCTGAAACATAAGCACATTGACTTCTGGTTTAATATAATCTTCAATGGTCAATGAAGATCTTATTAGTTTGTTGGGAGAAATAAGTTTCAAAATGTCGAATACAAATGATCTGGAATTAGAATTTAAACGAGTTTACCACCTCCTTCCCCAAAGTAATAATTAATTGGCTGCCACCTTCGTTCAGTCTAAGCTTGCCCACTCCTTCACTGCCCATCCTGTTAGGAAGCTTGTGTATCTTTAACGAAAGTGCTAGTCAGTGACGAACTACCACTGTGCCGGTGGCATAATGTCATGGGGTCTATCCCCAGAGTTTCCATTCTAGAGCACTGGTATCTTTGAGGAAAAATCAGTCTGAGTAAGAATTGAACTGTGAGAGTCCACCAAGAAATGAAAAACTTTTGGGGGAATTGGAAATTCTTGGTCTGATTCCCCTATTATTTCCTCTTTTTGATCCTCATTGCGAGTCGCCCGGAGCAGTATCCTCGAACCTTGATTGCTCCGGGGAATTCTGAGGTGCCCGGTGTTCCCACATGTATTATTTGTGGGTGTAAATTTATTGCTCCTGGATCTTCAACCCTGAAACTGGTTTCAGCGAATGTGGATGCACACCTGGTAAAACCACAGGATGGGGATGCGGGCATCTGCACAGCTAAACCCCCACCGAAAAACCTATAAATTCACTGGGAAACAATTAATTGCTCTCCCAGTCAGGAGACAATCTCCTCTTGAACCTTTTAAAATAATCAATAACAAGGCCCTTTAAAACTCAAAAGAATTCAAGTTAAAGATAAAAACCCTTGGTTCAATAGCTCTCTGAATGAAGAAAGACGAAAACTCAGACTCTCAGAAAGGAAATGGAGACTGCTCCCATCATCACCACATCTTAATCAGCTAAGAAAGATCAGGAAAGCCTACAATAAAAGCGTACTCCAGTCAAGAAAATACTTTTTTAGAAACAAACTTGATAACGCTAAGAACAGACCGAGAAAACTCTTTGATCTACTAAAGGATCAGTCGAACAAATTAGCCAAATCCTCTCAACTAACAGCTCAATCGGCTCTGAGCTGTGAAGACTTTTCAGCATTTTCTTACTTCCAAAGCTAGCTCCCGGGAAAGAGAACTTAAGGTTACTGCTGATAATCTCATGACTCATAAGAGTACTCAAGAGAAGCAGCCAGCCCAGCCTGCACAAACAGTGCCCAAAAATAATGCCCATTGGTCTACCTTCAAACTTTATGATCAGGAAGACATTGCTAAAACCTTATTGTCCTTAAAACTAAACAACCATTACAACGATCCTCTTCCCGCAAAATGTTGGCCTACGGTCAACCTCATGGTCATCCCTAGTTGGACTAAAATAATGAATGCCTCGCTTTCCCAAGGTTCCTTTCCTGACTGCCTAAAAACAGGCCAGGTCATCCCTCTACTGAAAAAACCTACCGAGAATCCTTCGGACCCAAACAACTTTAGGCCGGTAACAAACATTCCCTTACTGGCCAAGGTTTTGGAAAAATGGGCTCAACAACAACTGAACCGTCACATCACAGAATATAAGCTTCTAAACGACTGCCAATCAGGGTTTTGACCAGACCACAGCACGGAAACAGCAATTATGCACATAGTTGATGACGCTCTACTTGCTCTAGGCCGCAACGAAACCTGTCTACTAGTCCTCCTCGACCTATCTTCAGCATTTGACACTGTAAATCATGGCAAATTATTAGATCAACTGGAGAATAGGATGGGTTTTTCGGGTACAGTCCTAAAATGGTTTCATTCCTTCTTAGAGAACAGATCGCAAAGATTCTTGGTGAACCACATGCTATCCCTTCCATCCCGAGTCATATTGGAGTTCCTCAAGGTTCTACTCTATCCCCATCCCTATTCAACCTGTACATTGAGCCACTCACTAAAGTACTGCAGCAGGCTAACATCTCCTTCCAAATGTATGCAGATGACATGCAGCTGTATATGAAGATCACTTCGCTTGAAGAGATCAACATATTGAACCAAGCACTTCAAAAGACCGTTCTCTGGCTTTCAAGCAATCATCTTAAACTCAACTCACAGAAAACTGAATTCCTTCTGATCTCCCCCTCTAAATCCTCCACGATGATCAAGGAATGGACCAAATTGATCACAGCACTAAACGGTACTCCGATTCTAGTTGATTCTACCAAGTCACGTGGAATCACGCTGGATAAGGAGTTAAACATGCAAGCTCACATCAACACTATGGCAAAAAATGCCCGATTCCATCTGAGCTATCTCAGAAAATTGAAACCGTTCATCGACACTGCTGACCTGAAAACAGCTGTCCAAGCTTTGGTTATCTCAAGGATTGAGTATGGATGCACAACTCTAGCAGGGCTCCCTAAGATTTCAACAGCTCCACTAAAAGCCTGCCTGAATGCTGCAGAGAGTCTAGTAACGGATACAAGAAAATTTGACCACATCACTCCACATCTGAAAGCGCTCAAAGGGCTACCATACGAGGCAAGAATTCAGCTAAAGATGGCATGTATTACACACAAAGCTCTACACTACAAAACACCACTTTACCTTGCCCAGAAAATTACGATTTCTGGAGGCCTTAGATCTTCGAGGGGGGCCGCTGATTTCCTACTGAAACCAGCAATTTTCCGTAAGAAGAGAACATACGACAGAGCATTCTCGGGAGTTGCGCCAAGAATTTGGAATGCGTTGCCTCCGAATATCAGAGGAATCACCTCGGTCTCGAGATTCAAAAAAGAGGCCTAGTACTTTCTCATGAGTAAATTCCTCCCTTAACTAACTAGGGTCCTCTCTCGGCTCCTTTGAGACCTTTTAGTCATTCCTAAAGCTACTATTTTCAGTTGTGCTAATAGGTGAAGATAATCAGGATGATTGGACTGCTATTATCTGAGTAAGGACTCTGGAGATAGCACAGGTCAGGGGGCTTTCATCAAGTCTCACCTATGGACCTCAGTCAGACCTGGTGGGATACCCATGTCCATACGCAAGATTCAGGGACGATGGCTAATGAAGGTACCTCTATCAAGCCACATGGTAATTGGCCTGGTCTTGTAACTGTCTGTAACTGTAACTGTCTTAGAGTTGTGACTCCACGTTTTCTTTAGGAATGATATTACATTTCATATGCAAGTATGTCATGTCATGTACTACTATAACCTGAGTGGCCACCTAGTAAGACTTAATATGTATATTATTGTAAATTTGTAAACTATGAACGAAACTGATTGCTGTTGATTTGTAAAGCGCTCTGACACCCAGGATTGGGTCATGTTCGCGCTATAGAAGACACTAAATAAATAAATAAACCAGACATTCCACCCCACCAACAATTCCATGACCCACACTGGATACTTGATCCAGTTGCCAACTGCTTAGAGCATGTTCTTACAGCAGGTGGCAAATGGGATTGGAAACAGGGGAGGGATCCGCATGCGGCTTTTGACCCAGTAAAACCAGGTTCCTTCTGTTCTTCCCCATTCTAGGCTGAATAACTTGGAATACGCAGCTTTATTTGCCGTAATACCAGCCACAACTGAAAATTCGAGCCTTTTCTGTGATCCCTGCAAGTAAATCAGTGCTACTGATAATTAGACCCAATGCCTTGGACAAAATCCCTGGGTGAAGGTACATAAGTCCATGTTGTTCCTGCGGATCTCATAATTCCAATAGTGCAGGTCCTTTCAGCTACCAGCCCTCTTGAAATGAAGTGGCTACACATAATAAGGGCCTCAGTTATGAATACTTCACAAACTCTTTTGTGAGTTAGGTCCTTAGAAAGGAAAACAAAGTGGGCTTGCTGATCCCTGGCAGTAGCGGCAGGCCTAACTCGCGGGTGGGGTGGTGGGCGGGGGGGGGTCGCGCGGGGAGGGATGGGGATATCATAATTTTAAGAAAAAACTGCTCCTGCTCTCCTGCTTTCCTGCCTTCAACAGGAACAGGAAGCAGGCAGCCAGGCTCCCTCCACTAAGCCAATCACAACGCTGCAAGCAGCATTGTTATTTTATTGGTCAGAACGGCGCCCATCCAGGGCCTAATGGGGTGGGCATGTTCTCCATGCAGGCTGCATTCAGCCTGCATGGACTAGGGCAGAGTGTGCATGACTGGTTTGGGCGGCCCAAGAGCGCTGACCAAACAGTCTTTGCGCATTCAGGATTGCTGCAAATCACTCCCTCCCTGCCTTGCTCAAAGAGCAGAGCAGCTCCGCCCATCCGCCCGCAATGCGCAAAGCAAACATAAATTGGTAATAACTAAAAGTTATTACCATTTTATGTTTTGGCTTTCTCGCACTGCGAGAAAGCAGTGGGGCGGCACTCCACCGCCCTAGTGGAGGAGCCACCCATGATCCCTGTAGGAATCCTGGTATTGTGTGAAAGTTAAAAGGCACACACGAATAAGAACACAAATGTACATACCCACACAAAACACATAAACATACACAATGCATGCAAACAGACAAACTAACAAATACACTCATTTAAACACATTCCGAAGTAAAATGTGTGCGTATCATGCCACTTTCACTTGAGAGCTTGCATTGAACAGCCTGAAGGACTACTTTACAGCAATGGCCCTCTCTGTCTGCTACTGCTGTCTCCTTCCCCTCTGACTTGCTCTAATTAAAACCAGACCTATTGCTTTGTCAATGCTTGTTATTACACCTGGAGCCTTACCCAACATGAGATGCTGTATATTGAACAGCAAGGTGCATTGTGTCCGTTAAAACCTGTGTTTCAGAAATCTGGATTTGATGGGGACGAGGCTGGGAAGAGATAATTGTTATAGTATTAAACACTATAGTTTTTTTACATTACACATATCCTCACATTTACTATCACACAATTACAAACATGTACAATTCACATTACATATCTTAGACTGATGAGCATCATCCCACATATGGGGTGCAAATTGAAATACTGCAGGCGTTTTAAACATAAATATACATGTTAATAGTTCCATCTTAATAGGTTCCCACTCACTACAGGTTTAAAGGTGATATAAAACTTATATTTTCTAATGCCCTTGACCTGTCTCCTGTTTGGATTCCCTGCACCATTACAGGTACTAGAAACTGCTATTGATAAATGATGAACAGACTGCTGTTGGTACGTCTTCCTTGTAAGGCGCTCTGTGTATTCCATTCCCACATGCCTCTTCAGTGGAACACTCTCACCAAAAGATCTGCCAACTCATATATTTCTTCACTTGTAACATGGCGACCCAGTGAAGAGGCGCTATTTTATGGTGAGCTGGAAACCCCTTGCACAAAATAGGTTTTTAGCAGTGGGGTAACACAGGTGTCATGGGTAGGGGTGGGTGATAAATTCCGCTCCCCGGCGGAGTTCGATGAGTTTTGCACACTCTGCGTTCCACTTGTAACGTGGAGTTCAGCCAAAACTTCTACAATCGCCACATGGCAGTTTTTTTTTTGAGCGCGGCTCACCAAAGTTAAGTTGGTGAGCGAGAATTGGCAACCACTAGCATGATTTTCGGCACTGGAACGGCACCCAGCTAAAGTTTCTCAACGCTGGCAGTCATGGGAGGACGCGACCGTTCACAGTGAGGAAGCTGTCGCTCAAGTAGAAAATCTACTCGAGCTGAAGCAAAGATGCAGTGCCCTCTAGCGCGCTGCGTGGTGCCGTTCACGCTGATTTTGCAGCTCGGCACAAGCACCCGGTGCTAAAAAAAACAGCGCGACGTACCAATTTCCACCCACTCATGGAACTCCATGGAATGTCGCTGAGTTTTTATGTAACTTTGCTGCATTCTTCAGAGTGAAACTCCACGAGTTCTGCTCTTCCCTAGTCATGGGCCCTCATGCAAGCAAATGAATAAAGGCAACCTGCCAAGGATTTGGAATCAAAATACAGCCATAATACATATTGAGGACCCCTCACTGTCGGGGCACACTTCCCACTGCACTTTTGATAGCTACGTCCAAGTTTTCCATCCCAGGCGTTAGGCTGTGCACAACTGCGTTCCAATTCAAAATGACATGGGACGTGGTGCCAGATGATTTCATTCTTGCTATGGGTAAGGTTTGTTGTGACTGGGCCGTCCAGTGATGCAAATCCCAGCCTCGCCTCTGCCGTAGACCCTACTCCTGTTCTCCCTCTATGATCACATGGGGGAAAATATTCCAGAATTGGCAGGTCTGCAGCAAACCAACTTTGGACCTATTTTCAGGGGGCACACCTTCCAGGGCCGTTGTTCCAATTCTGCAGGTGAGGCTCTTGATCTAACTCTCTCCCCATAACGTTCATCTTTCTTTCCCCTCTGGCCTCACACTCAAGACGCCCTGCTCTTCAAGGACCCATCTACTGATAAGGGTGCTAGGAAATGGAATTGCAGTGACTCCATATCCACAACAACAATGTAGGCTACACAGACAACCATGCAAACACACATGTGCACTATAGCGCGAGTGCACGCACACACACACAAACACACACAAAGAGTACAGAGACACTTACATATTAATGTGTTGCATAAATATTGTCACCGCCATCTCACACATACATTCAGACACTCATAAGTGCACATATAAACACACAAAGGCAGAGAGATATACACAAGCCTACATTTACACAGACAATGCAAACACATGCAGAGACACCCAAAACACATATGTAGGGCACACATGCACATTCAAACACATACCTATATTTGCACGTATATGTACACATATGAATACAGAAGCAGGCATGCATTTGCAAACAAAACTACACAGATGGACGCATCATTGCACGTAGACACTGACGTACACAATCACATACGAAAAAGTCATAAACACACTTATGCTCCTATTCACGTACTCATAAAGACGCATACACTTTACAGAGAGATACACAAATGCTGTCACTGAAATCAAAATGGAGACTGGAATAACCATTTTGATTTCAAAGGCTGTGATGACTTAAAAACAGTTCATCATGTGCCACTGATTAAATATAACTTTCATAACCAAGTGGACGCTGAAGAAATCTAAGGGGCTCCCTAACCAGAGACGCAACGAGAAATGTTAACCCATTACAATGTGGAGTCACTGTCCACTGACGAGAAACCACCCTAAGGCAGTTCCACAGGCAACAGCAAAAATGCTAGTATTAATGGAATAGTTATGAAAGCCACTTTCATAACTCTGGACTCTAAAACTCTAAAACTATTAATTCACCGCTATGACTTAACAACCATGAGTTAAGAACTTGTTAATCACTGCTGCTACCTCATAAAGGAATCCCGGGCTGTTCTGGCTGAGCTCTCTGAGAGCCTGTCAGAGGAGAGCTGTAGAGCACTGAACACAGCTTCTGGATGGGATTGGAGAGAAGGCACAGAGAGTGGCAGGAGGCCAGGTATATACATATTTATATACTTTACATTTAGGACACGGAGGAGATGCCATGTCTCCTTTGCCCCAGCGCTTCATTTGAACACAGGGACAGATGATTTTGGGGGCCATACATAACATAAAATTATAGATGGATAAAAAGTAAATTACAGGGATTTTTTCACCTCGAAATAGTGACTTACATCATAGGCAACTCGAGCTTCCCTCTTGTTTTCTATTTGAAGTCACTCAGAACCCACTGACAAGCTAAGCAGGGTAATCACTAACAGAGCAGAGTCCTCTGCTGCTCCTATACATTACACTATCCAGCCTCCTTCAGATAAAAGTTTCAGATCCCTTTTGTGCTGCTATTGCTATCTGGCACTTAAATAGTGCAAATTTGGTAATTGGTGTATTACATCACATTTGGTAATCTGTTCCGGAATGAATTTTCAATGCTTCTGGAGTTTCTATTGCAGACTGGGAAGGCGGTACAATGTTTCCAGCCTGTGAAAGTGTGAAAGTAGCATGTCTAATTAATTTCTGAACATCCGACTCACAACTACCGTCAATCATGACTTTAAGATCTTATGTGGGAGCCGCACTTAAGCCAATCCTGGATCAGGAAAGATGCTTGAGACATGACCCTGCCCTGAATCACATCAGCACAATTCTGCCAACAGTCACTAATAACAGGAGCTTTGCACAGATTTAGTTAACTTTTCATCTCTAATTTGCCAGTTCAGGTAAGGTTCATGACAGACGTGCTCTGTTCGGTGCCTGAAAGAGCAAAATCTGTCCAATTCACTAAGAGAAGAAGCCCAGCATCAGACCACCACAACTGGCGGACACAATACCACCTGCCAACTCACACAGTTCCACCGTGTGAGACACGAAATCGACTCCCATCACATGGTCTCCCGGTGAGGAGCCGATATCACACGGTGAGAGGGACAACGAGCTGAAAACCACTGTAAATAGTGGTTTTCCAGCTCATTTTCCGAGGATTTGAACTGCTGTTGTCCATTAAGGGGTGTGAAAACACCCTAGGACATCGGCACCAGCCTCAGCAAGCTTTTTTTGGGAGGAGGGGGCTTGGCGGGCGGGGTTCAAAAGTGCCTCACAGATACTTCTCGACAAGAGGCCCCGCCCCCTTCTCACAAGGTGAGAAGGTTCTTCAAGTTGGCAGGTATGAGATACCAACGGCCTTGATGGCAACCTACAATGAGAACAGTGACCGTACAAACAACCTGTGCTTAAAAGTATCTTTTCTTGGGGGAGCGGGGTGCTAAAGGACACAGAATAAGATGGCCATGATATAAGTGTGTTCCCATGGCTGGAGCAAATATCCATCAAAAATTCCTGCACTGTTGCCAGCTTTTTGGCGTGAGCAACATGCTCAGACCCCACAAGGAGTCGGGAATCAACCAGACTAGCTGAATCTTTTGAATCCAAATCAGACGCAGCGGCCGTGAGACACGCGCAAAGAAGACCAACCGCCAAAGGTCTGTCGTTTCCGGGAGAAGCGTGTGGCATAGGCTGTTCTCCCCTCCCACCCCCTGCTCCCCGTGCCAATCATGGAAGGGTGATCCGCTCCCCTTCTATCAACGACTGAGGCAGGTGTTGCTCAACCTGTGACCTTCAATGATACCACCAATGATATCAAGGTAGAGGGCGGGGGCCCGGGGGCCACATGCAAGAACTGAGTCTGCTTGGAAGACTGCACATGAGCCTAACCTGCCCTGGGGGAACATGGTGACTCTGGATCACTTTTGAAGCATCAGCAGGCTGCTGATTACAAGTCACAATCAGCCTCAAGCTGAGAAGGGCCACAAATATGTGACAAGTACATGCTTGGTGCCGCGTGGAACAGTGGGAGGCGACGCCAAGCTACAGGGTTACAGGTAACTGCAGAGAATTAGGCCTGTCAACATTGGAAGCACAACAATCTGAGGGCAGCACTTGTTGTACTGATGCCCCAACTAATTAATGATCAAACTGGGTAGAGCCTGTTTTAGGGCATGCTGTCTGGATGACCAGAAGTAGCACTACCTGCTCTCTACCAGACTTTTCCACCCTCTGCATTCTTCCTGGCTGGGAGGTTCCCTACTGTAAAGCGTCAGCCTCCTAAAATACTAGACCCCACATATTCCGTATAAAAACTTGTCATGATGGGGTAGGCCCGACACAAAGCAACTCAGACTGACATTTGAGGGTACCCACTTCTTGTAGCGCGAGGCGGAGCAGGACACTGCCCTCATAGCCTCTCACAGACAGGACTTGGGTGACGCGGTGGATGTAAGAGTCATCCTCCCGCAGTACTTAATTTGAGCCGGTGGTTTCTGGTGCTCGGCACCGGCACTTAATTTTCAACACCGGCACCTATGTCAGTCTGTCACATGGTGGCGCTGTTTATCTCATTTAGAGATGAGCACAACAACAGTTGTTTATAAATTCAATATACATTAAAAATTACTAAAACCCGCTGCCCAAACCATTCGAATAGCTTTGGGGTCCCAAAATAGTCTGAATTGTCACACTTGAAGGAGTATGATAGTAACTGTGTTTCTATTGTTATTGGCATGCTGACAGGGGCTATGGGTAGTGCTAGCTGAAGAGACCTGCTTACAAGGGCGCTGGCACTTATTTTTCTACAAATTAAGCACTGTCCTCCTGGAGATGAAGGGCAGTCTGGAACGATAGACACCAAACTTGACTCCCTCACTAAGCACCTCAACGATATGAAGGCAGTGGCGGCTCCTCCATAGGGGCGTTTGGGCGTCGCCCCACTGCTTTCTCGCAGTGCGAGAAGCAGAAAAATAAAATGGTAAAAACTACCATTTTATGTTTCTGCTTCTCGCACTGCGAGAAAGCAGAAATGCCTGGATGGGGGCGGGAGGGTGGGCGGTCCTGCTCGAGGGCAGGGGGGGAGTGGCTTGCCCACTGTTCTGGGTACTGACTCAGTGGTGGCTGGTGACATTTGAAAGTGGTGGGGCGTAAAAGTTGTGGATGCGTGAAGCAAGTGTGCGGTGAGCCCAATGGAGAAAAAGAGAGCTTGGGAGGGAAGAGGGGATGGTGGGGGGGTACCCCTGAGAAACTGTTGAAAAGAGTAGCACTTGACAGCTGTTGTTTGGCACATATTTGCCCGCTTGACGAAGCGAGGGGCCTATATGACTGATGCTGTTCGTGCTGCCATGCCATTGCACAGTGCTGGGAGGGACAAACAAGTGAAGTTGTATTGGGATCCACCTGCAGCACGTGGATGCGACACCAACATTCGAGCAACACGGCAACCAGCTCCTACTGTGCAATCAGAAGGGAAGCAAATAGGGGGATGAAAACACGGCCTGCAGTGAAGGCTTCATGTCTTAACACCAATCAGGACTGACAACAGTGAGACTAATTAGCAGGGTTATTATTTATGCATGATGAGTCAAAAAAAGAAACTTCTAAGCAGATTGTTGGTGCAAGCCTGTCCTTTTCTATTCAGCCCCTCTACTTTTATTTATTCTGTATCGCTGACAGCTAGAGGAAAACAAAGAAATCAAACCGGAAATTAAGGATGCATAAGGAAATAAAATGAGTCTTTCAGTTTAACCATAACTACTGGATTTGGTTTGTTTACTCTGCATCATTAATTGAGAGGCGAAACTCTATAGAAAGTAGCCTGGATAAGAAAAAAAAGTTTTCAGTTTTAGCATATCCACTGCGAAGAATATGAGATGATAGTGCACCGTGACGTAGCACGGGCGTCTGGACCCATGTCTGCATCAACCAAGGCCATACTCAGCAAGCCTAGGCCATCTCTGCACAGGGACACACAGACCATGCATGAGTGGTGCTTTTCGTGCATGGCTGGAAGGTCTGCTGTGGCGTATCACCATCCAACTCACAGCAATGCAGTCAGGCCCGTGTGAGCCGAGATACAGTGGATTTTCAGAATATGCGCGGCACGCAAGTAGTCATACGATTGCAACTGCCACGTGTACTATTATTTGCTGCCTGAGGCTAAACTTTAATTTCAACAAAGTATTTTTGTTGCTAGTTCACACGCATTCACTTTCATTTAGTATCATTCATACATATCTCCGTGTCGTGAGCTGTTTGCGGTTTGATGATGTTTGGACTGGCGAGGAGCGTGGAAGGACCCCGTCACCCACACGTCAGGCTGAGGCGCTGACAGCCCATGGGACATCAGATGCCATCAAGACAGGTGACTGACAGGCGCGCGCGCAAAACACACAGCGTGAAAAATGTCTCTAACGACTTAAAGAGCATCGGAAGGAAAATGTAACCATTTGCTTTACTGCACGCACGCAGTTTCGGAATTACTAAAAGCGCCTTCTTTTAATGGCTCGGGGTAATTACCTTGCGTCTTCGTGATGTGAGGTAGTCAGGAAGTGGGTGCCCAAAGTGCACGGCTGCTGCGATAGAGTAGGCCCCAGCGTCACTGCTAGTGCACCCTTCTGATGTGCAGAGATGGCGCTCACGGAGCAGCGGTGACCAATCAGACCGCCGTTGGGGTTTCCAAGCGCTATGCAAATGTAATTACAAGGCAAGCAAGCCAAATGCCCCCGTGCTTTCCAGTCGCGGCTGGTGAACTCGCAGCCCGCGAGTCATGATGCCGCCAGCCGTGACTTATCTTGGGAGCCAATCACAACGCTGCAATGGCAGCGTTATGATTGGTGAGGCGCAGGGGAGAGCGCCCCAGCCGCGCCATTTTCTCCTTCATAGAGAAAAAGGGAGGGTGGGCCGTCCTGCTCGAGGGCAGGGGGGGAGTGGCTTGCCCACTGTTCTGGGTACTGACTGTTTGGTCGGCCCCTGGAGCCGACCAAACAGTCAGTACCCACAACAGTGGGTAAGCCACTGCCCTCGAGCAAGACCGCCCACTTTCCCTTTTTCTCTATGAAGGAGAAAATGGCGCGGCTGGGGCGCTCTCACCTGCGCCTCACCAATCACAATGCTGCCATTGCAGCGTTGTGATTGGCTCCCATGTTAAGTTGCGGCTGGCGGCATCATGACTCGCGGGCTGCGAGTTCACCGACCGTGACTGGAAAGCACGGGGGCATTTGGCTTGCTTGCCTTGTAATTACATTTGCATAGCGCTTGGAAACCCCGTCGGCGGTCTGATTGGTCACCGCTGCTCCGTGAGCGCCATCTCTGCACATCAGAAGGGTGCACTAGCAGTGACGCTGAGGCCTACTCTATCGCAGCAGCCGTGCACTTTGGCACCCACTTCCTGACTACCCCACATCACGAAGACACGAGGTAATTACCCCGAGCAAATTAAAAGAAGGCGCTTTTAGTAATTCCGAAACTGCGTGCGTGCAGTAAAGCAAATGGTTACATTTTCCTTCCGATGCTCTTTAAGTCGTTAGAGACATTTTTCACGCTGTGTGTTTTGCGCGCACGCCTGTCAGTCACCTGTCTTGATGGCATCTGATGTCCCATGGGCTGTCAGCGCCTCAGCCTGACGTGTGGGTGATGGGGTCCTTCCACGCTCCTCGCCAGTCCAAACATCATCAAACCACAAACAGCTCACGACACAGAGATATGTATGAATGATACTAAATGAAAGTGAATACGTGTGAACTAGCAACAAAAATACTTTGTTGAAATTAAAGTTTCGCCTCAGGCAGCAAATAATAGTACGCGTGGCAGTTACAATCGTATGACTACTGCGTGCCGCGCATATTCTGAAAATCCACTGTATCTCGGCTCACGCGGGCCTGACTGCATTGCTGTGAGTTGGATGGTGATACGCCACAGCAGACCTTCCAGCCATGCACGAAAAGCACCACTCATGCATGGTCTGTGTCCCTGTGCAGAGATGGCCTAGGCTTGCTGAGTATGGCCTGGTGATGCAGACATGGTCCAGACGCCGTGCTATGTCACGGTGCACTATCATCTCATATTCTTCGCAGTGGATATGCTAAAACTGAAAACCTTTTTCTTATCCAGGCTACTTTCTATAGAGTTTAGCCTCTCAATTAATGATGCAGAATAAACAAACCAAATCCAGTAGTTATGGTTAAACTGAAGACTCATTTTATTTCCTTATGCATCCTTAATTTCGGTTTGATTCTTTGTTTTCCTCTAGCTGTCAGCGATACAGAATAAATAAAGTAGAGGGGCTGAATAGAAAGGACAGGCTTGCACCAACAATCTGCTTAGAAGTCTTTTTTGACTCATCATGCATAAATAATGGCCCTGCTAATTAGTCTCACTGTTGTCAGTCCTGATTGGTGTTAAGACATGAAGCCTTCACTGCAGGCACGTTTCATCCCTATTTGCTTCCCTTCTGATTGCACAGTAGGAGCTGGTTGCCGTGTTGCTCGGATGTTGGTGTCGCATCCACGTGCTGCAGGTGGATCCCAATACAACTTCACTTGTTTGTCCCTCCCAGCACTGTGCAATGGCATGGCAGCACGAACAGCATCAGTCATATAGGCCCCTTGCTTCGTCAAGCGGGCAAATATGTGCCAAACAACAGCTGTCAAGTGCTACTCTTTTCAACAGTTCCTCAGGGGTACCCCCCCTCCCACACCATCCCCTCTTCCCTCCCAAGCTCTCTTTTTCTCCATTGGGCTCACCGCTCACTTGCTTCACGCATCCACAACTTTTACGCCTCACCACTTTCAAATGTCACCAGCCACCACTGTATGAAGGAGCGCCTAGACAAACAGCACATGCGCCCAGATGTGGCGGAGCGCTGCATTTCAGACATTGAGGAGGATGCTCCAGCATAGACAAAACTACAAAAAGAGCTAAAGATGGAGCTGGAGAAAATAAAAGCAAAACATGAAGATCTGGGGGTTGTGTTCCTACAGAAGTAATCTGCTCATTGTTGGGATCTCAGAGACTGTGAACATGGGCTGTGTTGAGGATTACATCGAACCGTTGTTAATTGACTTTTTTGGTCGGAACAACCTATTGTCGGTCTCCATGGTCGAACGTGCGAACCACGCTATTGCCTTTAGATTGATCCCAGGAGCCCCACCTCACCCCTTCATCACCAAATTACTCAATTACAGAGATTGGGACAAGATCCTGAAAATGCAATTAATAGAAACAGCATACAACATGAGGGGTCCTCTCTCTCCTTTTTTCTGGATTTCACTCAGCCTGTGAAGGATGCCAAGAGAATGTTTGTCCCTGTCAAGAAACAAATTTGTAACCTGGGAATTCAATACACTCTTCTCTATCTGTCCAGACTGCGATTCACACAACTCAACAGAACCCTTATATTTGCAGACTCAAGGAAATCATCCACTATGCTACACAACTGACCCAGCTGACATGAAGGTAAAGAGGGGGCCGGCAAGTACTTCACAGACCAACGCTTCAGCGATGTGGAGTAATGTTATGGTATTTTGTTGTAAAGAAGGATGATGTCCAGACACTTCTTCAGGTAGAAACAGTTGACTTTATTGAGCCAGCAGCATAACGAACACTTCATCAGCTGACCAGAGGAGTAACTGACATAATTAGAATCTATAGTGCGAACAACCTTAGAATACAGCAAGAGAATTATAGAAGGGTTTAAGGAGCAAGGACACAAAGGAAGGGCAGAGGGACAGGTGATACAACATGTGAGTAAGTAACTTTATGTATAACACATCTTTCTCCTTTATGCAAACAAAGATACTTACAATCTTCTAAACAACAAAACAAAAAAAAAAACAAGAGAAGAAAACACGAAAATGCAGAAAAATGGAGAAAACAGGAAAAACTGTTTAACAAATGAAGGCATTTAAATAGGCAGGTGGTCTGCGACTCCTTAAACTTCTGGTCCCTTGGGACCTGTGTAAGTTTTCTTCACCAGAAGCACTGTGTAAGTTTTCTACACCAGAAGCACTGGCATCACCACCACCTCCTTCCCTTCGACTGCTAACAGAAGGATCCGGTGCAGGACGGGAAACGTCAGTCAACATGTACCCAGTACACCTCCGCATGTCATCAACATCACAATTAGGGTTGACAAACTCCAAAGGATGTGTGGCCTTCTGGTATAAAGCCACCCGACGCAAATTCCATTTCGCCCCATTTTCCAAAACCACGAAATGTGGAAAAACACACAACTGCAAAAGGTCCCCTGAATTTGTTAAGACCTTTGCTAAATCTACTCGGTTTAACTTTGACTAGATCACCTTTAGAAATATGAAATCTGTTACCTTGAGATGCACCAACAGGTGCAGCACCCATCACATCACCACATGAAACCCACTCCTTTATCCAAGAAGGAGCCAATTTCGTGCCTGGAAACCTACCTCGCATGAGTTCAAAAGGGGACTTATCACCTTGAATAATCTTAGTGGTACGATAAGCCCATACCATTTCATCAACCATGTTTTGAGCGATACCACCACTAACACATGCCATCTGGATAATGCCCTTGACCACACGATTAGCTCTCTCGCAAAGACCATTACCCTGCGGGTTGTAAAGTGAAGTGCGATGATGCACCACTCCACAATCAGTAAGAAATGTTTGCATGTCGCGAGAGATGAGTTGAGTTCCATTATCCGTAATAATTATAGAAGGAAAGCCTTCTCCATGGAATAAGCTCTACATGAAAACTCTGGTACTCTCAGTGGTAATATCCCTAGTGAACTTCACACTCAACCATTTGGAAAAAACATCAATGACAACGATGGCAAAACTCTGAGAAGAAGGTAACTCATCCATAGGCCCAATGAAATCCAAACAAATGCTGTGCCAGTCACTACCTGGGTTAGTAATATGACCCATCGCTGACTTGGACCCCACCTTAAGTCTTTTCTCACCCTCCTTGCACACAGAACATTTCTCCACCCAAGAGATCACTTGTTCATCCATGCCTGGCCACCAAAAATTTGTTTTCAACCGGCGTTGAGTCAAAGTTTGACCCAAATGTCCCCCATGAGCAAGAGTCAGAAGTTTGGACCTCACACCAAATGGAAGAACGAACCTGTCTCCCCTCATAAGAACATATGCACCACAAATAGAAAGCTCCTCCAACATTTTGAGCAAAGGGCGCACTGAAACAAGTACGCAACTCTCACGCCTGGAACGAAGCTTAATAAGGTTCATAACTTCTTTGAGGACATGATCAGCATCCATTTCCCTGCACCATTCTTCGCACGAAAAAGTTCCTTCACCAACAGCTACCACATCATGTACAGAAGCAACCGCACCATCCTCACTAGACAATGTAATGGGTGAACCATCTAAGGTTTCCCATTTGAGAGACAGTCTGGAAAGACAATGAGCTTGAAGATTCCTCCAACCTTGGATATGAGCGACTTCATATTGATACTCTTGCAGCCTGGCTGCCAGTCTCACCAATCCTTGCCGAGCCCTTCCTCGCACCACCAGGCGACAAAATCTTCACTAATGGTTTATGATCGTTTTTTTGTAAAACTCTTGTGCCCCATAGGTAAGTGCGGAAGTACTCAACACCCCAAGCAGCTCCTAGTGCCTCCCTCTCGATAACTGAGTAGTTCTGCTCGGATGACGAGAGCGTCCTGGATGCAAAGGCAATGTTTTTTTCACCCTGAGGATGGTTTTGTAACAAGACAACACCTAAACCAGTTGCATTGGCATCAACCATGAGAATGGACATGCGTTTGATATCAAAAGGTGCCAACACATTTGCTTCACAAATTTCTTTCTTTATGTTATTGAAACAAACATTTTGTTGCTCCCCCCATTCGAATTTCACACCTTTCTTAAGTAATTGCCTTAAACACAGGGTTTTATCAGAAAAGTTTTGGACAAACTTAGAATAGTATTCGATAAGACCCATGAAAGATCTTAGTTGGTCTTTATCAGTGGGAGGTGGAGCTAGTTGAATGGCAGCTAATAAAAAAAAATTAGGTTTTATTCCTAGAGCTGAGATTTCATATCCTAAATATTCAATGTGATCAACTAAGAAGGAACACTTTTCCTTACGAAGAGTAAGCCCCACATCAGCAATCCTGTGTAATACTAATTTGAGAACTTGGTTATGATCACTAACAGAATTTCCAAACACAAGGATATCATCCTGAAAAAATATAGCTTTGTCAATGCCCTTAAAAATTTCGGTGACCATCCGCTGGAATACACTGGCCGCAGATGATAGCCCAAAAGGCAGGCGTGTAAACTGAAATGTTCCTTCCGTGGTAATAAAAGCTGGAAGGTGTTTGTAACCCTTATGTAATCTTATCTGATGATACGCGCTCTTGAGATAAAGTTTGGAGAAAAACTTAGCATCTTTTAAAGTGGAAACCAACTCACTTATATTAGGTAAGGGAAAAGTATCTGCAAAAACACACTTGTTCAAAGATCTCAAGTCCACACAGAACCTAATTTTGCCATCAGCTTTCCTTGTGATCACAACTGGAGATACCCAACTTTATGCTTTTACAGGCTCGATCACCTCCCCTTCTAACATTTCTTTGATGAGGGACTTCACCTCATCCCTGACTACTAGTGGCACTCGTCTAAGTTTATGTTGAACTGGCAATGCGTCTTTCTTCAGCAATATTTTATGAACATAGCCTTTAAGTTACCTAACTCAGCTCTGAAGACCACACTAGACTCTTGAAGAATATCATCCAAACTTTCATCATCAACGACCATCACTTGTGAGGGAGCTCTGGGGTTCAAAATAATATGCAGGACATATTGATGGACCCACCCTAAAATGGGGGGACCATCCACCGCAACGTAGATCTTACCTTTGGTGGACCTATTGGAGAATAGAATCTGGGCTTTGAAAAAACCTAGCAAATCTATTGACTCACCTTGGTATCCTGCAGGGGAAATATCACTGGGTTGCAAAGATTTTCCAAACCATTCTTGATCAAACATTTTTTGGGGAATTGTGGTATACCTGGACCCCGTGTCAACCATAAGGGATACTTGTTGACCATCAATTAAAAATAGAGCCTTAGGCCTGTTCTGTCTTTTTTGATTGTCAGAATGTTCATCATCATCACCAAGACTGAGAATTTTATCATTGTCGTTTCTCTTCCATGTTATGGTATCCTGAACAACAGCTACTTTGGAACGTGTTATGGTTTTGCACATTTTTGAGAAATGACCCAACCGACCACATTTGAAACACTCTTTGTTAGAAGCAAAACAAAATTTTGACTCAGATGTGTGCCCATTGCTACCACACCTAGAACAGGATTTGACAGGTAACTTAGTGAAAGAAATGTACTTACTAATGAACTTGTTTTTGTTCTTAAGTAGTGCTACAGAAGAATTATCATCATACTGGTTACTCCCTATCTTGGTTAGTGTTGTGTTTTTGTAATTCTTTCATACAACACTCAGACTGCTCTATAACTTTTGCTAAATCAATAGCTACCTTCAACGTGGGATTCTTGTCTGCCCACAATCTTTCTTGGATTTTCCTATTGTTACATTGTACAATTAACTGGTCTCTTATTAATTCATCCGTCATAGCACCAAAATTACACTTAACGGAAAGTTCCCTCAACCTGGCAACAAATTCGTCTATAGACTCTTCACAACGTTGACGATGTGTATAAAATTAATATCGGTTCATCACTAAGTTCTCCTCTTTGGCATACCTAACTTTAAGTCTGCATACTGCCTCTTTATATTCATCAGGAACTGGTTCTCCATTGGCTTGCAAAGCTTGAGGTAAAAATATGAAAACTCGTTGACCTTCTTTGCCTAATGTGCTCAACAAAAGTGCTTTCTTCCTTTTTGCAGAAAAATCTTGCCCGTCCAGGGCATCTAAATAATTGTCAAAAATGACAATCCAGTCCTCCCAAGGTATGGAGGGTGTGCCGGGATCATTTAAAAATTGAGGAGGTGGTACAACAGCAATATTATGAGCAGACATGGTGAAGAGCAAAAACAAAGGATACAACAATTAAAGTCTAGGTGTGCACATCACCGTGCAAAAAGAACATTAAAATAAAGATAAGTACTGGATGGATCAAAAAATAGGTGTGCACATCACCGTAGCTGATGTGCATAAGGAGAATCGCCAGAGATGAAACAGTCATAGGAGACGCTTTTTCTTTGAATAAAATACACAATGAATAGGGAAATACCTGTGGTGTGCGTGTCTCTGTCTTGACACGCGCTAAACGCTGACTCTATGAAGTATAAGTGAAGCGAAGTGCGGGCATGATAATGATGTGCGTGTCACTCACCAATTAGATGCCGGTATGTGCAGCTGATGGACATGCTAATGGTGTGCGTATCACCGACTTAAAATGGCCGCTGAGCATGATGACATCAGGCTGAAAACTAGAGCGTTGGCTGATGCCGCACACGGATAGTTTCAACGAGAGAAAATGGCCGACATGCGTTGCGGCGCGATGACGTGTAGGGCACTGGAGTTTACACTCACGGTTTGGGTGATGGACGTTGCTGTTTTCACAAATGTCGATGAAGGTAGTCGAGGATTGGGTGACGTCACCGAGACTGAATGAGCCGTCTTCCGAGGTCCGTGGGTGTGCCGCTCATCAAGGAGGATGAATATTTCTGTGAAGAGCCCCAAAGATTGAGGTTACCAGATTGGAGACCACCGTTACAAAGCTGGTCTGAAATGTTCGCTGCTGGACCCAGTTGACTCGAAGGTGTGGAGGTGCGGTGACTCGTCTGGCCAGCACAGCAGCACGATCGTCGCCAAAAACTGTTGTAAAGAAGGATGATGTCCGGACACTTCTTCAGGTAGAAAAAGTTGACTTTATTGAGCCAGCAGCATAACGAACACTTCATCAGCTGACCAGAGGAGTAACTGACATAATTAGAATCTTTAGTGCGAACAACCTTAGAATACAGCAAGAGAATTCTAGAAGGGTTTAAGGAGCAAGGACACAAAGGAAGGGCAGAGGGACAGGTGATACAACATGTGAGTAAGTAACTTTATGTATAACATATTTCTGGTTGACACAGCCTGGTGGAACCAAGAAGGGACCGAGACCAATCTGTTGGTCCTGTTATATCTGCACATGGAAACCTGTCCTTAAGCGCTATGTGATATCATATTGGTAGTGTGTGACTGCTGGGTACCTGTTTTACGCTATATACTTTGCTTACCTTGATAGCTAGCATTTCACCAGCTGGCTGGTTCTTTCATTTTGGCTGATTATATTTCTCATGTGCAGATGTGTGCTAGGCTTTAAATGGATGGATAGTAATTCCCATTACTGCTGCTCTGTCACCACAATGTTTGAACGAGGAGTGTACATCTGCTTGTTGCAGAAGTTATTTGATGTTATGTTATAGTAGTAGGGGTGTTATTGATGGCAATGTTATCGAGAAGCTTGGGTTTAGTGTAAGAGGAGGGTGGTTGAGTGGGGATATGCTGGCAGCACTTGTTAGGAGCATGCATATAGAATAAGTATGGATCTGCTGGTTAGCATTAGCTGCCGGTACATAGATGTTGCGGGATTGTAGAGATTGAACAGATGGATAATCCGATGAGAGTGCACAGTGATAGTGATGACATGGAATGGGAGCGGTGTGAATAATCATCATAAAGGCCGTTATCGCACACCAAAATAGGCATAAAGTAGAATAGCACTGTTGCAGGAGACCCTCATGGCTTGGGACCATGCCAATCACTTTGCTAGCAATCGGATATCCTATGGATACTTTTCCTCCTACTTTTCTAGGAAGGTGGCCGAAATTGGTCAAACCTGGCATGCAGTTTAAGCACCTCAGAACTATCTCGAACAAGGAAGGTCTTGTTTGGTGGTGCAGGGGATGTTTAGCACAGCACAGCATATATCACACTTATCAACACATATGGCTGCCACATTGATGACCCTGATGTCTTTGCTGAAGTTGGGCAGATGCTAATCGCCCAAGCCCTGTCTTATTATATGGGGCGGTAATTTAAACCTCACCTTCCAGGCTGAGTTGGATAGCACAGGTAGCGGGGAGAGAAGTCATAACCAACAACGAGATACGCTGAGGAATTTAATTTGCCAATTTGATTTGCTAGACTTATTATATACTAGATGCCCCAACTCCAGGGAGTACACATTTTACTCAGCGGTGCATGAATCCTCAGATCCAGGGTTGTGGTGGGGTGTATGAAATCTCTTACACACCTATCAAGAACCCTATTGTTCCACTCGCCTGTCATTATAACAATGGCTGTCCCACAAACGTAGATACACATAGGTTGTAGCAACCTCAGCAGACTGCGCTACTGCACAGCGCTTCTGGACACTGTCTTTAATAAGACATCAACTTCAATTCTATTGTGACACAAATCAGGGTTCAATTGCCACATTCACTACATTATGAGAGGCTTTCAAGCCAGTGGTGAGGGGGGAGTGCTTTGCGAAGGGGCATGGAATCCCCAAATCCATCCAAGGTAGGCTCGATATGCTAGAATCTGAAATCAAAATGCTGGAAAGTGCACACAGCTGATGGTCATAGTCAGCAGTTTGGCATATCTGAATTCGAAACCAATGGATTTTAAGCATACAGCGGACAGCAAAGTTAAATTCCTAGGCAAAGATGTGGCTGCTAGGAAATATGGGGAGGGCGAAAACCAGGGAATCACTCTTGCTGGGTTGACCCGCCCTGGATGGGTGGCATCTCACATAGTCCAGATAGAATCTAAGATGGGTGGGACTCTTCACAACATGAGTGACATTCTGTATGGGTCCATTACATTCTACACCGAGCCACCAGATTTGATTAACTGCTAAGGGCATTCACGACTATCTGGAAAGGGCTACATTGGCATGGCTGGAACCAAATGAGCATGAACCAAAATTAAAGGAGTGATATAATCTACTAGGAAGGGTCCCACCCCAGGTGGGATGGGCTTCCCATTGTATTTTATAAAGAATACGTAGAGGAGCTTGCCCGATTCCTACTTGCAGTGTATAACGAAGCATTTGAACATGTGGCTCTTCGCCCAGACGGAGGCTATAGTGATCAGTTATAAACAAGATAAACAGGACTAAGTCCATCATACTGCCAACTGGTGACAGCACGCCACCTGCTCTATATTTGCATATTAAATGGCAACTAGAACCAACGCAATATCTTGGCATTCAACACCACTGGGATCTGGCCACTGGTATTAGGGACAATTAGGATAAATGCATTAAAACTGTGATCTTCGTTGGTGGAGAAGTGGATCAAACCGCTGCTGTCATCAGCGGGGGACGTTGCCCATTTAAAGTTAATGCTGCACCATAAAATAGTATATGTATTTTAGAATGTCCAAATTTAGTTCCACTCAACACTTTGACTAGCTTCAGTCTCTGATTGTCAGGCTTGCATGTGCAGGACGACAACTCAGAACAGCATATAGTAAGATGCAGCTTCGCTTCCAAGTGGGAGGAGACCCCAAATCATGAAGTTTACTATCTTGCAGTCTAAGCTCAGTTTCCGCACCACTCGTTTCATAGTACAAGACCATCTTCTGGTTGGGGTCTGGAAGTGGGTCTGGCCCCCATGGTCCCACTTAGTGCAGTCCTGCTGCAAATGCTTAACTGTACCATTTATAACCAATACAACAAAACAACTGCCAATACTGATGATTATTCAACACTTCATTCTTTAGCAATCACACGTGACTCTCATTGTGAGTGAAAAAATAAAAGTGTTTTTATTTTACTCTTTGTATTTTTAATCTTTTTAAAAAAAAGAAATTATTTCAAGAAGAATCAGTTCATGTTATTATTTCCATGAACATTTCAAAAAATAATTTGAACCACAAAAGACAATACAACCATAGAGCACATACTTTTTACAATTACAAATACAACAGTACATTACATTTCACAATTAAATTTTTTTTTACTGGATGTGAGCAAGCTCAGATTCCAACAAACACTAGACAAGGAAAGAAAAGAAATGAAAAAAACGAATTGAAAAAAACAAAGGGAAAGGTTAAAAAGGTACACCACAGTAGTAATATAAGATGTAACACAGACCCAGGGAAAAGCTGGCCAAACAGTTTATGTATTCAGGTCATATGAAACTTAAATTCAATGATTGTCATAATATACTGTAGACCTGATACTCAAAATTCTTTCAAATATACTTGTTTGGACACAACCAACTGGTCCAGTTGTGTTTGTTGGAATCTGAGCTTGCTCACATCCAGTAAAAATGATTTTAATTGTGAAATGTAATGTACTGTTGTATTTGTAATTGTAAAAAGTATGTGCTATATGGTTGTATTGTCTTTTGTGGTTCAAAAAAATGTTTGAAATGTTCATGGAAATAATAACATGAACTGATTCTTCTTGAAATAATTTCTTTTTTTTAAAAAGATTAAAAAATACAAAGAGTAAAATAAAAACACTCATTTATTTTTTCAATCACAATGAGAGTCACGTGTGATTGCTAAAGAGTGAAGTGTTGAATAATCATCAGTATTGGCAGTTGTTTTGTTGTATTGATTATAGATTGGTCCAGCCTTACTGATTAAGGGCCAGAACCCTTTATTGATTAGCAATAACTGTACCATTTAGGCATGGTCCAGATTAGAGGCATGGCTAGGTTTGAGGAGGTGTACTCCCCCAATTTCCTGTTTATGAAGACGACTAGCTGAGTGAAAGGGATTAGATAATTAAACAACAGACAACTAGGAGAATTGGGTGATCTCTTTATTAACAAAAAATGTAAATCCCTCTCTGAATATTTGAATGGGGGAACATGAACATCTATAGATGTTCTGACATACCAATGACTTTGTTGCTCTATGGAGGAGATTTTCCATAGTATGCTGGATTAACCTCTCCAGTGGAATCTGTTCACTCTGAGTATCACTAACCCACACCTCACCGGGATGTATAATTGTGTCATGGATGGTATGACTGCTGCTGATCCGCCCACTAAGAGAAAATGGGATCAGGAGCTGGTCCACGAAATAACAGATGCGCAGTGAGCATATTGTTGTCAGCAAATAAAAAACATCTCTACATATGGCATATTCAGACTAAGCCAACTGAAACATATCCACAGGGTGCTTCAGCTCTTTTGCCCCTATAGGTCAGGTGCAGCTGTGCAACTGAATATTTCTCAAAGCAATAGCTTGGGTTCAATAAACGCCAAAGACCACGGTCGTCTTATAATGCACACTACTAGGTGTCCTAAGTCAGAACTTACATAAGATTCGGTCGTCTTAAAAAACACAGCACTTAGATGAACTAAGTCAGAAGTTAAATAAAATTTGGTCGTCTTATAATGCACCATACTTAGGTGACCTGAGTCAGAACTTACATAATATTCGGCCGTCTTATAATACACACTACTTAGGTGACAGAAGCCCCCACTGGGTTAGGATTTCTATCGTTTTTGCGGGAGGGGGAGTCAGCCAAGAAGAACCACAGATTTATATGGGAAGAGGGGTGTATTAAAATGTATCAACCTCTGACATGTCAAAGAACAAATATATTGCAACAATGAAGTATCAAAAATATTAACTACCACCCACTTTTAACCATATCCCAAATAGCAGTGAGTGAGCGTGAGAGGTGAGCAAGCCTGGAACTCATTCAGCTGTTCACTCCATAAACAAGGATGCTGAATGGTGTCTTCTACACCTACATTCTCATTACATTTAGGCTTCCACACTTCTCCAACCTTCCTTCTCTAGAACCATCCTGCTTTGTCTTCATCCACCCATCCATTCCATTCTTTTCTCAGTCTGTCCATCCCTCCTTCTTTCTATTCCTCACTCATCCAACCCTCCATCAATCTGTCCATCCACCCATTTATCCATCTCTTGACCATCAATTTCTCATCCTTCCTTCCATAATTCATCCATATCTCTAAAGATCCTTCCATCCATCCACCTTTCTCCCGATCCTTTCCCCCCCACACCTTTTTCAGCCCCTCTCTCTAATGAGGCATGCTTCCACCCATCATCTGTCTATCCACTCATCCACTCATCTTTCCAGCCCCCTCTCCATCCAGGCATGCTTTTCTCCATACTTCTATTTCTCCCTTCCTCCCTCTCAGGGTCGGACTGGGCACTGAAGTCAGCCCTTGCAGGACCCTTCCTGGGTGGCGGTGTCAGGATGGCTGCCTGGCCCCTGGGGAAGCACTGCCTGCACCGGGAGGCTGAAAACACTTGTTTGCTGCTTTTGTTACTGGGGCCAACATTGCAGCACTGCTGTAAAACCACCCACAGGAACAAAACCGGCCCCCACCGCTTCAAAACCAACCCCTCATACTTCCAGCCTCCTGGGAAAACGCCCAATGCCCGCTACGGCCAGTCCAGTCCAGTCCAGCTCCCTCCCTTCTTTCCTTGTTTTGCATGTGTTCCACTACTCCTCAGCTCCATCATGCCTTTCTAAAGCAGTGGTATTTATGAGACCAGTGTCTCCGATCAAAGTCACAGGAGCCATAAATACTTTAAAAGGTTTTACATTACACACACTGCCCAGTGGCACCCACCCACTCTTTAGCTGCTAAAATGAGGGGTTCATGACGCCCCTGAATTGCAGTATCCTCAATAACAAATAAGATATTTTCCCCTGAATGTAACCATTTCTACTAGAACTTGAACATACCTTTTCCTTAAGACATACTTTGACTGATACTAAATAGTAGTCCCCTTGGATACTAATCTGTGGTACTTAGGCCCAGATTTACAAAGAGTTGGCACAATGCAGGGCAGCAAGCAAAGTTACTGCATCACCAGAACTGGAGAGATGAAGTCCGCCAGATGTCGGCCAAGAATGCATGGAACGTGTCCTATTGGATGACTTAAGTTCTGAATCGACACACCTCCTACAGAGTGTCTTTACAAGTTCAAAATTTCCTGATTTGCAAAGGTGAGACACTTTTTTAGCTATCTGTTTCGTTAATGGGGGCAATTTATTTCGGTGCCGAGGCCTATTTTTTGCCCCAGTCGACCCTGCACCTCTGGCACCCAGACCGCACATATGTACTGGAGAGAGGACCGAAGAAGGACTGCCCTGCTGCTCCCTGGACTCAACAAAAAGAGACTGCACTAAAGTCTGGACTGTAGCTGCTGCACCTTGGACTAGCAAAGAGATGACATTGCCAATGGTTCCCCACTAATGAACAAATTGCCTATGAGTGCCAGACAGAGAAGGTGCCTCTAAGAATCAGTTGTCTGACTCCCTGTTACAGCTACAGGGCCATAAAAGCTGAGAAGCCTGTAAACTTGAGAGCCCAGTGTCATGGAGCCTAACAGCCGCTGGACACTGAGGTGCAGGCTGGGAGACCGAGCCCTGACCCTCAAAATTTGCACCTAAGTCTGCAGGCCTGACCTGAGTCAGAATGCCGTTTTGGGGTCAGCAAAGAAGCAATCACCAACCAAAGGAAACCGCTGGTTTTGCTGTAACCAGAGACCAGTAGACCAGTAACAACTGGTCTTGTGCTGGACTTCCTCCAAACTCCGTGGTAGATTGAACCCTGAGGCCAAAGTCGTCTGCCCAAGCTTGAGGACCAAGGGGGTGGCCACAGGAAGACCCCTGACATCGGCTCAGCATTTTTAAGCATATTCAGCATGCTAAAACCGACATGTAAGTGTCCCCCTGGACCTGACTGGTGCCTGTGACTGGCTCCCTAGGTGTGCCCATATACCTGCATTCAACTTGCTTGTTGTGACCAACCCTCAACCATGATTGCGGTAGATTACAAAGATTTATTGCATTTAGTGAAAAGCAGTGATTTATTGTTCCTTTAAAAATTTATATCTTTGCAACCATCTGGTGGATGTTTGGTATTGAGGTGTCTATTTAAAGGTAAAAATATAACCTTTTTTTATAAATTGGTGTCGGAGTTTTATTGTGTTTCTCTTTTTTCTTATTGTTTTGGTACTTCTAAATGCTTTGCACTTGTTTCTTTGATAAAGCCTGGCTGCTCTGAGCCACATCTGCCCAGGACTGTGCTAGGGTTTTACAAACAATCCTGACTGCACTTGATGCCGATTTTTGTCATTATTTCATGGTGATGTCGCACAACCACATCATGTAATAATCCCCATTTCCTCGCAGCAACCAGACAGTCAATACACAGGAATTGTTTTAGCATCTGGTTTCTCTTCCATTCAACTGTGCCCCAAAGTGTTACATGTAAACCCAGCAGACCTGTCAAGCAGGATTTGACTGTCAAGCAGGATTTATAATGTCAAAATGGATGCTGCCAGACCCACAATGCATATTCTGTCAGGTTCAGGAGTCCTCTCAGCCCATTCAGATCATCCTATTGTTTGCTCCTGAGAAGCATTCAACACATATTCAAATGCTAATTACTGGCTGGTAGAAGTGGAAAAGCCAAAGCAAATTAGTCCCCATGAACTTCAGACAGGGAAAAGGTAACTTTCTAAAGGTTGCTTTTCCTTAATATTTATTAAAAATCCGACTTCGCCATAGAATTGGATTTTTAGTAACTATTAAAAATAGTTGTTTAATTGATTTTCTAGCTGGTCCATTCCAGAGATACAGTTTTTGTATTTAATGTGTACTCTTGTTTTCTGCATAGGACAGCTAGGCCTGCTACAACTAAAATAGTTTTCTAGGGCTTTGCCACTTAAGGGACATAGTAATATTAATTTCCTCATGTTCCATTTTTAAATACACTGCACCCTGCCTTGTGGGCTACAAGACTTACAGAGGCGTGACTTAGTAATATTTAAAAGAGATTTTCTTTACCTGTCAAAAAGGGTTAATTTTGACAAGTTCCAGTGCATATTTTGCATTGTTACAGCCAAAGTTCACGGGTAGGCCTGAAGCCATGTTTGCACTTCCACTATAGTAGATGGCACAATAGGTGTTGCACTCCTCTAGTGGCATTTAACTTCCAGGCCATTGGGTACATTTTGTAGCATATGCTAGGGATATAGAAGCAAGTTAATATACTAATTAGGAGTATGCCAATGCGACCATGTTTGAGAAGGAGCACAGGCACTACTGATTAGCAGCAGTAAAGTGTTCAGAGTTGTAAAGCCTGTGCAAATGTAGGGTCTAGCAGAAAGCAAAAGATCCAGGGTGACCACGCACAAAAGGCGGATTGCCTATAAGGATCATATAAATGGTGAACTGTGCTTAACAAGTTCACCACTATATGCAAGTCTTAATGAACTGCATATCTCCCTGTGATGTGAAATAAAGTACATCCTCATAGGCTCTCTTTAAAATATATAGGGTGCTGATTCACAAAAGCATTTATTCAGATGGGAAGTAGTACTAGAGGATTACTCTTTTATTCACTTTTAGATGCCTTTGTGCATGGAGACTAAACATGCAATTCCATATAAGAAAAAGTGCAATGAGGGCATAGTCCTTTCTATTTGTACTAACTGTATGTGAACAGTCTCTGAATATTCCTATTTCAGATATTTGTGAGCAATTCACAAAGGCATGCCAGAGTACATAAAACGGTACTTTATGAGTAGCACTATACATACTTTGTGAGTAGGCCCCTTTGATACGGACCTAAAAGCTTTATTGTGACCACTTTACACTGAGTTGTGCCGTTGTCTGGGGCCCAGTTATTTTCTATGTAGCTCGGTTACTGTGAGCAACATTTAGTATTTGGAAGGAGCGGAAACCATCCTCCGATTTCTGGAGGAAACTCTAAAGGAGTGCACTAGAGGAGTGCAGCACCTAGTGTGCCTTGGACCTGGGCTGGCCAAGATGTATGGGGAACTCTCCTTCCCCAAAAACATCCGTAAAGAGCCTTGGAATGTGGCTGGATAAATCTTTCAAATTAGACTCCCAGGCAATAAAGCTCGCAGCCACAGGCTGAGAATGCTCTCTTCACTGGCTCCCTGTGACTGAGAGAATAAAATTCAAATCACTTTGCACTGCCCACAGAGCACTTCTCTGTAGAGGCTCTCTGATCTCCCGTTCACTGGTATCTCCCTACTCTCCCGGGAGATCTCTGTGCTCTCAGAATGCCCATCTGGCCAAAAATTCCCATCATTAAAAAAGTAAACTATGGAGGGCGATCCTTCACCCACAATGTGGCCAAATTGTGGAAGTACAGATAAATGGAAAATCAATAAAACTTTATAATCTCTAGTTAGTAAAATTCTGAGTGTCATACTCATAAAGAGTGTTGACAGCATCCCAAAAGAAGTTTAAGCGCAAAAGCGGAAAATAGCCTTTCGCTAAGACAGAATCTCTCTCGAAAGACAGAAACCCAAAGGTTTTATTGACAAATCACACAAGCTAGTAATACATTCTGCAAATTCAGCATGATATGATCATGGTTAGGGTCGCATTGGCAAATCAGAAACAACGAGTGTAATTTTCTAAATCTTTAGCACTAACCGATTTCTTAAGGTAAGAGAATCTTCCGCTTGCTTCCTCATCAAATACTCTATGGAGATATACTGCACAAATGAAACATTTCTTAAAAAATAGCTCATAGGATTAACACGACTACACTAACACTTCCAGCAAAAGTCCTTGAAAATGATACTTGGAGCACATGATGGAAGCTCCATACACAATACATGTTTTCTAACAATTTTGTATATCACTAATATATTGACATCATTCACTTGATGCTCAGCAGAAACAATGGGAGAGATGGCTTTGCAGCGGGACACTGAGGGGCCGATTCCGATCTCGGCCGGTAGGGCTCCGAATCGGATTCGGCTTAACCGGATCCGATTCGGAGCCCTATTGCCCGACCGATTCGTACGCGCGTCCGGGCGAGCGAGTACGATGCGAAATCGCCGACCGACTCGTCCGGGCGACCCGACCGCTCCGACCGACTCGTTCCCGGGTGTAACCGCACCGACCGACTGGCTCGGACTCGACTCGCACCGCGCAATAGAGACGTTCCCCGGCCGGGTAAGTACGATGAGCGCCGCGAGCAGTCCGACTGAGCCGTGCACTCCGGCTCGAAAGAGCAGTCGGAGCCGTACTTTGGGGGTCCGTGTCGGACCCCCCTGTACGCGTAGCCACGCGAGTCGCACACAGGGGGGATGTCCTGCACATCTAACCTGGGCTTCTATTGGAATTCTATAACGCATATTAGCAAGCCCATTATCGCCGTTTTAGCGGCAGTTTCCTTCCGCTAAAACGGCGATAATTTTATCGCCGGTCTTGCTAATATGCCCCTGTAATTTTTATTTCCCTGATTTTCTTGCATGCGTCTATCATTTAATTATTCCCATAAATAATGACAAATCAGAGGGTAGGTTGAAAACCCTTAATCCCTCAAACTTAAAGAAGAGAAAAGTGATTTATTTTACCTCTGATGACTAAGAATTTCCATAAGGACCATTGAAAACAAGCGCCAAGAAGCCAAGGGTAGTGCTGCCAGAAAAACTTGGAATGAAAGGTGGGGAGGCGGCCTTCTGGAAGGATAGTTGGCACTTTTCAAACAACCATAATAAAGGGGAAAAAATATGAATCCACTAGTAGGCACTTAATAGGGGAAAGGAAGCAAAATACTGAAAATAAATAAACTTTATCAGTGGCATATACGAGATTAATCAGAAACTTGGTTGGCTTTCCGCTGTTCGGGAACTGGAACCATCGCTCTCCTCAGATGATGGGCCTTTGGAGAAGAACGCGAACATCAGGCAGTCATTGCAGAGGGAGAGGAATTTCTTTTGGCAGGTAGAGGGCTTGGAGCTTAGCTGAGCTGGGAGGACTTTCTCCATCTCATCAATCATGCACTACCACGCTGGGCTGATGCCTGTCCAGGTTGAATATTTTCAACTGGAGTCATCGCATCCAAGATGAGCCCGGTGGGTTATGGATGACCAGCTGATGCAGCTCTGTGACTACTAAACAGATCTAAACAAGCATTGTCAAAGCCAATAGGTCAGGTTTTAATGTGCTAGGTCATTGTAAAGTCAGGCATGCACAAGTATGCATTTATGTATACGCTGGTAACGAGAAGCTGACAGAGGAATGGTAGCTAGATGTAAAATAGTCCCTCCATGAGCGGCTCCTCCATTTGAGTGGAGTAGCGTCGCCCCACCTGCTGCGAGCGCAGCAGGCACACACGAATAAGTAAAATGGCATGTCAATATGGCATGTCAATCCCATTTTACTTAAATGCCGCAGTGCAAGGGCAGGGGGCAGGGTGAAACCTGCAATTGCACGATTACAGCTGCCCCTGCAGTGCGCATATCGGGTTGGCCGGCTCTATTGCTACCGCAAGCATGCTATGCGCAGTGCGCACCCAGCAATCCCCTGGCTGTGAAACAGCTGGGGGATTGCTGGCACAGGCCCCCAACTTCAAAATGAGCACTTGGTTAGCCTGCTCCCACCAATCCTGGAGCTGCTTTCAGCATGAGAGCAGCTCCAGGATTGGTTGTATTGTGTCCACTGAGCAGGAAGAAAGTCCTTCCCTTTCCTGCTTGTGGACGCAGATCGGGGTGAAAGGTGCGCACCGGGGAAGCAGTATATGGTGAGTTTGGAGCCGTAGCTCCCAACCACATTTTTAGGTCTCGCCTAGCGATGCAGCGCCATGCGCTGCTCGCTATGCGAGATCTATTGTTGCCGACTTTTGCTCCGATGCGGGACATGAGATGTGCACACGCTTAAAAGACATCAGCTGTGAACGCGTATGGCGCCGTTCGCTGAAGTTGCATGACAGGATATGTGCACGTGCATTCCTGATGCCGCGTTAACACGCAGCTCCTGCTTGCCGCTTTGTTTTTTAGACATTAGCTATGAACGCGTACGGCGGCGTCAGCTGTGAACGCGTACGGCGGCGGCGTTAGCTGAAGTTGCAGGACAGGATATGTGCACGCGTATTACTGATGGCGCGTTAACACGCCTCCTGCTTGCCGCTTTGCTTTTTAGACATCAGCTGTGAACGCGTACAGAGGCGTTAGCTGAAGTTGCAGGACAGGATATGTGCACGCGTATTAGTGATGCCGCGTTAACACGTCTCCTGCTTGCCGCTTGCTTTGTTTTAGCACCTCATAAACAGGAGACGCAAATGCGTTAGGCTGGCGCCATGTCATCGCATCTATTGTTATTTGCTCGTGCTTGGCTGCTTAGCATCTTACATCTACAAGATAAGTGTGCGTCTTGCTGGCGCCATGTCATCACACCTCACAGACATCAGCTGTGAACGCATACAGAGGCGTTAGCTGAAGTTGCAGGACAGGATATGTGCACGCGTATTAGTGATGCCGCGTTAACACGTCTCCTGCTTGCCGCTTTGCTTTGTTTTAGCACCTCATAAACAGGAGACGCAAATGCGTTAGGCTGGCGCCATGTCATCGCATCTATTGTTATTTGCTCGTGCTTGGCTGCTTAGCATCTTACATCTACAACATAAGTGTGCGTCTTGCTGGCGCCATGTCATCACACCTCGTCTTTTTTGCTCAGTACTTTACTTCCCAAGCACAAAATAAGGACGCGTCTAAATGGCGCCATGTTTTCAAAGTGCTTACTGTTTACCATAACCACAAAAAAAGAGTTAATATATACACGCGAGTGTTGCTTAACATGTCGCAGACACAAATTGACCATGCGCTACAGTGGTTTACAAGATGAAATATGTACGTGTGTCTGCATGGTGCCATGTTCGCATGCTTTTTTCTGTTCTACTACAGTACAAATATTCTAATATGCATGCGCAAGCGTAGCTTATTTTATCAATACGTGTTCTTTATCAATAAACAAGTGCTAGATATATGCATGCCATGGTTGCAACTTTCACATTTATATAATGCTTTGCATTTTTAGTTGTATAACACACATTTACCCTTTACATTTCTGATCTTAAACGTACCGGGTAATTTCTACATTTCATACAGCGCCTTGCCATACAATAACAATTTCGTTTTTTTTTTCTTACGTTGCAACTAATATTTTCGTTGCGTTATGTGTCGCACCAATACAACCAAATGCGTTTTGCTTCGAAACTCCTCTTTCATCCTATGCGCAGTATGTGTCAACCTTGCCAACATTTCTCTTTCCGTACGTTCTACGAATTCACCTAACATATTTTGTCTGCAAAGTGCTTACTGTTTACCATAACCACAAAAAAACAGTTAATATATACACGCGACTGTTGCTCAACATATCGCAGACACAAATTGACTATGCGCTACAATGGTTCAAAAAATAAAATATGTACATGTGTCTGCATAGCGCCATGTTCGCATGCTTTTTCCTGTTCTACTACAGTCCAAATATTCTAATATGCATGCGCAAGCGTACACGTTTTATCAATACCTGTTCTTTATCGTTAAACAAGTGCTAAATATATGCATGCCATGGTTGTAAGTTTTACATTTGCAGCATTTATGCGTGCGTACCGGTTGTGGCGTACGCATTAATATAATGCTTTGCATTTTTAGTTGTATTACAAACATTTACCCTTTATATTTCTAATCTTAAACGTACCGGGTAATTTTTACATTTCATACAGTGCCTTGCCATACAATAAAAATTCCCGTTTTTTTTTCTTCCTTAAGCTGCAACTAATATTTTCGTTGCGTTATGTGTCGCACCAATACAAACAAATATGTTTTGCTGCAAAACCCTTCTTTTATGCTATGCGCATTATGTGTCAACCTTGCCAACATTTCTCTTTCAGGACGTTCTACAAATTCACCTAACATATTTTGTCTGCCTAAAGACCTTTGTTTTTGTTAAAGTTTCCCACACTATTTACTAACACTGAGCCATCTTCACACCATCGCCATGCATTTCCCGTGCCACATGTGTTTTACTATTTTATTACTCCTACAGATCGCTATCTTTCCCCTTAGTCCTCTACTTAACACCGATGCAGTAAACATTCGCAAACCCTTTCAGCACCACTGCCCTATACATCGCTGAAGCCCTACATCTCCCTGTCGAGAACTTCTTTAAAACAAGTAAGTTTTGCCAAATACAATTTTACGTATTCTTACCTTACGTAGCGTTTCCGTTAAACTAACATATATTGCCTATGTTTGCTCCTTTATTACAAACTTCTATAACACCTATTTCATACGCTTTTCATGCCTTTTGTCTCGTTCGCATTCCGTTTGTTTTTTTCACTGCCTTTTATCTCGCTCGCATTACGTTTGTTTTTCTTTATTAGAACAACACTTTCTGTCCTATACTTCCTACACACAATATGCTAAATCGGCTACTGGTTTTATTACGTGTTTTTTGCAAAACAATAATGCGCTTTTTGCTTCCTTTATGTACACAGGCCACAACCACTTGGAATCTTTCCAGCAAACACAATTATTAGCAGGAATCTTCCAGGCGTCGCCGATCAAAACTACAACTTATTCAAAACAACGGTCAGTACTCAAACATTTTACAGTCTGAAACTTTCGTTGTTATCGTAGTACCGCCATTCTCCCTTCTTTACATGCAACTATAATATAGATAACATACTACATTTACAACTGCTTTTCGTTACTCTTCGGTACAAACTGCAGTTCTCATTATAATATACCAGTTTAGAAATTCCTCCTAATTTTTTAGTACCTAGGTACTTTGATTTGTAATTGTCATTATTTGTATGTTCGCCGTTTGCTTTTAAGAGCATCCTTCCCAATATTTTGCTACTCCCAACCCCCATATACTTGCTGCTTTCGCTCTCTACGTTGCCGCCCGCCAACACTTAAAGCACATTTTACATTACGTACAGCTTTTACCAGCACAATGCCGTCAACGCAATACTATACGTTTTCTTTATGCAATCTGTTTTCATATAAACAATTTACTACGCTATTTACTACTTCCCTCCCTACCTACTTAATTTTTTGTTTCTTCAAATTGCCGCCTACCACCACTTAAGGTAAACGTTATGACCCATGCTGCATCTGCAAATACATTCGCTAAGCACAACACTTTTTATTTCCCCAGCTTTGCTCTATACCATTAACCCTACCTTATTGTCTACTACCTCTTTCCTTACTTTCTTCCACCCCTCCCCCTCTCACTTCCTTCTTTTCCTTTTCGGCGTACCCAACACGCAGCGCTTTCTCAACTTACCACCTGGCACCATTTCAAAGCACATTTTAGACCGCATTCACCATTCACAAACACAATACAATTAAGGCTATATATTGCGTCTTACTTATGTAATATGCTCTTCACATAAACTATTCTAGCGCGCTATTTCCTACAAGTTGCCGCTCAGCAGTACTTAATCCAAATGTTATAGTTCATGCTGCAATCTCAAATGCAATGTGCTAAGCATAACAAAATACATTTCACTCAAAACATATTTGCTACATCTCAGCAATATACTTTCTTATATACTGTCTCTCTCCCCCTCCCCTTTTCTACCCCCTATCTTCCCCCTTTATTTCTCCCCGTCCTCAATAAGCAGCACTCTCACAATTTACCGCTCATACATAACACACTTATATTTACCCATAACCTCTCACTGTCTGCCTATAATTCACTATATATGCTTACCTATACTTGCTCCTACTGCTCTCCACATCCCCTCCTAGCAATACTTAAAGCACATTTTATATCGCGTACAACTTTTGCTAACACAATGCTCAATTTATACAATCGGTTTTCATATGAACTATTTCTAATTTGCTAATCCCCTTCCGCTCTCCATACTTACTACTTTTGCTGTCCATGTAGCCATGTAACAGCACTTACAATAAATTTAATAGCAAGTACTCCATTAATACATACAGTATACTTAGCTTTTTTATACAATATTCTACATACTTCCCACAATAAACACATTGCTAACACCAACAGTAAACAATAATACGGTTTTACCGTACTAGCAAGCAGTAACTAAAAAAAAAACGTGCATTCCCATTCCCACATTTTCCACCTTTTTTCATACTCAAAACACACATCTAATTCATATAATTCAGAAAAACTTACTGTTCATATACGTTCACAAACTTCTTGCCTGCAATTGCTAAATTACCTCCACGGCGCACAAAATATCTCAATACACACTACACACTAATGCACCATTGTGCACGTGCACGTGCACTGCGTCGTCAGCAACACTCCTACAGCAGGAAATATGCGCGCGGACGTCTGCCGCGTAATACACGCGCACACTATCATTAATGCCCCCCTATATCATACATAAAAATACGCGCATATTGCTATATTTGTATCACTATAAATATTTACATGCTAAAAGTAACAATATCAAATATTGCCGTTCAGCAGCTCTTAAAGCTTACGTCAAACGCATGCTGCGTTCCCAAATACAATGCGCTAAGCACAACTAAATACATGTATTAATACAATATATGCATCCAATAACGTTCCATTTCATATCATGGTAACTTACGCTAAAGCATACCTAAAAAGTTTTTGCTACCACCCATCCGCCTTGCCATTCTCCCTCCCACGTCGTCACCACACAACACTCATATTACCAACACCTTGTAATAATTACACAAGCGCGTTTAAAACCACACCGCGCATACTTCTTTTACTTTTACCCTCTAAAACCAAAAATTTACACTTACCCGCACTACATAAAATAGCTTTTTGGATACAATCTTCAACATACTTCACACAATAAACACATTGCTAGCACCAACACTAAACAATAATGATACAGTTTTACCGTACTAGCAAGTACTAACAAAAAAACAGCATTACAATTCACACGTTTTCGACCTTATTCATACTAAAAACATTTTTTTAATTACTTTAATTACAGAACACTTACGGTTTATATACTTTCACAAACTTCTCGCCTAAAATTGCTAGACTACCTCCACCGTGCACAAAATATCTCACTCGCAGTAACGCGCCATTATGCGCGCGCACTCCGTCGTCAGCAACACTCCCACAATAGGAAATATGCGCGCAAACGTCTGCCACGTAATAGCACGTCTGGTTCTATTTCCATAGCACGCGCACACTATCCTTAATCCCCCCTATATCATACATAAAAATACGCGCATATTGCAGTACTCGTATCACAATAAATATCTACATGCTCAAAGTACAAATGCCAAACATTGCCTTTCAGTAGCTTTTAAGACAAACATCAAACGCATACTGCGTTCCCAAATACAATGCGCTAAGCACAACAAAATACATTTTTAAAATAACATATTTACTTCATTTCAGCAACCCTACTTTATTAAACGTTTTATACGTGCTACTTTTTGAAACAAGAAAGTGGTTGCTCATTAAAGTGCTGCCAAACAGTGTCATTAATAACAAACACGCACAATATCACATACTAGTATACATATGTACGCCGCATATAGGTAAAAATTACATACGTATTACAGACCTTATTGCACACACTGCAAAATAAAATGTATATACAACACAAAAACTTTAAAAAAAGGTTCCTTTCCCACATTACAATTGGAATCTTACCTATGCCTTCTGTTTCCCTTAAAGTTTTGCACGTATTACAATTAGCAGGCAAAAAAATAGGTGTTCCTGTATGTGCTGCTTTAGCAGTTTTGGGAAAAAATATTTACATACGTATTACTAACCTTATTACATATACTGCGATATAAAATTCTATATACAACACTAAAACTTATACAAAAAGGTTCCTTTCCCACATTACAATTGGAATCTTACCTATGCCTTCTGTTTCCCTTCCTATTTCTTACTGTCTTACAATACTTTGTGCACGCAATATTTTTCAATAAAGTTTTGCACGTATTACAATTAGCAGGCAAAAAAATAGGTGTTCCTGTATGTGCTGCTTTACCAGCTTTCGCTACAAAACACACATGTTTCATGCTCAATGTTTGCTTCGCATACTCTGCCTTAACCACAATTTGCTAATCCCCCTCCCTACATACTTACTACTTTCGCTCTCCGTGTAACCGCCTAGCAGCACTTACAACAAATCTTCGCACAAATACCACATTCGTAAATGCAATGCACTAACAACAACATGCACTTTGTTTACAGTTTTTTTCCGTCATAAAAAAACTACACCTATTACTTGCAACCCCTCTCCTCTTTCCCACTTCCTTGTTTTCCCCTCTACAAATCAATACCCAACACCACTAACCGCAACAGCGCAATGCATTTTTTTATGCCATCTTTTGTTCCCAAGCCAATCTAACCATTTTATACTAGCCCACCCCCTTACCCCACTTCCCTTTTCTCTGTCCACATCCTCAATTCCTAACCATTATTTACTACTCTCCTCCTTCCCGCCCACTTTCTTTTCCACTCTCCATTGTACGTAGTAGTAACACTTAAAACATTCTATAGCGTATACTGCATTTCCAGATACAATGCGCTACGCACAATAAAACACAATTGTTTTCCAATATGTTTCCTCCGTAAAAGCAAGCTTGCCTTTTTATTTATTACCTGACTCCCCTTAGCAAATTAGTACTTTCGCTTTGCGCGTCCCCTCCCAACAGGAAACTCACAACTTGCTACTGATACATAACACAATTACATTTGTGCATGCCCCTTAAATCTTTATCCATAATTAACTACATAAACCTCCGGCATTATATTACTTTGCATCCCTTTACCGTTTTACTTTTATCGCCTTTATTAAACATATACTACAAAGTTATGTAATGGTGCCACGCACTAACGGACAAAAGTATACACAGCAGTAATAGGTACTATCCTATATATCATAACAGTAAATAAGCACGTTAACATGCAATAAATATGCGAATTTACGTTGCACACACTACATTCCATATATCAATACAATATATACGTCCCAGATTGCTCACTTTTAGATTGCTTAAACTGTAATCAAACCATGCTTAATACGTTTTTGCTACCACCCACGCACCTTGCTATTCTTCCTGCCACCTCGTCACCTCACAGCACTCACATTACCAACAGCTCATAACACAACACACAAACACGTTCAAAACCGCACTGCAAATACTTCCTTTACTTTTAACCTCTCATAACCTCAAATTTGCACTTACCCCCACTACATAAAATACCTTTTCGTACACAATCATTAACATACTTTACACAATAAACACATTGCGAACCCCAACACTAAACAAAATGCAGTTTCACCATATTAACAATTACTAACAAAAACTACCATTGCAATTACCGCGTTCACACCCTTTATCTATACTAACAACCATATATTTAATAAATATCATTTACCAAAACTTACTGTTTATTCTGCTTCCCCAAACGTCTCGCCTACACCACCTCCACCGCGTACAAAATATCTCAATGCGCACTAACGCGCCAATATGCAGCCGTAGAGCGTCGTCAACTACACTCCCACAACGGGAAATATGCGCGCTCACGTGTGCCACGTAATACACGTCTGTTTCTATTTCCGGACCACGCGCACATTATCATTAATACCTCTATATTACACACAAACAATACACAAATATTGCTATACTCGCATCACATTTCCCTTCCTATTTATTACTGTATGCACAATACTTCCTTTCTGCACACAATACTTTTCAATAAAGTTTTGTACATATTACAATTAGCAGGCAGAACAATCGGTGCTCGTGTATATGCTGCTTTACAAGTTGTCATTACACACAACGTATTTTTCACGTTCAATGTTTGCTTCACATGAGCGGCCTTACCTATAATTTGCTAATTCCTCCTCCCTACATACTTACTACTTTCGTTCCCCGTGTAACCGCCTAGCAGCACTTACACGGAATTTCCTAAAAAATACTACATTTATAAATACAATGCGCAAACAACAACAACATACATTTGGTTCACAGTATGCTTACTTCTTTAAAAAATCTACACCTACTATTTACAACCCTTCTCCTCTTTCCCACTTGCTTCTTTTGCTGTACAACTCGCCGCCTAACACCACTTAACTATAGTGTGCTCAGTGCTCTATGCTGTGGTAATTACTCATTAACAATCACTGCGACAAATATGTGTCTACTCTTGCCTTATTCACAATTAATATGAAGTAGTGGACAAGTTTGCTAATATATAGCTACCTATATATATATATATCTTTTCCTTTTCCAAATTGTTGTATTTTAGAAAATACCAAGCCCAACTCCATATACGTACAAACAGTATATCTTTAACTCAAAGGCAAACATGCACAACGCATTACGGAACAGCCGTTCCTTTCGCACAGGTCAATTTCAGTTTCTGAACAACCAGTAAATAAAATGATCACTGCATGTAATACAACATAAAAGTAGGACTGCTGTATCCCATCAGTACAAAAAAATCAAAAACAGGACAGCCATTACAGATTGATACTTCTAAACATAGTTTGTTATTGCCACTTCACATACATTGTAAACCCACAATTCATAATAGGCTTAATACTGTCAATTACATTTAAGTACACAATATTATTTTTTTAATCAATATTCTCAAACAATTTCATATTTAAATTATACATAGCATTTTAAACACAACATTCGAAACTTTATTATTCTATTCCGCCTCAATGGGAATGCACGTTCACCTTACATATTACTAACCTGTGAGTAAAATGCCAGTATACTATTTCAGAGTTACACAGAACTAGTATTACAATTCAGCCCCAGTGGGCTCAACAGCTTTATTCTTCAATGACCCTATTAACCTGGTATTGCAATTCAGCCCCGATGCAATAAAATAAAAATATAATGGTCAGTAAACACATATAAAAACAATTAAAATTCAAATTGCAACAAGTCGCAGCACACTACATCTATACCATATTTCAACCCAAATATACTAACAACTCTTCATATGCGTTCACTGACCGTTATATCTATATTTTATTGTAGGAGACAAACACATCATCATCATATAATAAAATAAAGCATAGAAGCTAAAATATTAAGACAGATGCATAGTTTAGTTGCAACATGTTTTAGATTGTATCATTTAAAAGCCTTTACAGTCATATTGAACTTTAACAACTAAGCTTTTTGCCCACTGGGCTCAATTTGAATACCAGGTCAATACAATTATTTAAGAATAAAGCTGTTTAGCCCACTGCAGCTCAATTGTAATACTAGTTCTGTGTAACTATCAAATAGTATACTAGCATTGTACTCACAAGTTAGTCATATGTAAGGTCAAGGTGCATTTCCACTGAGGCGGAATTCAATAATAAAGTTTACAATGTTCAATTCAATATTCCATGTCTAATTTAAAATTTGGATTTCTCAAAATTATTGTTTGCAATAATAATATCATGTATTTAAATGTAATTGACAGTATTAAGCCTATTATAAATTGTAGGTTTACAATGTATGTGAAGTGGCAATAACAAACCATGTTTAGAAGTATCACTGTGTAATAGCTGCCATGTTCTTCACCTTTTGTGTACTAATGTGATGCAGTACTCCTACTTTTATGTTAGATTACGTGCAGTGATTACTTTATTTACTGCTTGTTCACAGACTCAAACTGCCCCATGAAAAAGGAACAACTGTTCCGAAACTGCATCGGGCCTGTTCGCCTTTGCATTAAACATATACTCTTTTCACGCATATGGAGTTGGGCTCAACATTTTCTAAAACTCAACAATTTCAAAAAGGAGAAGTTGTGTGGAGGTTCGCTACCTCGCCACAGCCCACCGCCAATTGTAGCACAGCGTTCGCAAAATGTCTCGCTGGATATATATATATATATATATATATATATATATATATATATATATATATTCACTGAAAAAACCATAGGTTTTAGGGACAGTTCGTATCACCCCGAGACTTTCAGGGTAGGAGCGGACCGGAGCGCCCCACGAAGTTTGAAAATTTCGCGAAGATACGTCAACCGGCAAGAGAGTTATTTCAAATAGAATGTCGCGGATTTCCTATGGATAATAGGTTGTAACTATAACTATCTACTGGCGACCGCCAGTAGATAATATATATTTATATATAAAAAGCACCATATGTATATGTAAATATATATATAGCATGCAGCAAAAAAAAATATATCAAAAAAGCTAATAAAATGTATAAATATATATAAATATGTATATATATATATATATATGATCCAGCAAGAAAGAAACGTGGCACACACCTTAGCAGTTATTAAAAGTTTTAATTCAACAGAAAGCTCTCCTCCTCCCTACGCGTTTCGAACTTCACGTTCTTGGTCACGGCAAAATACTATAACTAAAGAAACAATATAACAGGTAAGTAAATATATAAACTAATGTTTGCATTCAAAATACAAATAAAACATTTATAAAGTTGTATATTTAAAAATAAATCTTTTATATAAATATATGTATGCATAAAAATATCAAGTTACAGTATTGTAAAACACAATATAACTAGTAAGTCAAATGCTCTTACATACTATAATTATTATAACTAACACTAACAAAACTGTCAATTACAGAGTGGCTCAATAAAACTTTCCTAAACATTACAGGTAAGTATACTTTAATTTTCTAAACCCATACTTTAATATACACATATCCCTATATAAATGTATCTGTAACAAAATATATATCATCTAAACAAAAAACAAACGCAAATACTTATATTTTACACAAATGTAAAATTTTAAGTGCATTGGCAAACTTTATTACAAGTATATTACATACATATATATATATATATACATATATAGATTTTTTGTACATACATATATATATATATATGTCAGCAACTACAAGCTTAACCATAAAAGCTATATAACAGGTAAGTAAACTTTTACCATAAAAGCATTTGCAAAGTTTTCTTTCAATGACCACAATGCGTCATCTAAATATCAGCAAAACTTACAGCCATGCATTGAAATAAAAGCATATTGCAAATTCCTAATGTCTTATGTAAAATACATTAATACATCATATTTAAAAATGCTTACAATGTATTTATTTAATAAAGCTTCTTTCAAAACAATTCACTACAACTGCAGTATGCATATTAAACATATGTAGTCAGTTTCTTTACAAATGTTATTATTTAAAATTGTACACCATATAGCAATCGCATGCTACATATTCTTTGAAAAACTACGAACCAAAACATATTATTTCTTACAGGAAGAAGCCACAAAAACAATATTCATTGGAGGACAAGATACTAAGCTGAAATCCATAACGCTAAATGATACAACAGACTCCGTAAAAATAACGTTGTGGAGAGAAGCAACAGAAATTCCTATTGAGATCGGAAAATATGTCAAAATCACCCATTTGACAGTTCATGAATACAATGGTGAAAAAATTCTAAACACGACTCGTCACACACAACTACAAGTAAGTTTACATACAATTTTGTACTTTTAAAAAAACACAAAAAAACTTGCAGCATAGCCATTAATTTTAATTTTCCTCAATAGGTAATACAACCACCAGAAGAAAATCTCATTATGACGTTATACGGATTGGAAAAAACAAATACCGAAATAAGCACTGTAACAGTACAAGTGCAAACAACTGAACATTTCCAGTCAATGGATATACACAACACCACTTTAATGGATTTCCTGGATATAAGTCCTGACATTGAAGACTTTGGCGACGCATTAATGCCACACTTGCCGATAACACTAAATGTCCTATTCTCAAACGGTTGTATCTCAGAGATAATTAAACAACTTTAATATACCACCAACCTTTGCAAACACTCTCTGCATGTTTGCTAAAACTACAGTGTGCAATGTTTATTAAAAGCATACACAATTGTTACATTTTGTTTGCTGTGCATTTAATATTATGTATACCAATTTTATAATGCTGCTAATGTTGCTAATTGCTTGCTATATTTGTGTTTAACTTTTTTGATCGTTTCTCCACTTGTTATCTTCACCTTACAGAAATTATAAAGCACCTTTAATATACCCCAAACATTTGCAAACAGTCTGTACATGTATGCAATATATGCAACGTGCAACTTTAATGTCTTTTTCTAAAATACCAACATACTTTTATATTTTGTATAAATGCCAAGTCAACTATTACAAATGCCTTTAATAAAAAAATTACGTTTCAGTCGCAGTATTATTGCCTACACCAAAAACTCAAACTTCTACTACTGCGAGACCTATTGCATTGCAAATGCTTGTTATACTTGTAGCCGCTACTGAGTCCCTCGTGTTTTGGAATGCATGCACTCCAGCAGATGTGGAAGGATACACCCAAACAGCCAAAAGAATTAGGTGAGAGAAATATCCTATGGGTTGTGCTAAGATGGGAATGACAAAGTCTAAAGCCTATTGCTGTTAAACAAGCATGGCCAAACCAATAGGACTCGCCTTTTCACTGCCAATACAGGCCAGCATTAGGAGAAGGGAATGTTTTTTGCCAATGCTGTGCAGCACTGGCAAAAAAACAGTGATGGCATGCATGCGCATGCATCTTCACTTACAGCTGCCCAGCATGATGACGCATGTTGGTGCATGTGCACGTGTGCATAAGGCATGACCGGGCTTCCATTTTATTAGTTTATTTACTGTTCCGAGATGACAGTCTTGAAGCAGTAAATTAAAAAAATAATCTAAACGTTTGCTAAAGTGCGTTTTTTAAAATGAGCAGACCTGCAGCAAATTGCAGCTCTCAGGCCCTCCAAAAAATGATTGTGACAGGTGAGAGAGAGAGCAACAGAGGCAAGATAGGGGACAAAGTTAATCCATAGGGCAAGGGAGAGGGGAGACCTGGGAAGCAGTGGTGGTGCTTCTGGCTGATTGAGATTAAAAAATAAATAAAAAGCAAAACAATGCGGGCAGGTAGGAGTGGGGCAAGCAGCAAACGAGCAAGTGGCGAGCTGTTGACTTTACCAAAGTTTGTCTTTAAAGTATTATTTGAAAAAAGTAAAAAAAATAAAACATTAAAAATACTGAGGAAAGGATATTATTATCTCAAAACTGTACATTGAATTCAATGCTTGCAATCTTCATAAATGGCATGGTTTATTTTTCAAATACTTTTCACTCAGGAAACTGATCAGGATCTAAAAAGAATAAGGAAGTGTCAGAATGTAATGGGAAACTCTTGTAAAGGTCTAATTTACATTTCCACACGATTCTGCCATTTGGTCCTCTGCAGTAGTGCAGGCAGCATATTTATTGGCCTTCAGGAGAAGTGTCATGCTAACTGCACCTTCTACCTCAGACGTTAGCTGAGTGAGTCCAGCAGATGTCCACAGTAGGTCTTCGATTAGGTGGCACCTATGAAGTGAATGTATAAAAAGGCAGACCCAAAGCCTGCTCTATGTTTATTGGAAACAACTGTTTTGTATAGAGAGCAGCACTGTCAAATCCAGTCTTAAAAAGGCCTGGTTCAAATAGAGAGGGGTATGGTTGGGATCAACCAAAGAGTAAGAGTGACGGGCGAGCAGGGACTCAGAATGGAACTGGGAATATGCAAGTAGTTTGAGGCTTGTTGTTGGACAGCCATTTAGTTTAAAAGGAAAATTGCCACAACTTGGCTCTAGTATCCAAAATAGCTTGGACAGAAGTTGACTAGAGTTCAAATAGTAAAGCTGTGTGGTATGGCCAGATGTAAAAACGCAGTTATGCAGTTATGGAGAGGCCAAAAGAGAGAGGTAGAGAGTGAGTGGGATAAAGAGAGAAAAAGAGAGTTAGACATAGAAAGAGAAAGCAAGACATACTGGGGAGGCATTAGGAGAATAAGAGACAGAAAAGGAAAGAGAAAGAAGGCAAGAAGGAGAAGCAGAGAGATTTAAAGAGAGAGAGAGAGAGAATGAAAGAGAGAGCAAGAAAAGAGAACAAAGAGAGAGGGAGAGAAAAAGAAAGCAAGAATGAGTGAGAGAGAAAGAGAGAGAAAGAAAGAGAGATAGGGGGGGGAGTAACAACAGAGAAAGATGAAAGAGCAAGTTGAGGTTAAGTGTGCACACCTGGATTTAGAAAGAGCCTGGGCAAGGAGACAAGAGAAATTGGGAAGGGATTTATGGAAAAAACACAAAGTCATGAGGTCTTCCCTCTGCAATGACTGCATTACCATAGCCATCGCATTGGTGAAGCCAATTCGTCTCGCTTGCCTATGTTCAGCGAGTGGCCGAGTTAAAAGTATAGAAACCAATAAAAAAAATAGCTTTCTACACTTTCCAAGGTGTTGCGGGGTGAAATATGAGTTGTGTCGTCAAGCGCGCTGCCAGAACGTTATGACACAAGGTATGTGACGTCACGCAACGTGGCGCCCATCTTGAAGCAATGGTTTCATTGTTTTAAATATTTTTAACATGGGCGGACACCTCTTTTTAGGTCTCGCCTAGCGTTTCAGCGCGAATGCGCTGCCATCGCTTTGCGAGGCATGCAGTATACACTATAGTGTGGAAGATTCGTGGAAGCTCCGCCCACTCTCCGGCCCATCTTCTTCATTGGCTTAGGTTATAAATGCTGCCTTCCGATTGGTTTTAAGCTTGTTAGTCCCTCCCCATGACAGCCATGTCAGTCATTTGTATCCTTCCATGGCCCCTTCACAGCACAGACTACTTTCTTCCCATGCCCCCCCTCCCGCAGTCCGATGCCTTCTCGCCGCCCCCCCCTCGTGCCTCGTCGCCCGCACGCATTGCCATTCGCAATGCAATAGGTCTCGCGTAAATGCGAGTCCTATTGCATTGCCAATGCTTGTTTGGCTTTGCCAATGAAGGCGGAGTTTAAAAGTGTATAACTCCGCTGGCATTGGCAAAGACAATAATGGCTACCACCATGGATCACTGAAGACATCTCCAAGGCTGCCATTCAGACGGTAGTGTCCCACAGATGAGCATTCGGATAATACAAGGCATCACCCAAGCTGCCTTCTGGCACCTGCTGAGGAGAATTGGGCAGAGACTGGAGTTGTCAGGGGATTGAAGTAAAAAGCAAGAACTCTGAAAACAAAGACATGCACTCCCATTGGGTGCTAAACACGAAAAACCACAAAAAGTAGTTCCATAACGTCAACAATGGTAGGCTACACCCTAGCCAATCAAAATAAGAGTAAAAGAGCTATCATCAAGGGGAGAGACAAACACAGAAAAGGGAGGAAAGCCACCAATGAAAAGAAGGGAGCTTAAATTGACAAGAAAGCCACATAATCATGAGCTGACTGTGGAGCACTGTATACAATGTTGTCTTGTCTGCAACATACAGCTGGAGCTGGTCTGCAAAAAGGGAACTACATTTGGAAATAATGTAAAGAGTGCGTAAATACAGGATACATTAGAACTTGGAAGCATCATGATGGCTCCCGCGAACCAGACTAGTCTTCTCAGTAACTACGCATGTGTGACCTGGCTGGAGAGGAGTAACTTTGGTAAACTAGATATTCCACGTGGCAGTAATTCAAGTGTGTTTAAAATAGGAGAGGCATCCCTGTATCAGTCACATGCTTCAGCTAAACCTCATTCCCCAATCTCTTATATTTACAGTAGCAGACATACATATCTACCAGCTTCACAACTCACGTGTTAACCCTGGGCTTCTGTATCATATCAGTTACCCTGTTCGCTCTGGATGTTCCTCCTATGCCAGAGGCCGACTGGCCTAGAGGGAACTCAGGCGGGTTTGTGCCTGACCGGTGTCTCTAAAGGATAGTAGGGTTGAAGCAGTGTCATGCATTACCTGGCCTCAGTACTGCAGCTCCTCTTATCTTTCAGTCAAGAATCTGGAGTTCTCCTTCTTTGTCCTGAAAAAAATAGACTTCGTTGTTCAGTGATGATAGCGCTTAGTGGATCTAGGGGTTTTAGAGGAGATGGTTGAACTGTCTTTTGGTCGATATATATATATATTTTTTTATTTAACATGTATTCTTTACAAAACTTAGTACATTGGGTTGAAATGTTTTTGTTTGTAAACTTTTAATTTGAAATGTAGCTAACCTTTTTCCAACATAGTCCTGGGAACAGGAAATAATTATTATAACGGTTTCAGTTGATAATCTTGGGAGATTTAATCACTCAGGGTTAACCAGAGGTGATAGGTCTGTAGGTGATTAGCGTGAGGTCCAAGGACCACTCTTTATTATTAGTATTTTGTATGGTGGTGTCTGTGCTCCCTCTTCTTTTTTCAGCCTGTTTCCCCTTTCTCTTTACTTTTTCTTTTAGACTCTTCCCTATTTCTTTTATATGAGGGAAACCCCTCTTATCCCAGTTCTTACATTGCATTTTTATTCTTGAATAATCCTTCCCCTCAATCATACATTTTCTCCTTCATTACCCTTATCTCTCTTCACTTATCTGGTGCCTTCTTGATATATTTTTGTATCCATTGTTGTTATCTCAGCACAATTACCCTAAGATTTTTTTTATCTCAAAAGTAATTACACCAAGAATAACAGTCACCGTTCTAACACCGATCCTAGTCTATTTAGGGCATTGTGCTGTCTTCACTATACCATAATCAGGGAATTATGCGACTGTGCAGCCGCTGCACCTTTTGCATAATTATGGATTTGCCGCATTTGCCACATAATCCATTTTCTGCTGCATAATCTGAAAATTTCAACACAAATATATTGTTTCTTGCTTAAATTGCTCAAAAGTTACTAAAAGCGCAGGACAGCGTGTTGTCACAAACTGGAAGGCACTTTGAAAAGATTGAATGATGACCTTTCTGTTGCTTATTGCTGCCGGATATAAACTTAGCCGATGGCGCTGACGCGCTCAGAATAAGCCCAGAGAAGGTAGTGCACACAGCGCTGCTGGTGTCATTCGCTCCGATTTTAAACGCGCTCAAAACTTGTTTTTATCTTGTTTTTACCCTGTTCTTTTTAACAATTACTGTGGGTAACTTTTAGATCTGTTTAAATTTTATCTGTTTGTTTCCCTGCCACATGCACTTTAATCTGCTCACCTCTTTCACCAGTTCCCTGTTGCTCCGCTCCCCGGTCCACCGCAGCAGCTAGGCTGCTGTTTGAGTGGAGGGAGTTGTTCTTTCTTTCCTTCCAGGAAGTGTTTTTTTTCCCACTTCCCTTGGGCCACTATAGGGTGGCCATTTTGGAGGTGAGACGCTCTAGTCTTCCTCCAACTCCCATTATGGCTACCGGGTATAAACTTTGCCGATGGCGCTGATGCGTGGCGGACTCGCACAGCGGGCGCGCCAAAGGCAAGCCCAACAGCGCCCGTCCGGACGGGGTCAGGGGCCACCCCCCTGCCGGTTTCAGTCCTCACCGCCACATATACTCCCCAGAGTTACTCATGAGATTGAGGATGTCTCTCAGTAAGAATTGCCTTCACTCCATTCGTCCACTTATGGACATTTTGACTTGTCCTCAATGTTCTTATACTTTACCTCCTCAACCCAAACCCCGCCGGGTCCCTGCCTCCTCCTCAGTCTACAAAATGCTGTCTATTAACTGCAGATCCTTATCCAAACACGCCACGCAAATTTCTATCTTGCTCCAAGAGGAATGCCCTGACGTGCTTTTTCTCACAGAAACCTGGCTCAATGCGGAGTCAGAACCTGACCTAGTCCAATGTCTCCTACCAGGTTACTATAAGTAGAGGAAAGATCGGGAACAGGGGAGTGGAGGAGGCATTGCCATTATTCTAAAAGAAGGTTTTAAATGCTGCATTATCCCCAATATCCTTCCCGACTGTGAGAACTTCTCCTTCTCCATCTCACTTTTCTTCAAATCATACCTTCTCAGGTATCCTTATATACCGCCCCCCCAGTCCCCATGGACAACTGTTTAAAACTCTGCCAGAAGTTGTCGTCAACTTGGCAAGCTCCCCTTCTAACTTTACTATACTGGGGGATCTCAGTTTGCATTTCGATGACCCCTCAGACCAAGTGGCGACCGAACTAACCCAAAATCTTTTGGCTCTTCGGATAAAGCAAAATGTTACGAGCCCCACTCATGAAAAAGGGCATCTTCTAGATCCCATCTTCTCCAACTGTAATGAACTTTCAGTCGGAGACCCAGTCCCAGTACCATGGTCCGACCACTTCCTGGTCCCCTTCTCTTGGGATCTAGTAAAACCCCCCCTTAATACTGGCACGACCAGTAGCTGGAAACGCTCCTGGTCCAACCTCTCATTGGACTCCTGGAATGCAGCTCTGATAAATTACATACCTACCCTAGATCCCTGCCCGACAGTCGTGAATGACCAATTTAACCAATGGATCAACTCCTCCCTTGACCTAGTTATACCTAAGAAACTTATCCATAAAAAAATCAGGAACAACCCCTCTCCATGGTACTCCTCTACATTGCATGAGTATAATCAAATCTGTAAAAGACTCGAGAGGAAATGGAGAAGAAATTATGATACAACAAGCAAACAGATTTCCAGGGACTCTATCAAAATGTACCAATCCAAAGTGAAGGAGGCACAAGCGCTATACTATGAGGAAAGAATCAACTCCACCTCAAACGCCCCACGTGAAATTTTTAAGATCGCCAAGCACCTCCTAAAACTAACAGTCAGGGATGTTCCACCGGACTGCTCAAACGCACGCTGTGACGAACTTGCAGAGTTCTTCTCCAATAAGATCAAGGATATCTACAATTCCTTCCCCTCCTCCCCCCCGGCCCATCCAACAATCAGCGGCTCACGGAGCACTCCATGTCCGGTGAGCACTTTCTCAGGGAAATTCCCTTGATAGACATGGACACCCTAGTGAACATTTGTGCCTCAGTAAAATCTAACTCTCCCAATGACCCAGCACCCCCCCAATTTTTTAGTAAGGCCGGGGATACTATCTTCCCAGTGTTGCTGAAGCTGATAAACTCCTCCATTTCAACCGGACTAGTACCCCCACCCTGGAAACATGCCATGGTGAGAGCACTATTGAAAAAACCCAGTCTTGACCCTGATACACTTGGAAACTATCGCCCCATTTCCCTTCTCCCCGGGATCAGCAAAATGCTAGAAAAGCACGTTAACTCAGTTATCTCTGCTTTTCTTGAATCTAATAATATACTCCACCCGTCTCAAACTGGATTTCGCCCCCAACACAGGACTGAAACCGCATTACTCGCAGTGGTCGAAAAGGCCAAGATGATCCTAAACAAATTAGGATCGACGGCCATCATCCTCTTGGACCTCAGTGCCGCCTTCGACACTGTTAACTACGACATCCTGATCCACAGATTGAGGAATGTTGGTCTATCAGGTAGTGTCATCACCTGGTTACAGCCCTTCCTCAAGGACAGGAGTTTTCAAGTATTTGAAGGGGATAACTCGTCAGATCAAATCCCACTTGGCTGCGGCGTCCCTCAGGGCTCATCCTTGAGCCCGACGTTGTTCAATGTCTACATGAGCCCGCTGGCACAGATTGTCCTCCCCTTCGGGATAGACATTGTTACATACGCCGATGACACCCAGTTAGTGGTGGCCCTAAACCACCCAGGATCCACCTCGTCCAGTCTAGGCCCCTGCCTGGAGAGAGTCGCCAAATGGATGGAACTCTCCTTCCTCAAACTAAACGGAGAAAAACAGAGCTCATGATGCTGGGCAACTCACCCATTTCTGGCATCGGCCTAGCTTGGCCAAGCTCTCTCGGCTCCCCACCCACATCCAAAAATCAGATCAAAAGTCTAGGCATGTGGCTAGACCAGTCACCCACTTTTGATCATCAGGCAACTAAACTGGCAGCATCCTGCTATGGCATCCTGCGGATGCTCCGTAAAGTTCTTCCGCTCCTCCCTTTTTCAGCAAGAAGACTCATGGTCCAGGCTTTAATCCTCTCTCGCCTCGACTATGGAAATGCTCTGTATTTAGGAGCTCCTAGGGCTACCACAAACAAACTGCAAGTCATCCAGAATTGTGCAGCACGGATGTTTTTTATGATTCCCAACAGCCACTCCGCTAGGCCTGCTCTGAAAACCCTGCACTGGCTCCCGGTTGCGGACAGAATAAAATTCAAGTCTCTATGTATTGCCCACAAATCATTCTGGAAGAAAGGCCCTCCCATCCTTCAAGCCATCGTCTCCCCTTACCACCCTAATAGGCTCCTTCGTTCATCCAGTCTCTACCTAGCTGCGGCCCCTAAAATCAACAGGATGAGAAGTGGTGGTCGTTCCTTCCGCTTTACCTCCGCTAGGCTCTGGAACACGCTTCCCCTCCACCTCCAATCGGAACCAAATCTCCTTCCCTTCCGTAAACTTCTGAAAACTTGTTTTTTTCAAAACCCCTCCTATTAAGCTGTTGTGACCTGCCTCTCTCTCGGCTAGCGCTGGGACGCCTTCGGGTAGCCATGCGCTCTGCAAATCTCCATAACATAACATAAAATATAGTTGGGTGCTGCACTGGCACTAAAGAGGTGCAGTGTATGCCCAGACAGTGTTAACAAGTGTTGAAATAACAAAATAATGAAACAATGCTATGACAAATTGTGCCGCATGGTGTCGCTTAGTTTGCCTTATTTGGCCGCATAATTTAGTCAACCCTGCCACATAATTTAGCCCTCCCCTGCCGCATTTTTTTCAGTGGCCCTGACCATAATACATAATAGAATATTATGTTAAGTTTAATAATGCCAGTTATTGCTGGAACAATTTTCAGAGTGAGGGTGCTGCCCTCAATGTTACACCACAGAAGTCAGAGAGAGAGTGAAAATTCCTATCACCACACAAAGAACAAGTGCACCAAATGAGTCACGCCCATTCAGCAGCACAGTCGTAAGGATGTAGTGTGTGTCCGGTGGTGCAGTTTGGAGCATGCTGTCACAAAAAGCATGGTGTGGTAGTGCACGCTCCTTTACAGAAAGCACATTTTCCATTGAAATGCCAACCAAATTTGCACAGACACATAGTTTTACTGATAATACGATATAGCGCACAAATGATGAGTGAAAAACATTTTCAGCAAATTTTTAGCATTTGCACATCACCAAGTAAAGTGTTTTGATTTGTTTTGATCCCTTTAAAATCCTTGTTTTCGTCACACTTCTGAAATAAAAATGTGGCTCATTTGTGCTTACCTTGCTACTGATATATCTTGAAATCTTTTTGCAGTTTGTGTACAGGTATTTAAATGTTGTTGTGTGTTAGAAGAAAATGGCATCCTTCTGCCTTCCCTTTCACTCTCCTGTACCCCAGCAAGATTGTCACATAGTTCAATTTACAAACTTCTCTCACTGTGCAGTCGGAGAAAGAAAAGTAAACAATAATATCCCTTTTAAAACAATAAGCAGCAATTTGTCAGAAGACATAGCCCACCATTTGGCCACTGCCTTTGAAAACATTGCAAATGCAACAAGATAAAAGCAAACTTTAAAGGCATCTATATAGCTCATTCACTTCCTGAACTTCAGCAATTTCATTTTGGGGGTGCTGCAGCCCCTCCCCCCCAACACACTCCGTACTTCCAGCGCCTATGCATATAGTCACCCTAGATACATTGCTGATGTAACGTTGTTCCTTATATATCTGGGTCACACATGTTAGGCATGAAGTCTTACACATGATAATGTATAATAAATGATTATGTTAAATGTAATACACTTTGGTGGATTTAATACAGACCCACCAAAAACTAATTTCTCTAAAAAAAACTTTGATCCGTTGTTTTTTTTACTATTTTTCTAATCAGTTTGTGTTTTTTACCATTAGCCTTCCATCAAAACAACTAATGCTGGTGCACCTTCTCTGGTACCAATGAGATACCTATAAGGAAGATAGTGCATCACAGAGAAAGATGCCTCACAATGGCTTCTGGTAACACTGACTACCCCGAAATCATAGTAGGACAGAACCGTGGACCTCTTGTTTGCTAACATTGATTGCTGTTCCTTGGCACCACAGATGTTATAGTTTCCAGTCTCTTTGTCCTCACCCTTGAACCCTATTCCCATAGGATAACGTTCCTGAAGGGTAGGGTTGCCTATATTCCCCACGCTTCTCCTGGTGACTGGCTTCCACCTTCCTGGAGACTTGACTTCCACACCCCAAGTGTAGCCTATAAATGCACTGGTATACTTGCACCATCGCTACTGTCCTGGTCCAGGATTCCTGTGTGACTTACATTTCTGACACAAGCAGTGTGAGCATGTGTTCCTTAGTCGTTGGCGGACCCATGCAGGTCGCATAAGACAGCCATGGAGGCAATGGCCACAACGCTTCGTAAAGCTATTACCATGAACCCTCAGCTTGGTGTCTGCTTCATTGTGGTTTTCCAAAACTAGACCCTAGCGCCTTGAGACCCTTACGGGTGAGTAGTCGCGCTTTAACAAACCCCTGATTGATTGATTGATAGACCCCCTATTATTTCCAGGACTTGTGAGAACAGCTTTGGGGTTCCCTACTTGCTCAGAGCTTCTTCTGCTCCTCAGCGTATTGTGCAGATCTATCCTTGTTCTGTACTTTAGTTTTCACCCAGTTTACTGGAAGACTTGCTCTGGCACACACACCAAATTTCCTCCCCTTATCTCTGAACTTAAGGCTACTCCTGGCGCGGGGATTGCAATTGCTAACTACAGCTAACTTGTTCCATAACTGGTGCCTTAGTGTTTACACTGATCAAGAATGTACACACCTCATCGCCACCCCTCTATTTAAGGGGCACCAAGAATACAGAGGTCTTGCGGACCTATGGGGAAGGGAGAAGTGTGCTGTATGGTTCTGAGAACATAACTTAGCACCTCCATGCATTGAATCTGGGTCAACCTGCTCTTTCCTCAACAACACTTCTCAATGATTCACAAACTGGTCTCTGCTCTGATACTGCTTGGCACATATCCCAGCTGGCGTGATTTTATAGTTTTATTAGACAGTACTTTGGATCAATGCTACAACAGCTCCCTACAGTTCAGTTCCTAATTTGTAAAAGAGAATGTGCTGGGCCAAAACTTTGCACAGAATTCTGCGGCCAGTGCTGCTGAAAGTCGGGGCGGAATACAAAGGTTTCCTTTCCTGGTCTTGTTTGCACCTCATTCAGCAGACACTCCCTACCTCTTTATGTCACCCTCAAATAGGCTTTTCCATCCCTCCTGTCACAGTTTGTCACTGTTGTTCCATCTTTCTCTTCCTCCTTCTTTGACCCTTTAGTGTTTTCTCTCTCTTGCTCTGAATCCCAGTCTCTTGTGGAATAATAAGCGCTAGTCCCCCAAAAATGAATGCCAGTGGGCCCCTCCTGCAACCACTGGCTCAGATTAGGAACTGCTACAGTTACGCCCCCATTAAAAGACTGCCAGCCCTGCACTGCAGGACTCACATTATCCCATTAATGGTATGACAGTCTTTCAAAGTAGCCACACTACCGTCCATTGAAAGGTCAACCCCATCCTGCAGAGAAGTTCTTGTACTGTCTATTACTAGTTTGGCAGCCATACTCAAAAGTGTTGGTACTGCACGAATTGAGACACGTTAGCTCTTCCGAAGAGTGTCTCTCATGCCCTCTCTCAGCAGAAGACTCCTGCTGTCTGAGAAGTGTTGTTAATGCCAAACATCTAAACAGCATTGATTTTCCCCATACAGCCATGTTAAGAAGTCCTGTACTAATACAGCACCCCTCAACCTTTTGCGTCTACAAGGACGGTGAGGTTCAGTGCTTTTGGAGAGGGATCCCATTGAAATCAATGGAGGTGGGATTTTTTGGCAGCGTGAGATCGCTCTGAGGGTGGGTGCTCCAATTCGAGTCTATGGGAGGCAGTTTTATTGTTTGGAATACGAAGATGAAACAAAGGAGGGTGGTGGAACTCCAGTTGGGGGTGAGTTGAGTTATGCATGTAGAGGTGACATGATGGATTCCTGAAGAATATTTCACATAGGCATCCTATTATCTACCTGCCACCAAGGAAGGTCAGTCCCTCCCCTTACACACTATCCTCAGCTTACCAGGGCGTAGCAGCCACTGGTGCAGCAGGCGTAGTGGCATGGGACCCAGAAGCCTGAGGGCAGAGGTTAATTTGAGCCGGTGGTTTCCCGCGCTCGACACCAGCACTTAATTGTCTAAACCCGGGGCTTGTAACAGTCTGACACATGGTGGCGCTGTCTGTCTAATATAAAGATGAGCACAGTAACAGTTGTTTAGTAATTCAATATACATTAAAAATGACTATTGACTACCACCCAAGTTATTCTTATAGCTTTGCTGGCCTTGAATAGGCTGAAATGTCACACTTGTAGGAGTGTGATGATTAGTAATTGTGCTGGTAGTGCCATTGGCAGCACTGGGAGGACCAATGTGTGGTGCAAGCTGCAGTGGCGTTCCTGACGAGGGCCTCATCACTTATTTATTTTGCAAATTAAGCACTGCCTGAGGGGCCCACTGAACCCTGATTACTGTTGTATTTCACAATTCAAAGAAGCGGCCAGAGAGGACCTATTTCCATCTGAACTAGGGCTCAAGACAAACTGGCTACGCCACTGCGACTTTTGCACTTTAAAAAAAAAGTTTTATATAGCGCAGACTCGACCCGAAGGTCTTTATATGAGCACCAGTTACATTACACAAGAATTTGTTCTTTTTTTTTTGTAGGCATGGGGAGATGAAGTGATTTGCCCAGAATTACAGGCTGTCGAGCCGACGCCAAGACTCGCCTGGTTCCTCAGTTCCAAAGTCAGCAGCTCTGGCTTTTACGCACCATCTTCTCCCAACCAACCCCCAACTCCTCAATTTGCATCCCTGTTTCAGACGCTCAGGTAGGCCGCAGTAGTGGCTGCTACCGGACCCGGGTGGTGGGACGGGGGAGGGCAAAAAAAGAAAACATAACAAAAAAAACACTTACGTGAAACGGCCGCCGCCTCTTTTTCGTACTCCATCCCTCCGACATCTTCCTGCACTCCCGGCCAGCAGCAGGAAGCGCCCGCCCTTCCAGCCTCCCCATAGTCAATGACAATGCTGCAATGCAGCACTGTGATTGGTCTGAGCGCTGTGGATCGGCGCTCAGACGGGAACTGGGAGGGTTTGCATGTTCCTCACCAGGCTGTGTAATGCAGCCTGGTGGGGGACATGTAAAGTGCGCAAGAGTGCTTGGGGCGGCCCGAGAGGACAGGCCAAGCAGTCCTGCGCACTTCAGGAATGAAAATCACTCCTCTCCCTACTCCCCCAGCCCCGCCCCGCCTGAGAGCCACTGAAGTATATAGGAAAAATAAAATGATAATAACAATAGTTATTAACATTTTATTTTTCCTTTTGTTCAGTGGGGCGACGCTCCTGCGCCTTAGCGGAGGAGCCGCCACTGGCCGACATAACCCCTGTGCTAAAGAAGACCCTCGGTTCAGCGACCCTACTCTCCAAAACAGCACATGCGCGAGCGCTCAGTGACTAACAAGTGTTTTCCCGCCCTGCAGATGGCCGCTGAACAATACACAGCTGCTGGTACTTGGCAGGGAGCTGCCTCAGACCGTGAGCGCCAGCGCAGTTGTCCCACGGAATATGGAGCTTTTTACACCAGGCCCAATCACCTCTGATTGATGATGTATCTCAACATGAGGTCTGTGCAATGAGTGCGTGTCTGTGTGCGTGATGGTGGAACATTCTCAACCCAAATCACGCCTAGGCTTCAACATCAACAAACACGTAAAGGAGCTGGAGGTCACCTCAGGAAAGTATTCACATCTAATTAACCCCTCAGGGCGTGTTGGAAAGTGAAAAGAGCTTTTTGGAAAACTGCTTTACGGCTCTCTTTATGAATTTCCTTCCCCTGTCCTTGTCACTCTATTTCTCTCGCCTTTGCACATTCTATGTTTTTCCCTGACCCTCTCTTTTTCAAATTTCCCTGTAACGATAGGCTGAGCCGTTGCAATTATGCAGCAAAACAGGGACATGTTACGCGGCAGGTTCCTCAAAATTATGCAGCAAGAAAAGACAAAGGATGCTACATACTGCTGCATAATCTGTAGCCATAATCTGTAGTTATTTTGTTATTTTGCCTTGTCAACACCTACTGATACTGTCTGGGCAAGGATGCACCTCATTAGTACCAGTGTAACACTTGAACACAGCAAGCAGCAACAAAAAGGTCATCAATTAACCTTTGCAAAACGTCTGCAATTGCGTCAAACACACTTTTAAAGTTGTTTTTTTTAAATAACGTTAGGTCCATTTGAGCAACAAAGAAATAAGCAGATTTTCTACATTTTGGCGCAATGCAGCACAAGAAACACAGGGCCATATGTACAAGGACTGGCGAAAACTACCGCTAACGCTAGTTAGCGACAGTTTTCTTACCGCTGTGTACCGCAGAAAACTATCGCCTTGTTAGCGACGTTTGTACAAGACGTCGCTACATGGCGATAGCTTCAGAGATCAGCGGTGAAAACTGCCGCTAACATTAGCGTGATGGCGATAGGAATTCCGGCGTTAGCGGGTGAAAACCAACGCAAGGCCCATTAGCGGCAAAAAAACGCACGTTAGTCAGCCCAACGTGAGGTTTTTTGCCTCTACTGGAAGAAATAGCCTATCAGTCGACCTCCAATAGAAAATAGGTAAAAAAAACAATGAAATGCAGAATGGAGCAGCCAGGGCCAAGTGTAGCACACATCAACAACCCCCTCAAGCCACCCAACATCCAGGATGACCAGGATGAGAACCTGGATGCCTCGCAGGACCTCCGTATTGCAAACACCGCCAACAGCACGTCCGCGAGCGCTCAGTGACTAACAACTCCCCCCACCCCCCCGCAGATGGCCGCCGAACAATGCACAGCTGCTGGTACTTGGCAGGGAGCTGCCTCAGGCCACGAGCGCCAGCGCAGTTGTCCCACGAAATATGGAGCTTTTTACACCAGGTCCAATCACCTCTGATTGATGATGTATCTCAACATGAGGTCTGTGCAACGAGTGTGTGTCTGTGTGCGTGAGGGTGGAACATTCTCAACCCAAATCACGCCTAGGCTTCAACATCAACAAACACGTAAAGGAGCTGGATGTCACCTCAGGAAAGTATTCACGTCTAATTAACCCCTCAGGGCGTGTTGGAAAGTGATAAGAGCTCTTTTGAAAAACTGCTTTATGGCTCTCTTTATGAATTTCTTTCCCATGTCCTTGTCACTCTATTTCTCTCGCCTTTGCACATTCTATGTTTTTCCTTGACCCTCTTTTTTCAAATTTCCCTGTAACGATAGGCTGAGCCGTTGCAATTGTGCGGCAAAACAGGAACATGTTACGCGGCAGGGTCCTCAAAATTATGCAGCAAGAAAAGACAAAGGATGCTACATAATGCTGCATAATCTGTAGCCATGTTATTTTGTTATTTTTCCATGTCAACACCTACTGATACTGTCTGGGCAAGGATGCACCTCATTAGTATCAGTGTAACACTTGAACACAGCAAGCAGCAACAAAAGGTCATCAATTAACCTTTGCAAAACGTCTGCATTTGCGCCAACCGCACTTTTAAAGTTTTTTTTTTTAAATAACGTTAGGTCCACTTGAGCAACAAAGAAATAGGCAGATTTTCTACATTTTGGCGCAATGCAGCACAAGAAACACAGGGCCATATGTACAAGGACTGGCGAAAACTACCGCTAACGCTAGTTAGCGACAGTTTTCTTACCGCTGTGTACCGCAGAAAACTATCGCCTTGTTAGCGACGTTTGTACAAGACGTCGCTACATGGCGATAGCTTCAGGGATCAGCGGTGAAAACTGCCGCTAACATTAGCGTGATGGCGATAGGAATTCCGGCGTTAGCGGGTGAAAACCAACGCAAGGCCCATTAGCGGCAAAAAACCGCACGTTAGTCAGCCCAACGTGAGGTTTTTTGCCTCTACTGGAAAAAATAGCCTATCAGTCGACCTCCAATAGAAAATAGGTAAAAAAAACAATGAAATGCAGAATGGAGCAGCCAGGGCCAAGTGCAGCACACATCAACAACCCCCTCAAGCCACCCAACATCCAGGATGACCAGGATGAGAACCTGGATGCCTCGTAGGACCTCCGTATTGCAAACACCGCCAACAGCACGTCCGCGAGCGCTCAGTGACTAACAACTCCCCCCACCCCCCCCCGCAGATGGCCGCCGAACAATGCACAGCTGCTGGTACTTGGCAGGGAGCTGCCTCAGGCCACGAGCGCCAGCGCAGTTGTCCCACGAAATATGGAGCTTTTTACACCAGGTCCAATCACCTCTGATTGATGATGTATCTCAACATGAGGTCTGTGCAACGAGTGTGTGTCTGTGTGCGTGAGGGTGGAACATTCTCAACCCAAATCACGCCTAGGCTTCAACATCAACAAACACGTAAAGGAGCTGGATGTCACCTCAGGAAAGTATTCACGTCTAATTAACCCCTCAGGGCGTGTTGGAAAGTGATAAGAGCTCTTTTGAAAAACTGCTTTACGGCTCTCTTTATGAATTTCTTTCCCATGTCCTTGTCACTCTATTTCTCTCGCCTTTGCACATTCTATGTTTTTCCCTGACCCTCTTTTTTCAAATTTCCCTGTAACAATAGGCTGAGCCGTTGCAATTGTGCGGCAAAACAGGAACATGTTACGCGGCAGGGTCCTCAAAATTATGCAGCAAGAAAAGACAAAGGATGCTACATAATGCTGCATAATCTGTAGCCATGTTATTTTGTTATTTTTCCATGTCAACACCTACTGATACTGTCTGGGCAAGGATGCACCTCATTAGTATCAGTGTAACACTTGAACACAGCAAGCAGCAACAAAAAGGTCATCAATTAACCTTTGCAAAACGTCTGCATTTGCGCCAACCGCACTTTTAAAGTTTTTTTTTTTAAATAACGTTAGGTCCACTTGAGCAACAAAGAAATAGGCAGATTTTCTACATTTTGGCGCAATGCAGCACAAGAAACACAGGGCCATATGTACAAGGACTGGCGAAAACTACCGCTAACACTAGTTAGCGGCAGTTTTCTTACCGCTGTGTACCGCTGAAAACTATCGCCTTGTTAGCGACGTATGTACAAGACGTCGCTACATGGCGTTAGCTTCAGGGATCAGCGGTGAAAACTGCTGCTAACATTAGCGTGATGGCGGCGTTAGCGGGCGAAAACCAACAAAAGGCCCATTAGCGGCAAAAAAACGCACGTTAGTCAGCCCAACGTGAGTTTTTTTGCCTCTACTGGAAAAAATAGCCTATCAGTCGACCTCCAATAGAAAATAGGCAAAAAAAACAATGAAATGCAGAATGGAGCAGCCAGGACCAAGTGCAGCACACATCAACAACCCCCTCAAGCCACCCAACATCCAGGATGACCAGGATGAGAGCCTGGATGCCTCGCAGGACCTGCGTCTGGAGCCTGGATGCCTCGCTGGACCTGCGTCTGGAGCCTGGATGCCTCGCTGGACCTGCGTCTGGAGCCTGGATGCCTCGCTGGACCTGCGTCTGGAGCCTGGATGCCTCACTGGACCTGCGTCTGGAGCCTGGATGCCTCGCTGGACCTGCGTCTAGAGCCTGGATGCCTCGCTGGACCTGCGTCCGGAGCCTGGATGCCTCGCTGGACCTACGTCTGGATGCGGAGGTGCTGTGGAGTCGATGAGCCGTGGCGGTAGACATTGAGGTGCGGCGATCACCCGTGCCTGGTGGGGAAGTCTGGCAGGTCGCATGGAGACACGTTGCTGACCTGTGTGAGAAGACCACCTTGAGCCCCTTGGAGCTGTAAATGGTAGAGGAGCCCCTGCGCACCAACGTAGGGAGGTCTGCATCGCATACTACGATCCACCACTACACCGGGGTGCATGTAGGGAATTACCAACGGTGGGCGGCGCCTCTCTGCATCACAGGCCGGATGATGTTGCGCTGGCCAGACGCTGTGGATCGTGAGGCCCCTGAGCTGCGCCGAACTTGTGTGGTGGGAGCGCTGCATCTTCACGCATAAGGGGGCCCTGTTGCATCACCTGCATCGGGAGGTTCCCCAGCGGACTTGGCGGCGACTGCTGTACCCAGGCTTGTGAAATCCTGCCTGGCTGAGGCTCCTGCTGGCTGAGTCACAGATCTGGAGAGAGTGCAGCGGTTTGCGCCACAGTGTCAATGTCTAGGTAAGGAGAAGGTGGGACGCGTAGCGGAGGAGGACCGGGGGACGAGTCACCCAGGCCTAGCACCTGTAGATGACGCACCCCCAGTGGCGGCTCATCCGCTATGGCAGAAGAGCGTCGCCCCACTGCTTTCAAGCAGTGCAAGAAGAGGAAAAATCATCACATGATGATAACTTCCTGATGTAATCTGCCATGTTTCCTTTGCGGGCGGGAGGGTGGGTCGGGCAGCTCCACTCCCGGAGTAGGGCAGGGGCGGAGTGGCATGCCCACTCAAATGCGCAGAGACTGTTTGGTTGGCCCGCTCAGGCCGCCCAAAGTAGTCATGCGCACTGACCTGTTCGCAATGCAGGCTGCATTACAGCCTGCATAGAGAACATGCCCACACCTCCAGTCCCTGGCCGAATACCTTGTCCCGGCGCCAATGACCAATCCCAACGCCGCATTGCAGCGTGGTGATTGGCTTAGGGGAGTGAGCCTGGCTGCCTACTTCCTGTTCCTGGAAGCAGACTCAGGAGAGAAGGAGCAACGAAGACACGGGACCCGGCCTCGAGGTAAGATTTCTCTCATTTAAATATTTACAACACCCGCTCACACACACACCCACGCGCCCACGCCCCATCCAGTGTTCTTTCCGGCGTTTCCCACCTCCCAGCTGTCCAGTCCCCCCCGCAGCACTTCTCAATGGCGGCCGCTGTGCGGCGATGCGCAGCGGGCGTACCACTGGTGTGCCAAAGGTATATATGAAGTTATGACGCATCCCATTACATCGCATTCCATTACAATGCATACTAATACTAGGCATATTGCAACAGTAGGGAAGGTGTTGGATAGCGGAGATGTAAAAATTACTATTCCCACTTCAGTGAGTGCAACCCTAAAACTAACCCTTGCACCCCAAAGCAAACACTGGACCCTAAAATTCATCTTTGAGCCCCCAAAACACACCCTAACAATCATATTTGACCCAAATGCACACCCCAATTTTCATAATTGACCCAAATGCACACCCCAATTTTCATATTTGACCCAAATGCACACCCCAGTTTTCATATTTGACCCAAATGCACACCCCAATTTTCATAATTGACCCCAAAACACACCCCAAATTTCAAATTTTACCCCATAATACACCCCAAATTTCATCTCCGACACACGAAACCCATACCCACCCTAAAACTTAAAAATACCCCATTACTGATCTCACAATGCGTTGTAATGGAATGCGATGTGAAAGGCACCTGCGTTGTTGGAGTAGCGTTTTAAAGGCATTACGATGTAATGCCTGCGTTGTAATGGACGTCTCCCGTGCCAAAGGCAAGCCATAGGCAGGCCCGTCTACGTCCATCTGCCCCTGGACCACGCTCAGCACCAAGGACCCTTCCTCTCGGACACTCCACCGCTACGACGCCAGCACCCTCCTCACCATAAACCCTGGACACCACATCGCCTGCCAGGACCAACCTCTGCCCTGGGCCGGACATCGCCATTGCCATCACTGACGGCTACTGAATCAACCGCAAGGACCATCCCGACCGTCCAGGCGGAGGCATTGCTATCACCTACAGAAGCACACTCCGACTGACCACGCACTCTAATGACCCAACGGTGACCATGGAACACCTCAACTTCCAGATCCGGACCAACCACAAGCCCATCCTCTGCGGCACCCTCATCTGCAGGCCCCCCGTGCCATGGAGCCCCATTCTCCGATACCATTGTAGACCTCATTGCACCCCAGGCTCTCCCATCCACCGATGACATCCTTCTCGGTGAACTCAAGTTGCACCTGGACAACCCCAGTGACCAGAACACCACCCCCTCCTGGGGAAGCTCCCCAACATCAGACTCAAGCAGCTAGTCACCGCAGCAAGCCACATAGCAGGACACACGGTCGAGCACGTCTCCTCCGCCAGCGTGAACTTCAACTACAGTCACACCACCGGACTCTCCTGGACCGACCATCATTGTGTACATCACGTCTTCACCATGCCCACCGTACACCACCGCCATCATCGCCCCCCCTCGCAGCTGGATCAAGGCCACCGAAGAACGTCTCCTCAACTCCCTCAGCACCACCACTCCGCCAACGCTTACAGAAGATGACACCGCAGCGCGCAACCGCCACCGATGGATCTTCAACTGCCCCGACACCCGGGCACCCCTCAAGAACGGCACTGCGTCAGTACCATACGCCTGCCTGGTGGCAGCCGTAAGGGTGACGCAGTGCCACAGGGATAGGCTGGCCCCATGCATTGCTGGAGTTGTGTCATGCTTGTGACACAACTACAGCAAAGCGTGACTTTAGCGCTGACAGATATGTCAGGATTCCAGACGTATCTGTCATTACTTGCGGGAGCGCTGCCCAGTGAATCCAGCGCATCCATGGTGTCGCAAGAAGGGCGTAGTGAAAAGTGTTGCAGCGCTGCAACACTTTTCATGAGTGAGGCCCAGGAATGTGCACTATCTTATTGATGATGCGCATTCCTGCCCTGTAGTTTTGTCGCAGGGCAGCGCAGCGACATTGCTTGCAGCGCTGTCCAGCAACAAAACCTGCTGAAATGAGGCCCCAAGTGTTATCTCCATTTTTAAGACCAGCTATTTTCTGGTCTTAAAAAACTGCCTCTAACTGCAGTAGAGGCAGTTTTTTTGGGCTTCCACACTTCAAGAATTCCCTTGTAAATATCGCGAAGTGGGGTTAGCGGCCGTTTTTGCACCAGAACGCCTCCCTTGCATGTCATTATCGCTAACAGAAGTGGCGATTTTTAAAATGGACGTTTTCGCTGGAAGAGGTTAGCGACAGCTTGTACATACGGCGATAAAAATATCGCTGCAAAACCGTCGGAAAAGTGCAGCTAAAGCGGCGTTAACTCCTTGTACATATGCCCCACAGTTACTGTGCTGCATAAATTGGAAAGACAAAGGCAGTTCCCAAATCTATGAATATATGTTGCTGTTTTTCTCACCCATATCTCAAGTACACTTTCGACTGCCATCCACCCAGAGGAGTAGCCAGAAAAAGTAACACCCCCCTACCCGCCCACCGGACCTACATCCAGAAAGGCTGTGAACAAACAAGTCAATTTTTCTATATAAGGGCTATCTTTTCATCCCACCTCTAGCTTTCCTCTATTCTCTCCCATCTTCCACTGCTCCCTTGTTCTAATCCAACCTTTTTTTCTCTCCTTTCCTCTTTCCTGTGTCTTGCTTCTCCTTTTGTCTCTGTCTCCTCCCATTGCCCTCCTCTTCCTCTTTTTTTTGCTTTTCTCTTCTTCTGTCCGCACATCTTTCGTCTCTTTACTTCTTTTTTTCTCTTTTTCTGCTTCCCCTCCATCTTCTCCTGTCTCCCCATATCTTTGTCTTTTCTTTCTCCTCCAATTACACATGTGATCGTTGTTTCTATCACCGCTTGTCTCATCCCTCTCCCTATTCCATTTATCTCGCCCTCGCTTTTGCCCTTCTAACTCTCCTGTCCATTAGCCCTTTATCTCCCCTACTGTCCTTGACTTTCCCTCTCACTCCTTTCCTTCTTTCTTTTTTCCCTACCTCTCTCTCTTTCCTCTCTGTTGCTTTCTTTCTCGCTCCTGGACACTTGCTACAACAAGAATAAACTGGTTTTAGTTAGCATTAGTTTGGACAAAGAAAATCAATAATTAGGGTCAACATTACCCAGATGAGTGCCAATAATACTACCAAAATAAACCACAAATTAAAACATTTGACAAAATAAAACTATCAGTCAAAACCAGCATGTTTGGTGTTTTTCATTCATAAATGCCAAGTTTAATATAAAGTGAAGTGGTTTAAAAATGAGTTTTTACAATAAAAAATGGTGTTACAACTCTTTCTGCACTGAGCAAAATACATTCTGGTCTATTAAAAATGATTGATTTGGCTCCTGCAGTCTTCAAAGTCTGTTATGGAATTAATACAAAGTATGAAAAGTTTAGAAAAAAGAAACAGTTTCTCAAACCTTATGTATGTCTCAAGTAAGCACACATTTTGGGTGCAAGTCTCCATCTGCCAATGTTAGTAGATAGGGATTATTGTCAATACCCATGGGTGGTTGCATGGGTACGTCCATGTACCACCCATGGATCTCCCCCTTGATGAAAAGTAGCTCATAGTAGTGTATAGCCCTACTCTGCGTTACTTTAGGCAACTTTTCAACACAAATTAGGATTTGCGTTGGAAAGTAAATCCCAACACTACATTTTGCCCTGGGTTTTTTGTCATTTTAGTGATGCAAAGTGCTGATAAATTTTCCCCACATTTTTCAGTGTGACTTTATGCAGTACATTTTGTATTATGTGGCAAACGTATAAATATGCGACAAACGCCTCAGCCACAGAATTGCATACTTCTACTGGCTCTAACTATAAGTTAAATGTAAATGTTCAGTATATTTTTTAACTATATATTTAGTGTCTGCAGACCCTGTCGGGTGGTACGTGCTTTACAAATGCAGTTAATCATAATGCATAACGCTGAAACTGGGCTGTTTTTAAAACTCACAACATTCTCAGATAAACTATGGGATCGAAACGTGGTGATTCGATCAGGATCACACAAGTAGGTCAGGTGAGGAATCTGAGATTGGAACTGTGATCTCCTGGATTTATAGATAATAAATAAACAACAAGTGCACATCTCCTGCCCACGTTAGATATATTTGGCTTAAAAGGCCAAAACAAGCAGACCTTTAAAAGGACCAACTTCTGGTAGATGGGTTTCAAATTTCAACCACACTTCACTAAAGGAACATTCTGGAAACTGCATTAACCATTATAACACAAGCATACAATCAGAAAAGAGGTTCCATTATCAGACAGAATCCTCAAAACTAGTGCTTGAAGGTATTTACCCATTGGTGTAGCAAAGGAGGGGAGGTCCGCCCTGGGCGGCATGAGTTTTGGGGGTGGCAGTTTCCCCCCTAACCTTCAGCCGTTGCGGAGCGGCCGTCACAGGAATCACCAGCACCCCCCGCTCTTACATGCAGCCGCCGGGTGGCAAACGCTGGGGTAAATGTCTCTGTGTCCTGGCAGCCCTGTGGAGGACCACCATTTGATCAAAGGTTTCTGCCAGCTGCGCCGCTGAGGCTCAACCGTCGGAATAGTGCGGTTCCACCAACAGTCTCTGGATGGTGCATCCTGCCATCTCATCGGCTCAGCCACGGACTCTATTGCTAGTCAGTATACTTGACCCGTCTGACTCGACAGGCTGTACTCCAGGCACCTGCATACATAGCCTCACACTCAGCATCACTACTGCATTGCTTCTCTGCCATCTTTACTAAACACTTAAATGGCTTGAACTTATTGCTTGGAATACAGGGCACCCCATCATTTGGGTCCAGATCGACAACCACTGGCCACTTGGGCCTGGACAGTTCTCTGGGGCCTGTATAACTCAATGGCCGTTAGACAAGCCTTGGAACAAGCCTTCTTGCTGTCCTTGGATTCCCAGGAACATGGTACAACTGCATTTCCAAAGACCTCTTAGGCTTGTGACTTTCAGTGTGTAGGAGGTCAAATAGTCAAGACTTAGGACCTGATTTAGATATTAGCAGATGGGTTACTCCGTCACAGCGTGGATGGATATCCCGCCCGCTGAAATCTGAATCCCATAGGATATTATGGAGTTTAGATTTTGGAGGATGGGATATTCGTCCCCGTTATGATGGAGTAATCTGTCCGCCGATATCTAAATCAGGTCTTTACTCTTGGAAGGTCGTGTAGTGCAGAATGACTAGCTCAGACTGAATGAGAGTCAATTACAATAAATATTTTCCCAAGCAGTGCTATTTTTTGATAAGATATTTGTTTAATTATAATTAAGGCTGCCAGTTTTCCATTTTTACTGATGTTTACAGATAAATACTGGCAGAAAACAATCTATTACCTGTCTGTAATTATGTTTAAAAGCGGAAAAATAAAGAAAATTGTGCTTACTGTAAGTGACACTCCTTGTTGTCCGTCATGAATTCCAGAACAACTGCGAAGCAGACAGACACCATGGGCATTTAAAACAAGCATTTGCAATGCAATAGGTCTCGCATTACTGATAGTTTGAGGTATTGGCGTTGCAAATAATAATGCAACCCCAATTGCTCATACTTTCAGTAATGAGAGACCCAGTGCATTGCAAATGCTTGTGTAGTGAGCCATGAACTAGCTTTGTATGTCTCAGTGCAGTACCGCAAGCTGCTCCTAGAGGTCCCTAGTGAGCAAGGCACCAGCACTGCATGTCTAGGTGCAGTACCGCAAGCTTCTCCTAGAGGTCCCTAGTGAGCAAGGCACCACCACTGCATGTCTACGTGCAGTACCGCTAGCTGCTCCTAGAGTTCCCTAGTGAGCAAGGCACCAGCTCTTCTTGTCTAGCTGCAGTACCGCAAGCTGCTCCTAGATGTCCCTAGTGAGCAAGGCACCACCACTGCATGTCTAGGTGCAGTACCGCTAGCTGCTCCTAGGGTTACTAGTGAGCATGGCACCAGCACTGCTTGTCTAGGTGCAGTACCACAAGCTGCTCCTAGAGGTCCCTAGTGAGCATCATAAACTTTTGATCACATATGGCACTGCTCCCTGCAGAAGATATGGTAAATCCACCCTATCCATAATGCAATGCATGCAAGACAGTCCCATGAGTACATTCAAATAGCTATGTCCATATATACAATTAGTAGCTTTGAATTGTGACAAAAGAATTATTATGTTTATTCCGGATTAGGTTGTACTCTATGTGGAGCTGATGAAGGGAAATTTATAGAAGGTCTAATATAAATGTGAGATGTGCTAGTGAGTAAAGTAACCATGACCAACATAGTTTAGGACCACGTGAGTGTCCTGTCTGAAGGCCTTTAAGAAAATAGTGCCTTGAGGCTGTAAATAAAACCTAGAGCATAACAACACATGTAACAGGAGGCGTCCTCATGAGAGGTTACAAGAAGAGACAAGGTGGTACTAAGGAGAAACTACTAAGCGTAATGACCAATGAAGAGCAACCATTTACAAAGGGCAGGGACAGGAGCCAATTAAAAAGATGGGCGGAACGTAGGCGGAGCTTTATGCCCATATACTGAATACAGCATGTCTCGAAGAGACAGCGCAGGCGCTGCCTAGGCGAGACATAAAAAGGATGCAAATCACTTGAATACAGTCATATGTTAACATATATTTGTATATAATGCTAATATTTAAATGTGGGTGCAATATTTTGTTATATTTGGCTGCTTAATTTGCTTAAATTACGAGTGCATGTTTATCAGTTAAATAAATGTTGAAATACGCCATTTTACAACTCCATTTACTCTCAAAACATAAAATAAATATGGATAAATACCAATAAAATGCCCAAAAAATAAATATGGGTAAATACAGACAGAAATGTTAAAAAAATAAATACCATAAAACCGGGAGCCCTAATTATAATATTATTATCATTAATAAAAGCAACAATAAAAATAATATTTTAGATATATTCATAATTTAGCACAAATATAAATTCATCACCAGTCCAGGCTCCCAGAGCACATGAATGAATATTATTAGGTAAATAAACCAACCGGAAAACTTGTGTGTGTCAAATGTTAGTGTTAAAAAAATGAAGTGACTCGATTCCACTACTACATATATATGATTATTGCACAGAGGCCAATGATGGAATGGGCAAGCGGATGGCAAGATTCTTCAAGCACTCTCTTTGCCCTTATAAAAGGCTGTGGCAATACCTGAATGCTTCATCCTGTATAAGACCAATCAGAGTGGCACTTTTCTTCAGCACAGTGCAAGAGACAGACAAGCTGGGTCAAACACCTGGCATTGTTATGTTATGTTATCTGTATTAATATAGCGCACAACTTACCTGGGGGCATCTCAGCGCTGTGCGGACACAAGGATCGAAGAGAGAGAGAAGGGATTAGAATAGGTGGGATTTGAGAAGTTTCCTAAATTTGCAGTAGTTCAGACATGTGCGAACATAGAGTGGAAGCTTGTTCCAGTAGTATGGGGCAAGATAGGAAAAAGCCTTTCCTCCACTACGCGTCAGATGAATGCGAGGAACACACAATAAGGCTTTATTACGAGATCTTAGGCAATGGCCTGGAGTGTATGCTTTAAGTTTTTTGCTGCAGATATAATGGGCCTTTCCCTTTTAGGGCATTATAGGTAAGGCAGCAGATCTTAAAACAGGATCTTTTCTTCACTGGCAGCTAGTGCAGTTCCCTCAGCAACGGAATCGAAGCCGTGCCGGAAGGGCAGTTAAGAACAAGTCTGGCTGCAGTATTTTGGACTACCTGGAGTTTAGCAACTAAGGTCTCGTTAACATCCGCAAGGAGGGCGTTGCCGTAGTCCAACCTACTTATTACTAAGGCTTGTACTTGAGTCTTGCGAGCGGAGGTTGGGAGATAGGGGAATATTCTACGTAGAAGGCGCATGTTATGATAGCATACTCCAGAGGTGTATGCCAAGCCGGAAGAGGCTATTAAAATCTAGCCCCCCTGGGAGTACTATTACTGGGCTAGGGGAAATGAGGGGTAGAGAAGTGGGGTCGATATGTTCATCCCTTGACGATTGGCAAGCCTGGGGAGGATTTTGCTTTTGCACTCCCTGCTCTTGGACTAGGCAAGGGGGCATTTTTTGCCACTACCTTCCAAACACTCCCCTCTTTGTCATGGTGGAAATAGTAGGTTTTTTCACCAAAAACAGAGCTGGTTTACCCAAACACAGTGTTGTGGCAAACGCGAGGGCCCCCATACAAGGTGTGAAAACATCAATATGGTTTTTAAAAGCGATAGGCATTTTTCTTCCATAAACATAATGCTCCATGTTCACCATATTTTAAGGGTGTAGCATATTTTTTTAGGTAAAAATCTGTCAATTTCCATTTTCTACCTCCTCTGCTTTGGAGAATCTTCAATTTGATCATCAAATGTGAGAGAAACAACTCCGGTCTCCTTAGAACGTTTTGCAAAGGTTCCAAGAAATTTAATGAATTTCTCTTTTTTAGTCAATCAAGCCTGTTTGTTTAAAAATTTCTATAAAATTTAAGCAACCAGAGGGATTGTTTCCTTTTTAACTTTTCCATACATGCATAAATATTACACCATAAACCTTCACATTAAAGCGGAAATATAAGTAACTCATACGTGCACACTGAACAGTTACGTTTTGGAGATTTTCTTAGCAATGCCTGTAGCAATGTTATTCAGATCAAGAAAAAGCTACAGAAAACAGTTTTTCTTACAGAAAGTTTGCCTGGGGGGGAGGGGGGGTCAGCGTACAAAGCTGTACCTGTTGCAGGCGCAACTGGTACAGGTAAGAGCGAGGGGAGTCGACATACGACGGGAAAGGGAAAATAAAATAAATAAATAAAACCACTTACCTTGCGCTCACGGTGATGCAGCGAGCGCAAGGTAAGTGGTTTAATTTATTTTATTTTCCCTATCCCATCGTATGTCAACTCCCGGCCCCGCCCGCCTCACTGCTCTTACCTGTACCAGCCGCACCTGACCTGTTGCCCCTTAACTATGCTCTCCTGTGACAAATTTGGTAATCTCTAGGTCAGTTAGTGTAGAGTGACATTGGTCAGTTATGACAAATTATGTAACCATAACACCTCCACAGCACAGCTTAGTCCTGACCTTATGATATCATGTCTCAGATGACATCACAAATGACAACATCAAGGCATTTACTTGTGACATGACTATCTCATCATAATTAAGCTTATAAGACATCACACTCCTTCTTCTACACATCTGTTTGCAGACAGTGAAAATACAGTAAGATGTTTTTGCAGCTTTCCAGATACCAACAATGCCCATGAGGATATGTGTTCTAGTGAGTGGAAAACCAATACATTTTGTATTTTTTTACATGCTCATGATGTGGCATATCAGTGATGTTATTGCTGGTGATATTAACTATCACATAAACGTTGATAATATCAATGACATCACCGAGAATGCAAACAATCACTCTCATCTATAGCTCCAAGCTGACTATGGATATAGACAGATGCCTCCATACTCTATATCCAGATCCTACTGGTCCGAGCGGAAAACTATCCAATGCTGGATCTGGGGATAGGAGGACTTGACTTAAGCTGAGGCCTTTCTTCTCTCTGTGTGCACCCTGCATATTGCTGCAGAACGGATGGTCTTCAGGATCATATTTACAGTGGCGGCTCCTCGTATTGGTCTCAGGGACTACGCTCACCTTGTTTGTTATACCAAGAGTGAATAATAATCTATTATTCATTCCCGGTATACTAAAAATGGTGACATCCTTTGGATCCGGACTCTTCTGCTGGCTGTCACAGTCTCATGAAGGCGCCTGCACCAGCTTTCAAAGAGAGATCACCTGAGCTGGAGAAATTCTCTGGCCTTGGGGCCCTGGCACGCATCTGTGCCTTCCCCATTTGTGATGTGCTAGGTGTCACAGATAGAGGTAGACATGGGTGCTGCAGGCTTACGCCATGCAGTGCCTGTGGCTACATGCCAATGAGCCTGCCACCCCACCCTTTCCCAACTCATCACAGAGTTGGGAAAGGTTGGGAAAGGGTGTGATGAATGAGCAGAGACTAAAACCTCAAATCCCAGAGCTGGAAGCTAAAAGGAGCAAGAGTCCAAACGGAGCCTGCAGCAATGTACCCCCAAAAAAAGCTTTTCAATGTTGTGTGCTGTGCATATGGGTAAGTGTGGGTATGTGTGTCTGTGAGAGACAGCATGTGCATGAGGGGTGTGTGTGCGTGCATTCATTAGGCCTGGGTGGAGTTCACGGAGTTCTACTCCGTGGAACTCCGTGAAGTGCCGCAAAAACTATGCCGCGCTCCGTGGAGTTCCGTCAGCGGCGGAGTCTATTAAGTAGCGCTGCTCGCACTGATTTAAAAAACCGGGAGTTTGTTCCCTGCTGTAAAATCCGTGCGGATGGCACTCCACGTCGTGCCAGAGGGCGCTGCTGCTTTCTGCCGAGCGGCAGCTTCCTCATCGCGATCAGCAGATTTCTCAACGCGAGCAGTCATGACCTGCCGCGACTGCCCACATTGAGAAATCTCACCGGGAGGAGGTCTAGTACGTGTTTTTTTCTCATGAGCGCTCGCCAACTTAATGTTGGCGAGCTGCGCAAGAGAAAAAACTTCGCTTTGCGTCACTTTGCAGAGTTTTGCGGAACATCGTGCAGAGTGGGCATAACTCTCCGAACTCCGCAGGCGGAGTGGAATTCTTCGCCCACCCCTTGCGTGTGTGCGCATGTTTGTGTGTGTGTTTGCGTGTGTGAAAGTGAGAGAAGCAGTGGAGGGAGGCAGTGAGTGACATTGAGAGATAGGAATAGTGAGTATGAGTGTGAATGAATTATAGTGAGTGAGGGATAATGACAGTGAGTGTTACTGTGAGGGATAATGACATTGAGTGTAACTGTGAGGGAGAATGACAGTGAGTGATACTGTGTGTAAGACTGAATGCTTCACAGTCAGAGTGAGGCAGAATCCGTAAGAGAGTGAGAATCAGTGAGACTGATTTTGTCAGAGTTAGTCTGAATGAGTGGGACTGAGTAGTAATTAGTAAGAATGATTGTGAATCAGTGAGATTGAATGAATCAGACTAAGATTGATTGCGGAGAATGAGTGAAAATGAGTGGGGCTACACAAGACTGAGAAAGAGACCTAATGAGTCACAGTCTGAGTGAGACAGAGAATGAGTGAGACTGAGTGAGTCAGGGAAAGAGTGAAACAGAGTGAGTTGGAATAAGTGAGACTAAGTAGACATGAGTGAGTCAGAGCGAGAATCGGGGTGTCAGAGTGAATGAGATTGAGTGAGATTGAGTTAGACTAACTGAGAATGAGTGAGACTAAGTGAGTGAGTCAGAGTGAGACCAGGTGAGAGTGAGTGAGTCAGAGTGGGATTGAGTGAGCCCTACCACCCCTGAACCCACTGTGAAGTCAGGCTCACTCGTTCGAATTCTAGCCGAAGTTTACATCTTACCACTTTTAAAGGTCACCAGCCGCCACTCATGTACTGAGAGCATTTGGTTTCTTCCTCCACCCCTCCCTAATTGGGAAGAACTTATATATTCTTTTGTCCAAGGCATTTCTATACAGCTGGTCGGGTATCATCTCATTTGAAACCTTGTTTGAAGCAAGTACATCATTTAGCTGAAAACAAAACTTTCATTTGAAGCATTCCGAAGCATCAGTGTATTGCATTCAGAGCCCACTTAGTGTCAATTCAGAGCTTTAGCACTGTCATTCTATAGAAAACGTTTTACCTCCTACCCCTTGTCAATATCCCGTGCTACGGAAATTGAAAAATATTCCATGTGGCAATCTTGGGGACAGACGCCATTCTACCATAAGGCTAATGACTCATTCTGCGCTCTAATGAACACTGATGCTAAACACATATACTCACACACATAGAACGTGCCAATGAGGCCTGTGACATATATTAACATCAGCATACATGTAGAGTCCTTTAGGGTCACAGTCATGCTTTATTTAAATATTAAAACAGCATTACAGTCTGCCTGCAAAGGCTATACCAGTTGTTAGAGGCCTTCTATCCGAGTGATAGGGCCGAGGCGGGGGGGGGGGGGCCTTTAGCAACCTGCACTGGTACAGACAGACAGTCGCGGTTGGTGCAGGTAAGAGCGGTGGGGTGGTGGGGCGGTCAAGTCGACAGACGACGATGAGGGAAAATAAAATTTTAAAAAAAGAAAAACACTTACCTTGCTGAGTCAGCGATGCGGCGAGCGCAAGGTAAATGGTATTCTTTTTTTTTATTTTATTTTTCCTGGTCGTCGTCTGTCAACTTCACCCCCCCGCCCCGCCCCTGCCCCATCGCTCTTACCTACATCGGCAGTGACTGCAGACAGAAGGTCCATAATGCTATAAGAATATCCCTCCAGCTGAGCAGAGAATGTTCCCAATTAAACAGCACGAAACACAAACATTGGAATGTTGGAGCAGAAGGTCAATACCAGCAATTAATGGCCCTCTGATGCGCTATTGTATTTAATGGAGCTCCCAATAAAGTAACAACAGTTTTTTTTGTAAAGCATTTGCCACATTAAATTTTCAACTCTTATGCATTTATCTTCTATCCTTGATGCTCTTGTGTTACAGCCTTGCATGGTTCTCACACTGAGCTGCAAACTTCTTTCAGATGAGAAACACATAGAAAAGGTTTGTTTATCTCAGACAAGGAAGAGTTATGCAACGTTGAGAGTTTGTTTTATATATTTTAAAGGTGCACTTCTTTTTCAAAACTGGGTGGCAAGTACAATAGCCCATAGCAGTATAAAGATTCTATTTGTTTCATATGTTTAATAGAGATCAGTCCTACAGGCCCTGCACTGGTTACACGTCTCAAGAAGAATACCCTTTGAGGAGTTGTTCCTCACCCACAAGGCAATCCATAGTAATAGACAGATTTATTTTACAATTGAAATTCAAAATCTACACCCAAAGAAGGAGCCTTAGATAGAGAATGCTCCCCTGCGAATATAGAATGCTACAACGCATGCGATTTTATCGCATGCGTTTACAACGCGGTCGTTACAACGACCACGTTGTTAGTACGCAATACCTTTACATCGCAAGTCATTACAACGACTTACTGTAGGGGCGCGCTGGACTTAGGAATAGTATTATTTACTATTCCTACTCCAGTTTGCGCAACAGCAGGGAAGGTGTTGAATTTTGTCTCCAATACCTTTGCGCCCCCTACAGCAAGTCGTTGTAATGACTTGTGATGCAAAGGTATTGCGTACTAACAACGCGGTCGTTGTAACGACCGCGTTGTAATAGCTTTGCGTTGTGGAAACAGCGTTGTAAACGCTGTTTCCCTCCCCTGCTAATCCTCCCTACCTTAAGATGAGGCAGTACAAGTGGAAGATGCTGCTCAGTACAAACCTGATATGGAACACCCACAGCAATAAAATAAAAATGATCAGGAGCCAGCTAGAAGTCAGTGAAGCAATGCAAATTTGTCCTTCCTCCAAAACATGACTCAAACGCTAAATACAAACCATTTGTTAAATGATTCAAGATGATTTATGAAAAGTCCTAATGAGTTAAGTCCACTGTGCTATGAGATGGACCAGAAAATTATTGGAGGGGGCTCCTGACTCATTAGCATGATGGTATAAGCGTCAACATGGCACCATAACAGTGGACTACAGAGGCACACTCAAAAGACACTTTTCCCCAGAGTAAAAAAAGTTCGGACAGGAGGGCGCTCTTTCCGCTTTTTGTCTCCCAAATAATGGAATTCCTTGGCTTTCGATCTGAGACAGGAAAGGTCAGAACCAGCTTTTCGCAAGAAACTTAAGACCTGGTTCTTTAGGCAAATTTGGGGACTGTCAAGCATGTTATGTTGGGTCCTATACTCTGGTTGCCTCATAGCGCTGGGACACTCTGTTTGGAGTAACAAGGCGCTGTACAAATGGTTTTATTATTATAATTATTTATTATATGGAATAATATCAAAGTGTATGGATTGGAAGTGCCTGAATGTGCTGCTGTTTCTCAAACACTCTCCGCAACATCCATGCCTATCCTTTGCTGAAACCCCCTGCAACACTTCTACACCACTTGCACATTGGTGAATGTACAAGCAACACACTTTCAATTTACAGCTGAAAGACGCCCAGTAAGCTGATGAAAATTGTGCCACTAATGTGACTTGGTCTAGGCCATGAAGTGGATCAGCTACCAAGTGAACAACTGAAAAAGTACTTTAGACCTCTCATGTGGTATGGAAAGTCCTCCCGAAAGCCAATACAGTTCAATAGTTAGTTACTGGTGATCCTTCGAAAGAGGGCAATTATTGTATGGACAGGAAAAGTGAAGTATTTCATCATTCAGTAGAAGTGCTCTCTACAAGGAGAGATCAAAGATGGAACAGGCACTAACACCTGCCTTTCTTCTACCTCAAATTTCCCTTTATCTGCAAAAGGCAGATAGATCCAGTGGATATGACTCCCGCATTGATACATCTGCCAATCCCTCTCTTCTGTCCATTCTCACTCCTTCACGCCCCATGTGCCTCCTCGTCTGCTGTCCGACCCTATCTGGGTTGTGTGGCTCTGTCTGTGTGCCTGCTCGTTTGCTGTCTGGCCCTATCTGGTTTGTGTGGTGCTGTATGTGTGCCTGCTGTCTGACCCTATCTGGTTTGTGTGGCTCTGTCTGTGTGCCTGCTCGTTTGCTGTCTGGCCCTATCTGGTTTGTGTGGTGCTGTATGTGTGCCTGCTGTCTGACCCTATCTGGTTTGTGTGGCACTGTATATGTGCCTGCTCGTCTGCTGTCTGACCCTATTTGGTTTGTGTGGCGCTGTATGTGTGCCTGCTCGTCTGCTGTTTGGCCCTATCTGGTTTGTGTGGTGCTGTATGTGTGCCTGCTGTCTGACCCTATCTAGTTTGTGTGGCACTGTATATGTGCCTGCTAGTCTGCTGTCTGACCCTATTTGGTTTGTGTGGCACTGTATGTGTGCCTGCTCGTCTGCTGTCTGGCCCTATCTGGTTTGTGTGGTGCTGTATGTGTGCCTGCTGTCTGGCCCTATCTGGTTTGTGTGGCGCTGTATGTGTGCCTGCTCGTCTGCTGTCTGGCCCTATCTGGTTTGTGTGGTGCTGTATGTGTGCCTGCTGTCTGACCCTATCTGGTTTGTGTGGCGCTGTATGTGTGCCTGCTTGTCTGCTGTCTGACCCTATCTGGTTTGTGTGGCGCTATATATGTGCCTGGATGTTTGCTGTGTGTTTCTGGCTGTATGTGTTGGTGTGCCCCATTTGCTACCAGGCTCTTGCTGATTTGCCCTGGCATCTAACAGTTAAAATGTTTCCTAACCCTCCCCCCTCCAATCGGCACTGATGTCTCACATTGCTTGTCCCTCCAATTGGCGTTCACAGCCCACATTCACCAGCTCTCTTCTTCCAAATCCTGCTGTCTCATTTCCTTTCCTTCTCCCTCGTCAATCAGGTAGTGAGATTGACTCACCAACACTGCCCAGGCTTCTTGCTCGTTTCCTCTCTCTTGGTTGCTCTTTCTGCTCTCCAGTTAGTTTTCACGGTTTGCGATGGCCTTACACTAATATCACACACAATACAAGCAACACTTGTGTCTGGGGCTGTGTGAGTACCTGACTCCATGTCAGGTGATCGGTGTGCATGGGTTATTTAAACTGTGCACATGCGACCTAGGTTGTTATTATAGGTGGAACAACTTTATACTTTATAATATCAAACACAAGAGAAAGGTTTGTACAGCACACATCCTAAACTCATGTATTTTAAGGTGCTCTCATATGTGGTCATGAAGAAAAAGGAGACACTGTGAAATAAAACAGTTGCCTAGGATCACACCGTTTGGTCACATGGGGAAGCTGGATTGATCCGGTTTTCCATTTTCTCATTGTGCAATCCAGCCACTAGATGAGCATCTCTTTCCCTCTCACGTTTTACATCAAAACCGACCGCCAACATCCCTTCAGTCCGACCACCGTATTACGATAGTGGCGGTCGGATCCACAGTTGTTGGAAGCAACACCACCGCCTCCGCCAGGATCATGACTTTGGTGCTGAGGCAAATACAAAAAGAACAATTGATGTGCTGAATGTTGAATAATGCCAAACATTCACCCCAGTATAGAGATCTGGGCCTAAATCCATCATTGTTTTGCTCCCCATGCCATTCCAGTTTAAACTCAGCCATACGCAAATCAGTTTTGACCCTGCTCCCCATGGGCACAGTCCAGCCCAAACTGCCAGGCCAGGTCCTCCCTGGACCAGAAACAAGCATCATGGGACCGGTTTCAGGGTTTCACCCTTCATCAGCCAGGCTAGCTTGACTGGGGGTGAATGCTATATTCATTCAGCATTTCGTCCATTTGTTGCTGCAGCACTTTTGGTGCCGAGGCAGGCACCGCCGTTGGGATTACGATTGCTCTTTCCGACAACCTTTTAATTGGCGGGGACTCTGCCATGAAAAGGTTGTTGGAAAGGGAATGTGGGGGGCCCCAGCAGGGCTCCTGGGCGTTGGAGCCCGTAGCAACATGTGCCTGGGGGCACATTTAGTGCACCCCCTACCATGGCAATGTCATGTGTGCACCATGTGTTATGCACAACATGGTGCATGGCACACGGTGCACTGACGTGCTGACGGCTATGCACGGCTGAGGCATCTGCTGCGGCATATTCCTATGGCCACAATATGCCCCCAGTGTGGTACCGCCGACTTCCGACTGCCAGCCCGGCGGTCAAATCGAAATACGGCAGTCGCAATAGGGGCTGGCGCTCCGACCGCCCAGCATCGTTACGAGGCCCTTAATTCTGTCTTCAAATCTTGGCGCATGAGATTAGAGTAAGGGTGGGAGACTGAAGCCAAGTGAAGGCTTGGTGTGTTGTCCACACCATATAGAGGCTTTGCTTCCCCTTACACCCACCTTAAGCAAACCGACCCTCACTCTGCTGACATCCATGTGGCCCTCGGTCATGCCATAGGCATACTTTTTAGCCCCTGGGGAAATGTTTGTAAGTACCCAGGGTCTACAGTTTCTGACAGCAGAGTCATCTGAAGTTCCGCCACTGGAAACCTAGCAGTTCCCAGCTCTAAATGAGGCGAGATAACCGCGAGTTGGGTGGAAAGGGATGTATGCCGTTTTAAGGAAGCTGTTTCGCTTCACCAAAATGAAACAGCCTTTACAACAAAGTCTTTAGCTTGCAATGCCTTTACCACACAGGTATGTTTTTTTAAAATAACTTAACTATTAAATTCAATTATTAATTTTAAAAGATGTGTTTAGGTGCGGGTACGGGTGAATGGAGGCAAGGGTAATTTTAGGGTTTAGTGTTGGGCAGTGTTAAAGGGAGGTAGGGGTAATTTTAGAGTTTATGCGTTACTAGTGGTACAGGGAGGTAAGGGCAATTTTGAGGTTTGGGGGAGTGGTAAAGAGAGGCAAGGGAATCTTTAGGGTTTGGAGTGGGTAGTGGTAATAGAGGTAAGGATGGCTTTAGGGTTTATGGGTATAGATAAAGGCATGTGTGTTAAAGGCATCTGTGTGGTAAAGGCTGTGTGGAAAAGTCATGCGTAGTAATTGGATTCGCCATAAAGGCATATATTCTTCACCAAACCTCGATGCATATTCACAAAAAATGTTGAAGTTCGGAGCTGCGCCAAATTTAACAGCACCGCGCTCCGACATTTTCAAAACGTAGGGATGCGCCATATTCAGAAGAATACGGTGCACCCCTGTCTTTCCCCTAGTGCTGGCGCAAAAAAGCTGCCTAGCACCAGTGCAGGCACCCCGCCATGTTGCAAGGGTGCCTGCACTGCAGGGATGATTGTTTATGTGCAGGAATGGACATCTTCCTGCACATAAACAATTAATAATGGCGATTTGCACCTTCTATGTGTGCTGCAGAATGCAGCATACATGAAAAGAGCAAAAAATGAGAAGAAATTATTAATTTCTCCTCGTATCGCCATTCTAACGCCTGGTTTCCATGGCATTCATTTTGGGCGCTGCCTCAGCCTTGTAAATCTGGGGCAACGTCAAAAAGCAGTGGAACGCCCACAGGAAAACCCATTGCACGCCCCTTTGCCGCAGAGGACTGCAGCGGAAAGGGGCATATTTTCAAGGGGGCGTTTAGCCATGCAGTGGCTTAGCGCCACCTTGTAAATCTGGGGCAACGTCAAAAAGCAGTGGAACGCCCACAGGAAAACCCATTGCACGCCCCTTTGCCGCAGAGGACTGCAGCGGAAAGGGGCATATTTTCAAGGGGGCGTTTAGCCATGCAGTGGCTTAGCGCCACCTTGTAAATGTGGAAAATGGCACTGCGCCACCACAGCGTCAAAAAAGGTGACGCTACGGTGGCTCTGAGGGCTTGTAAATATGCTCCTAAATGAGCACCTCAGCCTGTGTGAGCATAGATATTTTTAGATATGATGCTCTATTAATGTACCTTTATGTCAATGTGTGCCTATTTGCATTCTTATTTTTTTTAAAGTCAAGCCCACAGGCTTTATCAACACTTGTTTTTCCGTAGGAGGAAATTGACCTTCTACGTTGCAGCCCTCCATATAACATATAGAGAATAATATATGGGTTGAAACGAAGTATCTTGATATATTGCTCTCTGCGGGGTTATAAAGCCTTAAACCAAGAGGCCTGAAGGGTGGAGTGGTTTCTGAGTCTGCCAAATCCCAGGGGTGACGTGTATACCTCATTATTCATTCCAGTCACGGTTCTTTTCATTGGGAGAAACACATTGCGTTTTTCTGAGTCCAAAAAGGCTGGAATAAGTTACTTTGAGGCGTTACAGCATGTTTTACAAAGCCGTAAAATAGCATTTTATTTCAAATATCGAAAACATGTTAGTGAACGTGCCCATGTTTTCTTTGAATCTTTATGCATTCTTTCTTGCGAAAAATTAAAGAATCAAGGGAGTCCCTCCATCATTTTCAGTTGTTGTTCAGTCTGTTCACAACAGTTGACAGGAAGTGCGAAGTTGTCTAACATTGCTTCTAAAGTTGTGTAACACTGCGTTTGAAGTTGTGTGACATTGCTTCTGCACTTTCCTGATGTTTTGATGGCAACTTTACAAAGTTATTTTCTATTGAAGCCGAAACTTCAACAAATTATCATTTTGCTGATTAGTTTATTCAGCAAAATGAGTGAAAGTTTCTTTTCACTTGCTCTGCTGGTGGGTTTTCCCTCAGAAAGTGTATTTGTGGAAGAAACGTTGCCCGAGACGTATTTAGTCAAACATGTCAAAACTTTGCAACTTTGTAAACTGAGAAAAAATGAACTTTATCCAATTTTGCGGCAGGATAAATTACTTGCACACTTGCCAGCTAAAATAATAGCACTGCTTAATTTTAATTTATAGTGGTGGATATAGGTGGTGGTCACAGCACTCACTTTGGGAACCAGGTCGTATGGGGGCATATTTACAAGAAGATAGCGCCACCAGAACGTCACTTTTAGCGACGTTCTGGTGGCGCTATGCCCTTCTCCATATTTACAAAGCAGCGTTAAAGCACTTTTTGTGGCTTAACGCTGCCTTGTAAATACAGCCCCTTTACATGCATTACTTTGCGTAAAAGGGGCATGCAGTGGGTGTTGCTGTGGGTGTTCCACAACAACACCCATTGCTTTTTGACGCTGCCCCAGATTTACATGGATCTGTAAATCTGAGGCAGCGCCAAAAACTAATGCCATGCAAGAGCAGGTGTTGGAATGGGGAAACGAGGAGAAATACTTTTATTTCTCCTCGTTTTTGCTTTTTCTAAGTGTAACGCAGCACACATAGAAAGAGCAAAACGCCATTAATGATTGCTTATGTGCATGTAGGTGTCCCTTCTTGCACATAAACAATCACTAAATAATGACGATTTGTTACTTCTATGTCTGCAGCAGACGTAGAAGTAACAAATCGTCATTATGGATTGTTTATGTGCAGGAAGGAACACCTTCTTGCACATAAACAATAATTCCCTGCAACGCAGACACCCTTGTACTATGGTGCAAGGGTGCCTGCGTTGGCGCTAGGCAGCTAATTTTAGCACTAGGGAAAACGCCATATTGTTGTGAATACGGCACATCCCTGCATTTTGGTAATGTCGGAGCACGGCGCTGCCAAATTTGGCGCAGCTCCGCACTCCGACATTTCGTTGTAAATATGCCCCATTGTTTCATTAGCAGACTTTTACTCAGAGCAAGAAAGAGAAAGGCAGAAAAGGGAGAGAGAAGAAGAAAGAGAAATATAGAACAACAGTCATCAAGAGGAAAGCATGGAGAACAGACAACTTCCAAGAGTGAGAGAGGGAGACAGGGTGTGTGGGGTGGGGGAAGAACGAGGCATTAAGTGAACTCAAGACCAGGCAGTCTTTGTATTCTGCAGCCCCACATTCAACACCACCAGTAGTGCGCTCCTACAAAAACTTTGGGCACCAGCACATATTTTTTACAGATTAAACACTAAAGGGAAGCATTTGCCATAAATCTGCTCATTCTTGCTGTCCCAACTCCATCACTTGCCTTACCAGGAGACTTCTTTTTGTTGGCATTACTAGAGGTTATCTGCAGTCCTCAATGAGATAGGGCAAGTGTGGATAATATGTAGGTTTCCCCTATATCATTTATTCTCAATTTGGCGCATAGTGAAAAGGGCTGGGTTTTCAATACAATTGGGTCATTTTTAGGTTGAGCCAGCCAGCGTGAATACGCTGTCTGCAAAACCTGCTGTTATCAATAATACGACTCTATTCTCGCCTGCTACTTACCATTGGTTCAACTCCTGCGTCGCTTTTCTTTACTGTCTTCGAAGTTATTCAGCAGCCAATACTTCACTTCCTTTAAAGGCTGAGGAGCACCAGTAAAGTAAAGTTTCCTCACACTTGCAATCCTTTTCTGTGGTTTGGGGAACTCTTGTTTTCCTCCTGTTGCTGCTTGTTTTAATTAGGCTCATCACTGACGCTTTACCCCATACCTTAAGCACTAGACCGCACAATACATTTTTGTGCAAGGACAAAGAGCACATAAACCATGGGATGGATCCTTGTTATTAGTGATCGCACTAATAGCACAGTTCACTACTTCCATTTGATGGGTTGTATTACGTACACCCGAAATGGCGCCCTCAGCAACTTTTTTTTATAAACAATCTTCTGGTACACGGTCTAGTTTCCGAGATGTCTGACAGTCAGAAGAAGCGTCCGATACGTTGTGAGCTGCTTGGTTACCAGGAAACAGCTACGCAGGCCTGTGAAGGTCAGGCGCCGACGGAAGTGTTGAAGACACTGGCGCAACACCTAAACTGCCTGCAGGATGACAGTAAGTTTCATTATTAGAAAACTGCGCAAAAAATAGATTTGTTGTAGCAGATAATGAGTCATATAGAGACAAATATAGGCCTCAAATCAGTTGCTTCTATGCGTCAGAGACTGCGCGTTGGTGACCTGACTTCCCTATTCTCTCTTATAAGAGGTGACTGAATATTGGGATGTTTTCAGATCAAAGATGTAGCTGGATTAAAGCAGACTGGTTATGATGGTTTCCGATGATGATTACATCTCCGTTTCAATTCTCTGTAATTAGGCCACGGTTTGGGGAACTTTTTTTTTTTTTAATCATGTTTTCCGCCCGTCGCTGCTTGTTTTGATTAGGCTCATCACAGATGCTTTACCGCACATCTTAAGCACTAGACCGCACAATAAAGTTGTGTACAAGGACGAAGAACGCATAAACCATGGGATGGATCCTCGTTATTAGTGACTGGACTAATAGCACAGTTCACTACTTCCATTTGACGGGTTGTGCTATTACTTACACCCGAAATGGCGCCCTCAGTGACTTTTTTTTTTAACCTTTGGTGACTTTTTAAACAAAAAATCTACTGGTACGCGGTCTAGTTTCCGAGATATCTGACTGTCGGAGGAAGCGACCGATACGTTGTGAGTTGCTTGGTTACCAGAAACAGCTACGCAAGCCGATGAAGGTCGGAAGCCAATGGAGGTGTAGATTTTCCTAATAAGTTATGACGGAAAGTCTTAATTTTATTAAAGACACGGAGGCGAGTATTATGCTTTTCTTATCTTGCCTTATATGAATAGCAGCCAAGATAAACAAACACGAAACTACAGTTCCCAACAGGCCAAGCGAAATATTGGCCAATGGGAGACAAAAGAATCAACAGTATCAACCAATGAACGGGCAGTCTTGGATATAACGAAGGGTCAGACTGCGAACAGCCCTCTTTTCTTCGGCGAGCAAGTTAGGAAGAGTTCATAATGAGAGGAACAATAGCAAAAACAATGCATAGAGCCAAAGTCCAAGTAAACAGGTCTTGACCGAAGTCCATCAGTGAGGTCCTGGCGACGTCAGCAGGAGCAGGATCCGCAGAACCAGAGGAAACACCAAGAAGTGGAGTATCATTCCAACGAGGACACTGTGGAGTATCATGAAGAAGCTGGTGGCAAAGCTGGAGTCCCTGCAGGGAGGGAGACAAACACAAGTTAGAAATGTTGAGGTGGGATAATACTCGCCTCCGTGTCATTAATAAAATTAAGACTTTCCGTCATAACTTATTAGGAAAATCTACATTTTATGGCAAGACCGGAGGCTCATATTATGCTTGTTCAAAGCATAGCAATTACAGAAGAAACAGCAGAAATCACAGGTTTACAATAAAATATACGAAAAACGTAATCATTGTTCATAAACTTTGAGGCATAGCCCTACACACAGTTTAGGTTGGTCAGGAAAATAAGGATAAAAAACAGAATTCAAATTAGTTTTAGTACGTCTATTAATATGAAATAACACACCAGAAGGAGTGAATTGACGAGATGACACATCCATGGCTTTGACATCGGAAACACGTTTAATGGAAACCAGACACAAGAGCATGGTAAGTTTGGCAGAAAACATTTTTAAAGAAAGATCGGCATTATCCGGCCAATCTACAAAGAGTTTAAGAACCAAGTTCACATCCCATAATCTTGAGTATTTAGGTAAAGGAGGTTTGGAAAACTTAACACCCTTCAGGAGGCGAGAAATAAGGGGGTGTTCACCAACTGGTTTACCATCAATAGGCGAATGGTTGAGAGAAATAGCAGACCTGTAGAGGTTGACCGTTCTATAAGATTTACCTGAGCTGGCCTCAGAAGCCAAAAAATTGACAATGTAAGTTAAATGGGCTGAAAAGGGATCGACACTTTTTCCCAGACACCAGCTAGCCCATAAAGACCAAGCTGATTTGTAAGCCTTAGTCGTTCCTGGGGCCCAGGCCCTGCTGATGAAGAGAGAAGCCTCTTGCGAAATGACATTGTCAGATTGGATCGACCCGAGATCCTCCATGTGGACAGAGTCAGAGAATTGTTTAGAATCAGAGGGTGAGGATGTCCCAAGGGGTTCAAGAGAAGGTTGTTGAAGGAGGGAAGAAGAACTGGTAAATCCATCGCCATCTCCAGCAGAGATGGGAACCAGACCTGGGATTGCCAGAAGGGAACCACCAGAACCAGCGAGGCTCGTTGCCGGGATGCTTGAGCTAACACCCTGCTGATCATGAGAAAAGGAGGAAAGGCATAATGGAGATGAGAAGACCAGTCCTGGAGAAAGGTGTCTGTCGCAAGGGCCGAAGGATCCGGCCGCCAACTGAAGAACCGTGGAAGCTGAGAATTGAGACGAGAGGCAAAGAGGTCGATATGCAAAGGGCCCCACTTTTGAAAGAGCGAGTGAAAAACGGATGGAAGAAGCTTCCAATCGCTGGAGTCTCGTAGGAAACGAGAGTGCCAATCGGCTATGGAGTTGAGATCGCCTGGAAGGTATTCTGCTTTGACAGAAATCTTGTTGAGGAGGCAAAACTCCCACAGGCACTTTGCTAACTCCGCCAAAGGTTTGGACTTGGTGCCACCTAGATGGTTGATGTAGCGCACCGCAGAAACATTGTCCATGCGAAGGAGGATAGAACAACACACTTTGTTTTTGGTGAGGCTTCTGATCGCAAAGGAGCCTGCAAGCATCTCTAAACAATTTATGTGCAATCTCGACTCCTCTAGAGACCAAGTACCTCCAGTCGATATCGTGCCACACCGGGCGCCCCAACCTGTCAAGCTTGCATCGGATTCTAACACAAGATCTGGGACTGAGGCGAAAATGGTTCTGCCGTTCCAGGCATCTAAATGGTCTATCCACCATTGAAGTTCTGAACGGGATTCTTGATCTAAAAAAAGAGGTCGGAATACGCCAGGACTCGACGCAGATGTCGAATTTTTAAGCGCTGGAGTGCCCGATAGTGGAGCGAACTAGGGAAGATAGCCTGGATAGAAGCAGAGAGCAGGCCCACGACTCTTGCAAGAGATCTGAGAGAAATGAAGTCGCTTCTGAGCACTAGGGAAATCTCTGACTTTATAGTGGAAACCTTTGATTGAGGGAGATGAAGGGAAGCGGTGGAGGAGTCCACCAGAAAACCTAGAAAATCGATTTGTTGGGAAGGAACGAGCATAAACTTTTCGGGGGTTAGGAGGAAACCCAAATCGGAAAGAAGAGACTGAGTAATGTGTAAGTGCGATAACAGAGTTGGTCTGTCCAGATTCATTAGTAGGATGTCGTCGAGATAAATGATCAAATGGATCCCGAGGGACCTCAAGTAAGTCACTACCGGTTTCATGATCTTGGTGAAGCACCATGGGGCTGAAGACAGCCCGAAGGGGAGAGAACAAAAATGGTAAGACACTCCTAACCATTGAAATTGAAGAAATTTTCTGTGTGAATGGTGAATAGGAACCGTGAGATAGGCGTCCTGTAGATCTATTCTGACCATCCAGTCGTTCAAACGAAGAGAATCTCTGAGATGAATGATGGTCTCCATTTTGAAGTGGCGATAGACCACAAACTGGTTGAACCATTTGAGGTTTATGACCGGACGCATCTTTTTGTTTTTCTTTTGAACCAGAAAGATGGAACTTAGGAAACCTGAAGGATCTAGAGGAGACATTCGGATAGCGCGTTTTTGGAGCAGAGACTGAACCTCTAAAGAGATGAGGCTTGTCATTTCGTTTGAGAAGGCGAGAGGAGGAGGGAAAACTGTCTGGAAAGGAGGAGCGTAGAACTCTATAAGATAGCCTTGGATGGAGTTGAGGACCCAAGGGTCTGCAGTCAGAGACCGCCATTTTGGAAGGAAAAACTTTAGGCGACCCCCAACAGGGGGAGGAACTGGAAGACTTACCTTGTTGGTAATAGTTTCTGAAGTTTTTCTGGCCACGGAAACCTCGGCCCCTTTGTGGATAGAACTGGGGCTTGAATTCTTGGTAATTGTTGCTGGAGTTGAAGGAACCTCTGGAGCCTTGATTGTGGGAGGAACGGCCGGCAAAGCGACTCCTGCCTCTGCCGGCCCATCCAAAAACACGTGGGGAAAACACCTTCTTGATAGACTGCTGGGCCTTGTCGATGGATGCAAAAGTTGAAACAAATTTACTAGGATCCTTGACAAGAGAATCCCCGAACAGAAGACCATCGGCTTTGATACCAGGATCCAAAGAGGCCAAATTGGCTAATTTGGGGTCCAGCTTGATCAGGAGACCCTTGCGTCGCTCATGCGTGATGGCAGCATTGGCATTGCCCAGAAGACAAAAGGCCCGTTGCACCCATAGAGAAACGTCCTGAGGATCAAGGTCTGTGCCGTCCAAGCGGGCGGATTCAGCCAGGTCGAAAACTCGGGCTAGAGGACCAACCACATCCAACAAATTGTCTTGGCAGGTGGACCAAGCTTTACCAACACCCTTGCGTGGATCTTTCCCAAACTTGGAAAAGAAGGTCAGTAGAGGTTGGTCAATGGTGGGAGTACTAGAGACGTTAGAAGGAAGAGAAGGTTTGGGACATTCAGATTTTAGTTTGGACCTAACAGTCTTATCCAAAGGCAAACGCAGCCTGGCGGAAATATATTCGCCAACATGGGAAATAGGAAACCATTCGGTGGAATTAGGATGGCGGATAGTGGAGGGGTCAAACATAGGAGTACCGTCTGCCTCCAGAATAGGTTCAAAGGAAAAAGGATCAGGTTTTGCTTTCTTAGGTGGAGGACTAGGATCATTGGCATCAAGATCATCAAAATTATCATCAGCGTCACCTAAGTCGTCGTCAGTGTCCAAAATATGAGAAATTACCAATTTCTCAGGTACCTCAGCATGTTTTGATTTAGCTTTACGTTTGGTAAAAGGCACAGATAACCCCTCCTTGACAGGAGGCCTGGGAGGCACCAAGTCCTCAACCTTGCGAGAGGAAACCTCTTCCAATCCACGTGACGCTAACAGAAACACTTTTATTGCTGGAAGGTACCAGTTTTCTTTTTCTGCTATCCCCCGCAGACTGGGCCAAAGTCTTGGACATTAATGACAACAAGGAATTTTCCATATCCTTAGAAAAACGCTTCATAGAAGCCTCAACTGCATGTTCAACAGAATTATTAATGAAAGTATTCAAATCTGTCTTAAATGCCTCCCCTTCCTCATTATTAAGTTCAGAACTCTGAGAGCTGTCTAGCTCCATGGTCAAACAAGTGGCAAAACCAGACACCAAGGGGTTAACTCTGTACAGAAATAAGCCCTCCCTGTGGGCGTGTATAAAACAAGAGAAACAACCTGACCGGGAGCAGAGAAACCCCTCACAGAGGCGGCAACCAAATGCAGACGCTGAGAAGAGCTGACGAGAGTGCGAGCGAAGCGGCAAGCGGGAACAGCGCACTGAGAGGAAAGCGCTGGAAATGGCCGCCGCGCGTCGCGAGGCACTGGCGACGCGCGAGGAAAACGGGAGCGGTAAGGGCGTGAGGAGGAAGACGCTCGGAAATGAGCTAGAGGGGAACAAAAGCGCAGCGCGCACGCCAAATTCAGCAATAGAACCACTTTTAAGCATTATACAGAAACGTCATAAATAATACACAGGAGATAACGAAAGGGTACTTATCTTGACTGCGAGCAGCAAGAAAAGAGGGCTGTTCTCAGTCTGACCCTTCGTTATATCCAAGACTGCCTGTTCATTGGTTGATACTGTTGATTCTTTTGTCTCCCATTGGCCAATATTTCGCTTGGCCTGTTGGAAACTGTAGTTTCGTGTTTGTTTATCTTGGCTGCTATTCATATAAAGCAAGATAAGAAAAGCATAATATGAGCCTCCGGTCTTGCCATAAAATTAGTCAGATAGAGACAAATGTAGGCCTCAAATCAGTTGCTTCTATGCGTCAGAGACTGCGCACGGGTGACCTGACTTCCCTATTCCCTCTTATATGAGGTGTTTTAATATGTGGATGTTTTCAGATCGAAGATGTAGCTGGATTAAAGCAGACTGGTTATGATGGATTCCAATGATGATTACATTTCCATTTCAATTCTCTGTAATTAGGCCACTGCTACCTGGCGTGACTTCAGTCTGCAAATTATCAACACAGTCCATAAATTCAATTTGACTTCTAATCATATTTTTTGTCCGCCGCTGAAATTCCTCAAAGTAAAAATCACATGGCGAAGCCTTGATAAATTTAATATTTCAGGAAGTCTTCATGACTAATTCCACACAGTGAGGCATTTCGTTTTTTTTTAATGTGGATGTGAAGAGTTGATTTTTGCACAGAATTGTACAGGAGAGAAAATATTTCTAAAATGTCTGAGGCTAATTGACACACATTTTCCCTGGAACAAATTAAGATATGGCTGTGAGCATCTCATGTTTACACCAGTGGCCCTTCACCATATTCAAAAGGAATGGCACTGAATCATAGCTGCAGCGGCTCTTCAAAATGCACTTAAGTGAATATCTGCTTCATGCATCCTCTGTGGGCTCCTGCCTAAACCCTGGTTTCAGACAAAATCTGACTGCAGATCTTTTTAAAGTAAGAATGCTTTTAATCTTTGCTAACTCTAGCAGCTGTGCGGTTTTACATGCTATCATTTACTGTTTTATTCAATGCTGCAAGCTGGAGCATTCATTAAAGATTGTTTGAAAAGAACGCTCAAAGGGAAGTTAATGGTGATCATAGGTCCCACACGGTGATACATTAAACATCATTGAAGACGTGTTATTTGAGGTTGACTGGGAATGCCAAACCCCACAGAACGTAGTAATGCAATGCTGCAAGTGGGCACTAACTGAGAATTTCTTCCAGTTTGAGGACACTCTCTATCTCCATAAGCACGAGACGAGTATGGGAAGCACTTTCGCTTCAAGTGTAGCAGGACTTTATGTTCATCACCTAGAGAAACACAGGATCCTGACACCAACCAACCCGTACCTCACCCACATACAAACGTGGAAGCGCTACATTGATGATATTCTCATTATCTGGGAAGGTGATGCAGAAAAGGCACAGCACTTCCTAACCTGGCTAAACAGACAAAACCAGTTCCTGAAATTTACCCACACTTTCTCCAACCAAGAACTAGTCTTTTTAGATCTGAACATTATCGCAGATAATGGCAAGCTGAAGACAACCACACACATTAAACCTACAGCAATGAATTGCCTACTGGTTTTTGACAGCTTTCACCCAAGACATCTGAGGGAGAACCTCCCTTTTGGACAAATCCTCAGATTACGACAGAATTGTTCAGAAAGACTAACAAGAGTCAAGCTGATGGTTTATTCACGAAACTGCAGGAACGAAACTACCCTTCCAACATCATTTCACGAGCAATGAAAAGGGCCAAAAACAACAATAGAGAAGGTCTCCTTGAACTAAAACCACCCAAACCACCGGAAGAAAAACTGATTTGTATTACCACGTACAACATAGCATCCAACAAAGTAAGTAAGATAGTCAATAAACACTGGCGCATCTTGAACAGTGGATCTTTGAATTTTCCTAAACCAATGTTCTCACACAAACGCGGGAGGACCCTTAGAGACATGATAGTTCATACTAGACCATGCAATGAGGAGAATCCGGGCACATCCCAGAGGTTTCTTTCCCCCCTCACAGGCCGCAACCCCTGTGGCACCTGCAGTGTCTGCCATTTGACTACTACGACAAAAGAATTGACCTTTAATAACAAAACAACTTGGGAACTGAGATAACTTACCAATTGCAACTCGAAATGTGTCATATACATGATCACCTGCCCTTGTCACCTCCACTATATAGGTGTGGCAAAACGAACAATCAAGACACGCATATGCGAACATCGCAGCAATCTGAGATGTGACCGTGCCACTACGAAAATGTCCGTACACTACTTGGAGATGAGACATATGGTACAGGATTTTCATTGGACAGTTCTTGAACAAATTCGTACTGATGCCCAACTATATGAAAAAGAACAACTTTGGGTTTTCAGGCTGCAAACCCATACCAAGGGGTGGAACGACAATATACCCTGGAGCCAATTCTCCTGAATACCATTCTTTGCAATAGGATATTTCTGGAATGTCCGAAATTACTGAGTGAACCTTGATTCAACCTTTTTACTGTCTGACCGGCCCTATGGATAGAAGCATGTACCTAACCCATTTTAACCCTTTTTAAAACCATATTTCCAACAAGAAGGGATGAGTTATCTCTGATACAATCACAACCAAACCTTTTAAGGCATTTTTCATCTGTTTTAACCTTTTTTAAGTGTTTCTAGGGTCCCAATGTGACACTAGCACGATAGAAACCCTACCTAATTTAACCACTGGACAGAGGCTCACCATATGCCCCCATTTAGAAAGTGCGAGTTTTGGACTAATACCTTTCAAATTAAAAAAAAATTGTTGGAACATTTTCTTCTTCCTTTTTGCTGTTTTGTCGCATTCTCACTTGGGATCTTATTATGTATAATACATCACACTTGGTTAAATTTATCCAAAATTTATAAAAATTTAACAGAATTATATATTTTTTTTTTTTATGGCAATATATTCTTTCTTATAATTTTTCTTTTCTTGGCAATTTATTACAAGCCAGTGGTTTGTTTAACAGCAGTTTATTACCTTAACGTAAACCCGGCATGAACAACCAGGAAGTTGTTTCATTAAGGGCGGCCATCTTTAATAGTGTACGCTCTAGCCTTTTTGTGCACACGAGGACGTTCACGTTCCTCCCTATCAAATACGGAAGTTTCTCCCACAGTCCTCAGACATCGTCGGAGCCACGGGCAGGTCATTGGCAATTTGCAATGCAGTGGCTTTGACAGAGTGAGTACGGCACAGCCGAGACCCATCAAGAATACAATAGAAGGTTTTCTTGACCACTGCCCTCTATTTTATAAATATACATTGTCTTTCTTACTTGTTTTCAGGGTCTGACTACAAGCGTCCCTTCCCCTGTTGAGCTCATGAGGCCCAACTTTTGGCTACAACATGTAGGTTATATTTACTCACAGTACCAGACATAGACATTTATAGTTAACTTTGCAACTACCAGTACCTAAGATTTTCACAGTAATAATACCGCATATGGAATACCAACCCTAAGGTGTAATAATTTTTCCCTGATATGAAATTCTCTTCCAGAATTAATAATAACGACAGATAGGATATCTCCAGATCTGCAGTATTTTAGCTGGCACTGAGAAATCGGACAACTGAGTGTGTTTTATGTTTTATGTTGTATTGTCTTGTTTGTCTAATCCTCTTGGATATAATATTGGGTATCACAGACACTGCCCTTTTCAAAGTGACATAGAAGAAAAATATATCACATGTTTTTTCCACGATTGGTGATGTGTTTTATAAATTGTATCTATTGCTTCTAGACAATAGAATCTTTCTTTCGTATCTTTCCAGATCTAAAGGATATATCATTACCAATTGGGTATCGTATTACATATTCATTTTGTCTTGATCTTTACCGAAAAGACTAAGTTTTTGAGTCGCTCAGAACTGGGAGTGGTTACAGGGATCATCTTTGTGGTCCTGATGAAAAGCCTTGGGGTATAGGCTTGAAAGATGTAGACCTTGAGAGACACACACATTAACGTATGTCTCTCAAATTTCCCCTTTTTAACCATACCAGCAAGAGGTCCGAATAAAAAAGTTTTTGCTCCTACTTAGCCAGGTATTTTTAACTCCATAAAAGACCCTCCCACTTTTATACCATCAAACTCTTCATAGTATTTGACTAAAAGTGCTCCCACGTCTCCGTTGGTCGCAGTACGTCCCGTTCCGCAGCGGGACGGGATGATCCCGATGATGAAGCATGCCACCAAGGGGATTCTTGGTGGGTGAGGGCTATTTTAAGAAAACTTTTTTTTTCTTTAAATAGAGTGGAAAGATAGTCCAAACAGCACAGGTGGACTCTTTTGGTTGATTACAGATCATAGGTCCAGCAGTGAAGTTATGTACCAAGTTGGAACATGTTTACAATATTTTCTTCCACAAAGCTCGTGAACTTTTATTTTTTTTTAAATGTAAAGGACACTGCAAGAAAAAAATCACGATGCAGTGAATTTTGTGGGAAAAAATTACACTTCACAGTTTATATTCTTTACTAACTATCCTTTTCCTTTTACAAAATAAAATCAAAGGCCCTTGCATTGTGAGCAAACTTATTTACTTGACTAGAACCCCAGTGAACAATAACACCTACATAAGATGTTTATTTTTAATTAATATTCATTATCTACTCCATTAACAAAGTACAGTCTGGAAGAAAATTTATGGTGCCTAAAAAAAGTAGAGGCACAGACCTTATTTATCCAACCACAAAAAATCGATATCCAATTATGTGCTAGCCGAGATCACTATATGGTCTATGCTCCTGTTATCTAGTGCATGTGTATCTTAATGCGCCCAGCTAAATTCCACATCACAATTCCACAACTAACAATTCCAATCCAACCCACATAATTACACTATACACCACATACATACACTTCATAGCACATAAGTAAAACATGTTCTCGTTTACAATGCCAATAGCTCTAACACAATTAAATACGAGGCCTATTGCATTTCTAATGCTTGTTAGAGAAAGGAATTGTTTATTTTTGTGTTGATTTTTTTGTTTGCCTATATATTTCGGTGTCTTTTAAGCACCACCAACTTTTGTCCACCGCACAGTGCTGGAATCATCATTTGTTATACTTACAGATTTTTACCTTCTGAAGGAATGTCCCAAATGTGTCCCTTTCTGATTGGTAGATGGACTTCAGGTGAGGTCCACAGGAAGGTCCTTGAGGGACATGCTGTTTATGGGTCACAACTCAATTCCTCAACAGTGGGAATTGTTGGTAGACCAATTTCTGCTCAGCCATCACAGGAAGGCATGAGTGGCGGCAGGGATCTGAAATGTTGTGAGGGCGAAATTCCTCTGTTTCGCCTTGGGGGCCTGCGCTGACCTGCCTTTTTACATTTTTTGAACAGTCCTATGTGTTTTTCCACAAGCAACTTTGGTAATCCTGTGAACCCACAGGAGGTTTCTCCTCTAACCCTATATTTTTGTTGATATCAGAGCTAGGCTGTCATGTCAGATGTCACCCAAACTGAACTCCTTGTGGGAGAGTGGCTACTGCCCTCTACACTCACTCTATATGAAATGACTGTGGTGTTGGCATGTTTCTAGTGCAGGGCACAGGCCTTTTACCTGTACCCCATTGGGGGACTTCTTACCAGTATGTGCAGTCTCCAATGACTACTGTCTTTGACCTTAATCATGTCTAGGGGATATAGAAAGGATGTGTTTGTCCTGTGCATGCGTGCTTGCATGTGTCCATGTGTGTATGACTGGGTGGTGCTGGACCTAATTGGACTCAAAATGTATGTGATGCACAAATGGTGGTCTACTTTGTGCAGGCCTGCAGTTACCTTTCCTGAACATGCAAGTTAGCCCGAGGACATTTATTGCCGCCCCTCCCTGAAATTAGGTGTGCTTTGTGGGTGGGGGAAGAAACCTACCTGATCCATTTGTGTACCCAAAGATTGCCCTGATAAATGAATCCCAACAATCCCCAGTTTTCTATTTAATTAATGGCTGCTTACCTGAACAAGAGGCACCTCCAGAACACAGATGTCTTCCTTAATCAGCTAAACTGGTGTTAGTGGGGTACTGAGCTCGAGTAAACTGGTAAGCATTAACAGTAAGATCCTCCTTCCGGCCTGGAGGAGTCTTTGAACTTTTAAAAGCAGCAGAATCCTTGGTTGACTAAGGCAAGCTGCACGCGTCCCAAGGGATATCAGTACTGTCCACCCCAGCTAGCACTTTGCTGAATGTTTCACCTTTACACCAAGAAGGCCTATGCATCAGGATCGGAAGCAAAAAGACAGAGATATGGGTGAGACCAATGCATGGCTGCCACTCTCACTCCATACTGACTTAAGTTTGGGAAAGCCTGTGCTATTGCCTTTCTTCCTTGACCTGCAGGAAAAAGGAAGGCCTGCTTGACTGCATGAGGAGCAGGACTGTGTCTGCGAGAAATTGTGACCTGTTCAAAGGGAAAATACCTAAGTCCTAGCTGATTGAAAAGGCCTACATTTTAACATTTATACAGATGAAGACTGACCACATATGATGAGGTCTCTGAGCCCAGGTACTCAGGAAAAGCATGATCTGTGTCTGGTCGAGAGGCTGCTGTATCGCCTTCAGACATTAAGAATAGTGAGCATGCTCTGCTGTACCACAGACACTATGTCACCTCCCTTCAGATCAAGCTGAGAAAGTCTGCCTGAAAACATCTGAGAGAGAGAAAGTTACCTTTTCTTCTGGAAAGCCCTCAAGATGTCTATCTTCTGTTAATTCACAGTACTCTCTGTTGGTAAACCTTTTTTAGTTCTCTTTTAGTGGCAGGAAACCATTTTTGGGGGGAGCTGTGCTTTATCAAAAAAATAAACAACTAAGTAAATTAAGGTCACTTCTGATAAGATGAAAGATTACCTGAAAACATCCCAACGGATAACATTGACCAAAGAGATCAATGTTTACTTTTTTTCTATCACAAAACTAGCAAGTGCCATAATAATATTTGTAGTCAGTACTTTGACTGAGAATGAGCTAGGACCTTCTCGGATTCATTGTTGATCATAGTTTCTAAACCCTCCTCTCCAGTCTCCTTGTTTAAGAATTGACTGCTCATCCTCCCCATCCCAGAGAGTTAAGACCAAATAGGGAGCACTTAGATTTTTTCAAAGGAGTGCGTTAGTGCTGTGCCCCCGAAACCCCAGCGGTAAATAACTTTATCGTTACACAGTAACCTCAGTAATCTCAGACTCCCCCAGAACCCTAAGAAAAGACCTCATAGGTTCCTAAGACTTACAAAAGCAGGGGTCCTGATGGACATACCCGCAGGTTCTTTCCATCAGAATCTGGCCTACTCAATTCACTGTTGTTGCCAGAACTAAACTTCTTGGCTGGACGGTCGAAGGAGGAAAACTCCTGTAGACCGCAGGGCCCTGTTCCACCTTAGGATTTATGCATGGTGCGCTGGATTTTGAAATTGATGAGCTCACAACCTTGTGTCGGTGGAGTACAAGAGTCCCAGTCTGAGCATCATTGGCAAGAGGTTTGCACTCTTTACAATGACAATTAAGTATGGAAAGAGTTGTCCTTATCAACCCAGATGCTTGTTTTCTTCACTTTCTGACCTAGGAAGGGGCCGCTCATAAGATCAGTGACCATCAAAGGGACTACATTCCAATTTGTGTCACCCAGCACCAATAATACCTATTCTTGCTCCATTCAAGCACAGCTAGTAGTCTTCCTTCCAAAAACTGAAATGATTTAGGCCCTGAGATGTTCTCATAATTATAAGGCTCATTTTCCAATTAAATGGGAATCTGGGCATGATTTTCCATTAACCCACAAAACTCTTTTCCACAGCTGTAAAATATTTTGTAAACATCAGATTGGCTGCGCACAGAGATTTTTTTTTATTTGCACTATTACTATCTGATGATCTTCAACCTGGCAACATTTATGTGGAAATAATATTGCTAAATGTTATACATTTGAACATTTGGCGCACAATGTGCCTACGTATTTAGTTTTATATATTCAGCTTTCTTTTCAGTATGTTTTGGATCGCACATGAGATTACAGCCTAAGAATAATTGACAAGGTATTTAATAACCAATCCAGCCTGCCCGTTTTCTTGCCAAAGGAAACCAAGTTTTACCAATACTTATTCTGTACTATTCACTGCAACATTTAGAAACCCCCTCCCCCAACTCTTCTTTGATTTTGGTGCTATCCATTGTCATTTTAAGATTTTGGTGGCCCTAGACAAGAGATATTTTGGGGGCCGAACAAATCAGAATTTTATTACGAATTTCCTACTAATTCAAGTATACATGGAGCCCAACAATTCTAAATGACATGCTAGATTTTAACAGGGTCACACAAAAGTAGCTGAAATATGTCTTGCTCGGGACCGCAGAAATCCTTAGGATGACATTGGGTAGAGAGGCATGGTCAGAGGTAGTGGTAGGTAGAGAGGGAGAGAGGTTTAGATAGAGAAACAGACAAAACGGGTCTAAAAAAAAAAAAAAAAGTTAGTTGTCCCAAGGGGGGCCCTTGGAAGGTGGGGGGCCTGGGCAATTGCTCTCTTTGCCCATACCTTAAAATGTCTCTGGTGCTACCCATATCTATTCAATCTAATTTACTATTTAACATATCCAAAATGATATATTTGAGCATCCATTTGCACAGAGGTATATACAGTACATTCCCTTTGACTCTTAAACAGTATCTTGGGCCATGGTGAGGGCTGGTATAGGGATGTTTCTATACATAAGTCGCACAGGCTGTCTCCTAAGACCCTGTGTCGAAGCAGGGGTGTCAGTCATGAACCCACTCACTAGAGGAGTATTACCTGGGGGTCACATTAAAGTGGTTACCTCGCCTAAGGCATCAAAGTACCCTGAGATGGCCCTACACCAAAGAGGAGTCATGCCGAGCAGTGCGTACCTAGGGTTGCCACCTTTCCCAGAGAAGAATACCAGTCATCTGTACACATTTTAACATTCTGCAAAGGCCCGGGATGATTCTTAATTAGAATTGATATAAAATCATCTGCATTCATTTTTAACATGTCTTTCTTTCTTTTTTTACTTTCATTTTCAGTGAGGGGTCATCAGGACAGCTGTAGAACACATTTTAAAGTGTTTTCTTCTTACATTTACTGTTTTAAAGTATGTACTTATAAGGGGAAAATGCCTGCTTTATGTAATTTTTCTAATTTGTGTACTGGCTGAGACATTAAAATACCAGTCATGCAGTATAAAACCGGCCAGGTGGCAACCCTATATGTGCCACAGTTAAGTATAATTCATGCTGCGTCATTGGTCAGTAGTCACAGCTCTTACATACGTTTCCTGTGACACAGGGCCTAGCCTGTGCAAAATGTGCATGGTGTCATCTTTAGATCTAACCTGACAGTGCAGCTATCTGCAAGGCTTACTGTTACCAGCTCTTTTCAATTTACACAGAGTGGGCTTTGACTCCACCCATAGGAGTATGACTCTCCATTTGCTGTTTGGCATTATTATTACACCTCCTATGGAGTGAATTGCCATGCATAGAAAAACTATTTTACATCTCAAAAGTACAGTGAATTATCTCACATTAAAATGTTTATCTCAGTAGATGCATTATATATGGAATGCAATTGATTTTGTTTTTTTCATCAATACAGTTTTTTTGAATGTTTTAGTGGGGACTATAATTGCAGGCCATCTCTTTTATGACCAGTATATTCAATACAGCTATGCTTTTTTGTTCTGGTCTACAGACAGCATTTGGCTGTCTGCTGTTGAAAAACCTCTTATGGAACATACCAAAAGCATACACTGGTCTTACAGAAGCCATTGCTTACCATTGGTCGGCTGTCGTGTCACTCTCATGTGATTGGTTTTTATTTGATGGCTTTCCTTTCTCTTTAAGTTGAGCCGATCAGACAGTACAAGCTATCTGGCTGCAAAATACTTATTTTTTGGGTTACCAAGATCTTACAGAGGCATACAGGCAGAGCATTGCTTACCATTGGCAGGTTTTATTGTCACTCTTTTATGCTTGCTTCTAATTTGATGTCATTTATTGTTCCATCTTGTCCATCTTGCATTTGTCCCTTCACCAGAGCGTAGTCTCTTTAGCATTTTTTTGCTTGGTTGATTTGTATCCTTCCACTGCTTACTTCTAAGAGACTACTTTTTTCTTTTTATTTCAGCACTCCATGAGAGTGCATTTGTTTATGCAGATCTCTTCCCCGTGTGTTTTCTCCCCCATACCACTGCACGCGCTCCGTGTTATTCTTTCCTCTTGTGCTCCCACCATGCTCTATGTTGCTCTCTCCCTTGTCTGCTTTCCGCCTCCAATCTCCCCCAGTTCCATGTTGCTCTCTTCCCTCCAACTGGAGGGCAGAAATCAAATTGATTTCCTATTGTGACCATCAGCAGCCCTGGTCCCCCCCTTCCCAGTACTAGCCATAATCACCCAGCTTGCATAACACCAATAATACTGAAGGGCAGCATTATGTTCCGTCAGCATTACTGGTTAAGTACAAAGCTGTCAAGATTTCAGTATGCACTTGTGTGACATTTTCATGTTTTCATTAGGTCGGTGCATGACATTTCATTGCATTATACCTCTCAGTGACACTATGTTGCAAGTAGACTGAAACAGGCCAGTCGATGCAATGAAATATGTTAGAAATCGCCCATTTTTACATCAATGTAATGGTGTGGAAATGACCTTAAAACAATAACAAAAATCATGATGCACTCATACAAGTTCACTAAACTAAGCCATTCCAAAATGGCCGTTGGGTCGTCGCATATAAGCTCCTGCATTAGGATGAATGAGGCTGCATGTGTCAAAACACATGGGCTGCCATTTTGCCTTTTTTATATAATCGGTTCAACAGGGCTAATGGCCCTGTTAGATCGGTAAAATAAAAAGCATTGGCAAAGCCAATATGTTGGCACTGGCCTTTTTAGGGCGAGACCGGTTGGCTTTGCCAATCCTTGCCTTTTGTTTGTCCCTTCACTGTAGCATAGACTCTCTATCATCATTTTGATGATCATTTTGATTGGATGAGTTGCATCCCTCCATTGTACCCATTCAGGCAAATACATTTTTATTTTTCTTGATTACTGAACAGAAAAGCATGTGTTTTATTTTGCTCATGTACTGCTTCCCCCTTAAATACCCTCCCCCTGTGTTCCATGTTGGTCTCTCCAGCCCACACTACTGGGCATTTTGTTTTCCTTTTTTGTTTCCTACTATCCCCCACCTCATGCTCCTCTGTTCCTTCTCACCCACTCTCCTTTTCTCCTCCAGCACCAAATTCTCCCCACCTGCTCCTCTGTTGCTCCCACACCCTTTCCATCCTAAAATACATACTGTTGTAATGTAACTTCTTATACTTACCTGCACTATTTGGAACGGAATTATCACTTGTATGTAACATTTTCCTTTATATCTCCACTTGGTATTTACCCTCCTTCCCTTTCCTTGTGTTCTCATTTTCCCACCTGCATTCCATTGTCATTGGAATGTCCGAGCGCTTACCTTAGAATGTTGGTGATTTAGATTCATTGCTGTGAAGTGACTTGGAGGTGTCAGTTGTATAATAAATGTATCTTCTACCTCCGCTTTGCTTGAAGAGAATTATTTCACTGGCGACGAGCTCCATAATTTGGGAACACAGGGGATGAAAATTTATGAAAACCTTAATGACCCAATAGAGATAGTGATTAGGAGGATTCGGATCCATTAGATCTGTATAAAGCAACAGTAAAAAGAAAACTGTAAGAGCATTTTGGACAGAAAATAAATGTTGTCCTTGAGCGCTACAAATTTTTTAGTAGGGTGCAGGAAAAGAATGATAAAGTAATGAGCTATATTGCTGTACTAAGAGGTCTTTCAAATACGTGTGAATTTGGTGTTCTTTGTGATTCATTGATTCGTGACCAGTTAGTGAGATATACAAAAAATACACGTATACAAGAAAAGTTACTGGCACATAACCCAGATTTGAAAGAAGCTTTCGAAATGGCAAAAAGTATAGAGCACACAGCTGAATGCTTTAAGGTGATGAAACTACCTACTCCCAATGAGGATGTCCACGAGTTATTGAATGGGGGGGAGACAAATTACATGATATTGGAAGTGAAACAGGAAAACTCTAATGCAAAAGCAAAATAGAAATTTAACCAGGAAACTGTAAAAACAAGGTGTTACAGATGTGGGAATTCCAACCACCTAGCAAACAGTTCCAACTATCCTGCTCGTCATTGTGTATGCAGGAAGTGTAATAATAGGGGCCATTATGCAAAAGTCAGTAAAAATATGGAGAATAAACCTGTACATGCAGTAGGGAATGATGATAATATTAGAGATAAATTTGTCTTACAAATAGATACTTTGGAGTACAATAACCAAAATACATACCCTACTTGCAAATTTGTATTGGATGGGGAAGAAGTTACTGTTTTTGCAGATTCATGTACTCCGTATAATTTTATAGAAAACAATATATTTGTAGAGAAGTTTGCTAAAAAGGTTATGATCTCAAAGATGCTGATATAAATCCTAGTGGTTACAATAGGGACCCTATTCCGTTGGTAGAAATGGCTGTTATGAGAATTGAATTTAAGGATCGCTCCACTATTGGAAAAGTTTATGTAACTACACAAGGATCCAAGTAACTTGGGTAGAGGCATCAGAGAGAACTGGACATAAAGATAGACCCCAATAACCGAAAGCAGGCCCTTCTTTGCGAAAAATCATGCACAGGAAAGGACATTTGCAAAGAGTTCCCGGAATTGTTTGATAGCAAGTTAGGCTGCTTAAAGAATTATCAACATAAAATTAAGCTCTCTAGAGGAGTCCATCTTGTAGTACACAAGGTTAGGTCTATTCCTTGCCTTATGGAAGAACCTTTGAGAGAAGAACTCAAAAATTTGGACGATCAGAGGGTGATAGAACCTTTTGAAAATTCAGAATGGCTTGCACCAATTGTGATAATGAGAAAAGCGGGTAGTAAAGGGATTAGACTATGTGTAGACCTTAGAGACCTTAATTCAAGCATCTGGGTTGATAGGTTTCCCCTCCCCAGGATAAATGAGAGGTTGAGTGCAATGGGCAAGGCTTGTTATTTTAGTGTAATCGATCTCTCGCGGGCTTACCACCATGTAGAGCTCCATCCTGACCCTAGATCTTACACATCATCCTACAGCTCTTTAATGTCCCAGGGCCAATGGCTTGGTCAAAAGAGCTAACAAAATGATTAAAGAGAATGGCGATTCTCCAATTAACATACAGAGAGAATCTTGATTTCAATAAAGACAACGGAGGCTAACATTATGCAATAACATTTAGTGCTGCCCCAATATGTAGCCCTTTAAAGAACATGTATTACATCATGAATAAAAACATTCCATTAAGAACTTTAAAACAACATATAACGTCATGGTAACTAGGCATCATCCTCTTAAGGCTGTGACAAAAAAAGTGAATCCCATTAATGTTATTCTGAAGTATTCTGAGTAATTCCATTTGATAATCATAGAGGTTTCATAGTGATGAGTTCTCTGGAAAACAATAGAAGAGAAAGAGGTGATACCAACTTATAAGGAAATAGCAATTCGTCATCATAACAAGATTGTTAATGAGAGCTGTACAAGAAAAATAATGCTATTCTTAGAAACTTCTGCAAGTACAACAAGACATGCATAATAACTAAAGTTATATTTAGATAGCATCAGGATATCACGTATATAGGTATACCTCTATATAACAGGCTTATCTTCTGTCCACATGGGTGTGGTGGGTGGGATAATGTTAGCCTCCGTTGTCTTTAATGAAATCAAGATTATCTCTGTATGTTAATTGGAGAATCGCCATTTTATTACAAGACCGGAGGCTACCATTATGCATGTTTAGAGCTTTTTAATGCCACATTGCTCACGTGCTCCACTGGTCTAAGGTAAAAACTTGCAAAGGTAGACACACTCGACCAGTCTGCCGCTTTCAGTATATCGAAAAGTGTACCTCCCGCTCAAAACACTTTGCTGGCCATCGCACCCCAGGAAGAGTGCGCTCCAAATTTTCTTAAATCTACACCTGCTTCTAACATAATTGTTCTTACCCATCATGAAATGGTAGCTGTAGATACTGCCTTATATGGTTTCACAAAATATATTAGTAGTTGATTCTCACCATCTGGTCTAACATCAAGCATTCTATCTTCATAAGCTTTCAAGCAACTTACAACACACAGTTTCTTACAATCGTTAAAGTAAGGATAAATAATATTTTCAGACATTGTTTTGGTTCTTTTCCATATTTCGAAGTGGACTCCATCTGGGGAGTAATATATGTTACAGATTTCTAAGGCTTTAACATCCGATACTCTTCTAAAAGATATGAGACAGAGTAGAGCAGCTAGTTTCATAGACAACCATTTTTTTAGAGATAAAGGCTATCAGGCCAAGAAACAAATAAGTCAAAGATAAGGTTGACGTTCCATAAAGTCTCATATTTAGCCCTGGGAGGGCGCCTAAGTATTATTCCTTTCATTACTCTGTGAATTAGAGGATCGCTACCGATAGAATACTCATTTACCAGTGAATGTCCTGCCGAAATCCCTGATCTGTAGCAGTTGACTGTTCTATAATATAAACCTGATCTAAATAAACCTGCCAGGTAGTTTGCTATAACTATTACAGGATTGTCCACGGGATCCAAATCCCGTTCCAGGCACCAACTAGCCCATTTTCTCCATACACCTGTGTATCTTCTTATTGTTCCTGGTGCCCATGACTCCTCCAATAGGCTTTTAGCCTCTCCTGAAAGATCTGAGTATCTGCTTGATCTCCTGAAATCCTCCAAACAAGAAGGTTCATGTTTCCTTCTAGTAAAAGAGGATGTTCTTCCCCTTCCTGTCCTAGAAGAAGGTCTAAGCTCCCCAGAATTAAGCGTGGGATGTCTACTGCCAATTCCATCACCCGGGAACCATACTTGTGTATTCCAAAAGGGAGTTATTAATACGGTGTTGCATCTCTATGTCCGTACTTTCAGTAACACTCTCTGAATTAGTGCAAATGGGGGAAAAGCATAACTCTTCTTGTTCCAGGTTTGGAGCAAGGTGTCCACTCCCGTAGCTTTGGGGTCTGGTCTCCAGCTGAAGTACCGCTCTACCTCACAAGTCAGCCTGCTGGCAAATAGATCCACCTGAAACGGGCCCCAAAGATTCTGAATCTTTTTGAAGACTCTTGGGTTCAGTTTCCAATTGCTTAAGTCCCTTAAGGACCTAGAGTTCCAATCTGCCCTTTTGTTTTGATGGCCAGGGATAAATTCTGCTTTCAGCAGAATTTTCTGGCTTCAACAGAAATACCAAATTTTCTTGGCCAAGTCTGCAAGTACTTTTGACCTGGAACCCCCTAGGCAATTGATATAAGACACAGCTGTAAAGTTGTCTAGTCTGATCAACACAACACTGTTTCTTATAGTGGACTTGAAGCTCATCAGGGCGTTCAAGCCCGCCATCATCTACAGACAATTTATATGAAGTGGAAGCTCCTCCTGAGACCACTTCCGTCCTGTCTCTACCTGGCCCAGTTTCGCATCCCAGGTTGCTTGCGTCTGACTCCACTGTGTAGTCTGGGACATTCCCAAAGATTGCCTTGCCATTCCAACTGTCCAGGTTGTTCCACCACCACAGGAGGTTTTCTCGAGCCTCCTGTGACAGCGGGATCGTGTCTGTATACCATAGGCCTTTCTTCAAACCAAGAACTTCCGTCTCTGAAGGGCCCTGTAGTGTAAAGGGCCTGGGGAAACAGTTGAATGGAAGAGGACAGAAAGCCAAGCACTCTTGCAAGAGCTCTTAGACTCACCACATCCTTCGATAAAACATAAAAAACTTCTTTCTTTACCATGGACAACGTCTTTAGGGGTAACTGTAGTTGAGTCTTGATGGTATTGTCCTGAAACCCTAGGAATTCCAGGTTGTGTGTAGGGGTCATTACAGATTTCTCGATATTGACAATGAATCCTAGCCCTTATAAGAGGTCTATTGTCCATTTCATATATATTTTCAATTTTTCTTGATTTTGTGACATCAGTAACATATCGTCTAAGTAAATCGGTAACCGTTCACCTCTTTTTCTCAAGAAGGCAACTACAGGTCTTAGAACCTTGGTGAAACACCAAGGGGCTAATGAGAGTCCCAAAGGAAGACAACAAAACTGATAAACTATTCCTTTCCAGGCGAAACGCAAATATTTTTGAGAGTGATGATCCATAGGGATTGTAAAATAAGCATCTTTGAGATCCAATTTCACAAGCCAATCCTTTTCTTGTAAACTGTCCTTTAGAAGACGGATACCTTCCATCTTGAAGTGTCTGTAGACTAGGAACGTATTCAGTTGTTTGAAATTTATTACAGGATGCCAGCCCTTGTCATTTTTCTTTACTAGGAAGATTGTACACACAAACCCATTGCTTGGTCTTGAGACTTTGCGAATAACCCCTTTCTGTAACATCTGAATCACTTCTGAATCCAACAAAGCTGATTGATCTTGATCTAAGATTAATTCCCTAGGTTGGCGTTTTTGATAAGGTGCTTGGATGAAATCTATCTTGAACCCTTTTACGGTGTTGAGCACCCAAGAATTGTTTGTTATCAAGGGCCAACTTTTGCTGAAAAAACATAGTCTTCCCCCTACTTTTGAGTGGAAAGAACCAATAGGGGTTGAGAGTCTTACCTTGATGTCCACCTCATTGGAATCTGCCTCTGCCGCCTCGTGTGCGGGGGCCCCGACCTCTCTGTGGGAAAAAGGTATTATTCCCACGGAATTGTCTTCCTTAACTTCATTGATTGTGTTGGTAATAGGGAAATCTTTGGTGCCCACGGTTGATAGCCAGTCCCATACGCACTTCCAAAAACCCTATTGCCGAACTTGCATCTCATGTTGGTCTGAGCCTTGCTAAAGGCTGAAAAGGTTGACACATATTTCCCTAGGATTTTAATGAAGGTCTCTCCAAAGAGTAGGCGGTTTGGGTCGCCCTTGGTATCTTTGTTGGCCAAATCTCCCAGTTTGGGGTTTATTCTCATTAGTGTAGCTCTTCTACGCTCGACCGTCAGCCCTGCATTGGAGTTGCCGAGGAGGCATGGGGAACATTGGCTCCACCCGCGGAGCAGTTCAACATCTACATGGGTACCCTTCTGTGAGGCCTCTTCTGCCAAATCCAGTATTCTGGCAAGAGGGCCTAGAATATCTAGCACTTTGTCTTGGCATTGTTTAAGGCAACGCTCAAGTCTTTTTCTCGGATCCCTTCCAGTTTTAAATAAAAGGGCCATTAATTCAGGGTCTAAATTTGGTGTCATCCCTGATTTATTGTCTTAGAAAGGCCTGGGACATTCGGCCCTCATTAAGTTTCGCGTCTCCTTTTCAAGGAACTTGCAAATCCAGAACTTAATGAATTTGATACGTGGTCCATGGGCCACCAGTGTGACCCTCTCGGGTGTGTGATGCGGTTTGAGTTCAACATTTCCAACCCTGCCAGGTCTTTGATAGCCTTAGAGTTAGATGGCTGGTCAAGATCGTCATTGAGGAGGTCATTATCTAGGGTCTCTAGAGGGTCGAAGATGTATTAGTCCTCCCCATCCTCAGGGTCCATACCATAAGGGTAGTCTTCGTTTTCAGATTGTAAACTGAGGTCTTTGGTACCATGAAGGTCACATGATCTCTTTGTACCACGATGGACACCTCAACTAATTGCGCCAATAAGGCTGCTCTTACTAGTTGTGACGCTATGGGCACCAAGGTCATCTGTAGCGCACAGGCTACCCGGAGGTTGCTTTCTCTTTTTTGTAGCACACTGGCTAGAACATTGCTCAGATGTGTTTTTTTTCTTCAGGGCCTTATCTCCTTGTCTGGGTATGGGAATCTCTTCCTCTTAGAGGGATACTAAATACTCTTTAGGGTAGCCTCTTTTCCTTTTGTTAAAGGCAGCTTCAAATGCCTCCTTTAATGATGATTTGAATTCTCTTCCAAAGTAATTTATCAATCTAATCTTATTAAGGGGTATATTTGTACTCCCCTGTTACTCATTATCTGACATTTTTCACTCGGATGAAGAGTACTGAATATTATCTTATTCCCCTTTTCTTTCTCCCCTCTTTTTTTGTTTTGTTTAAATCTGGCGTTTAACGTTGAAGCATCAAGAAACTCATTTTCAGCTCTTCCGATGAGGCGGTTGATTCCTCGCGCTAGACCTGTTGTCATGGTAGCACGTTGCTCTCTACGTTAAAACTAAAGGTATGTGAGCCCTCTTACTATTTTTATTGATTTTGGCTCTTGCGTCATTCCCCTTTGTGAAGGGGTTGTGACTCCTTCCAGAGAGTGCCTTTTGGTACGGGCAGGCATGCGGAGCATTGTAGCCCAGCCTCCCCGATCTGTTTGGGAATTTGGCTTCAGTTACCGATCAAGGCCGAAATTCGCACTGTTGTGGGTCGAGCCATGGGTAAAATGAACAGCGGGCCTTTCGGAGCCCCACCGAGGTCTGCCCTGTATTTTAGCAGTCCATCTACGGAGGCTGCGCGAGTCAGTCTTATCACACTACACCAAATGCTATCACAGGTATTTCCCCTTTCACCTCACTTCAAGGGAGAGTATCAGGAACTAAACTCATGCCCAATTGGTTAGGAGGGAGACAACCTGTATGGGTCCGCAGAGATGACGTTGGAGAGCACATAAAACTTCATCAGAAGAAATACAATGCACACTACAACAGGCATCATAGGGTTAGAAGGAGATCCTGGGAAATAGGGGACAAAGTGATGGTGAAACTCCAGAATCCCGTAGAGCTAAGGACAGTGTATACTCAGAACCCAAAATCAATCAATCAATCAGGGGTTTGTAAAGCGTACTACTCACCCGTGAGGGTCTCAAGGCGCTGGGGGGGGGGGGGGAGGAAGAGGCTCCGGATCAGTCGAAGAGCCAGGTCTTGAGGTCCTTCCTGAACGTGTGCAGGGTCGGGGAGCATCTGATGTTCACAGGGAGCATGTTCCAGGTCTTGGCTGCGATGTAGGAGAAAGCTCTCCCGCCGGTTCTGTTTCTGTGGATGCGGGGGACCTCGGCCAGGGCGAGGTCGGCGGAGCGGAGGTTCTCTTGGGTACGTGGAAGGATAGTCTCTCGTTGAGGTATTTGGGTCCGATGTTGACCATTATTAAGGTGTAGAAAAATGTAGTAGTTCTAGATGATGGAAGAGCTTGGAGCATGGATGAACTAACAAAGTTCCCACACACTTTACAAGAAGTGTCAGGTGAAGATATGAGGCGTGTTTTAAATGATAATGCAATGGAAAAAAACAGACCGGAAAGGCACAGAAGGAAACCGATGTGGTTGATTGACTTTATTATGGATTAATGTTTACTTTAAGTAATTTGTCTAGCATGCATGACTTTTGTTCTTCCTTATGCATTGCATAATCCTATTTTGTATATGTAGTCTTTTATGTTTGTTTCATTATATAAGGGAAATGTGTTGTAATGTAACTTCTTATACTTACCTGCACTATTTGTAATAATATTATCACTTGTGTGTACCATCTTCTTTTATATCTCCACTTGGTATTCCCCTCCTTCCCTTTCCTTGTGTTCTTATTTCCCCCCCTGCATTTCATTGTCATTGGAATGCCTGGGCGCTTACCTTAGAATGTTGGTGATTTAGATTCATTGCTGTGAAGGTGTCAGTTGTATAATAAACGCCTCTTCTACCTCAACTTTGCTTAAAGAGAATTATTACACCTACATCACTTTAGAATGTGTGCTTTCGACATTTTTAGAGAGAGAAATATCAGTAAGGCACCGTAAATGGAAGTTTTTCACACACAAGTTGACCTTTTGGGCCATACAATCACCACAAAAGGCACAAAACTTAAGTTCTGTTTGATCAAGGCCATTAAAGGGTCTATTCCACCTAAGGACAAAGATGGGATTCGCTCATTCTGACGATTGAGTTTATATAACGCCTGATTTGTGCATGATTATTCTCAGAATATTCAGCCTTTGAGATCTTTACTCAAACAGGAAGTGAATTTTGAATGGTGAACTGATGCATTTGATACTGTGAAATATCTGATTGAAAATGCCCCTGCATTAAAACTTTTCAGCTCAGTGAAAAAGTGCATGATTACGATATGCGCAGATTTATTGGGACTGGGTGCAGTCATTAGTAAATGGGTACAGGGAAAAGAACATACGCTATCCTTTTCCTCTATAGCCCTCAAGCAACTGTAAACATGTGAAATAGAGCTTGCTTGTACATAGGCAGTAGACACATTTAAAAGTTGTGTGGGACAATACACACTGATCACAAACTATTGGTTTATATATTGAATGGAGGTGGTGCTGGCAAGGCTTCAACCAGACTTGTAAGATTACTATTTAAATTTCAAGAATACAAATTAGTGGTCAAGAATGTGCCTGGAGGAAAGAATTACAGGGCAGATTGCTTATCTTGCATGCTGTTGGAGCATGATCCTGATGATAAGGCATGGGAGGATACTAAATGTGTAGTGGCCACCCTGAATGCTGTGAGTGAATGTGGAGGTAAATTGAAAAAAATGAAGAACTGCTGATGCGGAGGATGCAAAGTTATGTGAAGTCATGCAATACATAAAGAACGGTTAGCCCACGGTTGGCCCAGAGAACTCAGTTTGAGTGGTGGTTTGAAAACTTTTGCACAAGTTTCAAGTGAACTTTTAATTGGTGGGTGGACAAAATATCGAAAGCACAAATATCGTCGGACACAATATCGTGTCAAAATATCGAGGACAAGAATATCGTGAAGGTCATTGCTTATGGGTAAGTAAAGTTTTACTATATATAACTCCACATATATGTACTTTGACGATATATATATCTTCAAGGTACGTAGATCTGGAGTTAAGAATAGTAAATTTATACCTATCTATTTGCACTTACCTACTCGATATTCTTGTCCTCGATATTTTGGACACGATATTCTGTCCACACGATATTTTTTGTTCGATATTCTGTCAGTGAACCCTTTTAATTGCCAGTGGCATGGTCATAAAAGTCATGATCTTTTTGCTACTCCAGAATACTTAAGAAACAATATATTTTTATTAGCTCATGAAGGACATCTGGTCATAACGAAAACATGTAGAAATCTGAAACAATATTATGGGTGGGTGTCTTTAGAATCATAGGTTGTCAAAGTTATTGATAGTTGCAGTGAGAGTTTGTTGTCAGACAAACATTGGAGAACTTCAGAAAAACTATTATATTCAGTGTCATTTCTTGGTGCCCTTGTGAAAAAATTGCATTGAAATTTTCCGATCTGTACAACCTCTTGTCATCTAAGTTGAAGTATCTAATCTTATTCATAGACTATCACTCCAAATTGTTGTATTACTCATCTGCTGAATCAGCAAGCACAGACTCTGCAATTACATTTTTAGATCATATATTCAGTACTGAAGGCTCACCAAATGAAATTGTAACTGACAATGGCACACATTTTGTATTTGACCATATGTGTACATTTTTTACACTATATGATGTGAAACACTTGTAGGTCGCTTTATATAGCCTAACCTCTAATGGTTAAGTTGTGAGAGCAAATAGATTCATTAGAGAAGGTATACAGACACCATTTGACTCTGATTTAAATGTGAAATAATTCTTAAAGAAAAAGATCTGGTGTTACAACATATCTCCTCACAGTACCACTGGACTTTCACTATTCAAACTAATCAGAAGTTGTGAACCAAGAAATAACCTATTTCCAGAATGGTTGAAATTAAAGCCTACTTTATATACAGGTAGAAAAGAAAGTGGAAAGCAAAATCTTTGTGAGAGAGTTGATAAGAAAGAAATCTCAAAAAGGATTACCTTGATAAGAAAAACAATGCATAAACACTGATTTAGTAACAAGTGAGTAGGTTCTAATACAAAAAAGAATCTTTTAGTGTTACTGAAGGAAGGTCAAAAATTTCCAGACCTGTTAAGATTGTTATGATTTCTAAGGGTGCAGTTCTACTGGAAAGTAAAGGGTGGTGGAATGAGAGGAATCTTGTTCTCCTTACAGATAAGCAGGCTAAGATTATTCAATGATGCTCTGTTATGTGTCTCAGTTAGGCCTGGAAGGAAACGTTGCCATTTTACATGAACACGGGTTCACTTTTCACATCGACTTTTGACACACATTTGCATTTGTTACACTTTGGGTTCGTTTCATAGAAACACCGACCTTGCTTACACGAGCTAACTTCGCAAGAACACAATCATGTTGCCTTGACACTATGTTCAAGGCCTGCACGTACATTGTGCAAATGTGTTTGTTATTTTCGTCCATATGGCGACAGAGCTATCTGTAGCACACAAACAATGGCAGCCTGATCACAATTTCAGCCTAAGGCAAGGATGCCTTTTTCTATAAATAAACAACTGTTTCGGGTGTAGTCAGAGGGGGCACTTCTGTTGACATCGAGAAGACTCTACATGCTGATGCTTTTGCCCAGCAGCTGACTAACATCTTTGTGAGGGGTGTCCAGCTCTTGACCAAGACGGTGTCTTAAATTCTTACCCGCCAGGTAATGAAGTTGGATCATCCAGCACGGGGATTCTCAGCAGAACACACACATATACCCTAGATACGTAGGTTAGGGTCCGCATAGTAGGAGTATGCCAGATTGTTATATTATTCCATGTACTCGCATATATACATTGTTTCAGCACGATGGTGGAACTTTTCGTTATGTTCACTGTCCTGATACTTCTTATAACTTTCATATGGTTCTGTCTATTGATCATTGCAGCACATATATTCTAAACAAGAATCACGCTGGTTCAATAAACATTGAAAAAGTCCCTCTGTGTGTTCTTTGTATATTTTTATGAGCAAAAGAGAGCACAAGTGTAGGAGCAAAAGGTTCTAGATATATCACCACGGTTCCTGAGGGAACAGGGTTGTCATGTTCATTGGTTGCCAGAACTGTTCACTACCGGTCTAGTTTTAGGGGGCTTATGGTGGCACTGTGAGCCAGCTGGTCTATGGGACAACATATCCTGCGGGGTGCATGGAATCAGCCTGGCACCATCCCAACGTTTATGTCGTCCACAAGCGCACAGTTTCCACTGATTATTGGAAACTACACAACACCTCTTCATCCCATTCCGCGTTTGCCTGGTCTTCAAGATTTGATGAGTCACACAATGGTAATGAAGGTGAAAATCATATGTTGGATAGTGGGTCACATGATGAATCTTCTAGTTTGCAATATCAAACTGGAGAAAGTGAGGAGTTTGATACAAACTCAAGTTCCCCTTTGCATAAATCAAATTCCTTATTTATCTCTGTTAGTGAGGAAAGTTTCTCGAAAGACATTAATTGTTATGAGTCTTTTGACCATGCCCAATTTGAAAAACAATCATTAAGGAAAGCAAATGGTCATATTCACTTAACTCCTTAAAATGTAATGACTATTACATGTATTGATGTTATTTGTCACTTTTTCAGTATTTATTTTTTAATTGAAAAATATTGTTATTTACAGATCTATTTGTTTTAGAAAAAAAGAGAATAATGTTACATGTGATGCTTTACGTTATGCTTAATTTTAATTGATAATATTTGATTGTTTGCTTTGTTTCAATATGCATTCTGTGATGTAAATGCCTTATCCACGTTCTGAAGTGTAGAGTGTTCTCTCCTGATGGTTCTCGGTTCCAGCCGTTCAGCAGTTGATGTGGCTCTTCAGAGGTGGATGGCTGAACTCTGTTTGTGGGCTTGCATTCCTGGAATAAAACCAAACTGAAAAACTTACTTGGCTTCCTGTCATCTTCTACACTGCAGGGTTTCTTTGAAGAAAAGAATCCCAAAATCCGGGTGGGCCAGCCATTCAGGATAATTGATGACCCTTTTCAAAGCAAACAATAGTCTCTTCTAACTTCAGAATCCTTCAGTTCTTGAAGATAATATATTTAATATGACTAGGAAGGGGTCTAAATGTACTGCCAGGGATATTCTGTCTTTCTTTAACTATGGTTTCAAGGAGGACATCATGTTTGTTATTCATAGCCCCTTATTGACAGTTATACGACCTACTTAGGGGTTCTAGCGTTATGTTCAAAGGCCAAGCAAAGCCAGCAGGCATCAAGGATGAAACTATAAACTGGCAGAGGGCAGTGGATGGCCTTACAAAAGTGTGTTGGTTGTACTCAGAACAAGCAGGCCCCCCCTCCTCACGCCACCTACAGAAGACGACACAGGGCTTTGTTAGACGTTGGTGGCAAGAGTTAGTACATTCAGTTTTGGTGCCAAGAAACCTGTCAAGAAATGGCCAGCAGAGCCTAAATGAGGGGCGAGAAAAACATCTGAACCACAATTGGCCAGCTGTATTTAAGAGGGGCAATCACAGCCATCAGGCAGGGTTCGTAACCGCAGCCCGAGGACCCAAGGATCATTGTTTGGGTAGTGAAGTTGGCACACCCACCCACCCACAGCTGAATAAGGGGCAAGGAGAGGTAACCAGGAGGGCGAAAGTCACAGTCGGCTGAACCTGCTAAGCGGATAAAGGATGACAGTCAAGCTTTTGGTAGCAGTGCCCCCAGTCGCAAGGCCATTGAGGCTTTGGATGGCAAACAGCAAGAGATGAAGAAACCACAGAGTGCCACACTCAGACAACACATGTGCAGCCTAAACATGGCGGAAGCCGGCTGATGGAAACAAACATATGGTAGCAAGTCAAAGCTAGAATTTGCAAGGAGTCCCCACAAGAATGGAATACCAAGGACTCAGATAGCAACTGATCATTCCTGAACTTATGTCTAATGAAATTGATTGCCTTATGAAATTGATGATGCCTTAATAACCCATGTAATTTGTGCCTACCTGGGAGCAGGCACATTTTGATTATTGCTAATGAACTGCAACCAATGTACCTCAACAATTGACTCTGACTGCATGATGATGGTGGGGTTGTATAGGTTTAAGTGCAAGGCTGAGCGGAGTACTGTAGCTTGTGCCAAATATTCTTTCTGTTTTACAGCAGTTGCACTGCAGGTACAGAAATTGTCCCAAGTGTAAGTTATACCTCAGTTTCACAGGACGGGAGAAAGAGTAGGACAAAACATAATTGTGATCAGTGGACTTCATATACGAACCTAGTGCTTAAAGTGCTATTGTTTGAGTAAATCAACAGGTCTAAAAACGTATGTTTTTTTTTGTCAGACTGATCAGTCTAACTAAGGTGGTTGTCATGTTCAATGTGCAATCTCAGAAACAGGGGCGGCTCCTCCGTAATGGCAGAGGAGCGTTGCCCCTCAGCCCGCGCCAGCAGATGATAAATAAAATGACAATAACACAGTTATTGTGATTTTATTTATGCTGTCTGTCTGAGCCCCCAACGACTATAGGGCGGAGCGGGGCCGGGCATGTCAGGGAGGAGGAGTAGAGTGCACTCATAAGTACGCATGTGTGCTTGGCTGGCCATCCTAAGGCGGCCAAGCACACATGCCCACTTATGTTTCTCCAACACGGCTGTGTTACACAGCAGGGTTGGAGAAAAGGCACAGGCTTCAGTGCACCGTCTGAGCAGCAAACGAAGCTGCTCAGAGCAATACCGGCGCTACTCTCATGTGAGAGCAGCCTCTGGATTGGGTGTGGAGCCTGTGCCCTTAGGGACCATCCCCTTCAGGCCCAACGGCGACAAGAGGAGCAGCGAGGCGGGCGTCAGCGGGAGCAGAGCGGGGTACGTTTTATTTTTATTCTTTTATATTATTTCAACTCCCCAAACCCCTGTCCTCCTCTGGCGGCCGCCCTACCACTTAAGATAGGCAGCGACCACCACTGCTCATAAAGAGCATTAGTTTGATTTCAGAGCTTTGCCACAAAGGAATATTATGTCTATGTACCTCCTACAACACCGTTTTGGAGCCTGAAAGCGTTGGTATCACAAACAATATGGATGCTTTCCAAAGAGTTGGCATAAAACAGATCTGTCAGAATCAGCAATAGGGCCTTGTGAAAAAGGACTGATGATTAGATCTTCCTGATTACTGCAGTCTGGTGGCTGGTAGCAGTGATGGGTATGACTCCAGGTTGTATTGTTCAAGGTGAGGACGTTTTTGGGAAGGGCCTGCCTTTTTTGCTCTCTCTGATCACTGTTTCAGAAAGTCTGCTGACAGCCAAGAGAGCTCAGACTTCATTTTGCCCATGTTTTGGGTACTTCTGCTTTAAATTAGTCCTACTGCTACTTCCTGTGAGAAACATCACTTTGCACAAATATTATGTCTGGAGAACAGCCTGGAAATGACATTAGAAAAAGAACCAACCCACCGCTTCTGAAGCCTTAGACAGTGGATCCACATCCTCTGTCTGGAAAATATGTATACAAGTGGGATCCAAACCACTCCACTGTGTTGCAATCCCAAGTTCTTCTTGACCAAGGATGGGAGCTGCTGTGTAGCCATGACTGGTGTCAGACAGAGATGGGAGGTAGGTTCCTTCTGCATGGTTACCCCCACTATTGCCTGGTGCTATGCTGGTTTTTGACTAGTCTGACTGGGATCCTGCTAATCAGGACCCCAGTCTATCTGCTTTCTCCCTAAATTATTGTGTTGAGTACTTAGGTACATTCCAGATTGGATACTGGGGTACCCTTATCAGTCCCTAGTATATGGTACTAAGGTACCCAGGGCATAGGTACCCCAGAGGTCTCTCATGGGCTGAAGCATGCATTATGCCACCCATGAGGGACCATGCAAAATGGAACTACAGACCTGCCATTGCATCCTGTGTAAGTTGGTGCTTGCACCACTTATTTAAGATATAGGTTTCCTATATCTAAGGGTCATTGCACTTAAAACTTATAAGTCACCCATATAGCAGGCCTTTGCAATCCTAACGGCAGGGTGCTTGGTTCTAAGTGAGAGGGTGCCCCTGCATGAGTATGACACCCCTGCAGCCTTCGGAGTCCATTCTCCTGGGTTGTCAGTGAAGCAGCCACATACTATATGGAGGGGCACTGCGTAATTACGTGATGACCATCTCGAAAACAGCTGCGACGAATCCTATCCTGGTATCAAACATGTTGGAATAATACCCCCACACTGTAAACGGTGTGGGGGTATGATTCCAAGCACTAGAAGAGCCCTCCGTTAGGCTCTCAGTGTTCCCGGTACCAGCCTTCTTTACCCGGACAGCACAAAATGGTTGCTGCTGACCAGAGACACAATTCTGCCCTCGTGCTGCTGAGCTAATCTTGAGCATGGGAAGGCAGAACAATAGGCATCCTGTCACAGGGAGGTGTGACCACCTCCCAGACAGGATTTAGTGTATTGGGGTGGGGTGGGTGCGCTTGCCAGCACCACTCAGTCTGTATGAGGGGCACATTTGGTGTCCCTGTACATAATCCAGTTCAAACCAGTCCTGGGAGCCGTTAGCACCCGCTCTGGCGCGAAACTGGGAGTAACCTCCCCCCTGTCCAGACCCTCCCCTGGGAGGGTCCTCTGAATCTACCCAACCCTTTCCCTAGGGTACTTAAGGGCTTACCTGGGTGTAGGTCCCTGGATTCATCGTGGGATAAGATTCAGATCAGACACCACTGCACTTCTACAGTCTGGGCACTCTTGGACTTCGCTGGACGTCGTTTGGGCCTGACTTCGTCTCCCTTCCAGTCTGCTGCATCGTCTGTGCCTGTGCATCATACAGGAACCTTCCAAGGCCTGTGAAGCATCAAAGACACCTGAAGAAATCTCCCTTGGAGTGAAGGAGTCACTCCCCTGCATTCGCAGGCACCGTAACTAAGTCGACCAGTCTGCAGAGCCTGAGCTCCTCCGGACTCCGTGTGCTCTGCGACACAGGTGGTGGTTTTCCATAGCTCCCGAGGCCTGTCCTGTCCTCTCACCAAGTTTGAGGCCAGTATCTCTCGTGGGGATTGCAATAACTGAACCCCTGTGCACCGTGTCCAACTTGCAGTTGCAAAGGCTTGTTGGCTTCTTTGCAAGAGGATCTTCGGGCTCCAAGTAGCCCCAACCTCGAGCACCTCCAGTGACCAGAATCTTCAGCCACTCAGCATTGTGTGCATCGTGGCCTGCATCTTTTGGTGAGCTGCTTGAGGTCCTCTCGCAACTCCTGTGCCTCCAGCCTGTGGGTCCACTTGAGGGTCACACTTGTTTCGTTTGGGCTCTCCTGATTGCTCAGGCCTGCCCAGACTCCCCTACTTGTGGTGAGTCCCCTGGATCTTGCTGGTCCCAACGTTGTTCCTTCTTTGATTCCTGCGTTGCTTGCCTTTGCCAAGGCGTGTTGGTGCTCCCGCAGAACACCGACACCTCAGCACTCGACATCCTTTGTGGGACAGCTCGTGCACAGCGCCTGGTCCTCCTCAGCATGGCCTGGTCCTCACAGCTGCAGAGTCATGGTCATTGTCATCCATCCTGCAACATCCGACATCGGAGGGCATTCGTCTTACAAGTCTCCTGGTCACTCTCAAGTGACATAGACTATGTCCCCTCTGCTTGCAGGTACCTCTCATCCCGAATCCATCCTCGGATTCCACTGGACACTTTCTCCTCTCCCAGCAGTGGAGCTTTCCTGAAGTCCTCAATTGGGTTCGATGGCGGTTTCTGACACCACTTCACACGTATGCACCCGGCTTCCCTGGTGTAGGTAACGTGGGTACTAGGGTATCCACGGGTGGGATGGCTCTCCAACCTTCTGTCTTCCACAGGGTTTCTTTTGGGTCCACTGGGAAGGGTCCTTAATCTTTAAAAATCCAACTGCGACTTGCACATAGAGTTATACGGAACACGCGGTCGTGTTTCCACACTGCACACGCTCTCCATGGGGTTCCTATCTACTCACCTTGGGTGGTTCCTTGGGGTCCCAGCACTTCTACGTCTTCTTGACCCTGTCTTGATCCAAGTCATGGTTCTTATGCCACTTTCTTAGTATATGGTTTGGTCCCCCCCTGGGGTCCACTGTTTATTTTGTGCTATTTACTGTGTTTCTCTGCTGAAGTATTGAGGGTATTGTGTTTATCTCCGTGTTGGAGATATTAGAACGTACTAGAGAGTATTATATAATAAATACATATTTTTATAAATACTTGGCGTGGTTCTCTTTCCCTTAATCTATACTATAAGATTGCATTCTGGTAAAACAAGCTGCTTTACACTCCTGGACTGAGCCTGAATGCTGCTCTCCACAGCTACCACTTAGAGAGCTTTCTAAGGTTGTCTAGGACCTCTTAAATCACCATAAGGGTTGTCTGGACTGGTGCAAGGTGTCCACTTACATTAGTGGACATCATATAACAGGCCAGCTTCTCACAGGAGTACATCACCTAAAGTCAGCACTTTCTGCTGGAAGAAATGAACATCTGCCTAAAGAGCCTAGGAACCCTCCCTGCCTTCTGAGAGAGGGAAGGAGTGAGCCTTGACCTGCAGGAGGATAAACGGCCCAGGAGGAGGACCCAGAGTGTTCCATGTGCGGAGCACCCTGAGGAATCTGACAAGCAGAAGTAGCAAGCCATAAGTGACCCGTGCTGCAAAGGAGTGCTCCGGTCTCTCTGCACAGTTCCTGAGTGAACTGTATCATGACTGCACCAGAGCAGAGTCTCGTCTCGACCGGCCTCTGCTGCAGGCTTGAGATATTGGTACTCCTGTGGCTCGCAGAAAAAATGTAGGCAGCATCATTGCCAAAGCAGGAAGTCAGAATTGTCCTGGAGGCCACAACTGACACAAAGACATCATTACAAAGAAACCCGGCCAGCAAGCCGCACTATTATGTCCAATCACCCTTCTGCAGCTAGCCATGTGGGTTGCTGCTGCCAATGATTGCTTTGACCATGCAGGCCTACTCATCGAACCCTGACCTGAACAAGGATGCCCCTGCGGTCCCCACGAAGAAAGGACAAGAACTATAAGGGTGGGAGCACACCATGTGCGTCCAGTCACTGTGAACTGCAACTATACAAAGATCAGGTAAATGAGGGGCTTATGCACACACAAAGAAGCTACCCTGAATTAGGCCTGGGCGGTGAACTCCGCTCCGCTCGCAGAGTTTGCGGAGTTTTCGGCACTCCGGGTTACGCGGAGATCCAAAAAACTCCGCCCCGCGTCAAGTTGGCGAGCGCGAGCGAGGAAAATCCACCTCCTGGCGAGATTTTTCCTCGTTCGCGATCGTCAACATCAACATCAAGTTGGCGAGCGTGGAAAATAAACCTCCCGGCGAGATTTCTCAACGCAGGGGGGTCAGGTTTCTCATTGCGAGTGGTCGCGTATGCTCGCGACCGCTCGCGTTGAGAAACTGCCCGTTTGTGTTGAGAAAGCTGCCGCTCGAGTAAAAATCTACTTGAGCGGCAGAAAGGAAAGCAGCGCCCGCTTGCGCTGTGCATGGTGCCGTTCGCAATGATTGCACAGTGCGGACAAGCATCCGGCACTGAAAATCACTGCGAACGGCATTTTTCTATCGCACTCCGCCGCTTGCGGAGCTCCGCGTAGCGCAGCAGAGTTTTTTTTCCACTTCGCTGAGTTTTGCGTAGCGCAACTCCGCGAACTCCGCCGAGGGTTACCCTGAATGAAGTAGTCATTTGGGACTAGTGACCGAAAGCTACAAATAAATTAGTAGTGGTGCTGGGCATCTCAAAAAATGTGAAGGACTGTCCTCACACACCACCAGGTGTCATGCTTCATCATTGGCAGTCCTCGCTGTCTAGAAGCCGCATTTGGTAGAGAGCGGGCCTACACCTGGAGACAGGGAGGCACTTCTAATATCTAAGTGGGGGCCCGTGAGAGAAGTGATTTTAAAAACCAATGTAAAAGCCGAAATACATTTATTCGCTGGGTATTTACTTGGTATTAGAAACTAGGTGTGGGGATTGGGGGAGCTAGAACCCCATCACCACCGTGAACGTCGTCATCAACATGTTTCTGCCAAGGTGGCCCTGAGGGTCTGTGGCATTCATCAGGACAAAAAAACAAGGGCTCCTATTTTACCAAAGTTGGTCAGATATTACCACTGTATAGGGTGACCTGTGTCATCCTCTAACTGAACTGTATTCTTTAAACTTCAAGGGAGGGTCCTAGTTGCCCCATAGAAAGGGAGTAAGAGGGACCCCTGTAGTCACACTTGCCTCAAGGTGCGTCCCTCGCCGTCTGCCTAGACGTGTGTACTCCTCTCCCCCGACTTCATTCAGGGTAGCTTCTTTGTGTGTGCATTATAGGTTGGAGGCCAGCTCACCCTGAATACCCCGTAGCCTCTAGTCCCCTCCCCTGAAAAACCCCAGGGTGTTGTGCGTTGATATAAATGAGGGGCTTAGCCTGCACACGGGGACAAAGACTTTTAAGCACAGTCAAAACATCCTCTCTGCTTTAGACTTTTTAATTAAGGGTTGAAAATGACATTTATCTGAGTTGCTCTGATAACAAATGAGACTGCGTTGGGTTGTCTACACCTGTGCCAAAATTTTGCTTACTCCGTATAGTGTTGGAAACTTCAAAGACAGAAACGTAGCCAAACTTAATCAGAGAAAGGGGGTGTAGCACTTTGCTGAGAGATGTAACTGATTACAACCCTGTATTATGTTCTGACCTTGTTGTACAGTATTTAGTTTTGCTGTGTGATTAAAGTACTATATTTTTCCATAAAAGGTAAGCACTGGGCCGGATATTACGTTGTTGGGCCTGTTATTTGGCTATTTAGTTCTGAACTTTTGCCCCCACACTACCTCCCTGAGAAGCCTGTGACTGCTCGCCCACCCTATCCTGAGAGTCAAATGTGGAAAAGGTTGTGCTTGGCTCAGTTTGCACAGCCAGAGTAGGGTGGACCCAGGATACTATTGCCAAACGACTATAATCGCCAAGGTTGGGTCCCAATAGCCTCTGCCCGCACTATACCCTGCAGTCCCTGAATGGATTCTGACCAGTGGCGGTGTGTCCATTGGGGCGCTGGGGCATTGCCCCACCTGGCCACATGGCCCCAAGTCGCACCGCACGCAAGCAAAATTATAGCAAACTTAGTTTAAAGTACTCGCGAGTCGCTCCGCTCAGGCAGGCATTCAATCGGCGCTGAAGGGGGGCGGGGCTGGCTGCGGCAGCAAGGAGGGTGACTGACAGCAGCGCTTACTAAAGCGCAGCTGCAATAGTGCGCATGCTCGATTTTGGGCTGGTCATTTTTATGACCAGCCCGAACATGCGCACTGCAGCCACCTCCTAAGGACCAGGAGAGCGAGGGGGGAGTCAGGACCCGAGAGGCCGAGGATTGCTTCATGCAGCAACCCCCGGTCTCTAATGGGCGGGGCGTCTCCGTGCCCTAGCCAATCCTGGTGCTGCTAATGCAACACCAGGATTGGCTACCTGACACACCGCGCAGCCTGAGGGGCCAGGGCTGTTGTTCAGAAGGCGCGGGACCGGCCCAGGACAGAGCAGAACAGAAGGCGCCAAGCAGCCCCCAACACGGGACCCCGGCCCAGGCCAGGAACAGAGGCGGCGCGGACCAGGTAAGTTGTGTTTTTTTTATTTTAAACTCCCCCCCCGCGCGACCCCCACTTGACTCCACCCCCCCGTATTGCGAGCCGCGACTGGACTTTAATGGCGGTGCGCCTTCTCGATTGGTGATCACGCTTTGCAGAGCGATTAGAATCAGGTGCATACTAATTTTCCCTCACAGTGAGAGAAGCACGCAGAGTTCAACAGGCTAGTAGGCATGTGAGCCAAGTATCTAATTGCAGTGCAAAAAGTGGCTTACTGTGTTTGGGTTTCAACGTTGGCCTTTTAAAAAATATGGCTTCTGTCATGTATTTCTTCGTCTCATTTGTGCTAAGTGTAAAATGCAAATGAAAAATGAGAGGACAATTTATTTGTTAATTAGCATTTTGCAGTAGGATTTAAATACGTGAAATTAATTAAAAACTTTATAACGACATGTATAATAACTTAATTAAATGACTTGGAGCGATACAATAAAGTGGTTGGTGAAACAACGTATATTCTAGGAAAAACATGAAAATCGACAAGTCATCTATGAGTAGCTTCTCTGTGTTGCATGATGGAAAAAAACATAAAGAACATCAGTTTTACCCATTATCTTTACGTCCCATGTTCTCTATTCCCAGTCATTAATTTTGAGGTGTACTCCACCTCCGGCCAGGAGAGAAAAACAGGAAGTAGTGGGGTAACCCAACCCAGGGATAGTATATACATCCCCCTTACCCGCATCACATCCTGTTTTCATCTCTTGACCTGGCTGGCGAGGACACAGGACTAGGGGCCGCTGCCCATATTGGGTCTCCCTTCTGGAGACAGTAATGGAGCAGTGGGTAGGAGGTGGAATTTGACCCTACCACCCTTGGACTTATCCCGTTGCAGAGATGAGGCTGCAGGCACACAGGAGTAGAGGACGCTCACAGAGCAAGATTTACATCCCTCCAGCTGCACAAAATTTATAGCAGCAGAATAAAGTATTCAGACCATTACGGATCTCATTGTTATGAAATTTAGAGCAAGACTTCGACGATAAAATGAGCAGAAATGCTTCATTATGTGCAGATTTAATTCTCTGTACAATCCAAGGCTTGGGATTGGGAACTTCAAAGCTTGGTTTTGTTACAGGCATAGCAGTCAATAAAGTGCAGCACACCTGCCTTTGGTTGCAGGTTCAGGCACACACAGAAAACAGTGCTTAGTTTGTAAAATAAGAATAAGGGCCAGGGCCTACGGTATTTCACAGGAGAGCCCTGCAGCTTGCACCACATGCTGCCCCTACCACCGCTGCCCATGCCAGTGCCACAATAACTGCTGACATCACACTCCAACAGGTGTGACAATTTGGACTATTCCAGGTCGCCAAAGCTCATGGGGTGGCCTGGATGAGCTGGTATTATTTTAAGAATCATGCATATTGAATATGTAAAGACTCTCCTGGGGTGCTCTGCTCAAAAATAGACATGGCCACCATGTGGTGTAGGGTGACCAACTGGCATGGGTGCAAATTCAGAATGGTGGGTCTGAAAATTCAAAAGGTCAAAATTCAGGACAAAAATTCAGGATAGAAGGTCAAAATTCAGGACACAAATTTGGGACAAAAGGTACGTTTTACAGACACATCAGAGGAGGTTGCGCAATAGTATATGAGTAAGTAAATTGACAACCAACATAAGCACAAGCCAAAAAAAGTTTATATTAGGTTGAGACAATCGTGCACTTCAAGGTTTTTCAGTATGCGCGCAGCTTTGAGCAACTGAGCAACTGTGCAGGTCTTTTTCTTGTATTTCATATGATCATAATGCCTTTTGAAACTGTTTGCTAAGCAATGCATAGAGGACTGGGTTAAAGTCTGAATTGAAAAGAGTTAGCCAATTTGCTGGACATTTGCGCTTGTTGTTGCACAGTGGTAAGTGCTATTGTTAAGCACGTGTTCTGTTCAATGTATTCAGGTGGACTGCAGCGGGTAGCATATGTTTGTCAGTAGTGCAGTTATGAGCACAGTGACAGCCAGCTAAGCAGCACAACTGGACTACGAAGGGTGTATGAACGCTGTTCTGTCTTATGGGATCTTTTAGTAGTGAATGTTTGTTAGCATCAGTGCAGTAAGATTCATTGCTGTTTTATGACATCAGTTTGGGTTTCTTGCACGTTCAAAGGCATCTACACACGACAAACATAGCCAGACGCAGACGGGCAGCAGGGCACAAACATAACTTTAGGGCCAGTAATGCAGATGGTAAAATTAGCAAAATCCTGGCAACATTTTAAAGACAGGCACGCTGCCTGCTGCTTTGCATTATACAAAATAAGCAGGTTAATAATAGTAACAGTAATCAACTTCGTTGAGATTAGCAGAAAGCATACCACTCTTCAAAGCCCCAGATTTCTGCTACTGCTCCTAGGCTGGAAAAGGCCATTTTGAGGAGGGTTCGCATCTTAAAATCGCTGATGCTCCTGAAGGCTTCTGGAGGTGGTCTATCTCCAGACAGGTGAGTCGGGGTCTTCTGTATCCCATGGTCTCGTTAAATGTCTTTACAGTTTCATTGCTATTGCTGTATACAAGGCCAATTCATTTATTAGCAGGATGTGATTTCAGGGACACTGCAACACTCAGGAACAAGCGTTGAGAAAGTTGATAGTTTGGCACTTGTGGTGCACATAGCGCACAGCTGCCACTGGTGGGGCCTCACAGCACTCTTGCCGTATGAGTTTTCTTTTATGAATGCCTAGAAGAACTGAATTTTTAGTCCATTTATCACAGAAATAGTGCTGAAAATCGCACCAAAAAGATGCCAATTTGTAAAAAATGTCTTCACGGGGGAGAACCCCCCCGAACCCCCCTTATTGCCGTCGGGCTCGCTCGCTGCGCTCGCATACGTTGATTCGGTCTGCATACGCCCCACCAGTTCCAAATTCCACCAGCCGCCCCTGATTCTGACAACCACTTTTGTCTCCAGTATTACTATAGCTCTTGCACTCAATTTAGTGCTTAATTTGAGCCGTTGATTGCCGGTAGGGCCCACCAGCACTTATTTTTGGGCATTGGCACTTATTTTTGGGCATCAGACTTTCACCCAGAGCAAGAGTGACAAAAACACAAAAGGGGAAGAGAAGGAGGAATAGAAAGATATGAAAACTGTGCCAGGTGAAACAGAACCCGCAAGAGAATAATGGGGCAGAGAGTTTCTGGCAGTGGCTAAAAATGGCATGAGGAGCAGAGGCGACTCCTCCGTGAGAGCGGAGGAGCGTCACGACACTAACCAAAATGCCCCCAAGCCCCAGAGATAAAAAATAAAATGGTAATAAAGTTAATTTATTACCATTTTATTTTTCATCCGCCCATCCTGAACTCAGAGTCAGTACGAGGCAGGCTTATTGAGAGCAGCAGGGAGCAGGGTGGGCTGCTCGGCACTTCATTTCAAAGTGCGAATATCCCTATGGCCGGCCCAGACATGTGCAATTTGAAACCTCTAACCCAGCTGTCTTAAAACAGCTGGGTTAGAGCAAGTGCAGGCCTCCAATGCCCGCGGGAGCGCAGAGAGCAGCCACTCCCTCCAATCCTGGCGCTGCTCTCATGCAGTATGAGAGCAGCGCCAGGATTGGTTAAGGCACTTAGCTGGGGCCCACGCTGAACACCGGGCTGCAGGAGAAAGACGTGCAGTGAGGAGGAGGACGTATCACAGGCAAGTGGATTTTATTTTAATTTTTACCCACCACCCATTTGCCTGCCCCAACACTCCCCATAGATGCCAGCCGCCACTGACGAGGTGAAATTAAGACTAAGGAGGTTTAGTATTCGTCACCCTGACATTCGGAGGCAAAAGACACTGGCTTCTGAGCAAAACTTTGAGTCCCAGCACTAATTCTTTTACAAATTATTTACTGACTAAATTCACTCAAAACAAGTAGGTCTGGAACTTGGCCAGTATTTTACCTACATGGACGTTACTTTTTATGAAAATGGCAGTAAAAATGGCAAATTCAAGTATTTTTCCACCTCTGAACTATGAAACTATAGAATTAAAATCACCAAATACGAGAAGTCAGTTCAAGAGCCTTTTTTGACAGCCGTTTAAACTATTCCTAAATGTTTAGTAAAGCAAACAGAGGCAAAATTGTCAAGTGTATAAGAAACTGAGGATATTTCACGAAATTGTATTGAAGCATCAGCTCCTGGCCCTTCCAGAGTCCCAAAACATGAACCAGTATTTCTCTATGAGAAAGGCTGCAATCCTAAAAATTAGTGAACAGGTGCTTAAACTCCACCACAGGTTGGTATTAATTCACATCAGGCGTCTCCTGGATTCTGCGCACTCAAAGATAAACCAGCATCGCCCTGCTCCATCCAGTGCGAGGCTTAGAGGCAGGTCGGTCAACATTGTGTTTCAAATTATGCAAGCTCCCTTCCAATAACCTCCACCCTCCCTTCCACGACACCCACCCACACACCACCACAGGCCTCCCACACGTGAGCAATGAATCAATGGCGGGAAGCCAGCCGCATCCCGATCAGGGGATCAGCTCTTTGTATGGACCGCCATCTGGATGCAGATTTGTGAAGCAAAAAAAATTTGCGAAGCCCGACGAAGGAAACACACACGGGTCAGTCACTCTGGTGAGAACTCTGTGAAAGCGCGCGGGACCGTCCTGCCTCGGAGGCGTTCGAGATTTGTCTTGGGAGCCCTCCACGGCCTGTGGTCTCCCCGTGGTTTGCATCTCTGGCATATGTTTCCTCCCTTGGCTTCGCGAGCAGACACGACCCTCCCAGCTCGTTTTTGGTACCAAACCTGCCTTGTGCTCTTGGGTGGTCCTTGTTTGGTGAAAGTGCCATGGAAACCGGTCAAAGGTCACGCGACCCCGGCGCATCTTCAAAATAAGCACACGTCGCGCGTGACAAGAACCTCGTAAGCAATACCGCGCGACAAAGAATGCAATCTTTCAGGCACGCGCTCCCCTCCCCCTGTCGCGCTCAACATGGTTCCCCTCACACTCTTTTTCGGGTTCCTTGAAATCCTCTCACGTTGCTACAGCTTCAGCCACGGGCCTTTCCAGGCCTTTGCATTTTTTTTTTTAATTAAAACCCTGAGCCCACCGCTGGAAAACAGCAGTCAGTGCTTGTGGAAAGTACAGGCTCGGCGGGGACGTCTGCACTTGCAGTATTAGGATATGTTTTGCCTCTGCCTTCCAGTTCAGAAACAGTGCTGAAACCTGTCAGACTTTAAAGTTGATACAATTCATGTGTAGTAGTTTTCAGGGCGTATTTTTGGCCTGAAAATAAGTCTAAAAAATGTTCCTAGTCTGAATGCACATAAATGTCTCCCTTTATCGAGGTGCTGATTCTTTCTGCACTCATGAATGTTCCTTCTTGCATCACCTAAAACCCTGTTTTTCTCAGAGCATTTAGAATTTAAAAATTCTATTTTTCCATGCGCTAATAGGGTTGCTATCTGGACAGTGTTTACCGGTGATATTTTCAGATCAAAACCACTACCTTTCAATATAAACTTAACACAGCAAATAAAAACAGAACCACTTCTAAAGTATTTTAAAACTATCTGGCCTAGTCACAAACAGTTAAAAAGTCAAAAGGGGAAGAATTACCATATTAAGAAAGTATACAGATTTGCAGAAATGTTTATTCATGTGTATGCTCATGGCTCCTTTATCATCTTAAAACATTTAAAAAGCTTGAATGTTGCTCTTTGACAGGTGGCAAACCTACCCACAAAGCCCAACAGTTGAGCTTTTTGAAGATGTGAGATTAATGTATATTTAGGTGGCTGTGGTGGTACGGAAACTCTGCTGCCCCCCCTTTGCACACCAAAACACATGGCATGTTCATGGCATCAACATTTTCTTTCTACGGATGGCAGGTGCGGCTCCTCCATAATGACGGAGGAGCGCCGCCCCCTTGCTAAAAGAGGAAAAATAAAATGATAATAAAAGCATTTCATTATCATTTTATTTTTCCCTGTCGGGCAGCTGACGGCGCGAGTCTTCAGCGAGGCGGGGCCAGGCAATCCTGTGTGACAGGCATTGCATGGGGAGGAGTGGTGGGCACTTTTAAGTGCGCATGTCTGTTTGGCCGGCCGTCTTAGACCGGCCAACAGATGCGCACTTAGGTTTCTCCAAACCAGCTGTGTTGCACAGCTGGGTTGGAGAAATGCCACAGGCCCCCAGGCACTGTCTGAGCGGCAAACGAAGCCACTCAGACCAATCCCAGTGCTTCTCTCATGCTGGGAATAGTATTCCCAGCATGGGAGAAGCCCTGGGATTGGCATCTGGGAGCCTGTGCAGTGTGCAGCCGGAGTCCAAGATCAGAGGAGAGAAGCGAGGCGGTGGCCCCTGGAGCGGCAGGTAAGTGTAATTTTAATAATTGTAATTATGTGTGTAGATTTGATTGTTTCCCTCCACCCGCCCCACCACTAAGCAATGATAGCAGCCACCACTAATGGATGGTGCCAAGGTGCCAAAGACAATGGAGCAGGGATGGTGCCTGCAGATTCTTGATGCCATGTGGGAGGATGTGAGGCTTCTATTGATGTACTCCTGAGTAGGATTTATTTATCATTTCCTGTACACAAGCCATTCAAAAGCTCTAATGATTAAATGGCCTGCATTGAAACTGGAATATTGTCAGGTAGGTTGGAGCATGCAAAAGAGTGAAAGGGCTTGGAAAAGTCAGTCACACGTAATGTGCTAATGAGTCTCAATGTTTAATATAAAAGATAATATGTCTGATTTAGAGGTGTGCGCTAAAGGAAGATACTCGGATTCTACTGGAAGAGCTAAATCAAGAGGAGAATCTACGAGTGGAATTCCCTCCAGCATGCTGCCTCATAATGGAGGAAATTTCACCAGTGAATTATGCCCCGAATTTATCATTTCTTACAGAAATCTGAAGATTTTCCATTGGCACCTGAAAGCGGGCAGAGCTGGGTGTGACGATGGTATGTTACCGCGGAATATCAAATTATAAATATTGTTCTGCAAGAATATAGTACCATAAATATTCACAGCCAGGATAGTGTATAGTTTACTATACTTAATACCGCATGTGTGTCTCGTTATAAACATATATATTTTCAAGGTATATAAATATGGTGTTGAGAATAGTAAATCTATGCTTATCAATTTATACTTACCTCCACAATATTTTGGTTGTCAATATTTTTGCTGCGATATTCTTGTAAAACGAAATTTCTGTTGTCGATATTCTGATATCGACAACAGAATTTATGGATTTCTTTAGCTTTTAATGTTTTGGTTTCTTTTACCACACATTTTTTCATGCTTCTTCAGTTATACGAAAAACTATATAATTTCACTTAGCAAAAATAAAACAACAAGGTATTGCAACCACTGTTTGTCTGGAGGCTTCCTGTTCTACTTTGAATTCACTCATATCTGTCACTTGTCACATAATTTATGTTATTTTATTGCAGAATTTATATAATGTCCTGAATTGTTTGTTAAACTTTTTTCTTGTCTTTTGTTGTTTTCTTAGGGTAACCTGAGGGAAGATAGATGGCATCTTGAGAAGCCTGCGTCTTTGACTGAAACGGGCCAGGGGTAGGGGTCTGGCACTGACCCTTTAGAGCTCCCTTAGAAGCTACGCAGTGATCCAAACGTGTTCTGGGATTGAACCACATTTGGAATGGGTTAACCACCCTTGGGAGAGACCACTTCTTACTAGGTTCCATCTGGGCTCAGTCAGATGGAAACTATGTTTCCCTCTTGGACAGTATGATGTCACTAACATTAGTTGTTGCCCCTATGACGAATCATCTGATAGAATACAGTTGCACTTTCTTCTCTTCTGCAGATTTTATAAAGACTTGTCCAAGGGCCTGCTCATCCCAGCGATCCAAAAGGCACAGATTAAAAACTACAGAGCCGCTCCAATCTAGTCGCAGCCCCTACGTATGCAGGAAATATGCTTTGGATTGGGCCTATTTTTAAAATCGGCTGTTGAACTTTGTAATTCAATGCTTTTGAATACTATTTTATGTAAATCCCACCATTCAATTTACCTTTCGATATGAATCGTTTGTTTTTATCTGTGAATAGTGGTTTTAATTATCTATTGGTTTGTACAAAGTTGTCTGCTCTTGAATGTAAAAAGCTTTCAATTGTATGTGCTTTTATGGTCATTTTTTGGCTGAAATAAAGAACTGAAATGAATTGATTGATTGACTTCTCCCGCTGACCATTTTCCATCTGTATTTACAGACCGTCCCCTGGGTCACGGAAGTGGGATATGTGACCTCACTCTCAATTTGACTCTGGTGCTATCAGATTACTTCCCTTTTGCCTGTGGCTCATTGGATAACTGGTGCCCCAATCGGCACTGGAACTGTCCCTTTTCTCTGTCTGTGTAGCACTGAAGCATGAATGTTGGGTCACCCGCAGTCCTATTGTGGCTCTTCATTCAACCAACAGACGTCCGATGGGCAATACTCCTATGTCATTAGTTCTGTTGGGTTATGGCACTTCCCACATTCAATTCTAGCACTTTCTCCAAATGGTGCCAGTCTAAACTACTTTTCAAAATTACAAGCATTTATTATATACATTTTTCTTCTGGTCCGGAGTGCCTACTTAGAACAAGCTGCTCTCCAGTGTGTGTTTACTTAACATGTAGGAAACGGTCCTACATTCAGCGTGGTGATAGCTAACACAACACAAGACTGTTTGACTTGTGCAGCTGAAAGCTTTTCTACATGAAGCATTTGATGCAGACCAACTTAGAAGCAAAGCTGCTGAAAAGAAATATCTTCCCCTCCAACCAGTTCACCCTGTTTATTTTCTTTAGTATTACTACAAGGGCTATAGACTTAATGTTCAAATTGCATTGGCACAATTAAAAATGTACATGTATACATGATGACCTGCTGTCATGCTTTCATAGTCTAATGTAGGCCCTTCAGCACTAAATTACTAACCTTTGCAGCCATTCCAACAGCCACCACCATAACAGGGCCATACAGTAAAAGGACTCTGTGCAAATTTCTGATATATGGGCCTTATGCTAAGCCTTCACAATTCGTGCCCTGAAGAAGTCCCTAGGATATGGGACGAAACGCGTTGGCTGTGTCCAGGTCCGCTTTTTCTGTGGAAACAAAAGAAATAAAGAATGAATATTAAGAACATGCATGGCTCATGATGCTTTGGATTTGAATAGTAGATATGCATTGCTACTCTGTTCTTTGAACTTCTTTCAGTATTAGATCCAATATAATTGGTGTTTTGTAAATACTTGTCTTTGTTAGAGTGCTTCTCCCCCTTGCTATAATGTTTCCAATTTTCAGGGCATTTTAGACGGTTGGGCCTGGGAGTAAGATCTTTTCTTGTAGGAACTATATAATGTGTGGCAACAGTGTACCATAACTGTTCTAGTTGTGCCTTTTTTTGAATGTTGATTTCGTTATTTTAGTTAACTGTACCTCCATTGTGCTATTTGTCTATTGCTGATTTGCTTCTGAGTTACGCCTGCCGGCATCTTTTTTGTTCTTCTTCGGCATTTGTTTGCTGAGATTTTTGTAAAACCTTAATACAAATATTTACAAAAAAAACTGCCATCCCTCAGCTTCACATTTTGTGGTACATGTGTGGAGGGTAAATATACTTGCCTGTGTTTGTTTGTAGATGAATGCAAGGTTTGTGAGTGTGACTGACTGTGTGCCTGGTAGAATCCACTGCACTCCACATGTTTATGACTCTCAAACTGGTGGCTGCCTTTGTGCAAAGGCGACACCAGTCTCTGCTGACCAGGTGCCTGCATTATTACATTCCTTTGACCCCTACCCCTTAGTATGGTTATTCCTGTGAATAGGTGTGTCAGGCCTCAGCCAATTGAAATAGCCACAGTACCTCTGCCAGAAAGCTCCTTGCACCTGCCCACTTCCTGCCTTGATGTGTAGACCTGATTGATCTGTTCTCTTGTCTGGAGAAGTTAAGCGCCCTGCTTGGACCAGCTGAAATTGGCCCAAGTGAAGCAATAAAGAATGCACTGCCAGTGCTCATGCATGCACTGACGGTGCTGTGTCCATGCATTCCAGGATCAGACAAGCCCCCACAAATTGAACGGTGGCTGAAAAATCGACTAATCAACCTGTCCCACAACTAGTATACGGTTCCATGATTTTCTCTACCTCCAAAGCAGAGCTGCAGACAAGTATAGGTGTGTAGACTTAGTTCCACAAGTGATGCTCTGCTGGTTTCCTTTCAGGCTAGGGAGAAGCCGGAACTAAAGACTGAAATATAAATTATTGCATTAGCATAACTATAACCTGTTTCAGCCATGTTTTCCTGCCCACGCAAACAAGTCCCAGTGGAAGTGCAATGTCTGAAATTAAGCCATATCTGCCTATTAGGACCTGAGGTTAAAAAATGAACACTAGCTTGCTCAGCCTAAATGTTTACTTATTATCATTACTAACTGAAGGTTTTTTCACTTGTTCTCATTATCATAAGCCTGGTCACATGGTTATATATTTTTAAAGGAGCCGCCTGGCTACACTTGAAACGTGTCCTTTGCTGTTACTCTGTGAGCCTTCCTTGGAAAACTCTGGCAGGCTTTTTCAGTGATTCACAGAGTATTAATTTTTCTTTTGTTAATAAACCCTTTTTAGATTTCATTTGGCATAAGAGGAGATTTTTTTTGACATGACTCAAGAGTGAGTGCTGCTGGGACCACCCAGTGTGAGGAGTGACTGCTGACAGAGGAAGAAGATGCTGGCAGTCGCTGCTCGTCCATAGAGGGTACCAGGGTGTCAACCCTCTGCCTTTCTCTTCAATGAAATGTTTTAAAAGTTACAGCTTTTACATGAAAACTAAGAATCTCACAGACCATTTGTTTGCATGTAAAAGCTGTAGAATTGCTTTAGCAGTAAAAGAAAGCTCCACTGACATATTGCGCATGTGCCAGGAGGGAGCGGTTACAGCCCGGCCTTACAAAGATGCGATACACATCTGAAATACTTCACTAGCGTCATGCTATGCAGCATGACATATAATGGCACTTGAGGGCATGTCAATTATAAGCCCTGTTACCCAATCAAAAGTTGAGTAGAAAAAATAGACTTCCAACCTAATTCTGGCTTCTGATTCATAGAAGCTCGCGAACCTGGCCGCAGGGCCGGACTGGCCATAGCGGGCACCGGGCGTTTCCCCGGTAGGCTGCTATGGTGGGGGCCGGTTTTGGGCCCCTGGGGGGCCGTTTTTGTTACCGGGGGTCGGCAATATCGGCCCCCGATAACAAAATCGGCCGAAACCGGCCCTCGCAAACTGCTCGGCCGCACGCCCCCTCAACCCAGGGGGGGCCGGCTGAGCAGTTTGCCAGGGCCGGTTTCTGTTCCCAGTCCGGCCCTGCCTGGCCGTGGAGTGCTGCTTGGATTGCTGGAGTTAAGGGAGTCGGGCAGTGCTTAATTTGAGCCGGTGGTTTCCAGTGCTCGGCACCAGCACTTAATTGTCAATACTGGAGCTTGTGACAGTCTGCCACAAGGTGGCACTGGCTGGCTAATATAGAGATGACCACAACAACAGTCAATTATTAATTCAATATGCATTAAAAATTACTATTACATAACGCCCAAGCCATTCTTATAGCTTTGGGGGCAAGGAATAGTCCAAATTGTCACACTTGTAGGAGGAGTGTGATGGTTAGTTACTATCATTGGCAGCATGACACAGGCAATGTGCGGTGCAGGCTGCAGTGGCCTCCTGACCAGAGCCCTGGCACTTATTTTTTCACAAATTAAGCACTGGAGTCAGGTATTGTGGGCCCATGAGAGCAAGCCAGCTTATGTCGAAGCCAGAGGGCTGACACAGGTAAGTTTTGTTTTCAGCACTGGCACTTAGTATGAGTGTGTGTACGTGTGTTTGCCTGCTTGCCTGGGATTGCATGGGTATGTCTGCGTGTCTGTCACTGCTGGATGTGCATGTGTCTGGATTGTTAGTTTATGTGCATTTCAGTGTTTGTATGCCTGAGCATGTGCATGTGCAATTGCAATTTGAAACTGAAAGCCTGTGAGAAAGGAGGTCTTGGGCCCGGGGATTTGCAAAAATTGGGACCCTGAGGGGGAGAAGTACACCTGCTCGTTGTATTTCCCTCTTCCAGTTCAGGCTCGATCCCATGTTCAGGTCAGCGCTCACATTTCTGCCCCACCACTTACAGACCGCCACTGGATGCTGGACTGTGCCTTTCAGGAACGGTGAGCCTGCCAGGGAGGTCCAGGCACCACTGATGCTAGCATCTGGGAGAGCGAAAACTTTTAATTTGCATAATTAACGCATTTATAAGCAAAATGAGATTTACATTGCTAAACAATGTGTGCATATTATTCAGATAATTTGTAATCAGTGACTGCATTTCGCCATTATGAGCAGCACCTTAGTAAACATGTGAAATAGTTAACGATAGCCACATTTTCTATTGCCATTTTGAATGTTGACTTTACTCACGAAAGGTTGAAAGGCCTGTACATTTTATATCTCGTTTGTTTTGCACGTTGTGGGTTTTTCCATTGCAGAAGCTGTGTTTTTCCGAATGCCTTTTGTTAGCTAGTGAATAGTTATTTGATATGCATTAGACGACTGATAGTGAAGTTTTCATGAAAGAAGAAGAAGCCAGTGTGGTAGAGCGACTCGTGGGTAGAGCTGCCTTTAGCCGACAGACTTTCTGGTGTAAACATTCAAGGAAAAAGCCAAGCAAGAATCATTGTTTATTCATGAGAAAGTGGGGATTATACCTGCTCCCAGAGTCTGGAGAGAACTAATTTGTTCCTGAGAGTGGGAACTAGCTGAAATGTTACAATTAATGTTTTTGTCAAATAATAGTAGTGTATGTTCCTGAGACTAGTTAGGAGAGATGCTTGCTGACTTCGAACTGAGTAGACCCTTCTTACATTTGCTGATCTCCACAGCCGAAGTGCAAATGCTTTATGCCTAATATAAACACAGTTCATTGGCAGTGAGGGCTACAACCCAGGGCGCATAGGTGTATAATCTGGGAAATTCAATAATGTTCCTGTCACGCTCAACTTATTGTGGTCCCACTGCCACTGGGCCACGTCCAAGCAAAGTTCAAATCTACGTAAAAGGAGCGTGTAAGTGTCAGTCCTTCCTTTGTACAATAGTTCACAACCGTATAATGTTGATCTGTATATTCTTTACCATTCATTCACATAAAGGTCCTTGGGAGTCTCATTTAGTTGAATTTTCAATTCCAAATATATTCAATCCGTGATACATCCAAAAAGCAGTCAAATCAATCCAGCCATCAGTTAAATCAATCCAGCCAACACGTTCCGTCCAATATGGACATCATCAGGGCTGCGAATTTAAAAAAAGGCATATCAATAATCATGATCAGTCCTACACAGATCAAAACTACTGTGATGAATCATTAAAATACTTAGTATCAATACATAATATCCCAACAACGACCCCCAAGACTCCCTGCCTACATACAGTCCAACTAAGAACAATTCATCAATAATAATGCATTATTGATAATTTCCCTCATGGGATCAGAACCTCCTCTTCACATTTTTTTGAATAAATGTTCAATTCATTAGTATATTCTACGTCTTAGCTCCTATCCATGTTCACTAATTTATAATCACAAGTCAATCTTATTGTTTTTCCTTAATACCTTGATTCATTCAATTTCCTTACCCCTTCAAGGTGCTTAATACCACCTTATCCCTATATTATCTGAGAAAAAAATATTACCTCGTAATCCTAATTGAAGCATCACAATTTGCATTCTTTAGAGTGTAATGCTAATCCGAATATTATTGGTAGCTGTATCTTTGCGGAAGAGCTTGCTCTGAATTTTCTCTTCTACTACAAACAACTGTACATCCAGAAAATCAATCTTATCAGGATTGTGACACATCACGATGGACCTTATCCTATTTTGGGGACGGTTCATCGACGATATTTTGATCATTTGGAGAGGCACCAGGATGGAATTGTTGGAATATGTTGGCTATTTGAATACTAACAGTCATAATGTGAGTTTCACGATGTGTCACAATTCTGAGAAGATTGATTTTCTGGATGTACAGTTGTTTGTAGTAGAAGAGATAATTCAGAGCAAACTCTTCCGCAAAGATACAGCTACCAATAATATTCTTAGAGCGGACAGTGTGCACCCACCTGCAGTGATCAGGTGTACCCCGTTTGGAGAAATGATACGAAATTGTAGAAACTGTGGCAGAGAGGAAGATTTTAAACACAGCCTGAGAGACTTAGGAAGGAGATTGTCTGCACAGGGTTATACGAAAAATAGTTTGCAGCAAGCTGAGAACAGGGTATATGGAATAAGGAGAGCGGAAACATTGGTACAGAAACGCAAGAAGCCATTACAAGAGAGATTGGCTTTTATTTTAACTTACAGCACAGAACATAAAAGTATTTTCAGGGCATTGAATAAGAATTGGAATCTTTTGAAGGGGGTGCCAGGCTTAACCAGTAGCATCTCTGACAAACCATTGGTCACGTACAGAAAAAGCCCCACGATAGGTAATATGATCACTAGAAACTACTTGGAACCTATGAAGGAATCTGGTTGTAATTGGTGGCAGGGATTTTACACGTGTAGGTCCTGTATAATATGTGATTATGAAATGAATCTTTAAAGGGTTTCAACTATAACACTGATAGACAATATTGGATTAATGAATTTATTAATTGCAACAGTTGTGGTATAATTTATGTAATCAATTGTGAATGTGAAAAAATATATGTGGGGAGTACTAAGAGGACATTGAGAATCAGGATTCAGGAGCATAGACGTGCCATACTCAATAGGGATAATAGGTCCCCCATTTTCAGCACATGAATGAAAATCACTCGGATTTGACCGGTTTCAAATTCCATGGAGTACAAAGGATTTTCCCAGACAAAAGAGGAGGGAATTGGGAACTAAAACTGAGACAGGAAGAGGCGAAATGGATCAGCAGGTTAAGATCTGTGGAAGTTGGACTCAACAAAGAGAATGAGTTCCATTACATTTTGTAATTCAACTGCAGTGACTGGAAGGAATGGGGGAACCTGTGAAATAGGGGAAAGTTGGGCTACAGAAAAAACATCTTTCCCAGATTTAGTAAGAGCAATGGAGGTCAGCAACATTAGGAAGAATAGGAGAATGTTCTATTACTTTCCCGGATATCAGGGAGAATAAGGTCATGAGGAAGATGGGATAACTGTGGGAACAGCCAGTAGTTGCTATATCTGGAATGTGGTTGGCAGAATGTGGGGCAGGTGCAGAAGATCTTCTAAGACACCGGGAAGGTTTTGGAGGAATAGGAGACGTAATCAGTCACTTTGGGACATTAGGCGAGTACTGGTGGTGGCCCAAAAAGATTATGCGGGAGGAACATTGGAATGGAGAATATTCTGGCAATTCCGACAAGCGATAGACGAAATTTACTACATGAGCACGACTACATGATCTAGCGAATCATTGGGATAGTGTGTGATCATTTTTTGGTAATACTTTATTTGGTGGAAATTATGCCTTATTTGGAGTAAGTGTGCGAAGACGTTAGTCACGGGGTCACCAAATAGAAATAAAAAGATTTTAAAAGAAAACAGTTTTGACACAGATAATGTTTGATTAAGAGAAGATAACATACAAGCGGTGCTCCGAACATGCTATTAAAATGTTTGCAATAAAATGGGTCAGGTTGGATTGGGATACGTCAAGATTACATGACTCGGTGCCCCGATTAGGTTAGGGGTGTGATCAGCACGATTTTGAATGATTGAAAACCCCTTGGATGAGGGAATAGGAAGATTTGGCCGTAATTCAAGCCGGATTGGACTCTAAATGCATACACCGGAAGTCAGGCAAGACAGGCATTGGGTGGTGCTTCCTTGTGGACTCGCTGCGGGAACGGATGGAATTGGTGGTAACAGGAGCTGGATGTATGTGTCTGGCCCTGGATTGGATAGGAGGGAATCCGAATAGTTTTCATTGGTCTGAGCAGAAAAGGACCAGAGAGGGAGCATGTTTTGCTGTTTAAAAAAATGCAAGCTTGAACGTTTTATCGCTGATTGGCTGGGGTCACGCTATAAAGAGAAGCATCAGGTACGAACTAGCAAATGGTGGGAATTTGAACACTTAAGGAGCAGGAGCCACGGAAATGGGAGCACAGGATAAAGCTGGTGAGCGAGCGAGATTGCGAAGGGCTAATGGGGATCAATCGGTCCCGCAAAATGGGTTTAATAGAAGGATCGGAGGGGCAGGATTAATGGACAGTAGGAAAGGGTGAAAAGTACCTTTTTACATAAATTGTTTTTTTGATTTTTGCTTACACTAATTGGGAGAGTAACTTATGTTTTTCACAAACTGGAAAGGGGATTAGTTCACCCTACTAACATGATGACCAGAGGGACAACAGTCAGGACATTATAATAAAAGTTGTGACCCTGTGTAGGAACAGGCACAGAGAATTTGCCGACATAGAAAGTGTTGATGAAAATAGATATGCACAATTATATACTGGTTGGGGTGATGGGGGTAATAATTGAGACATAATGGAATGAGAGCCTTCATCTCCTGTAGTTCAGATATAAATATAGATATGCACAACTATACACCTGTTGATGAGACGATGAGGGGATATTTAGACAAACTGGAACTATAGCCTTGGTCTCTTTTATTGTAGATGAGAATAACAACAAAAGGACGGTTCGAAGTTAATACATCAGATTATCATTACACTCTGAAGAATGCAAATTGTGGTGCTTCAATTAGGATTACGAGGTAATGTTTTTTTCTAAGATAATATAGGGATAAGGTGATATTTAGCACCTTGAAGGGGTAAGAAAATTGAATGAATCAAGGTATAAAGGAAAAACAATAGGATTGACTTGTGATTATAAATTAGTGAACATGGATAGGAGCTAAGACGTAGAATATACTAATGAATTGAACATTTATTCAAAAAAATGTGAAGAGGAGGTTCTGATCCCATGAGGGAAATTGTCAATAATGCATTATTGTTGGTGAAATGTTCTTAGTTAGACTGTATATAGGCAGGGAGTCTTGGGGGTCGTTGTTGGGATATTATGTATTGATACTAAGTATTTTAATGATTCATCACAGTAGTTTTGATCTTTGTAGGACTGATCATGATTATTGATATGCCTTTTTTAAAATTTTCAGCCCTGATGATGTCCATATTGGACGAAACGCGTTGGCTGGATTGATTTAACTGATGGCTGGATTGATTTGACTGTTTCTTTTTTGATGTATCACTGAATAAATTTGGATTTGAACATTCAACTAAATGAGACTCCCAAGAGACCTTTATGTGATTGAATGATAAAGAATATACAGATCAATATTATGCTGTTGTGAACTATTGTACAAAGGGAGGGCTGACACTTACACGCTCCTTTTACGTAGATTTAAACTTTGCTTTATGCCTAAGCATTCTTATTCTCTCGATCAGAGACCTTTATTGGGTTTCCTGAAGCTGACACCTTACCTCAATTGCTTTCACTGAATGTCAGTTTTCCCGAACCATACTAGCTACATTAGATTAGGGATTTCCTTTATGGAACATAATTTCTGATATGCTGTATTCTTTATGAACTACTAGCTAATGTACTATTTTTCCTTATTCTGAAAAATGGGCAGTTGAACCATTTAAATTTGTAACTAATGAAGCTTACATTAGAATTCTTAATGGATTAATGTAATTGCTTTAATTACATTTCTGTTAATAAATCCTGTTTGAATGTATTTAAGTTCTCCTTGTCGTTTCCTGTGGTGCCAAATGATTTCACTGTTTATGGAAATATATTTAAATGCTAGTTCCTAAGTTCCTCTTTACGTCGACTAACAAAGGTCCATACACCAGTGGTGAAGTTTGTATGACGATTATACCCGTAGATTAAGATTCAAGAATCCCTGCTCCATCACACTCAAATCCTCCAGTACTCCTCTTAGAAAGGATGCTCAGCTCCAGCTGAAGCTGAAACTGGAGCTGAAACTATCTGTCTGCATGACCTGATCAATCCATTGTCAGAAGCTGATTTAAACAAGTAATTATCATTCTATGACCGGCCCCAAGCTTTTGCTTTACAAAACAATTAAATAAACAAACAATAAGTAAACATATTAAATTAATTAATTAAAATAAAATAGATCACTGGCTGTTATGCCCCATTGACTTTTGCAGTGCAACAGTGAAGGCAATTTTAGGCAGTGAAAAAACACTGTATACATTTAAGGCACCAGTTTGTCTGCCATTTATTTGTTTGTTTGACAGTTTCGTCTCCGTTTATCCATTCTATACTCACTTTTTGCCACCTTGTTGGAATGTATCCATATTTACTTATTTGTCATGTGCCTATTTGGGTGGCAACAAGTATAAGCTAGTGAATGAAAACTCATCCTTTTTAGGTTTGGCTTTACACAAGACCTTTTGAGTTTATTCAGTGTGTATGTTTAGAATACTTACTTATAGAGGGTGTCAGCCAGCCCTCTGCCTCCATTGGTCTGCTACTTCATCATTCACATTTTTCTCCCGCTCATTATAGCGTATAGCATGCAGCAATGGGTCACCACCATCAGGCACTGGCTAACTTCTCTGTGAATGATGGCAAGGAGCACAACCACACATAAAGTAGCTCCCTTCAGTGCCAGAGGCCTCAAAGCCAATCATTGGGCCCAATTCACAACGGTAAACTGAGACGAAAGTCTAACTTTGCGACTTTCAGGATTCACAAAGGGCATTAACAAGTACTCAAAATAGACTTTTGTCTCAGTTACATTTAAGTTTTGGTCTTAAGTTTAACTGAGACCAAAAATACTTTGGGGCAGATCTACAAGAAACTGACGCATCTGTAGAGATGCGTCAGTTTCCCTGCACCAGTCTGCGTTACCCTTGCGCCACCATGGATGCGCCGTATTGTAAATATGGCGCACCATGGCACAAGGATTGACAGATGAGTCAGAAATTTTGACGCATCTGTTGGCCCAAAAGTCACGCATTGCTGGAGTCGTGTCGCAAGCAGTAAGCAACTCCAGCAATGCATGGGGAGGCATATACTCATTATACTGCGTAAGGTTTTGATGCAGTGGCATCCTAGAAGTCGCGCAGTGAAATCTTGTAGATTTCACTGCGTCACTTCTACGAGGCTTGTGTGGGAACGCCTACCATGCATACATTATACTTGATGCAGGTATAATGTAACGCAGGGCTTGTGTGGGAACGCCTACCATGCATACATTATACTTGATGCAGGTATAATGTAACGCAGGGCTTTACAACGTGACGCATCTCCCTAGATGCATCACGTTCTAAATTGGCCGCATTGTTCACGCCGCCACTCCGTCACAAAAGTGACGCAACGGCGGCGCAAAAGTATCGCAAGGGGCTTGTAAATCTGCCCCTCTGACGTTTTGTCTCAGTTAAATTTAAGGCCAAAACTTAAGTTTAACTGAAACAAAAGTCTAACTTTACTACTCGTAAATGCCCTTTGTGAATACTGAAAGTCGTAAAGTTAGACTTTCATCTCAGTTTACCTTTGTAAATCGGGCCCATTGATTTTAGAGGATAAAAAAATTGTTTACTTTTAGGCAGTTTTTTTGTGCTGCGAGACCAACAACTTCATAAATTACACATTTCTGCAAAAACCATGACAAAAAAAATCACTGACAAGCCAAGATATTGGCATCCAACACAGAATTACTTCTTTTGCCAATGCTTGCTCTATCTGCCTGCGCTGTCAGTACGCACAAGTGTTGAATTGGCAGCATGGAGATACACTGAAAAGAAGTTGTAATTTCTGATTTTTCCCTTTTTTATGTGTATGTCATTACAGAAACGGGAATTTCATTTCGTAACAGTCAGATGTGGAAGCGTAATTTTCATTTACTGTATTAAGGTATGTCATATGATGCTAGATGGTAGCTTCAGCGGCGGCTCCGTCACCCCACTGCTCTATGAGCAGTTGGAAAAGGAAAAATAAAATGATAATAACGCAATGTTAATATCATTTTATTTTTCCGTACTGGCTTAGGTGCGGGGCTTGGCTGGCCAGAGCAGGGGGAGGAGTGGTGGGCACTCTACTCTCTAAGTGCGCATGACGGTATTGCCGGCCGTCTAGGGCCGGCCAAACAGTCATGCGCACTAAGCATGTTCTCGCGGCTGTATTGCACAGCCTGGATGGAGAGCATACACAGGCTCTCAGTCCCTATCTGAGCGCCGAACCACGGCACTCAGACCAATCATGACACTGCTGTCATGCTGGTAACAGCAGCATTGTGATTGGCTAGGGGAGCCTGTGTGCTTCCTGCTTCTAGGAGTCGATCGAAGAGGACCTAGAGGCGGCGTCCGGCCTGCAGGTAAGTGATTAGTATTTTTTTCATCCCCACCACCCCTGTTAAATAGCAGCTGCCACTGGGTAGCTTGAACCATATTAACAAAAATAATGCCCTCGCCTAGGAAGATCAACAGTCCAGCTCCATCAGCGTCTGTTTTGAGGAGATTTACCTTTTTCTTCCTTAAGCACAGGTAAGAGGAGGCTGACCTTTGATCTCAGTTGGGATCAGACCTTCAGTGTGCGTCAAGGTAAAGCTCACACATAGAAGCACACTGAAGGTCTGAGCCCAACTGAGATTGCTACACTCCTGTGCCTCATTGCTGAGGACCAATGAGAGCAGTTTTCCCTAAACCACATGTGGTTGACAAAAAACTGCTCTCATTGGTCCTCAACAATGAGGCTTTCCGATGAGGCCATCTCGGGCCTCGGTCCCTCATGTCCTGCAGGGACAGTACACCTTATCACTCGAATCCAAGGGTGTGGTAAAAATAGTGCAGCAAGTGCAGTGGCACCGGGGCACAGGAGTGTATGGGCATCACTGCACTTGAATTATGTTTTTTCTGCTATCAAAGAAGGGGATGGGGTCCCATATAGCTGACATGTATTAGAGTCCATGGAGCCTCCGTTACCTTCGTTACCTCACTGCCCTGATCCAATCCCAGAAGTAGAGAGAAGTCTTTCAGGCCTCCCTCATACGGCTGCTTGCAGCTGGCCTTGCACGTGCACTGGGCCAGGAAGATGTCAACCAGACAAAGTAACAGCGCAGCATCTCACCACTGGTCCCCAGGAAGCTTTTCTCTCAAGCTGCCAATTGGCCCCCGTTTGGCATATTTCTAACCAAATGTTGTTTCTGGGTGTTTTTTAGAGAGGAGTATGCACAAAAAAAGTCTAAACTAAGGAAATGAAAATTAAGCAAAAAATAACAAAATGGCATATATTAATGATGCAAATTACGAGTTTTGGCATCGACCTGCACGTGCAATTCGGCATTTGCAAAGAAAAGCAAACAATGCTTGTTTTTCACTGATGATTCCCATCTGACTAAATGAAGTCAGTGTTGTTCTTTTCCTTTTCTTTTCCAAATGAAATGGACGCGCAGAGTATTTCGCCAGACAAAGCTGAGAGGAGGCTGCCTGTGCTCGCGCCAGCCTGCTGCTTGCCAGTGACTAGGTAGTGCTGTCATTGGTGGGCAGGCTGACATCAGAAGGATTAACCAATGGCGCGATCATGTCAGTGACCCCAGTGGGCTATTGCCTGGTTTGAATATGAAAGCGTTATTGCCCGCTGCTAAGGTCCTTAACAGCTGTTAACTTCCAAACCTGAAAGGATGAGCCTGGGGTGTAGGTAATGGCCGGGAGCATGAGTCCCAAAAGACTATTAACCACCATTAACCCATTTTCACTCCTCCAGGGTTAGCATGCACGCAGATCCTGTCTGCCTCGTATCCTGCTTGAGCCTAGAAAAGAGGAACGGTTCTTAATGCCATCATTCTAGCTATTCTGATTGACTGAGCTAATTTAAGCCCCCTCTAGAGAGTTCTCATAATACACGACACCCCCGAACTAAAACACTGACCAAAATCAAATCAAAATCAAAAATACTGCTCTTTCACTTGAGTTTGCCCCTGGTTTCATGCCCCTAACTGAAATAAGCAGAATATTGCTGCAAGAATCTATACAAAATATATATAATGCATTTATATATATACATGAAAAATTATATTCTCAGTAAGAGCCTGGAAGCAGCTTTAAGCCAAGGTACACCGGCCCTTGAGCCCAAATGAGGTTGCGATGTAAAGGTTTGGAAGCAATTCAATAGGCGCCACCGGGAACTCGGGCACGCCGCAAATATGGCGGTTGTGCCGGTCCCCGGGACGCTTCTCCTGGGGGGGCGGGGTTAGCACGGCCGATGGCGCGGCTGGCGCCCGACCCCCCCCCCCCACCTCCCACCCAGGACGGTGATTGGTGGACTGCTGAATGCCCCAGAAGCTTAACAAGCGCTTCCGGGGCAACGTAGGTAGAACAGGTCCCGGATCCTGCTGGGACCTGTTAGAACTAGATTTGGGGCATTTTCTCCTTTAAAAGGAGCGCAGAGCGGCGGCCCAGTCTTTTCCTCGCCGCTCCGCTGGGAATGTTGCACGCCTCCGTTCACGCGACGGAGGTCAATTATCTAACCCTTCTCTCTTTCTTTCTTTCTGCAGGTTGTTTTCTCTTGGCTATTTCAGGTTTTTACAGGATCGAACAGAGAACACAGGCAGCAGCAGCTTTTGGCCCTCGATCTTCCTTCCTGGGTAGACCTGCTCTCCACCACAGCTAGGAGCCACGCGGGTTAGAGTGAATACTCACCTGCCCCACTTGATTGGACTTGTGGGAGTGGCTCTGGCTGTTGGAGTGCTTGCGGTCGACCGGGACTGGGACCTGGCGTTACTTTGCAAGGGAGGTAAGGGCCTAGGCATCGCCCTAACTAGACCCAGGGTAGTTTGTGGGGCCCCGGGGGTGCATAGGGCTGGGTTTGCGGCTCCATCAGCGTAGGGAGTGGTAATTTTGGGCCTGTGGCATTGCGTTTGGAATTTTGGTGATTGTTGCAAGGGGCATATATTTTTTAAGTCGGCATTCCATAGGTGATTGCTGAAGGAGAGCACTGTTACATAGGTGTTGTGTCTTGCCTGTTTTGGGGCTGCTAGGGGTACTTGTGTGGCAGGCCACGGTCAAAGATATTAGGCTAGCAGCCATATAATTTAGCAGACCCTTCTTTTTTGTGTGTGTAATTTTGGTAATGGCACCCAAGGCGAAGAGGGTCAGGTTCCCACTCGGATGGAGGAGTGGATAGAGGCAATGATGCACACGATGACTGATATGGGGCAGTCCTTGTCGGAGTTACATAGGAGAGTAGATGGGCAGGAGGAAGCTGAAGAAAGGCCTAGGCGTTCAGGGGTGGCCCCCAGGGCAGCATTTCCTTCGGTACCCCGGAGATCTGAACCCAAACGTGGAAGCGGGGGGGCTGCGCCACCAGGGTTGCCGAATCCAGGGATCCCAGGGCCTTCAGCCCCAGCAGGGGGATCCCGGCCAGAGGAGGTGAATGGGGCAGCTCCATTGGGAGTCACCTCAGCAGGGGGTGTGGGGGGCCACAACCAACCAGGCGCAACAGATGGTCCCAGTTTAGAGGAGGCCCTGACCCAGTCGGTAGTACCCCCCTGTGGGTCCCCGGCGGGTAGTGTGCCTGGACAACCTGATTTGGTAGTCAAAAAAGAGAACCAACGGCGGACCTCCTGCACCACACCTCACACCTGTTCCGATGTGTAGAGTCGCCGTGCAAACAACCCCAACGCCAGCCGTTGCGTGGCGTCACTGTGCTCCAGATCAAAAGAATACTGTATTTTCAAATGGGGGTGCACAGCTCAAAAAAGAGTCCAATTAGGCAGTTATAAATTTGTAAATGACTTCTTTATTCAAATTCAGGTACAGGTCATCTGACTTAAAAACTCCAGCCAACGCGTTTCATTCCCATACTAGGAACTTCATCAGGGCTGAAAGAATCACAATAAAAAAACATATATATTACACTCAAATAACATGGCACAGGACTGAAAACAAGACATAAAGTAAACAACAAAAAATAGCAAATATGAATATACACAAATAAAAACACCACTAAAACAAAAGAGCACAGGACGATACCATAACTGAAAAACAGTGATCACACAACTAACACTTAGTCTAAAAACATCATAAAAATTGACATAGTGCAACATAGTGGTTGAATTCACACACACAAAAAAAAAAAATCAAACATTACATAATCTATTCTCTGGTTATGACTCATCTAAACATAGAGTCATGAACAACACAATGACAGTAGTGCTGGCAAAGAAGAGAGGGTCCAAACACCTGTCATTTACTTGACATTGAACAGTTGATGTTTCTCAATACAGTAAAAAGGAAGAAGTCATAGAGTAATGAAAGAAATCTCTGCTCAGTCGCTCCTAAATAATGCTACAATTTTAACAAAGGGGCGAGAACCAAGAGGGAGATGTAATATCTTACCAATAAATGATAACCACTTGTATATGCCAAAATTCTTAAAGAACACGATCAACGTAGGGTAATTGGAAAGTTCCAACGAACAAAGAGGATTCCTATTGAGATCTACGGATAAAGGGGGAAGTTAGTTGACCCTGGTAACGAAAAAAACATGTCATATTTTAAAGAAAGGGTCCATAAAGTATAGATAAGAGAGATAGAAAAGAAAGGAGCAGAGAAACAGAAAAGGATCCTATGTTACCCAATTGTCTACACCAACCCACATAAACTTATAAAGGCCGAGTGAGTGTGAAAGGGGAAGCAAAGTAATTAACCAAATATTATAACAGACCGCCCAGGTGACAGACACCTTATAGCCATACAAACGAAAATTTGGAATACCCAAACAAATGTAGCTTGTGCATCAATTATGATAAAGTAGTTTCTGCAGGCGTAGGTTCACCGTGAAACACTCAAATTCAACTGCATGAATATAAAGGATCAGGAGTATCTGAAACAAGAATCAGAAGCCAAGTATAGCAAGCTAAAAACAGAGTCGTAGGTCAAAAATGCTCACAAGGTACCTCACCACAATCATTGCACTAGTTCATTACTAATTAAAATAGAATTGACAAAGGAAAATACCAAAGAATATCCCAACTCAGAATGGCAATGAAGTGACCTAAATAGATGAACAAATTGTAGAGGTCCCGTGTATTTCACTGGGACCGAGGCGCACCGGTTGCAGATAGAGCTGCTTATGTCTGTCAAGGACAAAAGGTATGAAAACATAAGTAGAAATAAATACCTAAAAAATCTTTAAAAAACGAGAAATAGAGAACTACCGACTAAAATGCCATTACATCACAAATATAGTGTTGTAGTAACCCTAATTAGGGAATTTGCGTTCAAAAAGCCACAGTCGCGGAAAAAGTGCCCACATGAACAGATGAGCGTGTAGCGCTCCAACCCTTGCACTCCCCGGACTACAACTCCCAGTCGTCACCAGACCAAGACTCAACGGTGAATTGAAACAATATATGAAAAAGATGTTGAAAAAAAGTCCCCCAAGTTGAAATAGGATAATATGTCACATTTAAAGGTCCATACCGCTAGTCAAAAATCATACCCGGGCATAATAACAACATACGCTCAAACCCGTGCGGTCATCGGAATGAAGTTCCCAACCGCCCCATTCAAAAGAGAAATAATGTTAAGTGAGTTAATTCTAAACATAAGGGTTGCATTTAAAAGCGCCCCAAACCGTCTGAGCGCCCAGGACTGACTCAGACCCTGTGCAAAAAGCAATGACAGCCTTTCGTAGTAATGCTCCCACCAGAGGTAAACTTACCGCATAGCGTCGGGCAGAACTTCCTCTCTACTCGTATTGCAACAGGGTAAGACCGCCGTCCATATTCATACACGAGACTCCTCCCCTTGCTACTCGGAGGCAGCCAATCAATGCATCCTGTGCATTAAAGTAAAAAAACTGTAGCGATAAAGATCTCGGCTCCAATTATCTGAGCGTGGCCGCCATTCTTAAACGGAGTATATAACATTCAAATCGGCTGGGAAAGCGAGACCTGTGAGTCTTCAACTTACCAGAATTACGTAAAGCAATATAACAGCAAATATAATTAATAATTGAATAAATGAAACATAAACCGCAATTTATACAAACAGAAAGGTTATGAACAATTATTAGAAATGGCGAGCCGACACGATCGCCTCCATCTTGAAGTGGTAGTCTCACCTAACCATTCCTCACAATTTGTGCGAACAAGAGGTGGAATACTTCAACTAAGAAAATCAAACGCAACCGCCCTAATACATAAATTCACGGCCCCAAAACGGTAGAATAGAAAAAAATTAGAAAAATGTAAAAGAAGGTGGAAAAAACAGGAGGGGGAAAGAAAAACAGCATGATATCCGTAGAATGAACAATCAATAAAGTAAAAAGATTGAAACAATTTTAAAAGAATCATAGACAGAGTGCCAATGTGCCAGAAGTTGTAATATATTAATTAGCAACTCGTCGTAAACGGACAACTAGGGAGCAACGAGCAGCATCCAATACGATAGGAATCGTACCGGTATGTTGTCCTATAGAGTGAATGGAATAGGAAACGATGTCATACAAGCACCTATGGATGGAGGGGCTCGAAAAAGTGCAGATACTATTAAGCCTGGATGGCATTACAGCCCCAAACAAGCGATATGCAAATTATCTAAAGAAGTGCATAGACTAGAGTTTCTAACTAGTTGCAGTGAGATAAGTAATCCTCAGAAGGAAAAGGAAGACACGTTGTACCTACTATTTGTTCATCTATTTAGGTGACTTCATTGCGATCTGAGGTGGGATATTCTTTGGTATTTTCCTTTGTCAATTCTATTTTAATTAGTAATGAACTAGTGCAATGATTGTGGTGAGGTACCTTGTGAGCATTTTTGACCTACGACTCTGTTTTTAGCTTGCTATCCTTGGCTTCTGATTCTTGTTTCAGATACTCCTGATCCTTTATATTCATGCAGTTGAATTTGAGTGTTTTACGGTGAACCTACGCCTGCAGAAACTACTTTATCATAATTGATGCACAAGCTACATTTGTTTGGGTATTCCAAATTTTCGTTTGTATGGCTATAAGGTGTCTGTCACCTGAGCGGTCTGTTATAATATTTGGTTAATTACTTTGCTTCCCCTTTCACACTCACTCGGCCTTTATAAGTTTATGTGGGTTGGTGTAGACAATTGGGTAACATAGGACCCTTTTCTGTTTCTCTGCTCCCTTCTTTTCTATCTCTCTTATCTATACTTTATGGACCCTTTCTTTAAAATATGACATGTTTTTTTCGTTACCAGGGTCAACTAACTTCCCCCTTTATCCGTAGATCTCAATAGGAATCCTCTTTGTTCGTTGGAACTTTCCAATTACCCTACGTTGATCGTGTTCTTTAAGAATTTTGGCATATACAAGTGGTTATCATTTATTGGTAAGATATTACATCTCCCTCTTGGTTCTCGCCCCTTTGTTAAAATTGTAGCATTATTTAGGAGCGACTGAGCAGAGATTTCTTTCATTACTCTATGACTTCTTCCTTTTTACCGTATTGAGACACATCAACTGTTCAATGTCAAGTAAATGACAGGTGTTTGGACCCTCTCTTCTTTGCCAGCACTACTGTCATTGTGTTGTTCATGACTCTATGTTTCGATGAGTCATAACCAGAGAATAGATTATGTAATGTTTGATTTTCTTTTTTTTTTTTTTGGTGTGAATTCAACCACTATGTTGCACTATGTCAATTTTTATGATATTTTTAGACTAAGTGTTAGTTGTGTGATCGCTGTTTTTCAGTTATGGTATCGTCCTGTGCTCTTTTGTTTTAGTGGTGTTTTTATTTGTGTATATTCATATTTGCTATTTTTTGTTGTTTACTTTATGTCTTGTTTTCAGTCCTGTGGCATGTTATTTGAGTGTAATATATATGTTTTTTTATTGTGATTCTTTCAGCCCTGATGAAGTTCCTAGTATGGGAATGAAACGCGTTGGCTGGAGTTTTTAAGTCAGATGACCTGTACCTGAATTTGAATAAAGAAGTCATTTACAAACCTGATTTGGTAGCCAGTCTAGCGGCAGTGCTCCCATGGTTAGCCAAAGGAGGGCAAAATGGCGCAGTGAGCGACAAGAGTGGCCCTGATCTTTCCAAAGCTGGCACATCTACAGGATCTGAGCACGCCAGGACGCAAGACGGCATGACTGCAGGTATGGTGCAAGTGTTACCGAGTTTAGGTTTGGGAGAGCTGCGCTCATCCTGAGAGCGTCTGGGGAGACACATTTCACAGGAGGTGAAGGAAAAAATCTGGAAAGGGGAATATGTGAACATGTTTTCTTTGTTTGTTGATAAGGATGAGAAGGAGGAGGCAAAAAAGATAAGGGAATGGGCTCGCCCAAGGGATTGGGGCAATTGGCCCACCAGGAAAAAGATTGATCAAACTTTAGTAAATTGGATAAAAGCATTCTCCAACTATCATGCGATAATGGTGGAACAGCTAGGCGCGCAATTGGCGTGCTATCAAAATAGGATCACCTGTGCGCATGATGAGTATGCTGGAGTGGGTTGGAAGGAGTATGACAAGGATTTCCAGAGGGCGAAGGCATCTGACCCGGGCCTAACCTGGGATCAAATTGATGTCATCATGTGGTTGCAGCACATGAAAACCCTGAGCCAAGACACACCAAGAGGGCAGTCCTTTCGGTCAGGCACACCGCATAGCGGGGGACGGGGTGGCAAGAAGGGAGCATGTTGGGATTTTAACAGGTGGACCTGCACCAGGCCCACTGGTTCATGCAAATTCAGGCACGTCTGTTCCTTCTATGCCTCTCTTCCCAACCAGAATCCAAATGTTTCAAGAAATCAAAAGATAAGGGAGGTAAAAAACAGGAATGGGGGCTTGTTGCTTAGCAAGGCGCACTCACCCATAAAAACAATGGCTTTGATACCCTGGTTAAATAAATACTGTTGCCCAAACACAGCCCAGACTCTGTTAGAAGGTTTCAGGGATGACTTTAGGATTCCTGCACCTGGCTATTCTGGGGTCTCTTACTGCCGCAATCAGCAATCAGTGAGGGTCTGTGGCTCTAGCTAAAGTGTTGAAGGAATTGCGTTTGGGGAGATTGGCTTGACCTTTCGATACGATACCGGTTGAAGATTTTGTCTGCTCACCGCTGGGGGTGGTGCCCAAAAAAGACCCTGGGGAGTTCCGCTTGATCCATAACTTATCCGCTCCCATGGGTCAATCACTGAATGATGCTATTGATGGGGCCCTGTGCACTGTGAGATACGCGTCATTGGATCAGGCGATTGCGATGCTGCAGTCACTTGGCCCAGGCACGTTGTTGGCGAAAACGGACATAGAATCTGCCTTCTGTTTACTGCCAGTTCACCCACAAGATTTCCATCTTTTGGGGTTCCAGCTAGAGGGGAAGTACTACATGGACAAGTGCATGCCCATGGGGTGCTCTGTCTGTTGCTCCTATTTTGAGAAATTCAGTTCCTTTCTGGAGTGGGTTTCAGGCAGGTGACTTGGCACCACTGGGTATTGCACTATTTGGATGACTTCCTGTTGTTGGGGGCGCCGGGGTCCCAGGAGTGTGGCAGGGCTTTAAAAGCATTTTGCGCACTCATGCGCTAGTTTGGGGTCCCCCTGGTGCCAGGAAAGACAGTGGGACCGGCCACACAAATTGAGTTTCTGGGCATAGAACTGGATTCAGTGGAGGGTGTATCACGCCTGCCACTGAGTAAGGTAAGGGGTTTCACGCTAGCACTTGAAGATTGCCTGGGCAAAGAAAAGGTGACTTTACACCAACTGCAGAAGGAAGTAGGAATGCTTAATTTTGCGCTAAGAATCATTCCAATGGCCTGCCCAATCTCGCGTTCCATTGCACAAGCAATATCTGGTTTGAAAGAGAAGCATCACCACACTCGGTTGTCCAGCGAGGTTAAGCAGGATTTGGATGGCATTCCTGCGTGATTTCAATGGCACTGTAGTGTGGCCCAGCCCTGCTAGGTCCAGCCCGGACCTTGGCCTCATGACAGACGCTTCTGGGAGTGAGGGTTTTGGTGCCATTCTGGGCCCCCAATGGGCAGCGCAACGTTGGCCAGCTTGGTGGGTTGACGCCGGTATAACAGGTAACATTGGATTTCTGGAATTATTTCCCATATTGGTGGCCCTAACCATTTGGCTGTACCAGTTTTGCAATCAATTGGTGGTTTTTTGGTCTGATAATATGGCAGTAGTGGAGTGCATTAATCAGCAGTCTGCTAATTGTAGGATGATGCTTCGCTTGTTAAAAGAGATAGTACTTCAATGCATGAAATTAAACGTGATGTTCAGGGCCAGGCATGTCCCAGGAGTACTCAACCACGCTGCTAATCCATTGTCTCATTTCAAGATGCAGGTTTTCAGGTCCCACCATCCAGGAGCAGCGGACAGTCCAACGCCTTTTCCAGAGCATCTTTGGCAACTTGGTGCCCCAACCTATCGGACCTTGTGACAGCTAGCCTAGCACCCAGGACCAGGCAGGCCTATGAGGGGGCTTTTACCACCTACTGCAATTTTATGGGGGATGGCTGGGAGGGGGCATGGCACGAGCCAACGTCTTTCATATCATTCGTGAAGGAATTGAGGGATGGGGGGCGTTCTGTCGCATGCGCCAGATGCCACATGGCGGCAATCGCCTTCTTTGCAAAGATGCAGGGACATAGGGATCCCACAGGCTCTTTTATAGTTCAAAGGGCTCTGAAAGGGTGGCAGCGCCTACAAGGTTCCCAGCCAGACGTCCGGCACCCGATTAGCGTGAAAGTATTGTCAGCCCTCATGGAGGCAGTGGGGAGAGTATGTAGATCCACTGGGGAGGTCCATCTTTTCAGGTCTGCTTTATCCCTCGCCTTCTATGGTGCCTTCAGGGTGGGAGAATTGGTGGCGCGTAACAAGCATGATTGGCATGGTGGGATGCAATTTGCACATATTCACCTGCAGGGAGGATCTGTATCCTTATCAATTCCCAGATCCAAGACGGACCAGAAGGGGAGGGGTGACCATGTTATTCTGCACAAGGCTCAAGGGAGCGCATGCTGTCCAGTAGGCAATCTGGAGGATTTTCTGGCTTACAGGCCACACGGCGCGGGAGGGCCACTATTCATTCACCAGGATGGGACCCCCCTCACAAATTTCAGTTTGGCAGGATATTGACATTGGCGCTGGGGGCATCCAAATTTGGTACCCATTCTTTCAGGATTGGGGCAGCCACTGAAGCCATGGCTCAGGGGCTGCAGGGACATGAATTTCAGAGAATAGGGCGTTGGTCTTCTGACTCTTACAAACGATATGTGCGTTTACACCTGCTTTAAGTATTATTGGCTAATGGTTGGTTTTGTTTCAATCTCTCGCAGTTTCCACGTCCTGTGCAGCAGGAGGGGAGCTAGCCGTCGTCCGCCGGTCATCGGAGCCTCGCACATTTCAGGTCCCCGCCTGGGGGCCAGGTCAAAGAGAAGTCTGGATCATAGGTCATTCATATGTGAGCAGGTTGAAACAATATTTTTTCACAGGCAATTTTGCGGACAGGGCCCGCCAGGCGGGTTTCAAGGTGTCACTGCACGGACAAGGGGGTTTGCGATTGTGCCAGTTTCGTAATGTTTTTTGGTGCATTGTTAGCTAGGACTCCGGCTACACCCGCCATAGTAATAGTGCATTTGGGAGGTAATGACCTAGTACACCTGGGCAGGAAAGGAGTGGTTGAGGCGCTGAACACAGAAATGGGATGGTTGGCCATAAAGTGCCCACAGGCAGTGTTAGTGTGGCCTCACTTGCTCCTGAAGTTTCAATGGCGGGGGGTGAGTCGGTGTGGGCTTTGAATCACTCCGTGAAGAGAATCAATCACAGGATTGATAGGCTTTTTCAGTCTCCCAGACTGCAGACGATTGCGCATTGGTGCATCCGGGGGAGCGTTTTTTTCTCCAGGACGGGGTTCACCTCTCTAAGCTGGGCAATGAGTATTTCATTGAAAACGTGCTAGCCTGGATGTTAGGGGCAAAGGACAGGGCATGACCTTTTGTCAGCAGGTGGAAGGGGGGGGGCCAGATAGTCGGTCAACTATACTGGCCTGTGGCGGTAAGGTCATGATTGGTCAGTCAATTTTTCCATCTTTTAGTAGGCATCCCATTATTAATGGGTACGCCTGGGGGGGGCAGTGGTCTCTCATCACACTCCAGGGGGCGTTTACGGCCGGTAGGCTGAAGGGTGCGGGGGTAGGAAGTTCCGCTTCCGGCAGGCCCTTGGGCCAATCCCTGCACAGGCGCATGGGCACTGGCATAACAGCAGTCCCTGGGAGGTAGTATTGGAGGGCGTAGGGGGTGCCCGAGGGAAGGAATCTGATGGGTAACCGGGCCTCCGGCGCAAGGTCACTCCGGTAAGAAGGGTGACCTAGTAAGTAGTTGGGACCAGTCATGACCTTGCACGTAGGCTCATCCGGGATACGCAGAAAACAAATTGTACATATTTCAGTTTTAGGTTAGGTATGGCTATGTATTAGATTTGTTAAGGTTAGCCATAAAGATGTGTGAATACGATGTATATGAAATGTGTAAAGTTATTGAATATGTGTGGTTTTTCTGCGTATTAAGAAAATGATTAAAAAATTTAAATATGATTTTTTAATTTTAATAAAATACGGCCGGGGTTATCCGACCCCTATTCCAAGATCTGTGTTGGATGTTGATTTATTATCTGTGCCTTGGAGGAAAGGGGGAGATGGGAAATACCCCGGGTCTCTGGAGGGGAGGTTGGGGTCAACCTGATGGTAGGGGACTCGGCAATACCTGGCCATATGACTTTTTTCAAGTTACCTTCACAATTTACCCTCGTGGTAGCACTGGCAGTGGAAAGAGTTGATAGCCAATGTCAAGTTACGTCCCAAGTGAACCATATGAAATTAAAAATATAAAATCGCTTAGGAAAACCTGCTTGATGTTTGTTCTGGTTTTGTCTTCTTGTGTGTTATAAACATTGTGGGAATAAGCAAGCAGGCTTCCGCTCTCACAGGTGCATGAAGGCTGCCATGTCTAAGCACTGTTGACTCTTGGGACCCAGGGCTCCTGGCACTGTTGAATCAGTAGGATTGGACACCCTTGAACACCCTACGCTGTTTTATAGGCTTGTGAGAATTGTGGGTGTGTCAGGGGTGTTGCTAAACAAAGTGGAGTCTTAGTTGTTTGAACATAAAGGGGCCGATTACAATGCAGCCCGTAAAGGCTCCGACCGGTCGGAGCCTTCTGAGCCTCATCGTAATTGGCCCCTCGGTTCCGACCGCCGCATTACAATGCTAGCGGTCAGAAACTAAACCAGCCGTTCATTGCGGCTGGCTTCTGACGGGCTCAATGAGCCCTTCGGCCAGTCAGAACCAGCTCGTAATCCAAAAGGGTGGGCCTTTCAACCCTTGGGATTACAATGCATGGTTTCCGGCATGGTTTCCATGCCAGCCTGTCCGACATGAAAACCATGTCGGAAAGAGTGTTTTGGGGCTCCCAGTAGTGCCCCCTTCGGTGTGCGGCCTCCGGTTGGGGACAGAGGGGGCACCTATGGTGTCACCCTGTTGATTCCTGCACCCCTTGGCAGGCACCTTGAGGTGCCTGCCATGTGCTGCAGGGATGAGCAGCACCTCCCATTTCCCTATGGGAGCATGTATTACAGCCGGTTTACGGCCATAATGCATGCTCCCATTGGGAAAATGTAGGAATGCAACCGAACAGTGTTCGGTCGCATCCTAATTAGGCGGTCTGGACCAAGACTTAAATCCACCCGACATCGTAATTAGCCCCCAAGTCAGGGTGGTTGCGAGGCAGACCTTGGCTAATATTTGTAAGATACAATGCAGTCTTGTGGTGTGCTACAAGGTTCATGCCTGTCCTGGCTCCGTCGTATTATCAACACAATTTGAGAAGAAGGGGGGACTAGGAGCTATTAAGAAAAGTGAATGGAGGTCCTGTACCAATGCTCCCTAGAATATCGTCATAAACACTAAATGGTAACAGTTCCTAAGGGAGAGAGAGAAGAAAAGGACTCTACAACCCTTTATGGTTGTGGGTGAGTGTGAAGACTGTCTCCAGCGAGAGATTGAGTGTGCGTCAATAGGGAGGATTCCTCCTGTGCGTTCTTGTGCCCTCACACACCCTCGCGAGTGTAAAGCATCATCATCGGGCTATGCTCCTCGTGGGGGTGGCGCTGCAGTCCCCCACGGGCCCCACAAGAGGGCTCTTTGACAGAGATCTTTTCAGGAGGTGCCGCACTTGTGCATGTGGGTGTGTGGGCCAAGTGAGTGAGTGGGGCATGGATTAAAATTACCTATTGGTACCCCGATGTGTTTAATGAGGGGTCCTCTAGGTAAGACTAAAAAATGCGCGGAATTGGAGACTCTCCGTAAACAAAATAAAGGGAGGGACAAGTTTGTTCCCGCTGCTCTCAACCCGTAAAAGAAGTGTGTGTTCAAAAGTGAAGAATGGTCGACATGTTTCGCGCAACCAGTGGGTCCCTAATGGATCCCTGTGCGCTTCATCAGGACCGTGAAACTAAAATGTGAAAGTGGGAATCAGGAAATAGACACCTTATAATCCCACCATACCTATAGTAAGGTCAGGGACAAAAACGTCTTGGCGTTCGAGACACGTATTATTCGTGTTCTCAGAACCCAAACCTGGAGGAGACAGAAAGAAAATCGTAAAAAGAGAGAGATATATTCACAAATATTCACAAAATATTCTTTGTAAAACATTATTTGTGGTTTAAAAAAATCCTAGTGTTGCGGTTCAGTACCACTAAAGTGAAGCAACCATATTATGCGTGACGCTTCACTTCAATCATCATGTGATAACTGTTTACTCTACAGAAATCTATGCATTGTACCGGTCACTGTGGAGAGATATTCCCACAGGCAGTGGTGTCACCGTGCAATCTAGAAAACAGGGGGTGACACCTTATGTAATGTTGGCATCATAAAATGAGCAGATGGGATGGTCACATCCATGACCCACCTCCCACTCGTTGCTAAATAGTGCAGGCCTTATGTTTATAGTAAGTGGACTCATGCAGGGCTCTCCAGATCAGACTGCTCAATGTACGTTATAGTAATCACACTTTGTCTCAACCTCAAATGCACAATGTAAATAGTCACACAGGTGAGATGGTAGTGACTAGTGCTGGTTATGGCGCTGTGGTCAAGCTAGTGTGGCTGTGCTCTCTGGCGACGTAGTAGTGGCGGAGTACTAACAAATGGAGCCAGTTTCTAAATATTCAAACAGGCACTAATGTGCTCGAGTGTGGACTGCGACGATGTTAACACTATGAGGCACAATCATCCCACCGGTTATTATATTCTCACAGTTTTTGGTATTTTTAAAAAAACAGAAATAATCATACCCTCCCCTGGTTGATGGTGGGCCGCGCCGGCGAGTGATTGCGCTGGGAGTGGAAAACTAAACAAAGAGAAAGTGAGACACAACAGTGCCGGCATGTTAATCTCCATCAGGATGGCGAGCGCGGTGAAAATACCTTTCTATCCGGAGTCAGCAGCAGCGGGAACTTACTGTGTCACCCTCAGTCTGGAGCCTTTAAACCTGTCCGCCGATCAGGTTTCGCCGGTAAATGCGTGTCAGAAAGGCTCAGTTAATATAGTGGAAGTACTTCCTGATTTGTGGGAGCACGTGAGTGTGCCTAATGACGTCGGTTGAGCATGGCGGGACGTTTGTGACGCCCGGTAGCGGCCATCTTTGAAAGTCTACTCATATGGCCGATGTCAAGTTACAAGCATGTTTACATACTTTAATGATGATGGGTGATTGTGAAAAAGGCAGGAGAATCCAAATGAAGGTGTTTTAGTATATAATAATCTCTGAAGGTAAATCCAATCTCTCCTTAAGGCATGAGACAATGTTTGAGAGATTTCGTTCCTTTAGGAATTAACCCCAAATGAAAAGAGTTAATAGGGTGTTGAGCCTGTTATCGTGTGTGTAAAAACAGGGGCCCTGGTGCTCCGCAAGCGGCCCCTAATATCCGTGCGGTTTTCTTTCGAACTTGCTACTAAAGGGAGAAGAGATTAGTCAATGGTGGTGGCTGGTTCATTAACTGTGCCGGGGTTAGTGATGGGGCTTGACATGGATCCCCCGTGGCTCAGTGTGCTTCGTTGGGTAAAAAAACTTTGATGGTGTCCCTATGTAAATTCTTCTCATCGGTGTAGTGAGAAGCTTGTCAGTGTATGGTCAAAGTGTTCTCTATAGGTAGGTGGTAGTGATGATTATGGCATCAGATTTCAAGATACCAATTCTGCCCAAGGGATATCATTGTTTAGACCACTCACATTACTCTGTAACCTAAACACCCAACGTTGTTCCTGTCTAAACAGAGCGGATGTTGTCCAGTTAGGATTAGAGTCGATTACAGTCCATCTGAGACTCTCTGGAGGGTGATTTTTCTCCAGAAAGTGATTCTGTAGTCTGGTAGTGGTTCTTCTGCATCGGATCGTGCTTTTATGTTCACCGATGCGGACTTTCACTGGTCTCACGGTCATACCCACGTACCTCATTGCACATGGGCACGTGATCAAATATACGCAGTTTTTTTGTGTTGCAGTTAGTATGGCGTTTCTGCTACCATGGTCTCATCATACCCAGATCTATCTCTTTAGATGGTCTGGGGACAAACCGCACAAGACCCACACGGGTAATGTGCTTCCACTGGGGGTAAGGCCCACAGAGTGGGTTGTTTCTGTATGGTATCCTTGGGGCGGGTATGCACCAGAATATCTTTTAAATTTTGTGTGCGTTTGAATGCAAATAGGGGTGCTGGTCCTGGTCTGAAACCCCTTGTCTCTAGTATCCTCCAATGTTTCTTCACAATCTTTTAGATTTTGTTCGACTTACGTGTGTTTGTGGTCACACAAGTTAGAGTTTCTGTCTTGGTCTTTTCTCTGATCTCAAGGAGAGCCTCCCTATGGTTATTCCTAGCTCTCTTCTGGGCTTGTCTAATGATTCTTTTAGGGTATTGTCTCGCTGTTAAATTGTCAGACAATGTTTTGGCCTGGATCTCAAACTCGTTGATGGTATTACAGTTTCTCCGGAGGCGAAGAAATTGGCCCACTGGTAGATTGTCCCTCAGTGCCTTAGGGTGGTGGCTTTGGTACATAAGGAGGCTGTTCCTGTCAGTGGGTTTTCCTGTAGTTGGTTGTCAACAGGGTGCCGTTCTGTAGAGAAATTAGGAGGTCTAGAAATGGGATATTGTCGCATGACATTGAGCCCGTGAATTTTAGGAAAGGGTCAAGGGTATTTATCCATTCAAAGAAATTGTGGTACTCTTCTTCTTCCCCTTTCCAGAACACGATGATGTCATCAATGTAGCGACGCCATAGTAGGATGTTGGTCTTGTATGGATTGTTCATTTTTAGAATGACTGACTGACTGACTGAATTATTTAAGCGCACTATTGCCGAGGCGTCTTGGCGCTAAGCGAGGATGAGGGTGTGGCTGCTGCGAATCTAGGATTTAGTGAAAAGCCAAGTTTTTAATGCCTTCCTAAACAGGATCCTGTTGGCTTGTAGTCGCAGCTGTGTGGGAAGGGAGTTCCATAGCTTCGCCGCTTGGAATGAGAATCCCTTTCCTCCCCATCGGACTCTTCTTGTCTTAGGGAGGCATACCAGCCCCAAGCTGCCAGACCTTAATGTACGTGTAGGCACATACCTAGGAAAGAGGGGCCTAATATCCGCCGCACCTCCTCCGTACACAGCTTTATGTACTAGGCATAAGGCCTTAAAATCCATACGCCGTCGGACAGTAAGCCAATGTAACTGCCTTATGCCACTAGACGTCGGATGGTGTTTAGGTAGGTCCAGCAGTATTCTTGCGGCAGCGTTCTGCAGTGACTGAAGTTTGGAAAACTGTCTTGCCCCAGCTCCCAAATACAGTGTGTTGCAGTAATCAATTCTCGACAGAACCAAGGCTCCTACGACCGTTTTCCTTAAAGAAAAAGGAATAAACTGAAGTAATTTCCGTAGGACCTTGATCATGAAAAAACAGCCCGAAGTAACTTGATTAATTTGAGGGGCATATGTTAAGTCCTTATCAATCAAGAAGCCTAGATTCCTTGCCTTAGGCACAGGGACAGGACAGGTGCCGGCTTCTGGAGGCCACCATAGATGATTCCAGATTGAGGGTTTTTGGCCAAACTCTACTACCTCAGTTTTTTCCGTGTTGAGCTTTAGAAAATTTGAGTTCATCCAAGCCATCAATCTTGTGAGACAGTTACGGAATCGTTCTGCTGTTATTTCCACGCTATGCGTGAGTGACACCACTAGCTGGGTGTCGTCTGCGTATGACACTAACATTAGACCTTGATCTTTTATCAGTTTAGCTAGCGGTGTGACGTACAGATTGAACAGTGGGGGGGATAAGACTGATCCTTGAGGGACCCCACATGGGAGGTGGAACTCTCCTGACTGGATGCCGTCCCAGTAAATTTGTTGAACCCTGGAATCCAGGAAGGACGTGAGTAGGGTTAGAGCTGTGTCCTTGACACCCACTGCTTTCAGCCGCTGCAGTAAGACCCTATGGTTTACGGTGTCAAAAGCGGCCGTTAGATCGAGTAAAATTAGAACAGCTCTTCCTCCTTCATCCATGACCTTGCGGATCTCCTCTGTAGCCATTATCAATGCTGACTCTGTTGAGTGCCATGATCTGAAACCATGCTGTGTGGAGTCCAGAATATTATTGGAATCCAAATACTCCATCAGCTCCAGATTCATGGCTTTCTCTAAAATTTTAGAGGGCAATGGGAGACAGGATATAGGACGATAGTGCTTGGTGTCCTGAGGATCTAGTGAATCTTTCTTCAGGATGGGTCTAATACTGCAAAACACACAAGATGATGGACGGAATGCTGCACATTGGCAAACATTCACCCCCAGTCACAGATCTGGGTTTAATCCATCGTTATTTTGCTTCACCACGCCACCCCAGTTCAGACATAGCCATATGCAAATCAGTCTTGACCCTGTGCCTCATGGGAACAGTCCAGACCGAACTGCCAAGCCATGTCTTCCCTGGACCGGAATCAAGCATCCTAGGACCGGTTTCAGGCTATCAGCCTTCATCACCCAGGATAGCTTGACTCCAGTGGCGTAGTGAGCACGGGACCCACGTCTGGGCATACCCTTCCCACTTAGGGCGAAATGCAAAACACACAAGATGATGGACGGAATGCTGCACATTGGCAAACATTCACCCCCAGTCACAGATCTGGGTTTAATCCATCGTTATTTTGCTTCACCACGCCACCCCAGTTCAGACATAGCCATATGCAAATCAGTCTTGACCCTGTGCCTCATGGGAACAGTCCAGACCGAACTGCCAAGCCATGTCTTCCCTGGACCGGAATCAAGCATCCTAGGACCGGTTTCAGGCTATCAGCCTTCATCAGCCAGGATAGCTTGACTCCAGTGGCGTAGTGAGCACGGGACCCACGTCTGGGCATACCCTTCCCACTTAGGGCGAAATGCAAAACACACAAGATGATGGACGGAATGCTGCACATTGGCAAACATTCACCCCCAGTCACAGATCTGGGTTTAATCCATCGTTATTCAGTTGACTGGGGGTGAGTGTTTGATTGGCTCAAACGTTCCGTCCATCATCCCCTTTTGTATCGCTTTGTTCGCCCTAAGTTGGCGGGGGTATGCCCAGACGTGGGTCCCTTGCTCACTTTGCCACTGGATTCAAGCAAGCCTGGCTGATGACGGCTGGAATGCCAGAAACCGGTCCTAGGATGCTTGTTTCCGGTCCAGAGAAGACATGGCTTGGCAGTTCGAGGCTGGACTGTTCCCATGAGGCACAGGGTCAGACTGATTTGCATATGGCCATGTCTGAACTGGGGTGGTGGAGTGAGCTAAAGAATGATGATGGATTAAACCCAGATCAGTTGACTGGGGGTGAGTGTTTGATTGGCTCAAACGTTCCGTCCATCATCCCCTTTTGTATCGCTTTGTTCGCCCTAAGTTGGAGGGGGTATGCCCAGACGTGGGTCCCTTGCTCACTTTGCCACTGGATTCAAGCAAGCCTGGCTGATGACGGCTGGAATGCCAGAAACCGGTCCTAGGATGCTTGTTTCCGGTCCAGGGAAGACATGGCTGGCAGTTCGGGCTGGACTGTTCCCATGAGGCACAGGGTCAGACTGATTTGCATATGGCCATGTCTGAACTGGGAGTGGTGGAGTGAGCTAAAGAATGATGATGGATTAAACCCAGATCAGTTGACTGGGGGTGAGTGTTTGATTGGCTCAAACGTTCCGGCCATCATCCCCTTTTGTATCGCTTTGTTCGCCCTAAGTTGGCGGGGGTATGCCCAGACGTGGGTCCCTTGCTCACTTTGCCACTGGATTCAAGCAAGCCTGGCTGATGACGGCTGGAATGCCAGAAACCGGTCCTAGGATGCTTGTTTCCGGTCCAGGGAAGACATGGCTTGGCAGTTCGGGCTGGACTGTTCCCATGAGGCACAGGGTCAGACTGATTTGCATATGGCCATGTCTGAACTGGGGTGGTGGAGTGAGCTAAAGAATGATGATGGATTAAACCCAGATCAGTTGACTGGGGGTGAGTGTTTGATTGGCTCAAACGTTCCGTCCATCATCCCCTTTTGTATCGCTGGGTCTAATACTGGCCTTTTTCCATATCTGTGGAAAGACCCCGGATGTGGTAATTTCATTAAAAAGAGGGGTCAAGGATACACTGATCTCTTCCGGGACCAAGTGTAGTATGTAGGGGGGACATGGATCTAAAGGGGAGCCGGACTTAGTTTGTGCAAGCAGATTGACAACCTGTTTCTCGTTCAGCAGTGAGAACCGGGACAAGCTGTATTGAGTTAAAGGATCCTCACTCGGCTCTCTATTGTCCTTCCCTGTATTTGCTAGCGTGTTCTCAAGTTCATTGTAGACTGTCTGGACTTTTTTCTGGAAGAATAGAGCCATGTTATCTACGAAGTTTTGATCAGGTGCGAACGCCGTGTCGCGTGGGCACTTGGCTAAGATTGATACGGTTTTGAAAAGTTCCTTCGAGGAATTAGTGGCCTCTTGAATTTTATTGGTATAATACACCGTCTTGGCCTGTTTTATTGCAGTTTTATATTCCTCCAGGGTTCTATTATATTCATTCCTGTGCTCTATGCTATAGTCAGATCTCCAGACACGTTCCTGGCGTCTACATTTAATTTTAATTAGCCTGAGTTCTGCTGAGTACCAAGGGGACGTGGCTAGCCTTCTCTTTGGTTGCTTCGTTTCTTCTGGGGCCAGCTCATTTACCGCCTGACTGATCCATTTCACAAAATTAGTGGCCCCTACATTGCAATCGGCTACCGTGGGGGGTTTGTTTGCCTCTTCAAAATTAGCCATGTAGAGGCAGGCCAGACTCGGCGCGAAGGTGCTCCCCATGCTGGTGCCTTGTATTTGATGATATAGCTTCTTTTGAAAGGCGAAAAAATTCTCTTTTAGAGCAATGGTAGCACAATCACAAATGAAAGTGATGGGTGTTTCGTAAGGCCAAGGGTCGAGGTTCTGAAGGGCGCTCTCCAGGACCCCAATTGTGGAGTCCTGGGGGATGTTCGTATACAGCGCCTCGACATCCAAGGTGACCAGTAGATTGATAGATCCTGTTTCTTGAAAGTTCTCAATGAGATTGAGGACCTCTGTGGTGTCTCTTAAATAAGTTGGAGTATTGATGACCAGGGGGCGAAAAAAGAAATCACAAAATTTACTGAGGGGTTCCAGTAAAGAATCAATGCCGGACACGATGGGACGTCCTGGCGGCTCATTAAACACATCAGGGTACCAATAGGTAATTTTAATCCACACCCCACTCACTCACTTGGCCCACACACCCACATGCACAAGTGCGGCACCTCCTGAAAAGATCTCCGTCAAAGAGCCCTCTTGTGGGGCCCGTGGGGGACTGCAGCACCACCCCCACGAGGAGCATAGCCCGATGATGATGCTTTACACTCGCGAGGGTGTGTGAGGGCACAAGAACGCACAGGAGGAATCCTCCCTATTGACGCACACACTCAATCTCTCGCTGGAGACAGTCTTCACACTCACCCACAACCATAAAGGGTTGTAGAGTCCTTTTCTTCTCTCTCCCTTAGAATCCTTCATATTATCTACATTCAGCCCTTACATCAGCTGCAGTGGTGTAATATTAGCCTCCGCGGTGTGGGGGCCCCGAGCTTCAGGGGGCCCTCTCAACACAATACACTGACTGGTTCTGGGACCAGTTAGTATTATTTGATACACTTGATTTTTGCGCGGTGGGGCGAAGTGGTCGGTGGTGGGCTGGGGGAGGGGGGCGCTCCATGTACTTTGCAGGGGGGGCTCAAGTTTTGCTATGCCACTGTCAGCTGCTGGCTAATCTGGGTGTCAGATTTCAGAACTCTGCTGATGACACTCTAGTAGTGCTTCGCCTGGCCACTGGTGCCCCAGGAGATGGAACTAAGGTGTCAGAAGGACTGCTACCACCCCGAAAAGGATGAATGGGAATGTCTAGGCGTGAACACCTCTAAATCAGAATTCTAGCTAGACAGAACCAATCACTGGCCAAAAAATTATAGCTCTGCCACCATTGCTTCAGGGTGGCAAGAAGAAAGAAAGAAAGAAAGAAAGAAAGAAAGAAAGAAAGAAAGAAAGAAAGAAAGAAAGAAAGACAACATTTGAAGAAAAGCTGGAGGTAAATCTTTCCCAGATGTTGCCAGCACAGTGTGGAACACCAAGCCAGATGGCTTACGATAGCCCTTACCATTAACATATCTCAAAGACTAATCTTTTGGGGTATTGTTTTCCTGCCTTGATTCAGTGCTTAGACATACCCTGAATTTCCAGGTTGCTGGTGCTTTGCAAATATGTTTGATTGATTATATTTGTGTTTGCAGTACCAGTGGTTAGCCATGTGTGGTGCTTAGCTTACTCCAAGGATGAGCTGGAGTACATTTACACCTGTTTTGACACTTTAGGTGTGTAGTAACTGTAGAACTGTATTTTGTGAATTTCAATTTTCTCACTCTTTTGTTGGTGCGTGTTTTGTATTATCATGTTCCACCCAAAGCCTCCTTAAATTTCCATTACCCCCCTGCATTATGTAGTAAGTACTCCTCATTTACCAGCCACCCCCCTTGTCCTGCCCACATTTACTACCAAAACATTAACCTATGTGTGCGGAGATCTCTGCACATGTGGGCCGAGATCTATGTCCAGAAAAGATAGGAGAGGAAGGTGTGGTGGTCTCCGGCCATACATTTGTGAATTGCATTTTGTAGTATGTGAGTAGTACTACTGTAGTACTATCTTCTGAACTACAAAATTTACTTTATGAATCGGACCCTCAGAGACATTAGTGGTATGCAAATCACTACCACATCTTTCTATTACCTCTACCTGGACCTACAACTGTTTTTCTGCTTTTTTCTCGTATATAATGGGTTGATTTTTAATTGTATTTTATCCTTGCTTCTTCTAATTTGTAATTGCTTCATTTTTATATAATGGATCCAATCAAGAAAAGGCACATTCATACCAAAATGTGATTAAGGAGACACCAAGTGGGACACATGCCTGGAAATCTGTCATACTGCAGAATATAAGAGAACACCCTATTGAGAAAGCATGGCTCCTGGTGGTGAAGACAGTAGCAAGGCTAGGTGCCTTTTCTCCTGCTTCAAGAAAAGAAACTGCCCCCCCCCCCCATCCTCCACTGGTTGGATAGTAAAAACAGCAATAGTGTGGGCGTAATGGGGCCCTATCATTCTTGGAGTCGGTGCATATCCACCTGCTATTGATAGCTATGTGCCTGGAAGAAGAAAGAAGTCTAAACCAAACTAAAGGTTATGTTGTGGTAACTAGGCTTGGGCAACGTTTGTGGAGTTCTGCTACGCGGAACTCCGCGAAGTGCTGAAAAAACTCCTCCTCACTCTGTGGAGTTCCGCAAGTGGCGGAGTGCTGTAAGTTGCAAGTCTTGCGCTGATTTTTAGTGCTGGGAGTTGGTCCCGCACTGTAAAATCAGGGCGAACGGCACCACGCACAGTGCAAGAGGGTGCTGCTTCTTTCTGCCACTCGAGTAGATGGTCTACTCGAGTGGCAGCTTCCTCAACGCAAGTGCCAGGTTTCTCAACTTGAGCGGTAGCGACCTGTCGGGACTGCCCATGTTGAGAAATCTCGCTGGGAGCTGGTCTAGTGTATGATTTTCTTCACTCGCCAAGTAACGTTGGCGAGCCGCAAGAAAGGAAAAACTACGCTTCGCAGAGTTTTCCGCAACTCCGGCCTCTACGAGGAGCGCGGAAAAGGCAAAACTCTGCAAACTCTGTGAGCGGAGTGGAATTTTTTGCCCAGGCCTAGTAGTAACTCAACACAATTGCATGTTCGAGCCCACTCAACCAGACAAATATTAGATTGGAAGAAAGACGCAGAACACATCCTGCATAAATGCCTGACTAGCATCACGATAATGCACAGGGTTACATGCATGTGAATATGTAAATCCATTTAAAGGATGAGCAGCCCTATTCCTGGTTCCCAACACAAAAAGAGAGGAAGCTGAACACCTATAGTTTTTCACATTGATGAGATGTTACCAGAAGAGTATACATTATCAGAAAAGTTGTTCCTCAAGAGCATGCAACTCTGGCTGCCTCTCTTGCCCTTATGAGATATCCAGAGAAGGATTAGAAAGAAAAGAACTCAAAAGACAAGGAGATTTTCAACAAAGAAGATAGACAAGCATTGGCATAGCCAATAGGTCTCGCTTTTGGGACCTTATAAGTATTTAGTTATGCAGCACAATATCCTTGGTGCAACAACATCAACTGTTGCATGGCTAAACACTTATAAGGTCCCAAAAGCGAGACCTATTGGCTATGCCAATGCTTGTTTAAGATGTCCTTGTTGCTGTTGATGCAAAGGCTTCTCAAAAGATTCCAACTGGAGGGCGTGGTGTGGCCTATGCTTGCATTGTGTAATCCTGTGTGTATCTCTGAACGTCAGCCGATGTGAAAGAAGCTTGTTCATGGGGGAGGGGTGACGAGGAGTGTCTTAGGTATAGACTGAGGGAAAGGCAACACAGCACTGATTTCATTTACCTAAATACGTCTCGTCAATCAGCAAAAAAGGTAATGGGTATGTCACTAACACCCAACTTTAACAGCTCGAGCAAGAGGTGGTTGTCACTCGGCAGTTCAATATAACATGAAACATTTAAGTTGTTGTTTATGGCTCCTTTCACTTTGATATTGGGGAGAAGGACGCATGATGGATGGATAGTGAAAAGATGACTAGATGGATAGAAAAGAGAGTGACGGATGGAAGGAAGGAAGATAAGATGATGGCTGGTTAGATATATGGATGAAATGAAAAGAAATAAAAAAAGTAATAAAAGGATGGAGAGAATGTAGGGTGGATAGAAAGATGAAGAGGAGGGATAGATGGAAGAGGCAGAATGATAGGTGGATGTGTGGAAACGCAGAAAGGATGGAAAGAATGAATGAAGCAAGATGGACGAATGAGAGGTAGAGCGGTAGAGAGGTAGAGGTAGAGAGGTAGAGAGTTAGAGAGGTAGAGAGTAGAGAGTGAGTAGTAGAGAGTAGTAGAGAGTGAGTAGTAGAGAGTAGTAGAGAGTGAGTATTAGAGAGTAGTAGAGAGAGAGTAGTAGAGAGTAGTAGAGAGTGAGGAGGAGAGTAGTAGAGAGTAGAGAGTAGAGAGTAGTAGAGAGTGAGTAGTAGAGAGTGAGTAGAGAGAGTAGTAGAGAGAGAGTAGTAGAGAGTGAGTAGAGAGTAGTAGAGAGTGAGTAGTAGAAAGTAGTAGAGAGTAGTAGAGATTGAGTAGTAGAGAGTGAGTAGAGAGTAGTAGAGTGAGTAGTAGAGAGTGAGTAGTAGAGAGTGAGTAGTAGAGAGTGAGTAGGGAGAGTAGTAGAGAGAGAGTAGAGTAGAGAGTAGTAGAGAGTAGAATGAGTAGTAGAGAGTAATAGAGAGTGATTAGTAGAGAGTGAGTAGAGAGTAGTAGAGTGAGTAGTAGAGAGTGAGTAGTAGAGAGTGAGTAGAGAGAGTAGTAGAGTGAGTAGAGAGAGTAGTAGAGAGAGTAGTAGAGAATGAGGAGTAGAGAGTAGTAGAGAGTGAGTAGAGAGTAGTAGAGAGTGAGTAGTAGAGAGTGAGTAGTAGTAGAGAGTAGAGAGTGAGTAGAGAGTAGTAGAGAGTAGTAGAGAGTGAGTAGTAGAGAGTGAGTAGTAGAGAGTAAGTAGTAGAGATTGAGTAGTAGAGAGTGAGTAGTGGAGAGTGAGTAGAGTAGTAGAGAGTAAGTAGTAGAGAGTAGAGAGTGAGTAGAGAGTAGAGTGAGTAGTAGAGAGTAGTAGAGAGATTAGTAGAGAGTAGTAGAGTGAATAGTAGAGAGTGAGTAGTAGTAGAGAGTAGAGAGTGAGTAGAGAGTAGTAGAGAGTAGTAGAGAGTGAGTAGTAGAGAGTAAGTAGTAGAGAGTAGTAGAGATTGAGTAGTAGAGAGAGTAGTAGAGAGAGAGTAGTAGAGAGTAGTAGAGAGTGAGGAGTAGAGAGTAGTAGAGAGTGAGTAGAGAGTAGAGTGAGTAGAGAGTAGTAGAGAGTAGAGTGAGTAGTAGAGAGTGATTAGTAGAGAGTGATTAGTAGAGAGTGAGTAGAGAGTAGTAGAGTGAGTAGTAGAGAGTGAGTAGTAGAGAGTGAGTAGAGATAGTAGAGAGTAGAGAGTGAGTAGTAGAGAGTGAGGAGAGTAGTAGAGAGAGGGTAGTAGAGAGTAGTAGAGAGTAAGTAGTAGAGAGTGAGTAGTAGTAGAGAGTAGTAGGCTCTGAAGATGAAACCACGCCTCTGTCTCCGAGGGACATCTGTGTCACTGCCCCAGGGCAGCAGCTCTAAAAGAAAAGAGCAGAAGTGAAAGCACAGGGGGCGTGGCTTGGCGCCCGAGGTGCATGGCGGCATCCGGGTGAGGCTCTACGGCGCGGCTTCGAGGCAACGCACAACCAGGCTGTTCCCAGTGATGCGGAAGAGACCAGAAGTCGTCTAAAGGTCCCCTGAACCCATTCAGAACACGGACGACTCCCAAGGAGGCAGCGTAGCAATTTTTATGCCGAAGTGAGTGTTTTGACTGAGGCGACGCCGATTGCGGCCGCCATTTTGTTTTTACCGCTGTCGAGCGGAGTTGCACACGTCTCAATCTTCATGTCACTGAGTGCCTGGAGTCGCCCTGATTTTTTTTTTTTATCTGAACCAGGAAATATGCATTTTACTTCTTTGGGGACATATGGCAACGGTGGAGTTGTATATTATCCGGCACAGTGCTGAAGCAGCAGGGATGATTTAATGATGGCAGCCATTTTGTGGAATTCCTTTAGACTCCATACCGTGGATTTCACTCCCTCATGTTTGCAAGCTTGATGTGCCTTGGCTTTGATGAGGTCGCTAATTCCAATTTGTCCCTCAACGCTGGTTGACGAATGTTCCTGGGCATATTAACTCCTTCTGTTACAAAACGTCTTCTCATATACAAGTTTCAAACGATTTCTGTCAAGACAATTCAACTTACTCAGAAGTTGTGTTTCACCTGGGATTTATGGGTAGAACGAAAGAACTTTCCTCTGCACACTCTGTTCCAAAACATACTTTTGTCAAAAATTCAAACATTTTCACAGAGTTTTCTAAGCTCGAGGATTCTCTGCTGTCGGCATCTCGAGAGTCTCTGACAACAATGGATTCCACTTCTGGACCTTCAGGGAAATCCATTAAGAAGCGTCTCAAAAAGGACCCACCTTCTCCGCCTAAGTCAGCCTCACCAGTTTCCTTGGAACTGTTGCTGGATGAAATACGGGCCCTTAGACCCTTTATGGAGGAAACCAATACAAAGTTGCAAGTTCTTACTGATAATTGGTCTCAACTTGATACACGACTTACTGCTGTGGAATCCAAGATGTCCTCATTTGCAGATACGAGTACCAAAGTTTCTCAACTTAAGTCTCAGGTCTCTGTGCTTCAGCGCCAGGTTGAAGACCTTGAAAACCGCAATAGGCGGAACAACCTTCGTATTTATGGTTTGGCAGAAGGAGTTGAAGGAACAGATCCTCTCGCTTTCTTTAAAACTTTCTTACCCAAGGTACTTCACATGTCAGAAGGCACTGTACTGAACATTCAACGAGCACATAGATTGGGCCGTATTCCTTCAAATGTCGCATCCTCTCAACGACCAAGAGGGGTCATCTTATATTTCTTAGAGTACAGAGATCTATTAAAGGTCTTAGCAGCAGCCAGATCTTCCCAACGGATTACCTGGACAGGCTCAACCTTGTTCTTCGCACAAGACTACGCTAAGGCAACTGCTAATAGACGGAAGGCATTTCTTGCCATGAGACCGGAGCTACGCTCGATGGGAGCTCGCTACGGTCTATTTCACCCATGTCTTTTCAAGGTCACCTACAATAATATAACAACCACATATGAAGATCCGTTGCGTCTACAAAGCTTTATTAACTCTTGTAAGATAGTTCATATGGACTCTTCGGGTCCCTCTTCTTCACACAATGTTTGATTTTATTGCATGTTCTTACAGACTATTCACGTTTTATGTTCTCCGCTTCAGCGTTGTCTATTATTGAAGCGGTGATTTCCGGATTTAGATGAGATTTCAGTGCTTAATGTATTGGCATATTTGGTTGGTTAATATATTAGATCTCTTAGATTCTAAATTTCTTACATTATTTGTGAATGGTATTGATCATTTTCTCCTTCGTTTTCACAGTTGTCCCTCCTTCATGGTGTGTTCGCCCCGTGGTCCTCCGTGTGGTCGAACCTGGATAGACCGTTTGTTCCATGTGGTTCCACCCCCCCGTCTCTTTGAAACGTCTTTGTGTGGGTATGTTATCTTCCTTCTTTTGTCTTTTTTTATTTCTCTCCCTTTTATATCCTCACTCATATCTCCCCTTTGTATTCTTCTCTGATATCGTCATGTGTTCCCTCTTTTGTAGCCTTGCTCTCTCTTTTTTTCATTCTAAGATTTTGCAGGGTTTACATCTAATTCTCTTCTTTTCTCTTCTCATGTACAGAACGCTAGTATATGTAGTCCACATACACCTCCGTCCGTATCCACATTCCCTTATTGTAGGTAAGTCCTTTGTTTTTTTTTGTTTTTTTTATTTTTATTGAAGTCCAGATTACAAACATTTTAAAATCCATAAAAACATCCATAAAAAGATATTAAAAATACAAGATCAATAAATAGCACCAATATATACTGAAAAGTCATGAACAATGAGGGGACAACCATAAATCCTCAAATTAAGCCTCTAAGCAAGCATAAAGCAATATCCACTCCCATACATCGGTGTGACCACCCAATCTTAATCAAAATAAGTTGCCCAGATTTTTTCAAATTTCTTAAGCCCTTTAACTCGTAAAGCATAAATTCGTTCACTCTTTTTAACTGATTTCATCTTTCGAGCCCATTCATAGACAGAGGGTATGAGATCTGTACGCCATTTTTGCAACAAAAGTGATCTGGCTACCGCCATTGCAATGTATAAAAATGTAACAAACTTGTCAGGCAGGAGAAGGTCTGGATCAAAACCTAAAATTATTAAACGATTATTCAATCCTAACACAATACTACATTCACATTCCAAATAACAAAAAATGTCTTTCCAAAACCTCTGAATCATAGGACATTGCAAAATAATGTGTGACCAGTTGGCAGTGGGATGGTTAATACAACGGAAACACTGTGCCGATTGATTGACATAAATCTTAGAAAGGAAAAGAGGAGTTCGATAAAGTTGCCATTTACTGAAAAACAACATCCTTCGCCAATTCGCTCCTCTTAACGTGCTAAAATTAAGATTATTAATTGCTGATCACATACTGGCTGAAATTTCTACTTCTTCATGTTTCATCCATTTTGCAATTGCCTTACTCCCAAGATCAACACCTTTAACTAAAGCTAAGCGTTTTTTCCATTCCCCAGGTTTTTTAACAACCATATCCTCTAAGAGTTCATGGACTATATGATGTTGATCACAAATTTGGGTTAAATCTAATTCACTAAGGAATTTACTAAAAATACTATATGACCATAGAAGAAGAAAATCGTTAATGATCAATTGTGACATTTCCGCCATACTCAACCATCTACCATTACTCAAAAAATCTGAGATTTTACGGAATCCAACATTAGCCCACTTTGATATAAGTTCTGTAGATTCTCTAATCCCCGACAATGACATAGGGCCAGATAACAAAGTTGAAGAATTAATTAAAGGAATAGAATATCTTTTGTAGAGGGCCTGACGTTTTTTAAAAAACCATTGTAGGCACTTATACCTCACCAATTTAGGAGATTTAAAAATTGATAAAGGGGAGTGGATCTGACTTTCCTTACACATTAAATTCATAAAACTATTAATAAAAAGATTTGATTGTTGTTGAGGCTTAAATCTGGATAAATATTGTGCAAAATACGCAAAGTAGTAATCCCTGAGATTCGGAAGAGCTAAACCTCCCTGTTCCAACCCTTCGTATAAAGTGCTAAGTGCAATTCACGGGGTTTTTTTGCCCAGAGAAAAGTTGTAAACATAGACTCTATTCGGGAAAAAAAGAACCAAACAAGATACATGGAATGGCCGAAAAAGAAAATTAAAAAGTGGAAGAACAGACATTTTAATTAGTGCAACCCTGCCCAAGATAGATAATGGAAGAGAATTCCAGCGTAAAAACAGATCCTGAATTTTTCGTAGAAGCGGGACAAAGTTTAAATGAAATAAATCAATTATACGTTCTGAGAAATAAACCCCCAGGTATCTCTTGGGTTTGGTGTTTAAACAAGAGAGAATATCAGGGTGCAAATCCAAGCCCACTCCACCACACTGTATAATTTCAGTTTTCTTTTTATTAATTCTATACCCACCTAACGCTTCAAATTCCTCAAAAATCTTAAAGGTTTTTACCTGGACCTCTAACTCAGGCTTAATAAAAAGCATAATATCGTCGGCGTATAATTTCAATTTCGCCATAGTGGGAATTGGAGGGCGAATATCAACGCTGTTCCTAATTGCAATCGCCAATGGCTCAATAAAAAAGCAAATAAAACTGGGGAGAGAGGACACCCCTGTCTAGTCCCCCGTTTTACTTTAACCTGGCCGGCCATTGAGGTATTAATAATTACATTAGCTTCAGCATTAAGATAAAGATTTTGGACCAGGCCCGTGATCTTGGAGGATATACCAAAGTTTTGCAAGATAATAAACAGCGTCTCCCAGACAACAAGGTCAAATGCCTTCTCAGCATCTAAAAGAAGGACTAATGCAGGTATCTTCTGGGTCTCAAAATAATCCAATGCCTCCGTTAAATAATGTGTATTAGTACCCAGCTGCCTGCCAGCAATAAAACCATTTTGGTCCGGGTGAATCAAATGTGAGGCATGCTGATTAAACCGATTAGCTAAAAGTTTAGTAACAATTTTGTAATCCGAATTTAATAACGTTATAGGACGATAAGAATTTGGATCTTCACTAACTTTTCCCTTTTTTTAAAAACTGACTATGTTTCCTTGTCTAAAAGATTCTGGTATTGCCCCACCTTCTAACATTGAATTTACCAACTGTAAAAAAATCTGCCACGGAATTATAAAAAACTTTTAAAAATTCCGCGGGAAAACCATCCGGACCGCAGGCCTTACCACTTGGTAAATTCTTAATCACCCCATGCAGCTCATCTTTAGTAAAAGGTCTTGCCATAGTTGATTTCTCACTCTCTGAAAGTGTCGAACAATTTTTCTGAAGAAAGTCTCTCAAAGATGTAATATCGACAGTCTGTTGTTGACCATATATAGACCCATAATGCTGTAGCATTATTTCACTAATTTTCACTGGATCATCCGTACAAGAGGCAGTTAAGGGGCATTTTAATGCATTGATTTGATTAGAAGCAACCTGCTCCCTTACCTGCCAAGCCAGGAACCTACCAGTAAAATTGCTTTCTTCATATATTTTTTGTCTATGATGTTGAAAGAAAGATTCGCTTAAAGTGTAATATCTTGCACTGAGATCACATTTAGCCTGATCAAACTGGCGCTGGTTAAAAACAGTAGGATTATTAAGAAATGCCGAATAAGAACTTTGTACCTTCTGCTCCAGAACTCGCTTTTCTACCTTAACTTTCTTTATAATCTCAGCATCTTTTCCGATAATTAGCCCCCGAGTAAAGGCCTTAAGTGTATCCCATATCGTATTTAAGGTAGCAGAATCGTGGTTTCGAACAAGGAATTCCCTAATCTCAATCTCAATAAGACCCACCCAATCCTCCTCTAATAAATATTGCCTATTTAGCATCCATCTTTTAGGGGTCTTAGCACGTTCCCCAATTTGTAAATCAAGTACCAGCATAGCATGGTCAGAAAATCCATTCTGCAGAACTCTTTGCTGGCAAAAACTTAAACTCCGAGAAACCAGAAAAAAATCAATGCGTGATGAGGTGTGAAATCTACCAGACAGACAAGTATAAACAATTTTAGTTGGGAAAGCCCTCCGCCATGGATCCAGTAGATCTAAAGTTACCCCATAATGTTGTATTGTTCTTAAAGTTTTAGGTTTCAATTGTTTTTAGCCAGCACTGAGGAATCAATTCTAGGATTCATTAAAACATTGAAATCTCCCCCAAAATCAGTTCCCCGGGTGTTTGAATTAAAGATTGAAAAAATTCCTCATATATCTTTGGATTATCCTCTACAGGAGCATAAATACTGGCAAAGGTTATCGGTTTCTGTCCAGCAATACAAGTGACCCAACACCAACGACCATACTGATCTTTGTCAAAGCTGACGACTTCCGCCTGGAATTTTTTACTTAAAAATATTGCCGTCCCTCGAAGGGAGGCTGAAGATAAAGAAAATCCCCTATAGGCTGCCCATGACTTAAACATAGAAAAGTCTGACAATTTCACAGCTGGTATATGGGTTTCTTGTAATAAAATTACCGCCGGATTTTCTGTTTTAATCCACATTTCAATTGCCCGCATTTTCTTTCTATTATTAAGACCATTGACGTTAAAAGAGACCACTTTCAAAATCTCCTTACTAACCATAATAAATAAGAAGCAAATCTAACCACCTAAACGGCCCCCCACGTATTAAAAAAAGCATTGATCTAAAAAATGGATGTATAACGATTAGAAAAAATGGACTTCGTTTTCTGGCTATACAGCCTTTTTCACCCCAGTGACCCACACCCTCCCCTTTGAGAAGGTGGCTAGCCCCGCTGCCCACCTTCTCCCAAACACCCCAAATACTAATATTGGTGCCCTGAAATTGCACCTAAGGTGATCTACCCCCCTCCTAAAAAAAAGAGAAGGAAAAAAAGAGAGGTAACAGGATCTAAATGGTACTCTCCTTTTTCAAACAAAAAAACAAAAAAAACAATACAGAGGTCAAGCAAACCCAGATTATTTTCCAGCTGAAATAGCTTTAAGAAGTTCCTGCGCCTCTTCAATGCGTGTAAATAAGTGAAATTTCCCCTGCACAAGGACTTTGAGCTTGGATTGTTGAGCAATAGAGGCTTGTGCCCCTTGAGCTTTAAAAAGGAACAATAATTTAACAAACTCTTTGCGTCTTCTTGCCGCTTCCGCAGACATGTCGGAGAAAATTCTGCATTTCGCACCATTCTCGATCTCAAACTGTCTAGACAAAATTGCCTTGGACAAGATTTTTTCCTTTATACGAAAGTCTGCAAAATTGACAAGTATAGTGCGGGGAAACTTCAGATTAGGGGAAGGATGCGCTGGGACCCGATGAGCTCTGGTTACAGTCAGATCGCCCGTAAACTCAGGAATCACAACCTTCTTAAAAAAGGAATCAACCCAATTAAGTGTATCCGTGCCTTCAATCCGCTCCGGAACACCAACTATACGAAGATTTGAGCGGCGTGAAAAATTTTCAAGTTCTTCAATCTTATTTTCCATTTTTATTTTCTCCCGGGAGGCTAAATCTACTTGCTGCAAAATATGGTTCATTTGGTCCTCAACCAGGGAGATTCTTGCTTCAGCCTCCTGAATTCGAGGTGGAAGGCTGGCTACTGCATCTTCTATCTTCTCCAAGCGCAGCTGTATCATTGCAATATCCGTTTGTTGTGTTTTTTTCATATCGCGTATTTCTTCAAGAATCATATTTAACATATTTTTAACATCCAGCTGATATGACATAGCCTTCTCGTTTTCACCCTCAAGAACCAGGTCACAATCTTTAATTCCAAATAGAGTCTCGTTATTCTGTTCAGGCATCAAAGGACCCAGTGGTTTAGGCTTTCCTAAAGCTAAGGCTGAGGCTACTATTTGGTCTTGCTGCTCTTGCTGAACTGTCATAATTTCATTAGATTGCATTTGAATAGACATTTCACGAGAAGGGAGAAGAGAAGGCGGGGATTGAGGAAGCAGGGTCGCGACAGCCTTTGCTAATATTAACGCAGTGATTTTAAGCTGTTCCAAATCAAGTAAAGCCATCGGCGGATCTTCCACTTGTATCTGTATTCCTTGAGTATCCGGAGAAGAGACCACTAGAGGAGAGGAGGATGCTGGACCTAGAGCTTTTACTGGCTTTAGTGTTACAGCTGACATTATCGACTCTTCTAATATGTCATGATTATTCTGGGCTAAAAGAGTTCGACTGAGCATATCTGAGCAGGGAGAGGTGACAGGAGGTAACATTTTTTGGGAGAAGAGAGGAAAGTCTCTGGCATTTTTTTGCTCTTGATTTTTATAACATGCGCCACCTCCTGGTGAGCTAGCTAAATCAATATCCCTTGGCTTAATTCCTGAGGCTTCTGTTAAGCTAATCTCCTTTAAAGAAAGATCGTCCGCTCGGAGCTTTGTGAACTAAAGGAGGACTCCGCATGACGCATTTTACCTCCCACTTTAGTCACTGTTAAATTCAGCTTCCCTTTGGCAGTGCGTGCTTTAATCTTTGCAGCATCCACTTTTGCTGCAGCAGCGGCGAGTCTCAGCTGTTTCTTCATTATAAAATGCTTATCAAGGTACCCCCACTTAAAACACCAATGCCAAACCGCCCAAGTCTCTTGCCAGGTAAATTATGAGCTCATCAGGACTTACCCTCCTGCCGTTCTCCAGCAACAGTCCCAAAGTTTTTAGGCTCTCCAGAAATCCCACGCCGCAGTCAATTGAAAAACCCATATAGCTCCGGTTCTCAATCTCATCGCGAACCCTCGTGCAGAGTCTCGAGCCACGGTCACTGCATCAGATGGAATCTAGCCGGATCCTCTACTCTCCTCCAGTCTCAGCTGAACACCTTGAACAAATAAACAGTTCTCCGGTTTAAACACAGGAAAAATCCCAATCCGAAAGCCTCAAACGCCGCCAAGAAATGCAGCCGTTGGAAGCACAGCCGCCGCATCCGAAAATGAATACGCGGTGAAATTCAAAAAACCCGCGATAATCCTTAGCGTCCGACCGCTCCCGCTCCTGTTCCACCAAACATCGTCATAGGAGGGGGGAGGAGCATCACCTGAGGCTACGCGCTAGCGGGAGGCGCCATAGCCTATCGTAGGTATGTCCTTTGTGTTGTTTTTTGTTATTTGTTTTGCAAAGTCTTTTGTTTCTCCGTATGCCTTGCATTTTCCGATTTTTTACTTAATTGGTGTCTTTACTACTCTTATTTTTTCTCACATGTCCGATTCTTTTTCTATACTTACTGCTGCATGTTCTAACTTAACTATCTTTTCGTTTTTCCATTTTTTTCCACTATACTTTTCCTCTTTTACATTACCTTGTGTTGCTCACATTTCTGGTTTCGAATATATGCTATCTTTATTCCTCTTTGTCTAGCCTCTGCTCTCTATATTATTATTGTCTTTTTACTCTGTTTTAACTTCACTGTATTGGACTCTCGCTACCTGTTTTTGCTTCCTATTTTTCTTGATCTCCCATGCCTTTAAAATTAATTTCTTGGAATGTTAGGGGATTAAGCTCTCCCATCAAAAGACAGAGAGTTTTATCCCACCTGGCCAAATTAGATGCGGATATAGTATTTTTGCAGGAAACACATCTCACTGAGGTTCAATCTTTAAAATTGAAAAGGGGCTGGGTGGGGGAAGTTTTCTTTTCACAGGGGATGGTAAACAAAATGGAGTTATGATATTGTGTAGTAGGAAACTTCCAGTTAAACTTATATCGCAGAGCACGGATGAAGATGGTCGATGGTTGAATGTAAAATTGTCATTGAATAATGTCTTAATTTCTCTTCTCAATGTATATGCTCCTACTGGTGGTGATGCGTCTTTTTGGGGTGCATTGGCGAAGCAGATCACTCACTGTATTGAAGATAATTTTATATTAGCTGGTGACTGTAATCAGGTCTTTGATCCATTCATTGACAGAAACTCTAGGGTCAATTTTATTCCCAACAGGTCCCACAAATCCTTTGTCCACGCAATCACCCAACATAAACTTCTTGATGCTTGGCGTTTATGTAACCCGACCATTAGAGAATATACTTTTTATTCTAATGTTCATCAAACCCAGTCAAGAATAGATTATATTTTTGTTTCTCACAACATCACGCAGTCTCTTATGAACGCAGAAATTGGCCCCATTTTGTTATCTGACCATGCCCCTGTCTCAATTGGCCTTGACTTACTACCCAAAGTTAATGCTCCCAGAAGATGGCGTTTTAACAACTCCCTCCTTCTAGACCCAACGTTCACTGAGTCCTTTGGCACCTTCTTTAGTGAGTATTTTGCGTTTCACCAAAACGAATCCTTGTCATTTTCAATTATTTGGGATGCATTTAAAGCTTCAACAAGAGGTTTCATCATTGATTTTATTGCCAAAAAACGAAAAATTGCACGTAAGATCACTAAAGATCTTCTTCAGGACATTAAAAGATTGGAACACTCTTATTATACTACACACTCGACGAAGTGCTTAATTGCTCTTATTGATGCCAAAATGCAATTTAATAAGAAGTCTACAGATAATGCTTCCCTATATTTATTAAAAGCTAGCACAAAATGTTATGGAGGTAAAAACAAAGCAGGGAAAATACTGGCTAACTGCTTGAAAATCCGACATAACAGGTTAAATATTGAATCCATTTATGATGAACATGCTGATTTAAAATTTAAAGACGCAGAAATATTGAAGGAATTCTCTCTTTTTTATAAATCATTATACACATCCGAAACACAATCTACGGATCAGTCGTTGTCTTATTTCTTCTCCACAATTCAGAAACCCCAACAATTTCCTCTTGATCTGTCCTCTTTGGAATCTGACCTGACGCAAAATGAACTTTTGAAAGCTCTCCATTCTCTTAAAAAAGACAAAGCTCCAGGCCCCGATGGATTCACCGTTGAATTTTATCTCCATTTTTCTAAACTTTTATTACCCAAATTGTACTCTCTGATGCAAACTTTTTCCTCCCTCAACAGTTTTGTTGGTTCTTTCTCAGAAGCTCACATTTGTCTCATCCCTAAGGAAGGCAAGGATTCCAGATTTTGCAAAAATTACAGGCCCATATCTTTGGTCAACATTGATTATAAAATCTACTCCAAAGCGTTAGCTCTTCGCTTGGACTCATATTTGCCGGATTTGTTGGGAAAAGAACAGTCTGGCTTTGTTAAGGGGAGACTTATAACTGACAACACACGACTCTTTTTTAATGTTTTATCAAAATCTTCACACTTAAATCAAGCCCTTGCAGCAATAGCACTAGACGCGGAAAAGGCGTTCGACAGAGTGGAGTGGAATTATTTATTTTATACTCTTAAATGGTTCGGTTTTGGCCCCAAGTTTATATCTCTCATTTCTCTCCTCTATTCTAAGCCGCGAGCTGCAGTATGTGCTAACGGCCTCATATCCTCGTTCTTTGATTTAGGTAGGGGAGTCCGACAAGGATGCCCTCTTTCCCCCTTCCTTTTCAACTTGGCCTTAGAGCCATTTCTCTTTACACTGCGTCAAAATCCAAACATGCATGGTTTTCAAACTTCGACCTCCCACGTCAAATTGGCAGCTTATGCTGATGACATTTTGCTTTTTATGTCCAAACCAGAGGATTCAATTCCGGCTTTCTTAGAGACAGTAGGCTCGTTCTCACTTGTCTCTGGTTATAAATTAAACAGTGATAAGTGTGAGATTTTGCCTTTAACTAAATTCACCTTTAAATCAGATTTTAGTACTTCTAACTTCACTTGGAGTCCTAAAACCATCAAATACTTAGGACTACACTTCACTTCTTCAATTAAGGACACAGTAGCGCTGTGTATGAATAAGTGCATTCAAAAAATTTCGGAGTTAACCGCCAAATGGCATCCTCTTTATTTATCATGGTGGGGGCGTTTAGACACTATAAAGATGATGTTAACTCCTATAGTTTTATATACTATTTCCAATATCCCAGTTCCCATCCCGGTTCACTTTTTAAGAGAGTCAACTCAATTCTTTCCTCCTTTTTGTGGCATAACAAGAAATCCCGAATGTCTTTATTAAAATTGACTCGCCCTAAAGCAGAGGGTGGAGTTAATTTTCCTGACTTTCCGACATACCAGAAAGCATTCCTCTTACGTCAAGCTTCGCTCTGGTTGCTTGACTCTACACATGATTCCCCTCTTTGGACCTTAATAGAACGTCAATTTCTATCCCCCTTTTCTTTTCAGGAATATTTATCTTTTTCACGTAAACCACAGTCCCTCTCAACCCCTATAATCAAATTAACCTCCAAACTTCTAGAATCAACGTCTCCATCTTCCCCTACAAGCAAGGACTCCTTCCTTAACTTAACAATATGGCACAACAAGAGTGTGCTCATTCGAAACAAACCTTTTTATTGGAAAACTTGGAGACAAAAGGGACTATTATGGATCCATCAATTATTTTCAGGATTAGACTTCATACCTTTTTCCTCACTTAGTCGCTTATTTGACTTACCTATTTCATTTTGTCATAAATATAATTTACTCAGAAATGCTGTAATGAGCACATACACTCAACTCATTGATGCACCTGCCATCTCTAACACACCGGATACTTTACCACAGCCCTACACTTTGTTAATCACTTCGCCCAAAGCATCTATCATATATCGCTACTTACAAGATAAACATATTGTCCGACAGAAGTCTAAAATAGAGGAAGCTTGGGAGACTGATCTCAATACTTCTTGGTCGCTATCATTATGGCAACATATATGGGTCAAATTGCGCAAATCTTCAAGAGCTGCAAACACGACGCAAACATTGTTTTTTGTATATAATAGGCTTTTATTAACACCGCTTGCGTTAAGTAAAAGGTTTTCGACTTTGTCAGATACTTGTTGGACATGTTCATCCTCTAAGGCAGATTTATTCCACATGTTGTTCTTATGCCCATGCGTTCTTGCTTTTGGAAACAAGTTTGGAATCAAATCAATTTAATTTTTGGTACCACATTTTCCTTTGCTCCCACTCACATATTTTTAGGCAGTTTATCACCTGTTTGGGATAACATTACGTTTAACGTCAAAATTATTGATTTGTTGATAGCAGTTGCCTTTCAGCAAATCACTATTAATTGGAAAGATTTTACAAAGATAACATACAGGGCTTGGTGGTATGCTGTTTGTCATAACCATAGGTTGGATACTTCTTTTGTTTACCCTATACATCTGGCAACCAAAAGATTAAATGTGTGGTCACCCGTTACAACTTATATCGATGCAAGTGCTCAGCGAAGCTCTCAGTTGCAACCATCTCAACCAGAAGTTCTTAAACCACCTTAAATTCCTCTAAGTGTTCCTAAGTACATCGATGCTCTAAGGATGTTCATATTGCATTTCAATTGTTCTGCTTTTCCTAATTTTATTAATTAGTCCAATACATGTAATTTGAAGTAGTGGTTTTATTATGCAATAATGTGAGTTTTTTATTATGTAACATGCATTGACACCTTTATTCTTTTCAATAAAATCCTTCTTAAACTGAAAAGAAGTGAAAGCACAGCGAGGCCAACAAAGGGAGGGGCAGGGCTGCTTAATGGATTGGGGAGGAGATGGGGAGGGGTTATTCTTTCACTGCGCACAACTGTGCCTTGGCTGGGGTTTACGTTGAATGACGCAGCTCGGGAGTAAACACAAACAAGCCCCACAACTGTACCTTTATGTGCACTAGCGCCATGTACATTTGTAGCCACATCATTGACTGAGTGCATTTGATTGATTGAAGTAGTGAAATGTAACCTACTTCTAAAAGTAACCAAAAATGTAGGTGCTCTCCAATTCCCATATTAAAACTACGTGCCAGTGTTATTATCTGAAAGTAAAGAGGTGCTGAGTGGTCACTCCTCTGCAACATAAAGTACAAACTACAGTGATGAAGAGCTGTGTCCATCACTTTTGCCTAGCCTTTATCCCCACAGTGCTCTCTCAGATGAGTGTGCAAGTTAATGTGGTCAATTTTACTAAACGTTTAATGCAATAAATTAACCATCTGAGCATTAAACTAGTTCTACAAGAAGAAGGATTTGCCATGTGCGAATAGCTAAGAAACATGACATCAGTACTAGTAGCATTGTAATGAGGTCAAGAGAACCAGCAGCGGATGAGAAGCAGGGTAGGCCAACGGTGAACAGCGAAAGAGCCCCATCTGCACCGGCCTCCAAAAATCCAACAACACTAACTGATGACCACAGAATCCACGGAACCCAGCACAATCCAAAGGTAACAATAGTCTCTATATACAGAAAAGCACAATAACACATCAAGACTAACAATAAGAAAAACTGAGGACCGATAAAAGCAAAACCCAGCACATAACAAGCATTCCAAGTAGTTTATAGCGCAGTGAATTCAAATTATTATACATTAAATGTACACAAAATGAAAATACACAGTAATCAGGCAAGTAATCATCTGTAGAAACACATTTAAAAGAGCATTAGTCAACAGCAACAAGGCCCGGGTTAAATACACAGCAACAACATCGGAAAGGAGATGCAATAATAACATGTCTGCTTGCATAACAGATAAATGTTACAAAACTAACTTCTCTGTGCACTGAAAACAATTCCCAAGGACTCATCTATAGTTTGGAGGGGTCTGAAAATCCTTTCGTTTCTGAAAGAAAATCTAAATGCGGAGTAGGAGCACCCGGAAGAATTTCCTCCCCCACATGGATAGCCGGAAAATTCAGCCGATCATTGTACTCCGAATTAAGACTGTCCTCCTGAACTGGGAGGATGTCTAGTTCCCTCCAAACTCTAAATGAAGCCCATCGAGATGTGAGTAGTGCTCAAGCAACCGAGGCCAACAAAGGTAGTGCTCAAGCACAGCGAGGCCAACAAAGGGAGGGGCAGGGCTGCTTAATGGATCGGGGAGGAGAGGGGGGGGGCTATTCTTTCACTGTGCACAACTGTGCCTTGGCTGGGGTTTACATCGAATGACGCGGCTCGGGAGTAAACACAAACAAGCCCCACAACGGTACCTTTAAGTGCACTAGTGCAATGTACATTTGTAGCCACATCATTGACACGGCAACCAACTCTCGGTCTGGTCAGCAACAGGAAATGCCTCAGAGAGCACGGAACGTTAAATAAAAACAAGCTGCGAGACGTGCTCTGTGGTGGGGGAGGGGGAGGGGCATTGAAGCGAGGCGCGCGTGACGGCAAAAGGAAACCAGGAGTTGTATGCGCGCACGCCGCGAAAGTGAAAGTGTATCGCGATCCACTTAATGACCCGTGACAGGAGGAAAGACAGATGGCGGCTTGCGTGCACGCAAGCTTGAGGCCACCAAAATGCCTGTGGTAGCACTTTGAAAACCCGCTTTCTAAATGTCTCGCAGAGCAGCGCATGCGCTGGCTCAGGCGAGACCTAAAAAACCAGTGAGCACACGCACCGGAGATGCCTCCAGAAGATCTGCCTCACTCAGAAAAAGGAAGGATTTTGGCCCAAATCTCTGTACTGGGGTGAATGTTTGACATTGTTCCTCATTCTGTCCATCAATTGTTCTTTTTGCATTTGTCACCGAGAACAGTAATCATGAGTTTAAGTCACTTGGAAAAAATCCTGCATCGTCCATAGAAAGAAAGTACTGCACGTCCGGTCCGCATGGGCAAAGTTGCTATTTGCCTAATGATACTATGACTCTCCTTACAGAGAGTTGCCATGGACACATTTGGCATCCTACAGCCATCTGCCTGCAAAGCCCTGTGACAGATGTACTTAAACCGTATATCACATGACAGGCCACTTTTCACTCCCAATGCGAGATCACACAAGCCCAACAAGACTTCTGCGACCTAAGTGGCTCTCCTCAATCCAAAGTGGGTACTGGCTGAACAAGCCAAACCATCAACAAACCATACAAATGACCATTTATATGCTACAGTGGTAAGGGATTTGCAAGCATCACCAACCGTTGCAATGCGATGACCACTTACATTTCACCACACAGGAAACACGCTTCCTTGGGTTGTGACGGTGCCCTGCAATCCTGGACACTAGTGTTGTCTAGAAAGAGCAACAATATAGACACCAGACTGGAACCTGATAGCAGAACCACATACCCATGCAGACATGAAACTGCACAGCTATACCCCTTTCTTCCCACCCACCCATGACTCTCTACTTCTCGCCGACAGGTAACAGCTACAACCCTAAGGAGACATGGTTGACGTCATACCACATCTCAGCCAATGGGGAAATAGCAGGTACAATGAGGCCTAGATCTCCACATGATTCACCACCATGCCAGCCACAGTGATAGTTAAATAAAGCTTAATTTGCCTACATTAAAGGATCTTAGGTTGGAGACCTTGTGCAGATGTGTCTCATAAATAAGGCTCCCGGTTTTTCGTTTTTACTGATTTTTACAGATAATTACAGAAAGAAAACAAAGTGTTTCCAATCTGTATTTATTTTCAAAAGCGGAAAAATACAGAAAATTGTTCTTCTTGTGGGTGACTCTCCATGCTGTTTTTCGTGATTTCTAGGACAACAGCTGAACAGATAGGCAGGATGGGAAGTTAAAAATAGGTTGAGATTTCCTTAAATGCAGGTGCATGGTTGCATATATTTGTATTATATTGCTCGTATTTACCTGTAGGTGTAGTGTTCTGCTATATTTGGCTGCTTAATTTGCTATAACGTGACAGGCAGCAAAGTATGAGTGCATGATTATCAGTTAAATAAATGTGGAAATATACCATTTCATGACTCCAAATATTTGCAAAACACAAAATAAATATGGATAAATATCAATAAGATGAGCAAAAAATAAATATGGATAAATACAGATGGAAATGTTACAAAAATAAATACCATAAAACAGGGAGCCCTACTCATAAACTATAATATGGCGATGACCAGCCAACTTCCATTCCTGAATGGTCAGGGGCAACCTCTTCCAGCTCCCTCACCACAAGTACTCAGGTAAGGGGTATTCCTGGAACTATTGCAAAATCTGTGTTCTCTCAATGCCTTTGACCTAAAGTGAGTCACAATTGTCAGTGAACTCAATGAAATACAAATAGTCAGGGAGTAGGCATGACCCATGTTCTTATGAGTGTAAGCAGTAGAGGCACCTCTGAGAAGTTGCCTGCTTTCTGCCTCCAGTTGCCAGCATTGTGGGACCCTTACACTCACAACTACTGTGTCCAGCAACGGGATCAAGGGGACGAGAAGGACAGATGGAGTGGGCACTGGTCTGTTCCCACCACGGCCAGCAGCCCCGGAAAGATCCAACATGAAGAGTGCTTGTGATGCCGGCACTTGGATTTTATATATGCAGAAGACGTTAGCTAGCAGTACCTGAAAAAACAGACCTGCGGGGACATTTAGAGGACAGGTGAAACTGAAAACTGCCTGACGTGCTGCAGTGCCATAATTTTCACTGTCCAATTTAAACGGGTAAATTTCCCCGTGAGGAATTGTCTCCGAAGAGAGAAGGACACTTGAATTCTAAAACTCCTCCCGGGTAGTTAATTCCAAAACATTATCAAAAACATAGGGCCTGATTTGAAAACTACGTTGTAGTTCAAAAAGAATGAAATAGTGCTGTAGACTGTTTTCTATTTTATTCTTCATTTAAAGTAAATATATAAAATTAATTTACATTAATATTTAACATAAAAATATTTTTTGATTTTATTTTTTAGTTATATACATTTTAAAAAATTTCCCTATACTTTACCAAAAGAAATCTGCAGTTCGGGTGGGGATCTGAGTATAATAAAGTATAGGGCACATTGTTTTTAAAATTAACTTGAAGAAAGATAGATAGATGGATAGATGGATGGATGGATGGATGGATGGATATTTTTGACATGGTATTTTTTCAGGTCAATATGTTTGACCTCAATATTAAACCCATGAGTCAGGCATCCCACAGGTCAAGCTCCTCATCTCAGCTCGATGGAAATACTTACAGGAACTAGAACAGAGCCCTACCAATAATTTGGTGACCCTGGCTGCCATATATGTGGAAAAATAGTTAGAGCCCCCCACCCATACAGGCTCAAGCCTCTTTTGTCGCATTGCACGCCGCAAGGAGACTGCAACACTATTTGTGTCTGGGCTGGTCTAAGGTGACCAGGCGTCCCGGATTTGCTGGGACATTCCCGGGTTTTCACCACCTGTCCTGGCAGATTTCAGCAATTTTGGGTCAGATCCCGGTTTTCAGTGAGGGTCGACTGCAAACAATGGAGGCACGTTTTTATGTGTTACAAAGCAGTACTTCTTAGCAGCTCGTATTAGAAAGCTGTTTGAATATCATGTTTGATACTGGGTTTAAAAACGGACTTTTTATTAATTCCCTTAGTGCCTCCTCTGGGTTTCTATATTGATTAGCGCTGTCATTTTGTACCCCTCAGGTGATGTTGAATTAGTCCTTCTTTTATCTTTTGTGAAATGTTCCTGTTTTGGATTTCAAAATCTGGTCACCCTAGGCTGGTCACACAGATGAAATAAGTGTGAACATTCTTCTGTGAATCAAACGCAGATTTTTCCACCATTTTAATTCATTTCACTTCATTCCATGCCGTTTAGCAGCCACGTGACTGAGTGGGTGACAGACAAATGAGCTCGTGCGCACAACCTAAGTGCTCGAGATATATGGGCGAGCAGAACGTCACAATCCCTTCCAAGAAGGCATTACAAGATCTTACCAACCGACATAACAAATGTCTGCTGTAAAGCAGGCTCTGGCCCGAACCTGTAATATATTCTCCCAATTTTAAGTTTGGTGATCGGGGCTTGGCGCGGCTCGACACCCCATCTCGGGAGCGCAGCCCTCCCTCCAACGCTTTCCACATCTGTGAACGCCGTGACTGGCAGGGGAAGGCTGTAATATTTCATAAGCGTGCACTTTATGTTGCTGAGAAGCGCACAGCCGAGTGCTGGGCACCGGTCATGCAGGTTCGAGATTGGCACAGCGCGGAGGAGCCCTGCTGGCCGACTTGGCACAATGGCACCTTCTTTTCGATGAAGAAATTATAGAAGCACCTCACACGCCTGACATCAGTGAAATCGTAGCAATCAGGTGCAAAAATGTTTCACACTCCCTCTCATAGCATCTGAGTAATTAATGCACACATCTGGACATATGGTCTATATTTTCTTACTTCGGTGCCTTCCGCCCATGCTGCCGTATACCTGGGTTGTGAATAGAAAGGGTGCCTAGTTTTGATTCTTTTGATTCCTCTTCGTGGCGCTTTATTCCTCCACCCTACACTTGCTGTCTCTTTATCCCACTCCTGAAGGTTCCTTTTCAGCCCTGTTTTTAGGTCACGTAATAAGAAAAACAAGGGAACCCCAATATTTGAACCTGGGGTGACTATTTTTATGTCAGGCCTTTGAGACAGCTGCCTCGGCAGACTACCGTTTAAAAAAAAAAATACGTAATAAAAATACAAATAGAGGCTTTTGGTTAGCATGCTTCATCCATTAACCTTTTAAATTGTCATCTACAATTTACATCTGCCCACCACAGAATACAGCCTGGGGCAATAGGTCAGCTCACATTTACCCATTTATTTTGAGTGACTGCACAAGGCCTGTGCACAATGTTCACATTCGCTTAAAAGTAGTTCCTTTCTTTTCACAAACTGGCTCGAAGTATGCATTTTATTTTATTAATGTTTTATATTAACTTTAAATGACAGCTATTTATTTTGCCTACTTTCCTTTTTATTAAAGTTTATGGTATATAGTTTGTATGTGACATTGTAGGTGCCTGTGATTTTAGTCCTTCGTTAGGCGAAGATTTATTCTTGTCTTCTTTAAAAAGCAATACTAAGAAAATGCATGGCACTAAAAGGCTTGTTGTGTAAACAACATAACTAGTAAAGCAGGTGCATCACTGAATGTTCTTTTTTACATTTAAAGCATATTGTGGTCATGTTTAGATAGCACCCTGTTTTCTTTTTAATTTTGTTGAATATGCTTGCAATAAAAAAAACGAAAGGCACAAGCCTGCCAAGGCCAGACCTACTGGCTTTGCCAATGCTTGTTTATGCTTGTCGCTGTTTTCCTATTTTTCTCTTTCCCAGTCGTTCTCTTTTTTCTGCCTTACTCTCTCTTGGTCTGGGTCAAAATGCAATGATGAAAAATAAGTCCCTTTCCCCAAATCGAGTCTCATTGTCTTGGTCCAATTGTGGGTCAAATTAAAAGGTGAATAAGCAAAGAGCATACTTAATTTTCCTTAAAATGATAAAATCAGGTAGTTCTCTCTGGGATATTCTCATACCTTGTAACACGGTTCATAATACCTAAACAAATAAATCTGATTGAGCACACAAAGAGTCCTGCAAAGTAACTTAAGTTTTGAGCCCTTTTCATCTTCTAGAGAGGCGGCGTCTTTCTGCAGATGTAAAAGAGAAAGGGTCCACCAGGACCATGTCTTCCACTCCACTCCCAACACCTCCCTTATCCCCACTCTCTCGCTGCTGTTTACCAGCACCTCCTCATGACCTGTTTTGAGAATTCACAACTTTCCTGCAGGGGTAACAGAGAGAGTATCCATCAGTACTGGGCCTCCTACTCCACTGGTTCCCTCTCTACTGCTTGCTCTTAGTCCCTTTTGTACTCTACTTGGAAGAAAAGCCCCTCTCAATCTCCGGGATCTTGCCTCAGATAGGTTTGAGAACCTGAGGAGTCCACTATCAGTCTCCCTTGCAATCTCTTCGAATATTGTTTCGCTCCGGAGGTGTAACGTCTGTGCAGCAAGGGACCACTCGCTGCTAGGCCGCAGCCAAGGGTGATAAATGACTGGCGACAGACACACTAAATACTGGGTATCGCCGAGTGACCACGAGCGATCACCCAGCCTTTATTTATACCATCGGGCCGGGCCCGTCCCTCTGGCTGCATGTTTGTTAAATTGTATGGTAGAGGCAGGGTGGCACTCCACATCCCTCCCAACTTTTACTGGTATGAAACAAATAACAGGGTCGATCATGGAATAGGGACAAAACATACATAGTCTCTTAGTCTCTGGCTGGGTGCCGCATTGGGCCGAAGTCCATACCTCTGGCTACGGTCACTCGAATCCTGGCTCGAGGTTTGTTCATCATTGGGTCTCAATGGAGGTTCTTTCACCTTGCAGATGCCTCGCCAGTACTGTGTCTTGGCTGGGGCTGCGCAGAGTTTCCTCAGGGTTGAGCGTATTACTAAGAGGGTGGTGGATATGGTCTTCTTCATGCCCAGCTGACCTGGCGCTCTTGAACCATGATGATGTTTCTGGACACTGTGGACACTCTTCTTTGAATGGTGACCATAGTCCCTTGGACTCTTGTAACATCGCAAACTTCCTTTTTGAATGAGATATGGAATTTCTATCCCGGGTGGTGATCCTTCATGATCACCTCGTCTCCAACAACCAGGTCCGACACCACTGCCCTGCGATCTTGGCTGGCGTGACTGTTGGTGGCTTGGCACTTCTCTTGCACAGCTTGGACATCAATGACTGTTTGCTTCTAGCTAAGTCCAGCCGGAATGATGTCTTGAGTGCGCCTCCTCATTAACAGGTCACTTGGGCCGCACCCTGTGGTGCTGTGGGGAGTCTGCCAGTAGGCCCTCAGAAACTGGTGCAGGCAGCACTCTGCATCTTCTCCTCTCTCTCTCTATCCCAATTCTCAAAGCTCTGTCCAAAGTGCACATGAAGCACTCGACTTCTCCATTAGCTTGGGGCCACTGCAGAGTCACTTTTCGATGCTTTATGTTGAGGCTTTGGAGATACGATTGGAAATCTTGCCCCTGGAAAGGGGGGGTCCACTGTCAGTCTTGATTTCATCCGGAATCCCTAACAGCACAACGATCTTCTCCATTGTGGTTTTGACATTTCCAAATGTGGTAGAATTTACTAGTTCCACTATGAGGTACATGGTGTGGCTGTCCATGACTACCTCCATGAGTCTGCCATCAGGGAAACTGCCGAAATCCATGCTGACACATGACCATAGGGTGATGCTTGCTTCTTCGGTGATCACCGATGCGGCTGGTGGTTCACCACTTGTGATGTGCATGAGTGGCAGTCTCCAACTTTTTCAGAGACCCACTTGTCCATGCTAGGAAACCACACTTTGTTTCGGAGGTGGGCTTTGGTCTTCGCGATGCCCTGGGGTCCCTGATTGGCCAACTTGACGACCCTGACCCATAGACTTCTCGGCACCACAATCGGACATCCTCGCAACAGCAGACCGTCGTCACTTGTGCTGGGCTCGTCACGAATCCGCCAGATTTGGCTCATCACCGCCTGTTCCTCTGCAGTGAGTGCCCTGTCGCCTTCCCGGAAAATGTGCAATTGTCTCCTCCGAAGCACCTCGTTAGCCTTGGATATACCTGTTTCCCTCTCAGTGGCTTCCTGGATGTCCTTCAGAGAGAGAGCTTTAGGGCAGGCATCCTGAACAATCATTTTTACAAAGTTCTGTGTACCCTCATCCTCTTCTGCATTGCTGGCCCCAAGGGGTGTGATTGAGTGTCTGGATAGGTAGTCCGTAGAATTGTTCACCCCTGGTTGCTACTCAACCTCAAAGGAGTACTGCTGAAGTTGGACCACCCATCACTCGATCTGCATCGGTCCATTTGTGGCGGTGCCAGCGAACAGGGGAATCAACGGTTTGTGGTCTGTCACTACTTGGAATTACTGCCCACAGAAGTATAGATGGAAGTGCTGGCATGCCCAACTAATCGCCAGTGCATCACGCTCAGTTTGGGCATACTCGGTCTCAATGTCTGCGAGGGTGATGTTGGAGTAGGAGACGGCGACCCATTGCCCTTCATGCTGCTTTTGGAGCAGGACAGCGCCAAGGTCCACGACGCATGCGTCAACTACAAGCTCGGTTCTGTGCCTAGGACTGAAATACGCCACTGTGGCATCATCCAGGAGAGCTCCTTTCACCTTCTTGAACACTTGTTCGGTTCTGCTGTCCCACTTCCAGGGATAGTCACGTTTGGTTAGCACCCAGAGTGGCTCTGAAAAAGGTGGTGTGGTTTGGGATGAACCGCCCACAGTAGCTGGCCATCCCCATACTTTGTATGCATTACAGGGAACAGCTGCTGATTTTATGGCATCTACTTTCTTCGGCTCAATCTGTAGTCCGTTGCTCGAAAAATGGTACCCGAAGAACTCAACAGCATTCGTGTAGAAGATACACTTTTCTCGGTGTAGGTTCAGCCCACAGTCTGCTAAGCACTTAAGGGTGACTCTCAGCCTCATATATTGGTCTTCCGAGGTGTCAGAGAATATCAAGATGTCATGTTTCACGTTGAGCACTCTGACTAGCCCAGACATGGTCTCTCGAATCAAATTTTGAAACACTACGGCAGCCGGAGAGATCCCGAAGTTGAGGCTTCAGTATCTGCGAAGACCTATGTGGGTGGAGAAGGCCGTGATATACCTGCCCGCCTCATTGAGCACAAGCTGGTAGTCTCCAGCATTTAGATCCAGTTTGGAAAACAAGCAAGCCCCATTCAGATCAGCTACTATGTCATTGATCGTTGGGGGTGAAATGCTGTTCTCGGCGTATGGCTTTGTTCAGTAGCCACATATCAATACAAAGTCTTATGACTCCTGGTTGTTTAGGCTTGGGGGTTATCACGAGTGGTGACACCAACAGAGTCGGTCCAGTCACTTTTTCAATCACCCATAGCCATTCAAGATGTTCTAGTTCTTTCTCGAAAGGACCAAATGATGGATGGAATACTGAACAATGCAAACATTCACCCTCAGTCACAAAGATCTGAGTTTAATCGTATCTGTCTTTTGCTCACCACACCACCCCAGTTTGGACCCAGCCATATGCAAATCAGTCTTGACCCTATTCCTCGTGGAAACAGTCCAGCCCAAACTGCCAAGCCAGGTCCTCCCTGGATGGGAAACAAGCATCCTGGGCCCGGTTTCGGGGCATCACCCCTCATCAGCCAGGCTAGCTTGAATCCACTGGCACAGTGAGCACGGGACCCACGTCTGGGCATACCCTTCCCACTTAGGGTGACAAAAACAAAAGGAACAAATGATGGACGAAATGCTGAACGATGCAAACATTCACCCCCAGTCACAAAGTTTTGACCCTGTTCCACATGGGAATAGTCCAGCCCTAACTGCAAAGCCAGGTCCTCCCTGGACTGGAAACAAGCATCCTGGGACGGGTTTCGGGGTATTATTCCTCATCAGGCAGGCTAGCTTGAGTCCAGTGGCATGGAGAGCACGGGACCCACGTCTGGGCATACCTGTCCTGCTCGGGGTAACAAATTCAAAAAGAACAATTGATGGACAGAATGCTGAACAATATCATACATTCACCCCAGTACAGAGATCTGGGCCTGAATGCATATGGCTGGGTCTAAACTGGAATGGCATGGAGAGCAAAAAAACGATGGATTTAGGCCCAGATCTCTGTACTGGGGTGAATGTATGACATTGTTCAGCATCCTGTCCATCAATTGTTCTTTTTGGAGTAGACTGGGGCCAAGGCTGCCTCATTGTGAGGTAAGCGGAACTAGCCGTCCTCACATTTATAAGATGCTGCCAGAGAGAGACACACACCCTAGGCTGCGGACAAGGGACCCTAGGTCTGAATGGCACACCCTTGGGTTGTTGTTTGAACAACCTCCTAGTACTATGGGCTTCATGGGAGGGTTGCTGGTGTTTACGGTCTTTGTTCACCAGGATATCCCATACATGTGGAGCAGACTGTGCTATTAAATTATCCCTGAGTATTTCACAAAAGGTGGAAGAGCCTGCAATAGTCTGAAACTCGCCAGTTTTACTGACAAAAGCTAGGCCTTGTGCCTCTCGGTTGCCAATACTTTGGGTTTAAGTCACATGTTGTATTGGCTTCCACTTCTAACCAGATTTTCGTCCCTCACTGGTTTTCATTAGTAGCATACAGGAGTTGTCTATAAAGCAGTACTTTCGCCAACCAGTGGTTATTTCATGCTAGCATGCAGAGTAAACAGTATTTGTCTTACCTAGAGAAAGGTGCAGCATTGTCTGCTGTGAAGTGTGGATTGCTGTGTTGCGACACCTGCTTGATTTCTCACATTACTTGCGATTTCAAAACTATGGGGCATATTAGCAAGAAGCTCGTTAAAATTATCGCCGCTTTAGCGGCAGGAAACTGCCGCTAAAGCGGCGATAATGTGCTTGATAATATGCGCTATAGAATTCAATAGAAGCCCAGGTTAGATGTCCTGCACATCTAACCTGGGCTTCTATTGGAATTCTATAGCGCATATTATCAAGCCCATTATCGCCGCTTTAGCGGCAGTTTCCTGCCGCTAAAGCGGCGATAATTTTAACGAGCTTCTTGCTAATATGCCCCCCATATTCCTAAAACTGTGCATGAAAAGTTGATGTTGACTTTAAACTTTCAATTGTTCCCTCTCCTTTCTGACAAATTACCCTCTCTTCTGTATGCCTCGTCTCCGAGTATATGCTACTCTAAGTTGCATCATTGTCTACCTTAATCCTCTACACCTCAATTTATCGATCCCAACTTCTCAATTCTTTAACCCAAATACGTACAACCTAACAATACCTGAACTCCTCTTGCCTAAAAGCCTCACAAATCTATTGCAGGAACTCACAGAATCCCCACTACAGATCACACCTAACTCCTATTAATTTAATCTACCACAAACTGGCGTTAATGCATTGAATGATTTATTTTTGAGCACAAGACTAATTCAATAGCGGACTATAAGCACTGAAATAACTACTAACTTTGGGGTCTGAGTAGCGTGCTACTCCCTGTAAAGCACTTTAACGCCTCATCAGGGGTAGCAAGCATACATGCTAACATTTGCAAAGCAGAAAGAGTGCGATAAAAACAACAACTGGGGATATGCTTTCCCCATTGACTTGTATTGAAGTGGGAACAATTTCAGACAGAGAAAGCAATATGAATGCAATTATTGGATTTAAAACTCGGGAGAATCAAGCTTGTTGATATACATCAGTAAGCACGATATAAAGGCAATTACAATGCAATACATAACAACCATCTCCCTTCTGTGTTTGAGAACTAGATCTTAGGAGCAAGATTTCACCGTCCCTGAAGCTAGGGAGATTGGAGACTGCTCATGGCCCACACTGATTGTTCACAGGTGCTGCAACAAACCCGTCTATAAAAGTTCAACCTCATCTTCTCTCTTTCAGAAAGCGTTTATAAACACATCTTTTTTTGTCTTCATTTGAACAATTGATGTGATATATTTTTCCCTTGCCTGACAAAAATTAATTATGTAACTGCGATTTGGAAGTTGCATCTCTAAAGTGATTAATTGTATTCCGCTATGTTTTCCTTAAATGTACGATGCTCAGATGCTGTCGTGTTATTGTTAGGCGTAAAAAGTGCACTGTTCCCAAATACAGGGCTGATGTACTGTAGAACATGGTTATATTTAATGAAACAATACATACAATCTCCAACAGCGCAGTGCAAGGCCACGCACGCTTCCACGTGCACATGCTATATAAATACAATTTACAAACCTGCCAAAGCAATGCAAACACACATATATTCACATCACTTACTCCCTCGAGCACAGAATACGTACCCACACTTCCGCACCCACTCAACATTCCTTTTCACCAGTAGCGCCCACTTGACAGTTCATTCATCGCTAATGGCGCTTTTAATAATTCATTACAAAGCAGCGTTTTAGTTGGCCCTCGGGGGTGCTTCCTGCCTTCCATTGTTACACCGCGCACCTTCGCGGGACTGACAGTGTTCGGTGGTTAGGCACAAGTGGAGTGGAACTGTGGAAGCGGGGGACTTGTCTGGGCACCCGAGTCATTCATCATCCTCGGCGAGGGACAATTAGCCCGGATTTTGCCAAAATACGCTTTCCTAGGGAGGCTGGTGAATGGGCAGTGACAGGGGGGCGGGGGTGGTGGAGTTAAATCCCAATTACTGTATTTCTATGGACTGGATACACAGGGATCAGCCGCCATTGTGCGCCGCCAGTGACTTCCGGGGGCGCGCGGTGCCTGCTCCGCAGCGTCCCTTTCTGCAGGCGTCACGCTAGGACTGTGTTCGTCCGGTGGAGTCGAGTCATTCATTCTTTGAGATTCCCCCCACCCTGCGTGCTCCGTGACAAAAGAGAGTAAACCCTTCTGCCAAACAGCCCCGTTTTTGAGGAAGTGAAAAGGGCCACAAACATTCAGACAGGCAATCAGTGTTTCATTTGTAAAAGAATAAGTGCAAAGCTTTGCTCGTAAGGCCTCTTCCAGCACTACAAAAAAGTAGGGGCTGACGAACACTGCAGGTGTCTAGTCTTGATTCCACCACATGGCTCTTTCATCCACTCCCAGGGGCGTAGCTGAAGGGGGGAATTTGGGTGTTACACCCCCCTAATAAATGTATTTTGTGAAAAATAGCTGGGTACAGGTGCTTTCAATTGGGTATGATGAAGTAGGTGCCTGTCGGATTTCACCAGGAATTTTTACGCACACAGACAAAAACACACACTCTCTCTCCCTCTGCTTGGATAAACGTCAACATTTTAGGTTATTTCACAGAATAATGTAGTACCCCTAACAATCCACATTCCTCTCCCTTTACACTGACCCTTAAGCCCCTCCTGTGCACCCTGCTTGTCGTATAATGAATAAAAAAAAAATGTGGGCGGTTTTATGTAGCGCAAACTTGACCTGAAGGTATTGGAGCGCTTTACATGAGCACTAGTTACATTACACAAGGACACATCCTTTTTTTTTTTTTGGTGGGCACGTGGAGATAAAGTGATTTGCCCAAAATCACAGGGTGTTGAGCCCATGGCGAGACTCAAACCTGGTTTCCCAGTTATGTGCCAGCGTGATTGGTGGGAAATCCAGTGCCGTTGCTAGACACTTTGCCACCTGTGGCTGTCCCTGCCTTTGACGCCCCGCGGCGGCTGCATGGAAGAGCGGGGGTGCTGCAGATTCCTGCGCCGCCCCAAAACTCGTGCTGCCCATGGCGGACCGCCCCTCCTTCCTACACCACTGGGAAATCTGAAGCTCACACCCCCCCTCAATCTAACTGACCAAGCTACGCTCCTGTCCGCTCTTTGCCTCTGTCTCACTTCTGCAGTTTTTTTCAGCCCTTCTCCCTTTGTCGCTGTTTTTCAGTTTTATTCTTACTCCTCCTTTCATTTTCTGCCTTCCTCTTAGTTATTCTGGGTCAAAGTCTGATGATAAAAATATGCCCAGGTCTCCAAAAATGAGTACTGGTGGGGTCCCATCTGCAACCACCAGCACAAATTAACCACTGGAGACTATGGTCTCTGTCCCATCGTCACCAGCGGTGTTGGGTGCTTCTCTGTGCGCTCCTGAATTGTTTTAAACAACTGCAATTGTGCAGTGTACAGACTAAACACCTTTCTATCTTCATCCTCTTCAATTTTCCAAATTGCGATCATCCTGTGACGATACCAGGCCTGCTGGACAATGATTAGTCTCACTCTATACTTCAGATCATGGGCATGGGAGACCTTGCACCAGTGCTTAATTTTTTCATTTAGCGGGTGGCCTAACAGTTTACTTAGGAGCCACCAGCCAGTCCTGTTCAATGCCATGGTTGCCAAATACTAAGGCTGTTTAGTCTTGTTTCTGCCTCATGTGTCTTTCTTCCACCACACACTTTCTCATTAGCTCACTCTTGCTGGTTCTTTTTCACCCCTGCTGTCTCTCTTTGTCAGCGTTTTCCTTCTTTCTTCCCTATTTCCCTTTCCTTTTCTCTTGCTCAAAGTTTGATGATGAAATATAAGTCCCAGTCTCTGGAAATGAGGGGTGGTACCCGCCACCTGGAACCACAGACACAAATTACTCACCGTTGGACACCCTGGGCCCACATCATTTGCAATCCGTCTTCTGAATCACTAACACTATTTGGAGATGCTTTAGTCCTCTGCATCTCACTTGTACAAAGGGGCCTGGATTTCTTTAGCTCAGCGGGTGCAAGGGCACCAAAGTCAGAGGGTATAATGGACACACTACAAACCAGTAGTCTTAATATTTTGTGATGTTGCTATGTGCGCCCTAAGTGCTAATGGTATGCCCAGACGTGGGTCCCTTGCTCGCTGCAGCACTGGATTCAAGCTGGTCTGGCTGATATGGGGTAATACCCCAAAACTGGCCCCAAGATGCTTGTTTCCGGACCAGGGAGGACCTGGCTTGGCAGTTCGGGCTGGACTGTTCACATGGGGAGCAGGGTCAAGACTGATTTGCATATGGCTGGATCCAGGGGCGCAACTAGACCTGAACTTCGGGGGAGGCTAACACTCCCAGCCAGGGCTGGCCCTAGCACGGGTCGCACATGGTGCAACATTTTTTTTTGGCGCCCCCTTCGCCATTTCCTCCTTTATCAATGAATTCCCTCAGTACCACTCACCAACAATGCACCTCATCTCTCTATAGCACCTTTCTGACAAACATTTCATTTTTTTATAGCGCGACTCATAGTACACTCACACATTTCTGTGATCTACATGGTACACGTTCTTTGTAGCAGGCACATTAATCCTCTGCACTGTGTGGGTGGCAGGAGTGCCCATGTGAGTGCATGGTGAGCGATGCAACAGTGTGAGAGTAGGGTAAGAGGAGTGACTGCAGGGTGAGTGAGGTGACCACATCATGCAGATGTAAGTGCAGAGTGGGATGAATGAATGCATGGTTAGTGATGGGCTTGTTTGAGTGAGATTGCAGATTGAGCAGTGAGGGGGACAGGTGGGTGAAGTGTCACATGAGTGCGGGTGAGTAGTGTGTTCGTGTGACTACATGGTGAGGTACAGGGTGAACAGCGCAAGTGCATTGTGAGTGCAGAGTGATCGCTGTGAGTGCAGGGTGAGCGGGTGAATGGTGTGAGTGCATGGTGATCAATGTGAGTGCATTGTGATCGCTATGAGTGCAGAGTGAGCGTGAAAGTGAAGGGCGAGATTGAGGAGTGAGTTGTCTGAATGCAGGGTGCATTCCCAGACTTTTGAAGTAACTCAGCATGCTATTGACGGCGGCATAGAGTTTCAGATATAAGTTAAACTATTGCTAATATGCAGTGCTTTAAGTGGGATGAAAAAACTGGGGAGTGTAGGAAGCTGGGTTTCTGTTGTAGAAACCCCCCCACTTTTTGCTCGATTTCTAATGCACTTTGACTTGATGTGCCCTGGGTCCCTGCCAATCAGGTTCCCAGGGCCTGTGTTCTTTCCCAAAACTGTACCTTTGTACCCCCAATTGGCACCTCTCTGGCCACATGTAAGTCCCTTTTAAAAGGTACCATGGGTACCAAGGGCACTGTGACCACGGAAGGCTTCTAAGGGCTGCAGCACATATTGTGTCACCCTTAGAGGTCCTGTACCTTAACACACACACATTGCCATTGCAGGCTGCGTGTTTTGGTGCAGAGAAAAGTGAAGAGTCGACATGCCACACATTCCTGTGTGCCATGCCTGCAACCCACTGCCTATGGTATAGGTAAGACACCCCTCAAGCTGGGTGCACAATACCACTGGTGAGGGTACAGTTGCATGAGCACTGTACCTCTACAGTGTCTAAGTCCATTTTTAGACATTGTAAGTGCAGTAAAGCCATAAAGAGTATATGGTCTGGGAGTTTGTCATTACGAACTCCACAGCACACTGGCGTGATGAAACTCGAGGGGGCCCCCCTGCAAGGTACGTGGAGGGGCCCCCTCCGAACTAAATCAGGAGCTCTCTGGCTAGAGTTCTTTGCTGAGGGGGCCCCCTGGAGCTTGGGGCCCCCCCCGCACCACGGGGGATGCAGGGGCCTGTGTTACGCCACTGCCACAGCACCATAATGGCATTTCTGTATTTTGGGAAGTTTGGTAGCAAACTTCTCAGCATAATAAACCCACACTGATGCCAGAGTGGGATTTATTATACAATGCACTCAGAGGGCATCTTAGAGATGCCCCCTGAAAAACGACCAGCCTCTGGTGGGTTCCCTGACTGGTACACACCAGCCTGCCACCACAAGACATGTTTCTGGACCCCTGGGGTGGGAGCTTTTGCTCCCTGAGCCCAGAAACAAAGGCTTTCCTGGGCGGAGGTGGTCACACCTCCCCCAGGCCAGGAAGAGGCATCTGTGGCAGAGGAGCTTCAAATGCTTTGCTGCCTTTGTAATGCGACCCCCAGCCCCTTCTGCTATCAGGAGCAGGCCCCTTTCCTGTCTCTTCTCCATTTTGGCAGGAAAACAGGCGGGAAAAAATAGCACAGCCCAGAAGGTGTGCCCACCTCTGCCAACCCCACCCCTCAGGTGGGGGAGGCGAGACGAAGCCCACTCTTCAGTGCCCACCATCTTGCAGATGGCAGGCACTCTCCAATCAGGATTAGGGATTGTGCCCACTCCCCCACGTGGGCTGAACACACCAAGGGTGTAGTCACCCTAAGGTCAGTAGCCCATGGCTACTGACCTCGAGACCCCTAAAACGTCCCCTAAATTCAGTATTTAGGGGGCAGTTCTGAACCAAGAAGACAGATTCCCACAACCTAACAAGAAGAAGGACAAAAGAAGACGCCCAGCAGAGGACACTGCAGAGAAGAACTGGCTTGGCCCCAGCCCTACCGGCCCGTCTGCAGTTTCCAGAGATCCTGCACCAAAAGTCGCCTTGTCCTGCAGCCAGTGACCTCTAGAACCCTTGGGGGGACTGACTGCCTTCAACAAAGCCAGGATCTCCTGTGAACAGCAGCTCTGTTCAAAAGAAACTCCCAAGACAGACTCTGAGCCTGCTGAGGACAAAGAAACCCGACGCCTGGAACCACCACTGCACCCGACGCCTACAACCAGAATCTGGGTGGTCCACCGGTCCCAGCGAGGTCCCCCAGTGCTCCAGAGTCCGAGTCCACTGTGGGTTGACCCCTCCAGGACTCCCCGATGTTGCCTGCAGCCTCTGCACGGAGACCCCCCTAACCGCAAGTGGCCCGGTAAGGTGAAATCCGACCTCAAAAGACACCCCTGCATCCAGCCACCCTGCACCATGGAGAAGAGAACCTGAGGTGCACCTACGTCCCCGAGCACTCCAACTTACCTGCCCAGCTGTTGGTTTCTCCCAAAAGTCTTCCTGGACCGAGCCTTCAGCCAAAAACCAAAACCGGCAATCCGCATTGAAAACAACAGGGCACCCAACGCCAAAACAGCACCCTGCACCCGGTCGCCCCTGTGCTGCTGTGGGTGCACCTTGTGTGCTAACTCGGACCCCCCTTTGCCCGGAGCCTAATACCAGGAGCTTTGCTCCCACAACCTTGTGGCCTGCTTGTGAGCAGCCACCAACCGGAGGCCCCCTATCCCCCATTGGATAACATTGGGCCTCAGCACTCTGCACCCGGCTGCCATAGTGTCGCTGAGAGTGTTCTGAGAGTGCATCCTCGACCCTGAGGAAACTCTGGTTCTAACCCCAGAATACCAACTCCCACAAACCAATACTTACCTGCACACCGATAACTTCATTTCCTCCCATAGGATTGCATTGATTTCTTTTCCTTGAAAATTCATCTAAGTGTGGAGTTGGTTTGTATGAAACATTGAACAAACTGCATATGTGTAAAAACTGAATGACTTACCTTTTGTCTAGGAAATGTCTCAGTTGATATCTAGGCATATCACACTGATTAGCAAAAGTAAGTTAAAATGTAATCTAAAACGTAACGTGCAAAGTCATCTGTAAAGTAACTGAAAAGTAATTTCGAACTGTTGACTTACCTGTAAATCAACCAACTGCATTTGAACCTGCATTGAACTGTAAATCACTGCATAAGATTTTGCAAAGTATTATTTCACTTCCCTGCACCAGGTCCGGCCTGGTTTTAGAAATAAAATAACTAAATAATATTTTTATACAAACAAATTGGTCTCAGTTCAGTCTTTGAGTGTGTGACATCATTTCTTGCCTGAGTGTGTACAATAAATGCTTAACACTACCCTCTGATAAAGCCTTACTGCTCGTCCACACTACCACAACTAGAGAGTAAGGTGCTATCTACTTTTAACTCTACCTACCTTTGGGGTTCCACTGGACTCGGTGCACACTATACCTCATTTTGGTATAGTATATACAGAGCCAGCTTCCTACAGGGGGTCTCTCAAAGGGGCGATATAATTAAGGGTGTGGCTTAAAACATTTATGCTAAAAACCTGTGCTCAGCATAATGTGCCGGCCGACTGGTATTTCGCTGCTTCTGTTATTGCCTCCACATAAGTAACATTACACCTACAACAATCCAAGACTATTGGCTTTGTCAAAGTTTGTTAGTTGCATAAGATAAATATGCTGATGCATACATACAACTATGGCTTCGTTGTATATAATATTGAAAATGCTTTAGCTCTTGTGCAAGAGGTTGTGGCGTAATGGCTAGAGCTGCCAACTTTGGAGCTGAGGAAGTAGGTTTGAGTCTCAGCATCGGCTCGACATCCTGTGTTTCTGGGCAAATCACTTAATTGTCCATGCCTACCAAAACATAAATGAAGATGTCCTTGTTGGTGCTCATATAAAGCACTTCAAGTTTAGCAATACAGAACTGCCAAAAAATAAAAGTTACCTCAAAACAGTGAACTGCTGCAGAGTTAAGATTTTTTTTTCCAGTCTGAGTGTGAGGGTGAAAATGGAGAGCCCGATAGGGACAAGTCTCGGCGCCAGCTTTTACGAACTGCTGGTGCTGAGCACCGGCAGGACCCGGCACACTTAAAGCCCTGCTATTATGGCATTAATCAGGGATCGAGGGTGAGGAAATAAATAATGTGCTGATCCTGCAACAAACTTCCAGTCTTATGATTAGGGTTGCCAGCTTATTCATTTGATGTCCCAGACGGTACAAAAATAAGCAGTCACCTAAAGCCGTATTTTCAGCACTTATCTGTGCATACTTCGAACAACAAATATAAATAGAAAGCACTTTTAATTGTGTTCTAGGGCTGCCTGAATGATCCATGACTAATAATTAAAGGGAACAAAGACAGAGAAGTCACATTACAAATGAATACATACTTTTTTATTTATAACCATATTGAATGTCAAGACAAGGTCTTTGCAGGCTCTTTAAACAACACATGGCTGGCATTTTTCTTTTGGCAACCCTTCTTTATATTCCTTTTCATGAAATGCATTCTCACACTACATCAGTAAATGTAAAATACAATGTAAGGAATAGGCAGAGTGGGGGCCCAGGGGGTATTGGAACCAGAAAAAAAACCTAAGCCTGTGTAACCAGTTTACAAAGGTATGTTAATATGCAAATGGCCTTTAAAGACCTGTGAAAAACTCAGGCGTGCCGGAGACAAGACTCCAAACACTGCCCAGCCGAAGCCATGGCAGCTCGAGCTGCCACAGCCCGGGCTGAGACACACGCACGGGGGGTGGGTTGACAGGGGAGGGGTGACGGTGGGGAGGCTGAAGCCCATTCAGCCCAATGGGCATTGCGCGCCTGGCTGGATCCAAACTGGAATGACGTGGTGAGCAAAATAACAAGGGATTAAACCCAGATCTGTGACTGAAAAGTTTCAACACTCCCTCCATCATTTTATTTTGTGATGTTGCATTTTAATACCCAGCCAGTGGACACATGTCCACATTTTTTGTTGCTAGCATTGAGACCTGTGACACCCTTAATACGCTAGGGTGTGGATATATATAGTTTGGAATTATTCCACAAAGCGCTATTTTAACTTTCACCTGTGCTGTTTATCATTTATCTTTGCCACTGGATTCAAGATAGCCTGGCTGATGAGGGCTGTGAGCCCGAAACCGGTCCCAGGATGCTTGTTTCCGGTCCAGGGAAGACATGGCTTGGCAGTTCGGGCTGGACTGTTCCCATGAGGCACAGGGTCAGACTGATTTGCATATGGCCATGTCTGAACTGGGGTGGCGGAGTGAGCTAAAGAATGATGATGGATTAAACCCAGATCAGTTGACTGGGGGTGAGTGCTTGCAATGTTCAACACTCCGTCCATCATCCCCTTTGGTTTTGCATTATCATTTATCTGTGACATCTGTGTCGGGCGAAGGGGCCTTTAAAGGAACCTTATCTGTCCAGCTGATACATTTTAGATATGGGACTCTCAGGAGTGAAATAACATTACACAAGTACTAATAAGGGATAGGAAGAAGAGGATGTGGCCTAACGGTCAGAGCTGCAGAATTTGGAGCTGTGGAACTGGGTTGGAGTCTCCGCGTCGGCTCAACATCCTGTGATTCTGGGCAAATCACTTAATCTCCCCGTGCCTAAAAATAAAGAAATGAATGGTCCTTGTGTAATGCAACTGGTGCTCATGTAAAGAGCGCCAATAAATACATCCGGGTCGAGTTCGCGCTATATAAAGCTGCAAAAAAATCATATAAAATCAGGTGATATTACCAGAGAAGAACATACAAAAATAAAAGACCAATAAATTGCTCCTCCTTCGTTTTCTTAAAGCTGAGTTATTGGCCAGAATCTTCTTCCACGCGCTACACATAACCAGGGCATACTGTGAAATTATCAATGCAAGTAATTTTATGTCGTATGAGTCCTATTTTTTTACTGTACCAATGGCAGCACACGCGATGGCCCAGAAGCTGCCCCTGCTGCTGGCGATGTCCAGTCACACCTGGAGGCAGCTGGGACCTATAACAGTTCACTCCATTACGCACATTTCAGAATGTTTAGATGTTGGAGCGAGTTATCTGTCCGAGATAGGAGATAACGCAGTCTAATGGTTGTAGGCCACAATGTCCAAACAAGACGATAACCTCCCCTATTTCCTCGGATATACACGCATGCTATTAGCAGATGTGGAGCAGAGAAGGACCGGCCTAAAGGGAAAAAAATCCAGTTTCCTTCTCAGGTTTGAGCAGATGGGCCCTCGCTCCACAGCGCGCGATGACGCAGATGGAATGCCCATTTTCCTCACATGTTCGCGGACAGAGCGCAGGGTTCTCCTGACTTCAAAGGCGCCCAGTTAATTCACTTAATTTGTTGTTGGCAGGAAATGAATATGGTTTTAATCGCATTCATGAAAACGAGGTGTTTGCCGCGATATGCGGCAGGGCCCGCTCTGGAGGGGCGGGGGAGGATACTCTCTCAGTATGGAACAAAGCCAGCTTCTTGGCACTGCCTTTCATACCATCCGCTAAATCAACCCTCCCTTCGCCTGGGTTACCCAAAGGTCCGCGCGCAGACGAGGAGCCCTCATTAAAGGCAATCAATTGATGGCCAGAGGACGGACAGACAGGCCCAGACTGAATCTTTCTCTATTAATAATAATCCCCTTGAAGAAGACCATGCTCGGGGAAAACGTCCCGAGTTTGTGCTGAATAAATCGCTGGTTGTCAAGGAAGCACGTGTCTCTGTCAAGCACTCTTTTCATAGGGTGCTTTTTGGTCTCAACACATTTAGGGGCAGGTGTGAAGGGCGGGGCTTCACTGGGCGCAGGCACGGCCGGCCCTCAGAGGCCGAGCCGACACGCCCGTTGTCGTAAGGGACAACCGAGCGGGGTCAGCAGGGCGAGGGCTCGCAAAGGCCTGAGGATGGCGAGTCTCCCACGCATCGGCAAGCAGGGCACGGGAGGAAGGGAGGCCAAGGAACAAATGGGAACGGGGGTAGGAATCAGTGGCGGCTCCTCCGCTATGGTGGAGGAGCGTCGCCTCACTGCTTTTAAGCAGTGCGAAGTAGAAACATAAAATGAAAATAACTTTAAGTTATTATCATTTTATGCTTGTGCTGCTTTGCGGGTGCGCGGGGCTGCTTTGCTCTCGGAGCAGGGCAGGGGAGGAGTAGTTTGCCCACTGTTTCCCTGCTCTCCATTACAGCCTGCATGGAGAACATACCCAGGCCCCCATTCTCTGGCTGAGCATTGAACCAGGACACTCAGACCAATCACAACGCTGCGCCCCCCATGCGACCCTCCCTTCCCCCGCACCCCCCCACCTGCGAGCCATGCCGGCTGCCACTGGGCAGGATGGCACCAAGAAGTCAAGCACCCCCAGGGCACACCTTTGTTTGCTAAATCCCGCCGGTTGGATTGGTTAGCATGATTCAAAGTGGCCAATGGGAGGAGAGAGGTGGGTGAACTAGGTAAAAAGTCAAAAGGACAGACACAGGGCAACTGACTCATTCACAATCCGACTACCCCCTTGCTTCCTCTGTTATCGCGTCCCAGTGTCCCAGCAGTGAGACATTTCAAGGCCCGTCAGTATGGCAACCTTATCCTTAGGCCTTCCTGCCACCCCTGGGTGTGCTTCATACCCCCTAATGCTGCTGCATTCACCATGCTGCCAATGGCTTTACGACCCCTGGCAGCTCCCCCATTTCTGATCTGTCCTCACCTACATTTTGCCTTATTGCCCTATAGGCCAATCCGACCCTGTCTAGAGCCGAGGACTTGAAGTTCACAATGCTTTATTCTTCCTAGAACTCAGACTGGGAATGTTCTTTTTTTATCCCAGAGATTCATCCCAGCGCTTTGCACATTGCTGTAAAACGAAAAACAAACTCTAGTACCTTGCAAGACTCATTTTCATACCCTTAAGTGTTCCAAGCTTCTTCCTACTGCCAAGCCCTCTGTGACTGCATGATTATCCCAACTCCCAGTAGTGTTCAAAGCCACTTTAACTCTCAGGGCTGTCAATGTGTGTTTGTGTGTGCTATGTTTCTCCACTCAGCAATCATGTGTTGCACTCTTTTCCGAGCCTGATTCGGAAGAGCCAGAGTAGACCGATAGGCATCAAAGTTCTCACACCTCATGCAGCCTATTGGCTTGGGCCACCACACATCAGCAATTGGTCAACTGTACATGTAGTGTCCCATGCAGGGGCGGCTCCTTTTGAGCGGATGAGCGTCGCCCCACTTAATTGCCTAAGAGACGAAAAATAAAATGTTAATGAAATTAATTAATTACCAATTTATTTTCCGTCAACTCGTCCTGAACAGAGTATCAGGACGGGGTGGGGCATGTTCACTGGCAGAGGTGGTGGGCTGCCTGACTGTGCAATAGGTTAAAGTGAGCATGTCCCTTAGGCCAACCGTCTTGCGACGACCAGCCTGCATGCGCACTATAACCCTCTCCACCCGGCTGTCTTGGACAGCTGGATTGAGAGCCTACAAAGGCGTCTACTGTCCTCGGGAGCAGCTAGAGATGCTGCTCCCTCCAATCCTGGCATTGCTCTCATGCAGCACCAGGATTGGTTAAGCCCAGCTGGAAGTAGGGTGACGTCAGGAGAAGACGACGACAGGAGCAAGGAGGACGTGCCTCTGGAAAATGGTAAGTACCCTTCTATTTTTTTATGCATGTAATTGTATTTATGTACTTTTTTTGTAAAATGTATTATATATTTTTCCCGCCCCTCTAATCGGCAGACTTTCCAGCCACCACTGCTCCCATCCTCTAGTTAGCCAACTCATCGCCAATGTAAAATACAGGCAGAGCGAGTAACCAAGCAGCACACCTTGGATATAAGGGTAACTCTATTTGAAGAATGGCCCCAGAGTTTTAAGTTGGCGGGTCCTGTAGTTCGCTACAGACATTGAAATGGGTTTCTACCTGACCTCATATTTATAACTGTTGCAGTCGAAGGGCTGGGTCTTCACACACGAGCCTGAAGCCATTCAAGTAGGCAGTAAATACCTTATTTCATGTTAGGTCCTTAAGAGACAGCCACAGCCTAATAGGTCCTGATAGGGCTCCATTCGCCCCCCCCCCCCTATATAGCTGCCAGGCGTCACTCAGCCCACAGACCCCAACATTCCATGCATCAAAACATTCTTACAGCATCCACACTCAACATTCTACAGCATGGTCACTCAACAAATGCATACACAACCAACCCAAGCCACTAAATTATCCCCTTTCCAGACACAAAACAGATGTCAAACAGACACTACAATCATTCAGGAACAACAGGACAAATTCTCAACCCCTCTCCCTAATTCACAAGCAACACAAGCACACATTGTCATTGTAACCCTGGCAAATAAAAGGGAACTACTTTGTATGTGGATGTGCTCCTTGTGAAAGAGCAGAATTCCTACAGTCTCAGGAAGCCAGCCAATGGCTGAAATGGACTGCCTTGTAACCCCCTGAGGTATACTGCAGTGGGCGAAAGAAAATGCAAATTACACAATATACTAATTGATGAAGAGGGCTGGCTGAAAGCTCCTATACATACATATATTATATACCGAAATTTAGTAAAATCAAAAAGCCTTGGCTAACCCTGTGGTCGAAGTGGGCGGGATCGGAAGGGCACGGCGTGCCCCTACTTCTTTAATTTAATAGAATTTGTTCCCCAACTTTTTTATTTTGAAAATGCGTCCAAGGATGGCAGAAATAGCCATGGCCTATAGATAAGGCTCGGCGATTCATGGCCGTCCGGGGACCGGCGGGTGGGCAGAGAAGGAGAAGGACTCTGCCTCTTCCTTTGTGCCCTTAGAAGACAAGGACAGTGTCGCTTCTCCTGCTCTGCCGCTGGCAGCTGCCCCCCCTTTCTCTTTCTTTCTCTTCCTCTAATTCCCTTTCTTTCTGTCTCTGTCTCACTCCTCCTCACTTACTGAAAACCGTGACTTCAACAAATGGCTCTTACTCTCACTTTCCTCTCCTTTCCTTCATTCGTTCCCCTGTGAAATGGATCCAAAAAAGAATAAACACTTTTGCTGGAAATGTCTTTTTCTCACATTTTTCTATCCCAAAATGCAGCCTCGGGATGGAAAGAAAAAAAGTTAAAAATCTGAAAAATAACTAAATAAATCAAGACAGAGTGGTCGCTAAGTGCCCAGATTGGTTTTATTCACACCCAAACACATTAGCGCCACTTTACAAAGTTTGCCAGTGAAGCGCTACTTTCATTTATTCGTCTTTCTGTGAACAACATTGTTTTCTCTAGGTGGGGAAGTGCACCATTCCTGGAGGTACTGTAATACCTGGTTGATGGGTGGATTGGAAAACGTTTAATATGATCCTTATGTCAGCTGTTTTTTTGCTTATTTTAGTTTATAAAATGTACACCGCGGCTCTGTGTTCAGGGATGTGGTCTTTTTAAACCATACTGCTTGCGTTTTGTAAGGATATAAGTAATGGACATTGAAACGGCCCCCTTCCGGGCCCTGTAGTCATGTCCTTCACTTTTCAGGCAAAAACACTCATTGACTTCTGAATAATGAGTGTAAAAGCGTTAAGATAACCATGTTGTTCCTTCTTACATTTCACATGCTTTACTTTATCTTGCGTGCCCTACGAGTATTTACTTTTTCCAGGATGTTATTACTTTTTTTTTCCAGGCAGCATATTACTCTTGTCTACCACATAATCTGAATTGAGTCACATCCAGGTGTTTATAGCGGGGCACAATTGGGTTGTAGCTGAAGGCAGTGCAAGCTTCTCTCAGCAGGGCAGTATGGTGTTCAGTGGGGGAGAGGATGAGGTACTATGGCCAAAGCTGCCAAATTTGAAACTGGGGAACCAGGTTCAGCCTTCTTGACCAGTCCACTTTCCTGAGGGAGCACATTCCCATGCTAGAACGTAGAAGGCCCCGCTAGACCTTAGAAGCACTGGTGTCTTAGCACCAGCAGTTGGACCCTAACAGTGGCAAGTGTGGGTTAATCTTGAAGGCCTGTCCACCACAATCCATGCTGAAGTTCACCTCCAGTCTTGCGGGCAGGTCTATGAAGCAGCACGCCCTAGAGCGACAGTGACTCTGTCACTGAGGTCACAGGAACCTTGAGGCCAGTCCGCCTCACCCATTGGTACCTCCATTGGCCTTGTTTCAGCAGTAGTAGCTGCAACTCAATAGGGATCGGCAATGCAGGATTTGCATTCACACCAAACTAAGGGGCCGATTACGATGGCGGTAGGCCAGCCACCGCCAGCCATGCGGTGGCGGGCCCTCCGCCATATGACAGCAATGTTCCCCCGCCAAATTACAATGGCAGGCGGAATCATCCTAGTACCGTGGCGGTCGCAAATACCACCCGCCACGGTTCCGCCACAGGCAATCGTACCGATTGCCCGGCGGAGCGGTCAGCATGGTTTGAATGGTGGCAGTGCCTAGCCAGCCTTTCCATGGCGGTGAAACTGCCATGGAAAGGCTGGAGGGGATTGGATTCGGGGGCCCGTTGTGGGCCCCCCCTTGTGTTGTGGGGGGGTGGTGCATTGGGGGGGTACCCATGGTACCCCCCTACATTTCCCTGCACTAAGTGGCAGGCACCGCGTGGTGCCAGCCATGAAGTGCAGGGAAATGCACGACATGGCTGTTTAGCATTGCGGCGGGTGTTGCAGCCAGCAGCACCCGCCACAATGTTAAACGGCCTGGATGCGACCGCCTTGGTGGCGGTCGCATCGTACTGGTGCTTTCTTGGTTTGCTTCCTTCCTACAGAATCGCTCACAGTGCATCAAACTCGGCAACTCATTCTCTGACTCCTCACCAGTGAGATGTGGAGCCCCCCAAGGGTCGACCATTTCACCCTCACTCTTTAACCTATATATGGAACCACTAACTGAAATTCTCAACCAATCGAACATTGCATACCACATGTACGCAGACGATACACAACTATACTTAAAGATATCCTCCCTAGATGACCTCATTCAACTAAATAACACTTTAGTCAAAACCCAGTCCTGACTCTCTCAAAACAACCTCAAGCTGAACTCTCTGAAAACCAAATTCCTTCTGTTCTCCCCACCAAACAGCTCCTCACGCGTCCATGATTGGCTCAAGCACCTAGACGCACTCAATTGCACACCTACCATCATTGATTCCACGAAATCCCTGGGAATAACAATGGACAAAAGTCTAAATATGAGAGCTCACATCAGTGCGACCACACGCAGTGCAACTTTCCAACTCAGAATACTGAAAAAACTGAAACTATTTCTACCACCTTCAGACTTCAAACAAGCAGTACAAGCACTTGTGGTCTCCAGACTAGAATACGGTGCGGCGACACTGTCAGGACTACCCAAAACGAGAACAGCTCTACTCAAAACGACTCTTAATGCAGCAGCAAGACTGGTAACAGGTACTAGACGCTTTGACCACATCACCCCATCGCTTAGGTATCTAAACTGGCTTCCCCTTGAAGCAAGAGCTCAACTGAAAATTGCCTGCCTCACACACAAAGCATTACATTTTAAAGAACCAAGTTACCTGGCAGAAAAGATCCGAATATCCGGTGGCAGCTGCTACCTAAGAAGCGCTAACTCTCACAGGCTGGAACCTCCTAGATTCCAAAAGCAAAAAACTTACACGCGATCCTTCTCCGGAGCAGCGCCAAGGATCTGGAATTCCTTACCACCCAAGGTACGCACAAAACCATCAATCCACTTCTTCAAAAAAGAGGTAAAAAAGATCCTAATGAATAGATTCCTGGCATAGTCTTTCGGAGAGACAGGGCACAAGTGACGTCTCAATGCCAGCAACCTCTAGTGATTGGTAAGAGGCACGTCGCTTACTGGAGAACCCTCGAACTCTCTGATCCTCTGGGTACGTGGTTCTGAATAGTTTCAGAGCAGCAGCTAATACCCACCACGAAGTAGCTAGAGCTACGATGACTAACAGAATTTTAATGGACTGTCGGTTTTATAATTATGATATTTGTTGCAACAGCCCAATGCGGCTCTTTGCTCTAGAGGTATCTGTGTCTATACCTTTCATCTTGTTTCATTCAACCCTATGTACAGCGCTCTGATACCCCTGGGTCATGTGCACGCTTTATAAAACACTCTAAAATAAATAAAAAACTACAACGTGCGGGACCGCCGCCTTACAAGCGGGTGGTCCCAGTCACCTCAACGATGGCGGGTGGACTCGAGTCCGCCCGCCATCGTAATCGAACCCTAAGTTCGCAAACTTCACGGCCTCTCTGCTTCATGCACAAGCACTTTTAACATGTGCTGCCTGCTTTGGGGCCCCTGGAATTATGCAGAAATGGAGGACAACATTATGTCGCAGTGTTGACTAAATTATGCAGCAAAAAAAGGCTGAAGTGTAATGCAATATATTTTCTGATACTTTATTATTTTGACATTTTTACACATACTAACAGTCCGTGCAAAGATTTTGCCTCATTAGTACCAGTGTAACATACAAATGCAGCAGTGAGAAAGGTGACCAGTCAACCTTTGCAAAGGGCCCTCCACTTCGCGGCAACACAAGTCACATTTTTTAGTAACTTTTGATCCGTCCGACCTACAAACAATTTATTAGTTAAAATCGTCAGATTATGCAACAGATGATTATTATGTGGCAAATTTGGCAGAGTCAAAATGATGTGGAAAACATTTGCAAACTAGGATATTTTGCCATTCATGTTTGAACTGCTCTTTTGGCAAAAGGGAAGAGTAGGGCTGATGACAGAAACTGCATGGCTCAGAGACAAATGGCTTGTGATTCCACTTTTAAGCGTATTTGGGACATTCTGTGATTGGAAACGTATCCCACTTTGTGAATGTATTTAAATGTCAATAACTCATATTTAAACTTAAATAAACATGTGTATTCATTGGTTGAATTAAATTACGTAATAAGTTATAACTGATCAGTGAAATGCTAAACAAATACAAAAAATTGGGATGTTTTGCTCTTTCTGGCCACACCTCTCACTCTGCCCACTGAACCAATGCTCGGGTTATTCCTGCCATCTGATTCTCTGCCCACAGTTCCCCTACTTTTTTTCCCCCACTTCAACAACTGGGCTAACCCCAAGCCTAAAACGTTGGCCCAGCTCATGCATTAGCATTCAGACCTTTGTTGTAAATAGCACTGCAAATGGACCATATTAATAAAATTCAATAATACTTGTAGCATTCATTATGTTTATCATTGTAAGAATCAATAAAAACAAGATTCCAGAAGAATGAGAAGCTGAGGAAAAGGTAGATGCCTAATATTACATGGGCCTGGACAGGCCTTTTTTTGTAAAATATAGTTTATTATTTCGCGTATAGACATTCATATTGTTGCATGGTGAAATTGCAGCAACAACACAATACATTGAATTTTCAAACTGAAGTTTCTGTGGCCAACTTAAATCTGACATGGTCTCCGGCCCATACCAAAGTCGTTACCATACCTTCAATTTTCTGAAATATTACTCATGGCAGTAAGAACATCTCAACTTGGAACGCGTATAAGCACCTTGGTAGGAAGACCATTTTTGATAGTACCATACAACATTGGCGACAGAGGAGGCTTTTCCCAGAAGGGAAGAGAGAGCGCTCTATACCTTGTATGACCCTGTAAAATGTTACAGTCAATCTCCTTTTTTCTGAGTCGCGTTGTGTATATTTCTAAACAGTTTAGGGATTTAGGCTGCCCTACCCATTCCCAAATCAGGAGCCATGTCACTATGGGGAACAGAAACTATTTTGTCCAGTTGGCCTGCAATCCAGCTCATTTCCCAAAATCCTCCAGGATCTGGAGCCTGTGTGGAACTGAGATTTTACAGTTCTCTCATGTAAACAAGCACATCGTCCACATGATGTGAAATCATGTGCCGTGCCCCTCGTTCTAATACCACTGTCTGCCATTTCCAGTCTCAATATTTTAGCTAGTCGTTCTATAACAGGAGCAGCAAAAGCCCTTTCCAGTTCTCATTCTTCTGAAATCACATCATGCGTTTTGACTCTCGCCCTCGGGCAAGTGTAGCAGCCTAATCCAGTGCATTAAGTATGGGCCAAAATTCATTTCCCACAGTACCTTGAACATGAAATTGCACCCCACAGTATCAAAAAAGTTTTCAATATCCAGGTATGCCATCACATATTTCAGTGGCGGAGCTAGGGTTCACTGACAAAATATCGCCACCCAAAATATCTCCATACCAAAATATTATGACCAAAATATCGATGTCAAAAATATCGTCATCCTTTACTTATAATAGTAAGTACAAAAATAGCGAAAAATATATAGTTGTAATAAATATCATTGTCATAAATATTGTTTTTTAAATATATATAATTTAAATAATAAATATTACACATATTAAATAGTAACATTAATAAAAAATAAAAAAATGATGAAGAGGCTCAAAGAGTATGAGAGTGGCATTCGTAAGCGGAAACAAACCAAGTTTCAACGTGATGAACATGATTACATCTCTGGGCATATCCTGACATTTGCCCGCAAATATGATATTCCAAGGAAAAAACGCAACCAACAAAAAATTGGGGCAACAAGCAACAGAGACACCTCTGAGTCAGAGGTGGAAATCTCTGAAGAAGAACAAACAGCCGCAGAAGATAAGGATCCAAACACAGGGTCTACTTATTTTCAAGAATACAGGCTCATCAGGGAAAACCGCCAAAGACCTGCACCGCGCACACATCCACCAGCCCAACAGCAAAAAAGAAACGAAAAACAAGAAGGGGCAAGAAAAGAAGGGGAAGACATGCCATCTCCCAGAGTTACTCGCAGCAAGGGGAAGCGAGGCAGATGGTAACAACCAAAACAGTCATCAATCTCTCAGACAGAGTTCTTAGCGATGCAGAAACGCAAGCACTACAACTGGGATTAACTTTCTGCCCCACTGCTGATTTTGATTTTGTTGAAACCAGGGTTGACCTGTTCAAATATACTCGAAAACTGAAGTTACAAAAAATTCATCTGTTGCACCCATAAACAACTTCAAATCAAGATATCGGTATCACAAATGAAATTGACTTACTTGTTGGCACGGATTTGGACACTCTCCTCACATTACAACTTTTAGAGTCCTCGGAGTCAAACACTGATGCTTACCAGCAGCCAGACAATGAGAGCTCTCTACAAGTAGCAGGCATCATGCAAACGAGTGGCAAGAGCGGACTGAAAAGAAAGTCAAGAAGGATGCCCCAAACAGCTTTTGACGCCATTGATGTCTTCAGTGACGCAGTTATTGCGGACTTGAAGAACTTAAGGAACAACAGTTGTGATAAGAACAAAGATTATAACATCCCATTCAAACAGTGGCAGGCTATCCAATCATTGAAAAACGACGATTCAATAATAATAAAACCCTCCGATAAGGGAGGAAATATAGTTGTTTTCTCTCGAGAACATTATGTTGCAGAAGCTCTGAGCCAACTTGAAGATAAAGAGTGCTATTTTCCAACAAATAAAGTGGTCTATGCAAATTGCATCAAAACTTTTCACCAACTGTTAATGTCTTGGAGGGAGGAGGGCATGATTGACACAGATGAATATAATTTCTTATTCTGTGAATATCCTGTAATCCCTACTTTTAATCACCTTCCCAAAATTCATAAAAATGCCAATAGACCACCAGGGAGACCTATCTTTGCTTCCATCAATAGTCTGCTGGAGAACTGTTCGATTTACATAGACTCTTTACTAGCACCATGGGTTAGAGATCTTAGTTCTTTCATTAAGGACACTGGTGATTTTTTGAGAATCATCGAAGGTGTAAGCTGGGAGGAAGATATGCTTCTCATTACACTAGATATCACCAGCCTTTACACCTGTATTAACCATAAAGATGGTGTGGAGGCTGTAAAATGGTTCCTCAACAAGCGACCCCTGAAATTTATGAAACACAATGATATGTTGTTGACAATGCTGACTTTCTGCCTTGAAAACAACATTTTCATTTTCTCGGGCCAACTCTACAAGCAGCAACGCGGGACAGCGATGGGCACGTGCTTCGCCCCCAGCTATGCGAATCTTTTCGTCGGCTGGTGGGAGAAGCACGTGGCCTGGAGAGACGTACCCGAACGATGGATGGATCACGTCGTATTATGGGCCCGCTACATTGATGACTTGTTCATCGTGTGGAAGGACAGCCGTCTTGCTGCAGAGGAATATGTAGCCTTCCTTAATTGTAACAGTCTGAATTTAAAATTCAGTGGTAACATCAGTAACACCAGTGTCTGCTATCTAGACTTAGAAGTCTATATTGAGGGCTCTAGAATGCTCACCCGCTTGTATAGGAAACTAACAGCGGGAAATGCTGTCCTCCACGCTAGGAGTTTCCACCCGAGGAGTATGGTTAACAACATCCCCTATGGGGAACTCCTCTGTTTAAAAAGGAACTGCACTACATCAAGAGAGTATGAGAGAGCAAGAGAAGACGCCTTTAATAGGTTCAAAAATAGAGGATATTCCCCTAACATCCTACAACAAGCACATGCTAAAACTGAAAAAATAGATAGACTTCAACTCTTGATACCTAAGACCTCTAACCCGGTAACTGAACCAACTGTCACCCCAGCCAGAATGATTACCCGCTATAATGCTAAATCCTCAGAAGTTGTCCAAAGAATTAAGTTGTTAAGAAGAATTGGCATATACTTCGAACTGACATTATTCTTCAAAAAGTTGTTCCCTTGTATCCATTGATAACATACAGACGCAGTAAATCTATAGGTGACCATTTAGTGCACAGTCACTTTAGGTCAACTGTACATCAAATAGAAAAGGTGAGAGGCTTTTTTCCATGCTTAAAATGTAAGGCGTGTAAACACAGCCACAAAGTAATAGATTACAATACCTTAGAAAGTGGTATGGAAAAGAGAAAAACAAGAAACATCAATCGACTTCTCAATTGTAATTCTGAATTTACTGTGTAAGTTTTGGAATGCCCGTGCCCCAAAAGATATGTGGGCAGTACTATTCATCCAGCAAAAAAGCGCATACTGGAACATATGCGAGCCATTTCAAAAAAAGATTCCACCTATCCAGTGGCTCGCCATTTCGAAAAACTGCACAATAGTAACCGTGATCTACTAAAGTTCTTCTGTATTGACCAGGTCCCCAAGAATGAAAGAGGGGGGAACAGGACCAGATCATTGCGAGTTCTGGAATCAAAACACATTATAGATCTGCAAACCAGAGCTCCTCTAGGCCTTAATATTGATGAGGAACTATGGGCTCACTTAGAATGAATTTCCAGCATCAGATTAATTTATATTGGCCCTGTTTTTCCTTTTACTGACCCCTTCTCGGGTGATAATACACCCTGTGAAGTCGTCCACGTCCCATTACCATGTCTATCTATGAGAATTAGGCCCTTGATCCTTTCACAAAATCCGTTTAATAGGTTTGCCCTTTCAGGGCGCAATTGTGACAACCTGTCAGTACTCCGAATAATCAAAGAGGCTGTAATTGATTGATGAGAAAAAAATTAATTGTTATATAACTGTTTTTTATCATCTCTCATAGGTAATATACATATACAAAAATGCTTATTATTAATAGATTTGCCTATCTAAGGTGTATTTTAACCATCAACCAATTTAACACGCATATTTTCAAAGTGGAGTACCTGTTATTTATAGACATGTAACTGTTTGGAACAAGTTTAAAGATGGCCGCCATGTATTCTACACTAAGTAGAAACAAGATTGAGCCATCTTTTATGTCTATGATTTTAATTCACGTAACACACGATTGCACTTTAAAATGGTGTTTGTCACTTGTTTTCACTGACATCGAGAAAGGCAGAGTACCGAAACGCGTCTGTCAGTAAGGAGAAATATATATATATATATATATATATATATATATATATATATATATATATATATATATATATTTATATATATACCAATAACATAAAATCTTTAAAAACAAACCATTCCAATTAAATTAAAAAAATAAACAACTTAAAATATAGTGAAAATATTTTACACATTAAAAATATTAATAATTATAAATATTATAATTTTAAATAAACAAAACATAATAATATAAATTATAACAATATAAAATACATTAAAAAATATAAGATTTAATACATATACTATTCCCACTACAATTTATACAAAACTACGCAAACTATTATAGTAAATATATAAAAAAATGTACTACTCCCACTTCACGCAACACAAAAATAATAAAACTAGGTAAAATGTACAAATCTCACTCCAGTAAATGCAACAGTAGTGAAAGTGTCGGATTGCGGATAGGTAAAACTTACTATTCCCACTCCAGCCAGTACAATAGTAGGGAAACTGTTGGAGTGCAGAGGGGTAACATTTATTATTCCCACTCCAGTCAGTACAACAATAGGGAAAGTGTTGGATAGTGGAGGGGTAACATTTACTATTCCCACTCCAGTCAGTACAACAGTACGGAAAGTGTTGGATAGCGAAGGGGTAAAATTTACTATTCCCACTCCAGTCAGTACCACAGTAGGGAAACTGTTGGAGTGCAGAGGGGTAACATTTACTATTCCCACTCTAGTCAGTACAACAGTAAGGAAAGTGTTGGTTAGCGGAGGAGTAAAATTTAATATTCCCACTCCAATGAGTGCAGCAGTAGGGAAAGTGTTGGATTGCAGAGGGTTAAAATGTACTATGCCCATTCCAGTCAGTACTACAGTTGGGAAAGTGTTGGATTGCAGAGAGGTAAAATTTACTATTCCCACTCCAGTCAGTACAACAGTAAGGAAAGTGTTGCTTAGTGGAGGAGTAAAATTTACTATTCCCACTCCAATGAGTGCAGCAGTAGGGAAAGTGTTGGATTGCAGAGGGTTAAAATTTACTATTCCCATTCCAGTCAGTACTACAGTTGAGAAAGTCTTGGATCACAGAGGTGTCAAATTTACTATTCCCACTCCAGTCAGTACAACAGTAGGGAAAGTGTTGAATAGCGGAGGAGTAAAATTTACTATTCTCACTCCAGTCAGTACCACAGTAGGGAAAGTGTTGGATTGCAGAGGGTAAAATGTACTCAGAGACATTTTAATGCATGGGCAAAGTGGGCTCTGGCCCAGGGCCCCGGCCTTTCAGGGGCCCCCTGATAAAGCCAGCTCTCTTCTGCAGAGAGTCTTGCCCTGATGACCTTGAATAATTCATAAAAAGATTATTTTAAAAAGCGTTTTCCTTTCATTTATTTTTATTGTGGGTGATGTGTGAGTCAATTACACACATTTTGCAGAGAAATTTTGTGTTTTTGTTTCATGCAATATCCATAAAAAAAATTTTTTTAGATCAAAACAGGACCTCACATATGAGAAATGGTAGGGTGTCACAGAGATTATTTCCAGTTATATTAGTGAGCTGCTGCTGTGTTACAATAAAGAAAACACGTCAGTATCCCTTAATATTAGATGTAAACACATTTAGAATTTGGACCAGTGTGCCTGTGTACTGTCAGTGACCAGGCCAAAGAGGGCATGAAAGAGCTGAAACTGGATCATAAATTCAAAGCTGTTCACAACAGGGGCCCCCAAAATACGCTTGGCCCAGGGCCCCCCAAATCCTTAAGATGTCCCTGAATGTACTATTCCCACTCCAGTCAGAACAACATTAAAAACAAACAAAATATCTTGAACAAAATAAAATTATTTGAAAAACTATAAGGTCATTATGATGGCGGGCGGACCGCCACCGCCCGTATGGCGGTGGCGATCCGCCCGCCATTTATGTCTGCCCGCCTAACATTTCCCCCCGCCATATTACGATGGCGGTGGGGACCCAGGCGGACGGAAAGACCGTCCGCCAGTTTTCCGCCGGTAGGCAATCCGCCAGATTGCCTACCGGGCGGAATAGGCCTGCAATATGGTGGTGGTGCCTTGCAGGCTCCGCCTTCCATATTATGATAATGGCGGTCTCATGCCTTTCCATGGCGGAGACTCCGCCATGGAAAGGCATGCAGAGAATGCCTTTGGGGGCCCGTTGCGGGCCCCCAGGTGTTTGGGGGGTGGGTGGCTGCACTTGGGGGGGTACCCATGGTACCCCCTGACATTTGCATGGACAAGGTGGCAGGCACCGCGCGGTGCCTGTCACGTTGCGCATGCATATGCACAACATGCCCTTTCAACATTGTGGCGGTTGCTGAATACAGCACCGCCCGCCACAATGTTGAATATACAGGATGCGACCACCTTGGTGGCGGTCGCATCCAAATAGGCACAGCGGGACCGCCGCACCTCTTGCGGACGGTCCCGTTTACCGTTATGGTGGCGGGCGGACATTGTCCGCCCGCCATCATAATGACCCCCAAAGTAAATAAGAAAAATATCAATATGTAAAAAAACAAACCGACAAGTATATTTAATATGAAAAAATTAAAACATATTACAATGTTAAGTACAGATCACAAATAACTACTAATATTATTATAACTAAAATACAAAAATAATTTTCATACAAATAAATATTTTTATTTTAGGATTATTTATTAACAAACAAAATATTAATTACATACATTTAATTTAGTTACTTTCCACCCTTTAACCCCACAAAACTCACAATCTGCACCTAAAACTTTACTTTAAAAAGCAAAATATTTACACTATTAATATAAATATGTATCAACAAACGAATTATCTTAAATTAAATATTAATTATTAATTAATTATAATTAATTAACTTCCCACAATATACCTCCCCAAAACACAAAACACACTTATAAAATTTAACAGAAAATTATTTACACAATTAACATAAATAATTATCAATTTAATCATTAATATTAATTGAAAACATAATTATGAATTACTTAAAATTAATTGACTCCCCACCTCATACCCCCACAATACCCACAACCCACATCTAAAAAAATATTCAAAAATGTATTGCACAAGTAACATAATTGATTATCAATTAAACAAATATTATTAATTAAAAACTAAATATTAATTCATTAAAATTAACTTCCCACCCTTTACTCCTATAAACTCCACAACCCACACCAAAAATTAAACTTACAAACAAATTAATAACAGAATTAAAATAATTAATTGTCAATTAAATAATGAATAGCCTTTAACAACAAATTATTGATCAATTTAAATTAATTTACTCCCCACCCTTTACCCCTATAAACCCCACAACCAGCACCTAAAAAAAAAACAATTACACAATTACCATAATTAATTATCAATTAAGATCAATTAACAACTAATTATTAATTAATGAAAAATAAGTTACTTCCCGCCCTTTACCCATATCAACCCCACAACCTGCCTTTAAAAATAAAAATATCCAACTAACATAATTAATTATCAATTAATGAATTCATATTAATTTACAATTTAGGGGCCGATTTCGATGTCGGGCGGAATTGCTTCCGCCCGACACCGACTCAGTCCTGGGACTGACCGACACCAGGTCGGCGGTCCCGACGGCCTAATTAGGATGCGACCAAACACTGTTCGGTCGCATTCCAACATTACCCTATCGGAGCATGCATTATGGCCATAAACCGGCCCTATTGCATGCTCCCATAGGGAAATGGGAGGGGTGATTCATCCCTGCACCCCGTGGCAGGCACCTTGAGGTGCCTGCCACGGGGTGCAGGGATCAACAGGGAGGCACCATAGGTGCCCCCTCGGCCCCCAACCAGAGGCCGCACACCCAAGGGGGCCCTGCTGGGGGCCACCAAACACGCTTTCCGACATAGGGCCCGATTACGATGTCGGAAGGACCTGAGTCCATCCAACATTGTTTGGGAACTGGGACAGAACGACCTCCTGTCGTCGGACCCAACCCAGCAATTAGGATGTGTCCGAACACTGTTCAGTCACATTCCTATTCTTTACAATGGGAGCATGCATTCTGACTGGAATGCATGCTCTCATTGTAAAGAGCTGAGGTATAGTTCATCCCTGCACCCCGTGGCAGGCACCTCAAGGTGCCTGCTACCGGGTGCAGGGATCAACAGGGGGGGCACCATAGGTGCCCCCTAGGCACCATCTGGAGGCCTTGCACCCATTGGGGACCTGCTGGGGACCCCCAAAGTCGGATTCCCACAGCCTATCTGTGTCAGAAAGGCCGGCACAGAAAGGCTGTTGGAATCTGCCATCGTAATTCCTCAGGCGGAAAGAGCCGCCCGAGGTATAACTGGAGGCTTTCCGAATGGCAGACGGGCTCTCCGAGCCCGTCGTAGGCCATTCGGAAATCCGGTTCAGATTTCTTTCCGACCGACCCCATCAAAATGGGTCGGTCGGAAAGCAATCCGAACAGGACATTTCGATGCGGCGGAACGGCTCCAACCGACGGTCGGAGCCGTTTCTGACCGCACCGAAATCGGTCCCATGGTTTCCATGTCAGACAGGATGGCATGGGAACCATGCCGGAAATCGTGCATCGTAATCTCAAGGGCAGAAAGGCCCGCCCATGAGATTACTGGCCGGCTTCCGACTGGCCAACGGGCTCCTGGAGCCCGTCGGAAGCCAGCCGAAATGACAGGCAGGTTTACTTTCCAACCGGCAGCATCATAATGCGGCGGTCGGAAAGAAAACCGAGGAGTCCATTACGATGCAGCTCGGACGGTCGGAGCCTTCCGAGCCGCATCGTAATCGCCCCCTAATTATTAATTTATTAAAAATAAATTACTTCCCACCCTTTACCCCTCTAAACCCCACAACCTGCACATAAAAATTACATTAAAACAATTAATAGCACAATTAACATAATTAAATATCAATTAAATAAATAATATTAAATAAAAAATGATCATTAATGTATTATAATTAAATTACTTCCCACCCTATACCCCTATAAACCCACAACCTGCTACGACACTAAAAATCACAAAAAATTATTAAATTAAATTAAATAACTGCTAGAAAATGTAACAAATAGATTAAAAAACATAAACAAATATTATACAAAACATTTACATCATATACATTTAAAATACATCTTAAAATACATAGCAATAATTTAAAAAACAATATTTTGAACAACTATATTTTTGCAAACGATATTAATGACTTCGATATTTTAAAAATCGATTTTACTTACCATAAAATGGATATTCTTGGCAACGATATTCTTGCTGACGATATTTCCATATTACGATATTTTTGACACAATATTTTGGTATGGTGATATTTTTTCGATATTTTATCTGAATACCGGAGCTAGAGTGCTGCCCCTTCCCCCCTCAGCTTGCTTTCTTGTGCCCGGTGCACCCCCTGTTTGGGGAGAGGACAGAGCAGGCTTTAGCAGGCTTCTAACTTCCAGTAGTTGGTAGGAGCTCAGTCATCACTGCGCCCGTCAGAGTGGGGTGCACCACAGTTCTCTAGCTGTAGCTGTCTCTGATCTGCGCTCAGGTGCCCCAGGCAGCCACCCTCAGTCCAAGACATGAGCACCTATATTCTTGTTCTGCTGCCTCTATGAACCCTGATCGAAGATGGCCGTTGCTTTTGCTTCAGTGCCACATCACCATACATAACAATGGAGGTAGCCAGGAGATGATACAAGTGGCATGCTATGGAGCTATGCTGCAGCACCCGTCAGTGCATGCCAACCTGTGTCTCCTACTGGCCTCCCCATGTCATTCATTAGCATTATCACAGGGTGACATCTCTGAGGGAAAAGAAAGAGAGACTAGAAATAACTGACTTTGCTTGCTCGTACTATCAAAGTTTCTCTCACTGTGTCGGAGAGGATGTGGCTTACTGCCAGAGCTGCTGCCTTTGGAAGTGGAGAACCAGGTTCGAGGCCTGGCGTTGGCTCAACATCCTGTGATTCTGGGTAATTTACCTAATCTTTTTGTGCCTTAAAATAAAAATGAATCTGACCTTGTGCAATGTAACTGGTACTCGTGTAAAGTGCTTCAATGCCCCTGGGCTGAGTTTGCTCTATATAAAAATGCAAAACAATAAAAATCCAGCAATTTGCTCATAAGTTGATTAGGGGTAAGTCGGTAAAATTCAGGTGGCAGTCCATCCACACCTGGGACTTTGCCACCTTTCATTTCTCCTAGTGCTTGCTCCACCCACTCTGAGTAGGACTTCTATTTCCTCACTCAGGAAGGAGCCTAGCTTTTCGCAGGTAAGAGTCTGCGTGTTCTATGCCTAAAGTTTCAATTTGTACGTATAGTTTTTGCAAGTAATTCTGAAAGGTGCAATTGATAGCGTCTTGTGTTTTGAGTGATTTTCCCCCATTTTCAGTCACTATCAGAATATTTGTTCTGTTCGACTTCTTTTGGATTAGCCATGCCAGCATTCTACAAGATTCCACTCTTTCACTGTGGTGTCTCTGGTACGCTCTACCCACTCTAATGTCATCATGTTATGGACTGGCGATGTTATGGACTGGCGATGTTATGGACTGGCGATTTTAACATTCAGGCATGACCCCTTCTAGCGAAGCAGATATGTGGTCTCTCTAGTACTGATGGGGCTGGTATTTCACTCTTCCCCTACAACGACTAAGGGAACACACTGAACTCACTAAGGGGCATATTATCAAGAACGTCGTTAAAATTATCGCCGGTTTAGCGGCAGAAAACTGCTGCTAAAGCGGCGATAATTGGCTTGATAATATGCCCTGGAAAATTGCAATAGAAGCCCAGGATCACAGCAGAACATGGACTTCTATTGGAATTCTCAAGGGCATATTATCAAGCCCATTATCGCCGCTTTAGCGGCAGTTTTCTGCCGCTAAACCAGCGATAATTTTTAACGCCGTTCTTGATAATATGCCCCTAAGTTTTAAACATGACCTCCTCCTGTTAGACTGTAGACAGGCAGCTAATGGGGAGCAGATTCCCTTTTTTATTGGCACAAATGCTCACACTGTCATTGACCATATTCTGATTTCTTCCTTTGCCAGTGACCTGGTCCTGGTACATACCCCTGGCATTATCCCGACTGCAATGAGTGACATGACACAGTAGCTTTTTTTTCTGAGTTGAAACTATCGAAGAATCTGAATGTATAGTGGATATCGTCCCAACTAGGCCTAACGGCGTTCGTATCAAATGGGTAGGAATAGACCCTACTAGAGTACCACACAAAGTAGTAAGCAGGAATCCAGTTGAGTTTGGCTACTGCTTGGAGGCGGTGGTAGATCACGAAAAGCTAGTGTCCTCTTTTCAGCAGATTACATGTGTACTAAGCTTACTTCTTACACGATCCCCTAGACCCACAAAAACTAGGAACCACTGATGGTTTGGCCACTCGTGCACCAAGGCTTCTCAGCGTTTGATATCGCCCTGCACTATTTCCCTAGGGATCATACAGCTATTAAGCTCCTCTGTAAATACTACAATCAGGCGCTAGCAGCAAGGAAGAAGGACCTACAGGAAGAGGCCTGGTCCAAACTAACTCAGGTCGCTGAGAAGAAAGACACCAAGCTGTTTTGGGATACAATTAACGCTCCTCTTTAAAAAAATGATGGGGCCTATTAGCAATAACCGGCGATAATTATCGCTAAGCGCAGTTAGCGCTAGGATAATTATCGCCGGCTATCGCAGGTTTCTATTGCGGAGATAGCGTGCTATCAACAACGCTTATCTCCAAAGCGATAGAAACCCTGGAGAACAGTGTGAATATCGCTTGAAAACAAGCGATATTCGCACTGTGACCAGTGTTAGCTTGGTAATAGGGCGAGGGGGATTTAGCCATGTAATCCACCTCCCATTGGAATACATGGCTAAGTCAGGTTTGGACCAGGCGTTAACAAACAAGCGCTAAACGTGTTTAGCGCTGGTTCGTTAATCACCTCCCCTGCCTCGCTAATAGGCGATAGCGACCTTAGCGACTATTTCCAGTCGCTTTTAGGTTGGGAACGCCTACTTTGCATGCCATTAGCGATAAATATCGCTGGCATGCAAAGTGGCACCCAACCCGGTCGCTATCGCCTAAAAGCTGTCGCTAACAGCAGTTAGCGACAGCTTGCTAATAGGGCGATTGAATTATCGCCGCTTTAGCTGGAAAAAGTCCCGCTAAAGCGGCGATAATCACGTTGCTAATATGCCCCGATGTTATTCCGGAGCTTAATTCCTAGGTCTCATGCGAATCATGGGTAGCACATTACTCATGCATTTTTTACTCTAATCAGGAAGTTAGGGGCCCATTAGGATAACGGGCGGATCGCCCCGCCGGCCCGGCGGTGGTCACCGCCGGCCCGGCGGTGGCGATCCGCCCGCCAAATGTCCCTGTGTCACCCCCCGCCATATTAGTGTGGCGAGGGGCACCGCGGCGGACGTCGCTTTTCCGCAGGTCGGATTGCCGGCCGGGCGGAAAAGGCACACAATATGGTGGCGGTGCCTTGCAGGCACCGTCATCCATATTATGATGCTTGCGGTGTGCATGCATTTCCATGGCGGAGACTCTGCCATGGAAAGGCATGCGGAAATTGGCTTCGGGGGCCCGTTGGGGGCCCCCGGGGGGGGTTTGGGGGGGTGGCTGCACTGGGGGGTACCTGTGGTACCCCCCTTCATTGCCATACACAAGGTGGCAGGCACCGCACGGTGCCTGTCACGTTGTGTATTGCAATGCACTACATGCACCTTTAACATTGCGGCGGGTGCTGTTTACAGCACCGCCCGCCACAATGTTAATGGCAAGAATGCGCCCGCCAGGGTGGCGGGCACATCCTAATTGGCCTAGTGGGACCGCCGCACCTCTGGCGGTCGGTCCCATTTACCGTTACGGTGGCGGGTGGACAAAGTCCGCCCACCATCGCAATAGGCCCCTTAGTTGGCCTATTATGAGCGAGGGGGACTTATACAGGAACTTCCTCCCATTAGATATTTGTCTCGAGAAGGTTCTGCTTGTCTTACAACATAGTACAGCTAGGAAGGCACCAGGCCCTGACGGGGTATCAGTTGACGCATTTAAAGTAGCCGGGGACTTATGGGGCCCCATCCTGACAAGGGTATTCAACGCGGCGGCGGAGTGTATGATCCCTCCGTCATGGGCGATTATAATACCCATATTTAAAAAGGGCGATAAATCAAACCCTAAATGTTATTATCTCATTTCTCTCTTCGATTTATCAGTTAAACTGATGTGCAAGAATTACTTATGAGTCTTGAGGAACGGGCCCAAGATAACTCCGTCCTATCAGAGGTACAGTTTGGATTTGGAAAGGGCTTGGGGACAGCTGAGCAATGTGTGAATTTAGAGTTACTGATTGGGAAGTATACCAGGGCCAAGCCAGGATCTCTTTACCTTTGTTTTGCTGATTTAAGCAGCGCCTTTGATTTGGTTGACCATTCCATCCTCTGGTCAACCCTGATTACCCCGGGTGCCCTGGAGGCGATTATTTGCTTCTTTGCACGTTTGCATGCAATTTGTCAGCTAAGGTTCGGTACAGTCCCAATGGTGAATCCTTTCCCCCTTCTGGGGTAAGGAGGGGAATCAGACAGGGCTGTGTATTGGCTCCCCTTTTGTTTTCGCTGTTTATTAATGTGTTGATGGTGCTCTTCAGGCAGGCTCTGCAGGCTGATGCGCCTAGCGTCGCTGGACGTCCTGTCCCGATGTTGTTATACGACGACGACGTTTTATTATCTAGGACACCCATTGGCCCATTCCCTCGCTGCCCCCATTGCATTGTGCCCGTTTTCCGTCTGTTTCCCTCGCTGCCCCCACTGCATTGTGTCCATTTTTCTTCTGTTTCCCTCGCTGCCCCCATTGCATTGTGTCCATTTTCTTTCTGTTTCCCTCGCTGCCCCCATTGCATTTTGTCCATTTTATTTCTGTCTCCCTCGCTGCCCCCATTGCATTGTGTCCATTTTTCTTCTGTTTCCCTCGCTGCCCCCATTGCATTGTGTCCGTTTTCCGTCTGTTTCCCTCGCTGCCCCCACTGCATTGTGTCCATTTTTCTTCTGTTTCCCTCGCTGCCCCCATTGCATTGTGTCCATTTTCTTTCTGTTTCCCTCGCTGCCCCCATTGCATTTTGTCCATTTTCTTTCTGTCTCCCTCGCTGCCCCCATTGCATTGTGTCCATTTTTCTTCTGTTTCCCTCGCTGCCCCCATTGCATTGTGTCCGTTTTCCGGCTGTTTCCCTCGCTGCCCCCACTGCATTGTGTCCATTTTTCTTCTGTTTCCCTCGCTGCCCCCATTGCATTGTGTCCATTTTCTTTCTGTTTCCCTCGCTGCCCCCATTGCATTTTGTCCATTTTCTTTCTGTCTCCCTCGCTGCCCCCATTGCATCCTGTCCATTTTTCTTCTGTTTCCTCGCTGCCCCCATTGCATTGTGTCCGTTTTTCGTCTGTTTCCCTCGCTGCCCCCACTGCATTGTGTCCATTTTTCTTCTGTTTCCCTCGCTGCCCCCATTGCATTGTGCCCGTTTTCCGTCTGTTTCCCTCGCTGCCCACATTGCATTTTGTCCATTTCCTTTCTGTTTCCCTCGCTGCCCCCATTTCCCTGTGTCCTTTTTGCCTTCTGTACCCCTCGCTGCCTCTCTCCACTCCCGCCGGTGCGTCCCCTGCGGCCCCGCCCCCCTGACTGCCCATTCGCTGCCCCTGCCTCCCAGCTGCTCCTCCCTCCCACCTCCCCATATATGGCGGCCGCTGCGCGGTGAGGAGAGCGACCCTTGACCTTACCAGGTAGGTCGCTCCCCCGCCACACAGCTCCGCCTGTAGTGTCCTGCCCGCTGCTGCTGCTGCTGGTAAGCTCGCCCCTCTGCTTGTGGCCTCGGTGCCCGTTTTCCGTCTGTTTCCCTCGCTGCCCCCATTCTCCCTGTGTCCATTTTCTTTCTGTTTCCCTCGCTGCCCCCATTGCATTGTGTCCATTTTTCTTCTGTCTCCCTCGCTGCCCCCATTGCATTATGCCCGTTTTCCGTCTGTTTCCCTCGCTGCCCCCACTGCATTGTGTCCATTTTTCTTCTGTTTCCCTCGCTGCCCCCATTGCATTGTGTCCATTTTCTTTCTGTTTCCCTCGCTGCCCCATTGCATTTTGTCCATTTTCTTTCTGTCTCCCTCGCTGCCCCCATTGCATTGTGTCCATTTTTCTTCTGTTTCCCTCGCTGGCCCCATTGCATTGTGTCCGTTTTCCGTCTGTTTCCCTCGCTGCCCCCATTGCATTGTGTCCATTTTCTTTCTGTTTCCCTCGCTGCCCCCATTGCATTTTGTCCATTTTCTTTCTGTCTCCCTCGCTGCCCCCATTGCATTGTGTCCATTTTTCTTCTGTTTCCCTCGCTGCCCCCATTGCATTGTGTCCGTTTTTCGTCTGTTTCCCTCGCTGCCCCCACTGCATTGTGTCCATTTTTCTTCTGTTTCCCTCGCTGCCCCCATTGCATTTTGTCCATTTCCTTTCTGTTTCCCTCACTGCCCCCATTTCCCTGTGTCCTTTTTGCCTTCTGTACCCCTCGGTGCCTCTCTCCACTCCCGCCGCTGCGTCCCCTGCGGCCCCACCCCCCTGACTGCCCATTCGCTGCCCCTGCCTCCCAGCTGCTCCTCCCTCCCACCTCCCCATATATGGCGGCCGCTGTGCGGCCGCGCAGCGGACGTGCGCAGCGGGCGCGCCGCTGGCGCGCCGAAGGCGCGCCTAAGGCAAGCCCGTCTGCGCCCGTCTTCGCCCGTCCGTGCCTGGACCGCGCCCAGCACCAGACCCCCTGGGCCGTGCGCCCCCCGCACCAGCCTCGAGGACCGACGCCGATACGATGCCACCACACTCCACGCTCTGAACCCCGGACGGACGCACAACTGCTTCAAGGCCGCCCCGAAACGCACCCATGGTCCCTTCACCTGCCGGAACTGCAGCTACACCAGCCTCAGAGCCACCGAGGCGCCCGCCAAGAAGGACCTCAACCACCTCCGATGCATCCTACTGAACACCCGCTCCGCACGCAAACACGCCGTCGAGCTCTGGGACCTGCTCGACACATCATCACCAGACGTCGCCTTCCTGACAGAGACCTGGATGAACGACTCCTCCGCCCCCGACATCGCCATAGCCATCCCAGACGGCTATAAGATCACCCGCAGAGACCGCGTCAACGCAGTAGGAGGAGGAATCGCCATCGTCCACAAGAACACCATCAGGGTCTCGACCAGCACCGACAACACTCTCAGCACCGCCGAACACCTGCACTTCCAGATCCACACGGACCCCAACACCACCCTTAGAGGCACCCTTGTCTACAGACCCCCTGGGCCCCGACCACAGTTCAGCGACTCCATCGCCGACTTCATCAGCACGCACGCCCTCACCTCTACCGACTACATCCTCCTCGGAGACCTGAACTTTCACCTGGAGAACAACAACGACAGCAACTCCACCACCCTGATCGACAACCTCGCCAACCTCGGCCTGAGCCAGCTCGTCACAACACCGACCCATTCCGCCGGCCACACGCTTGACCCCATCTTCTCCTCAAGCTCCCACGTCTCCTTCAGCCACACCACGGAACTCCTCTGGACCGACCACCGCTGCATCCATTTCACCTTCCAGAAACCCACCACACACCACCGCACCCAACAGATCCCACGCCGCTGCTGGAGCAAAGTCACCGAAGACCAACTACGGGCAACCCTCGCTCTCAGCCCTCCCTCCGACCCATCCAACACCGACGACGCTGCCTGCAACCTCAGACGATGGATGGACGACTGTGCCAACACCCTCGCCCCGCTGAAAAAACTCACCTACAGTGACACCACCAAAAGAGCCTGCTGGTTCACCTCGGAACTCCTAGCTTCCAAGCGTACCTGCCGGAAACTAGAGAAGAAATGGCACAGTGATAAGACACCGGACAGCCACGCAGCCCACAAAGACGCCATCCGTAACCACCACCACCTCATCAAGTCCGCCAAGAGAATCTCCTTCAAAGACCGCCTCGACAACAACGCACACAACAGCAAGGAGCTTTTCAACATCGTGAAGGAACTCTCCAACCCCAGCTCCAACACCAACAACATCCCGCCGTCGCAACCCCTGTGCGATTCCCTCGCCACCTTCTTCCACCGCAAGATCGCCGACATCCACGACAGCTTCAACACCCAGACAGCCCCAACTAAGATCGATGCACCAGACCCGCCGCACACCATCGACCACGACCCCCTGCCAGCCTGGGCCAGCGTGAACATCGAGGACACCATCAAGACCATGAGCACAATACACTCCGGCTCCCCGTCAGACCCTTTCCCGCACCACATCTTCAACAAAGCCAGCAGCTCCATCGCACCCCACCTGTGCAACATCATCAATCTCTCCTTCGAGACCGCGACCTTCCCAGAGAGCTGGAAACACGCAGAGATCAACGCCCTACTCAAAAACCCAAGGCGGACCCGAGAGACCTCAAGAACTTCCGGCCCATCTCCCTGCTTCCGTTCCCAGCCAAGGTCATCGAGAAGATCGTCAACAAACAGCTAACCCGATACCTCGAAGAAAACAGCATCCTGGACCCATCCCAATCGGGGTTCCGCAGCAACCACAGCACTGAGACTGCCCTCATCGCCGCCACCGACGACATCAGGATCCTGCTGGACAACGGTGAGACCGCAGCCCTCATCCTGCTGGACCTCTCCGCCGCCTTCGACACTGTCTGCCACCGCACTCTACGCGCACGCCTCCACGACGCAGGGATCCGAGACAAGGCCCTGGAATGGGCCACCTCCTTCCTCGCCGGCAGAACCCAGAGAGTCCGCCTCCCACCATTCCGATCCGAAGCCTCCGAGATCATCTGCGGCGTACCCCAGGGATCGTCCCTCAGCCTAACACTGTTCAACATCTACATGGCCCCGCTCGCACGCATCGCCAGACAGCACGACCTCAACATAATCTCCTACGCCGACGACACTCAACTGATCCTCTCCCTCACCAAGGACCCCCTCGCCGCCAAATCCAACCTCCATGAAGGAATGAAGGCCGTCGCCGATTGGATGAAGATCAGCCGACTAAAACTGAACACGGAGAAGACAGAGGTCCTCATCCTCGGCTCCAACCCCTCAGCCTGGGACGACTCCTGGTGGCCAACGACGCTGGGAGCAGCCCCGACACCCACCGACCACGCACGCAACCTGGGAGTCATCCTCGACTCAACGCTCTCCATGGCCAGGCAAGTCAACGCAGTCTCATCCTCCTGCTTCAACACCCTCCGCATGCTTCGCAAGATCTACAGGTGGATCCCGACAGACAAAAGAAGAACAGTCACCCAGGCCCTCGTCAGCAGCAGACTTGACTATGGGAACGCCCTCTACGCGGGAGCCCCGGCCAAGCTCATCAAGCGACTGCAACGCATACAAAACGCCTCCGCATGCCTGATCCTCGATGTACCACGCCACAGCCACATCACCCCCCACCTGAGAAACCTGCACTGGCTCCCCGTCGACAGGAGAATCTCCTTCAAACTCCTCATCCACGCACACAAGGCACTCCACAAGACTGGCCCAGCCTACCTCAACAGACGACTCCTCTTCTACGTCCCCAACCGCCAACTCCGCTCCGCCGACCTCTCCCTCGCCACCGTCCCTCGCATTCGAAGAACCACCACCGGCGGCAGATCCTTCTCCCACCTCGCCGCCAAGACCTGGAACACCCTCCCACTAAGCATACAACAGACCCAAGACCTGCTGACCTTCAGGAGGCTACTCAAGACCTGGTTGTTCGACCAGTAGCAGCACCCCCCCCCCTTTTTTCCCCCAGCGCCTTGAGACCTTCGCGGGTAAGTAGTGCGCTTTACAAATTTTGTGATTGATTGGCCTGCAGAGGCTGATGAATGCTTTTGGGGACTTCATTGAATCCAAGAAAATAGTGATCGATAAAGCTAAAACGTATACAAAAGGCGCAAAAGTATAGATCCTTTTTTATTGAGGACTCACCAATAACAAGAGTAAACTCCTTCTGTTACCTAGGGATTTTATTTTCAAGCAGTGGTACCTGGTACCACCACGTTTTAAATGCTAGATCTAAGATGAGCAGAAATTACTATGGGATTTTTAGATTCTCCCATAAGTTGGCTAGCCAACCTGTTAAGGAGACGGTGGATATATATATAATGCTAGAGGGGTGTCTACTGCTTCATTTGGGGCAGGACTGTGGGGGTTTACCTCTAGTAACCCCTTTAGGTAGAAGGGAATACTTTTTTAAATGCTTGTTATGCCTAACGGTTTCAGCCTCATCCTTGATTGTCCATAAGCAGGTTGGTTTCCAATATTTGTAAGACCTGATTTTACTGAAACCCTTGTACCTCTGGCATTCTATTTGGTCTAAAGAGGAGACAAGTTTTACGAAATTGATTATTTTTCGATTATGTTGCCTTGGACTATGTTTCTGATATCCCTTGGCTGTCATATATAAATGCATCTTTTGGTACTTTATTTAACATGTCTGTACTGCATGATCCACTTAGGGGCCGATTTCGATGTCGGACGGACCTGAGTCCATCGGACATCGATCTGGAACTGGGACCGACCAACGTCCTGTGGGCGGTCCCAAACCAGCAATTAGGATGTGACCAAACACTGTTCGGTCGCAATCCTATTCTTCACAATGGGAGCATGCATTCCGACCGGAATGCATGCTCTCATTGTAAAGCTGAGGTGCAGTTCATCCCTGCACCCGGAGGCAGGCACCTCAAGGTGCCTGCCACCGGGTCAGGGATCAACAGGTAGGCACCATAGGTGCCCCCTTGGCCACCATCCGGAGGCCTTGCACCCATTAGCACTGGCCCCCAAAGTTGACTTCCCACAGCCTTTCTGTGTCGGAAAGGCCGGCACAGAAAGGCTGTGGGAATCCGCCATCCTAATCCCTCGGGCAGAAAGAGCTGCCCTTGGGATTACTGCCCCTTTCTGAATGGCAGACGGGTAAGCCATTCGGAAATCCTGTTTGGATTCATTTACAACCGACTCCATCAAAACGGGTCAGTCAGAAATGAATCCAAACAGGAGATTACGATGCCATAGGAACGGCTCCGACCGAGGGTTGGAGCCGTTTCCTACGGCATCGTAATCGGCCCCTTAGAGTGTTATCTCTTGATAAGAGTTTTATTAAGGTATCCTTTTTTTAGAGATAGATATGAGCGCAGGATGTGTGAGGAGCAGAAAAAAACAACTATTGCCTTTTATACGTCAATTACCCTACAAGAGGGATGTCAATATTACTTGTCTTGTGTGAATATCATTCAGCATCGTTTTGTCTTCACTAGATTACGTGTGGGCATAGTACATCATCTAGTTGCCTTCCCTAAAATGAAGGTACGGCCACCGGATATAACGCCCTGTCCTTTTGATAGTCGTTCAAAACAAAGCACCCAGCACTTTCTGTTGTTTTGTGAATTCTATAAGAATCTTAGGGGTTATTACCTTAAACCGATTTTCCTTGCACAGAACATTATAGGCCATAAAATTGCACTGAGCTACTTGTTTGCACTAGGAGACCCCTTTGTATGTTTTAACGTTGCACTTTATATAAGGGGGGCAATACATCTTAGGAAAAATATTGTTTGTTAGATGGGTATAAAGAGATAGGGTGGTTTTGTTTTTAATAAATGTTTTTAGATTACTGTGCTTTTTATGATGTATCTTTATTAATGATAATGTATGCACTTTTATGGCTGATTTGAACCTGCCGAGTAAAGTTTTGAATTGAGTTGACCTGTAGGCATATTTATCTGACATATTGTACAAAAGGCACCTCCCTTCTCGCAGATCACCTACGTCCTAGGAGTTTCATTTACAATATTTTGATGCACAGCAGCGCAGCAAGCCTTCCTGCTGCCCTGCCATGCGTCAAAAGAAAAGGACAGGAATGCGCCATATCTACAAGATAAGGCGCTTTCCTGTCCTTTTCCCCTGCACTGGCGCACAATGGGCTGCCATGCGCCAACGCAGGCACCCTTGCGCCATGGTGCAAGGGTGTCTGCGATGTAGGGGTGATCACGACAGTTGTTTTCATAGAAAAAGGAAAAATGAGGAGAAATAAAGGTATGTCTCCTCGTTGCGCCTCCCTTACGCCTCCCCTGGGGAGGCGTAGGAATCTGACGCATTCCCAAGTTTACAAAAACTTGTAAACCTGGGAATGCACCAGGTTCCATGGATGCTGCGTGGGAACACCCACAGCAGCACCCGTGGAGCGCCCCTTTCACGCAGAGTAATGCGTGAAAGGGAGCCATATTTACAAGGCCATGAAAAGCTACGCAGGGTGGCTTTATGTGGCCTCGTATATATGGGCAGGCACACTGCGCCGTCGGTGCATCACAAAAAGTGACGCACGGGCGATGCAATGGGCTTGTAAGTAAGCCCTTTGGTCTTTTGTGATCCAGTATTTGTGTCTATAGCTCTCCCCTAACCCAGGTAGTTTGGTAATGGTGACTCCTCTGCTCACCAACTTTACTGCTTCCCACTCAGCAGCTCTAGAGTTTATTGTGTATATCAAAGTGATCCATGATTACGTTCTTAATTCTTATGGTGATTTCTGCATCTTCAGACTTATGATCTCACCCACCTCGTGGGTTTTGTGCCCTCTTCTGAACCTGCTGAGTGTGTTAGGTTTGTTGAGAGGGAAAGGCCCATGTATTCCATGCAAGTGCTTCCTGCATGGCATTCCTGACTGATGCAGATACAGGGAAGCCTGCTGTACAGTAGGAACCTTGGAGGGGCGTGTGATAGGAGTAAACCAAATCGTCTGGGTTGGACTGGCTCTTAAAGTCCCCAGCACTCTGCGCATACGTAAGCAGAAGATTATCCGCAAGTTTTCCAGCTGGAGTCAACAACATCCTTTGAACTTTTCAATGTATTTGAGGACAATGCTGGCAAGTCACAACTAGCTCGGACTTTAATGTAACTGCGTGTGTCACTTCAAAGAGCCCCTCTGGTGTCTAGACAGTGCTACACACTCGGCATTTCAAAGGGTTTCCAAAAGATCTTGATCTCTTCTCACCTGTTTTTTTTCCGCAAAAGCTTTTTTCAAGAGCGGAAACTCGGGGCCTTTTCACGGCCCCACTCACCAGAAGGTCCGAGGTTCAAGGCCGAGAGAGCGGGGCCGTTAGGGCAGACTCTGTCCCAGGTCTCCAAGGCTACGGTTGCAAAACCGGAAATTGGCCTCGCGAGAACTAATCTTATATGCTGCGCCATGAGGCCTACTAAGCAGGCTGAGTGACAACCGACGCTCTAAAAGGCGACCTCCTAATTATAAGACTATAATATATTGTTTTTTGTGTCTCGCACTAATATGCGCTGTAAACTGTAAGCTTACTATTACACTTTGTATTTTTTTTTTGCAGTTTTATACAGCGCAAAGTGGGCGCAAGGGCATTATAGTGCTTTACATGAGCATCAGATTACATAAAACCAGATAATTTCTTTTTACAGGTACAGGAGGATTAAATGATTTACATAATTTAAACTGACGTCGGGACGCGAACTTGGTCCCCTAGATCTAAAATCAGGAGCCTTTGCCATTTTGCCATATCTCCAAATAGTCAACCTCCGAAAGGTGACAGTTTGAGGTGGTCGCGCTCCAGAAGTGCAAAACAAAGCAAACTAAGTCAAACGTTTAACTCACTGAGACATTCAGCCTGCACTAAAGCGTCAGTTAAGTAAAAGATAGCACCTTGGTTGTGGCTTTGGCAACATCCTTCTAGTGATACAGAGACGTGCGCATGTAGGAAGCAGCAAGGCAGCAAGATGGTTTACTGGCAAGTCAGACCTGTCTGCATTAGCATATAATGGACTATTATGCGCATACCACACATTTCAAGCTAACAAAGCAACAGTGACTTAGTTAATCGCCTTTCATCCGAGATACCTGGGGACAGATTAACGAACATTTTGCTTTAAGGATTTTGCGCCATAAAAGTGATGCAAACCAGCGCAAATTTTTTAATTTTAATGTACTTTCTAGCGCAAAACTTGTTTTGAGATCAAAAGTAGCCAGAAAGTAACACAAAGCTTTGCATTACTTTGGGGCATATTTACAAGCCCCTAGCACCACCGGAGCATCACTTTTTTTGACGCTCTGGCGGCGCTGTGTGTTTTCCCATATTTACAAGGCCCCGCAAAGCCACACTGAGTGGCTTTTCATGGCCTTGTAAATATAGCCCCTTTTCATACATCACCTTGCGTGAAAGGGGCATGCAATGGGTGTTGCTGTGGGCGTTCCACCACAACACCCATTGCTTTTTGACGCTGCCCCAGATTTACAAGGATCTGTAAATCTGAGGCAGCACCAAAAACTAACGCCATTGAAAAGCAGGCGTAATGAGGAGAAATACATTTATTTCTCCTCATTCTGCAGCACACATAGAATGAGCAAATCGCCTTTAATGATTGTTTATCATTAAAGGGACACCTTCTTGCACATAAACAATCATCCCTGCAATGCAGGCACCCTTGCAGCATGCAAGGGTGTCTGTGTTGGCGCTAGGCATCTTTTTTAGCACCGACAGAAGCAAATACACGGGTGCTCCGTATTCTTGTGAATACAGCGCATTACTGTGTTTTTGAAATGACATAGCTCTTTCAAATTGCTTGCAGCGCTGCGTCATTCCTTTGTAAATATGCCCCTTTGTGTCTAGGAGTTCATCCATGGATGGTGCATGGGCGTTACCATGAAACCACTCATGGGTTTTGACGCAAAGCCCTATCTATTAACAATAGTAGACAGGGTTTCACGCCAAAAAATGACAACTGTTTGAGAGTGGTGTTAACTTGGAGAAATGCTTTTATTTCTTCAAACGCTTCCAACTTTGCATGTGTGCTGCACTGTACAGCACACATCCAAAGTGGGGAAAGTTATAAAGTTAGCATGTCATAGTATTTTGTGCTGGAATGGTACCCTTCAGTAAAAATCTTAGCACTGATTTATGAAAAATTCACGCAACACAGTGCAGCTACTAAAGTTGCTGGAAAGAGTTGCATGAAAGGGAGACTAATCTACTAAAATATGGTGCTGTTTTTATCTCTCCCTAGGCTGATGCACTATAAGCTGCCTTGCTCCAGTGCACACACCCTTGCACTGTAGTGAAAGGTTGTGTGTTCTGGAAGGAATAGTTTGTGTCCTGGAAGAGAACACTTTGAGTTCAAAAACGACACTTTAGCACGTTCCTGCTTTTTTATGTCTGCTTTACTATGTAGCATGCTTGAATAGTAGGAAAACCAAGGAGAAATTAAACATTTCTTCTTGTTCCTCCTGCTTTGAAGAGGTATAAGATTTTGGCACAATTCCGTATCTATCAATGTTTGTGGATAGGGATTTGCATCAAAACCAATGGATGGCTGCATGGAAACAGCCGTGTATTACCCTATGGAATGCTCCCCTTGACACAAAGTAACGCAAAGCAGCGCATAGCTCATTTTGTGTAAGATAGTAAATTCTATTATAACACTTTGCATCAGGTTTGTAACACAAACCTGGGGCAAGCCATTAGTAAATCTGGGCCCCTACGCTAGACATCACACACACACACTCTTGCACTATGGTGCAAAGGTGTGTGAGTGGCGCTAGGCAGCCTTATTGTGCACCAGCACTAGGAAGAGGTTCGGACAGGGTTATATCTTAGTAGATGTGGCGCTTTCCTGCTCTCTAATGCTCATCCAATGTAGCGCAGCAACTTAGGTTGCTGATTTGCATTGCACATCATCTTTGTAAAAATGCCCCCTTGTTTCTAATCCCGGCTTCAGCACTTGACAAAAAAAAGTGTGATTCCATGCAAATCACCCCGACACTCTTTGCCTTCATGTTGTGACTGGATGTCGGTGCAAGAAGTCAGGGTTAGCACAGCTGAGTGCTCTGACAAAGACAGAGATATCTGTAGTGTTTCTAGGTGAAAGATTGTGTGTGTGTGTGTAATAATCATTCACATAGCACATGTGGGTTTGTTTATTTGTGATTGTTAATACCCAAGACAGCGGTTCAGAAAATGAAAGCTTGAAGTTGCCCTTCGTGGATTCGAACATAGACCATGTGGAGCACATGGCGAGCCACAGTGGTGAACAATTCACTAGCCCCCTGAGAATCCTTGTCTGGATTGGTAGCTGTAACCTGCAGATCTCTGTACTGGGCGCCTTAACCCACCGAGATAGCCTGCTAGCTGTTGTACTCGGCTAGCAGATACAGTCATTAACGTAGGACAGTTGGTTAATGTTCCTGTTAAACGAATCTATTAACACATTTTAGGCAAAAGGTTCAAATGTTTATGGAGCCAGCTCAGCTTTTATCCTTCCTAGGTTCATAAAGTAACTTCCACGAAGTTGGGAAGCAGTAACAATCAGTGGCGGCTCGCATAGGGCGTGCTGCGGGGCGGTGGGGCGGGGTGGGGGTAGTGAACTTGGACATACGACGGAACGGAGGAAAGTAATCATTACGTTCCTCCGTTCCGTCGTATGTCCGAGCTTACTACCCCCCACCCTGCCCCTCCCTGCCCTATGCGAGCCGCCACTGGTAACAATAATCAATGACAGTCTGCAACACTGTGATGATGAGTGTGATTTTGAAAAAAGTACAAAGGCCTGCGTCTGATTGTGTTTTCATATTTTTATACGGTGCAGTGCAAGCCCCCCTCCCCCCAGGAGCTGCTGAAAGAATGACAAACGAGAGAAACCTCCTGGTGTACCAAGTACAGTCAAAGATTAGAAGTAAACAGCAGGCCCTTCACTTAGGGCATGTAATTAGGAGTGTCTTTGAAGGTAATTAGTAGGTGATTCCAGGTCTCCCAGCTAAAATATCAACAAACCTCCTTCCTTTTCTTGGCTTCTTACATCTTGGTACCTGAAGCACATCAAGAGAGGAGCATTTAAGACTGCTCGGTTGATATGCTTGGATTCTGGAATGCAAAAAGGTCAGACTCAAGCCATATGTGCCTGAACTCAAAACATTTGGCTTGAAAAGCCACTCTATTCTCTTTAGGTCTTTGAGTATGTACAGCTCTCCCCTGACTTTTGGCTAGGTTTGTGCTTTAGAATACCGTATATATACAGACATACATACAGTGAATAACCAATGGAGTTTTTTGCTAAGTAGTGAGAGCCGTGCTTTTGGTACGTGTAAGGAAACAGGCATTTTTCAGGTTTACTCACACTTCTTGCCCCCATTTTGACTACTATGTTGGAGAATTTTTCTTCTGATTCCTTTCTACTCCCTTGTGGTGTACCACAGGGATCTTCATTGAGTCCGCTGCTTTTTAATGTTTATGTTTCAGAACTAGCCCCTCTGATTAGATCTTTTGGTTTTTCCCCTACGTCTTATGCAGACGACACCCAAATTGTGGTGGCAGCCTCGAATAACACAGAAACAACTACCTCTCAGTTCTACAACTGTATGAGAGCAGTCAGTGGCTGGATGGAAACGCACTGTCTTAAGCTAAATGCTGAGAAAACCAAGGTTATACTCTTTGGTAATAACCCTCTTTTGGAACCCGGCTTGCTGGCCAACAGAGATGGGAACTCTCCCAATTCCTGTACAAAAAGCTAGAAATTTGGGCGTAATAATAGACGACCAACTAAGTTTTAATAAACACATCAGCTCGGTTGTTTCGGCCAGTTTTAATACTCTAAGGATTATTAGAAAGATTCTTTCTTTTATTCCTTTAACTACCAGAAAAACAGATGTCTCTTTATTAATTTTATCAAAATTGGACTACTGTAATGGTCTTTTTGCCAAGCTTCAAAAACAACATATAAAGAAACTTCAGAGTGTGCAAAATGCGGCAGCCAGGCTGGTCTTCAACCTGCCCAAATTCCACCCAGTTTCATCGGCTATCAAGGAACTACATTGGCTGACGGTATCTAACCGTATTAAATTCAAGGCATTATGCCTTATTTTCAAAGCTCTGCACGATGTAGGTCCTTGTTATTTAAAAAATCTCTTTCATGGTATGTTCCAAACAGAGAACTTCATTCTAAAAATACCTTGACAGTGCCCTGCCCCAGGTTTAAGAGATTAAAATGGGGAGGCAGTTGTTTTACCACCGAAGCCCCTGCCCTGTGGAACAGTTTACCTATAAACATCAAGGCAGCACCAACATTGCTGGGCTTCAGGAAGCTAATAAAAACCTGGCTTTCAATGGTTAGGTGCTTAGTCATTTCTCAGCACCTAATTCCCATCACCTTACTGCCATTCAAATAGCGCCAAGACACCTATGGGTATTCAAGCGCTTTAGAAACCTTTTAACATAACATAACATACTAGGTACTGGTGTAATGGCTCTGAAATGCCCTGAGTACTGTTAAACAGCACTGAGTGCATGGGCTCTGACTCTTATAATGGTATATGTTTAATTGGCTTGTCCCGAATTGGCATAACCCAACTTACTTCTAAGACCCTAGGATGTGGTACCAGGGGTACCTAGGGCCTGTAGGTTGAGGTATCTCTCATGGACTGCAGCACTAGTTGTGCCCCCACGAGTACAAGGAAAAACATGGCTCTGAGTCTGCCACTGCAGACGGGAAGGGCAGTTGAAAACTGCTAACTCGACTTTGCCATTTAAGGTAATGGCGAAGCCCAAACTTCTCTTTTTAATGGTTGTAAGTCACCGCTATGGCAGGCCTAACAAGCTCTAAGCAAAGGTGCTGTCTGTTAAAAAGTGGAACCTGTACTTTTACATGTTCCAGCAGTAAAAAACCTTAAATTCAAATTTATTTCTGTGGAAAAATTGTAGCCCCATTAGCGGGAACAAAGATACAGGCTGGCACCCCTGCCCTGCTAACTACTGAATGGGACTACTAAGGTTGTTACTGTGTGGTATCAAAAGAGTCGGTGAATTGAATCCGATTTAATGGTTAAATCAAATTTATTGTCACTGATGTGCAAAGTGCAACTCTATGAGTTACCACTTTAGTCGCCCAAGGTTTCTAGTGCCCGTTTACTGATGTACATGGGGCTTGTCCTATAGATAGCTTTCTGCCCTCCTGGGGAGACGTGCTAATGACTCCCAGTAAAGGACACAATAGTGGCCTGCATGGAAGAGAGGTGTTACCTCCCTCCTGTGGGCAGAGCCGGACTGGGAACACTAAGCAGCCCTTGCAAATTTGTCATGCAAGTGTGAAGAACTGCTGCTTTAGTTACTGGGGGCTGATATTGCAGCTCTGCTGAAAAACCAGCCCCCAGCAAAAAAAAATGGACCCACCATCTCAAAACCGGCCTCACCCTTCCAGCCTCCCGGGGAAACGCCCGATACCCGGTATGGCCAGTCCGGCCCTGCCTGCAGGAAGCCACACGGGTGTTAACCCAAAAGGCGAGTCTCAAAGGAGAAGCCACCTTTGAAGGGCAAATGGGTAACACTCAGGAGAGGAGCACTCTATTGTTTAGGCAGACAGGCTGGCACTGGGGACAGGAGAGGACAAGCAAGTTGTCAAACCAGGTTTTCCAGGGGCGTTTAGCCCCTTGGTAGCCAATCCTCTGGGGATGGGCTAAGGAGCTCTGAGTGTCGAGAGAGGACTTAATTTGTAAAATAATAAGGGACAGGGCCCTGACCAGGAGGCCACTGCAGGTTGCACCACCCATTGTCCTGTCATCGCTGCCAAAACAACTACTAACCGTCTCTCTCGCCTGCAAGTGCTACAGTTCCGATTATTCCAGGTCCTCAAAGCTAAAGGAATGGCTGGGGAGGCAGGTATTAGTCATTTTTAATGTGTATTGTATTCATAAACAACCGTTGTTCTGCTCATCTCGAAATTAGATGAGCAGCGCCACCATGTGGCAGACTGTCATAAGTGTGGTGTTGACAATTAAGTGCTGGTGCCGAGCACCGGAAGCCAATTAAGTGCTGGTGCCAAGCACCAGAAATCACAGGCTCAAATTAAGCACTAGCGTCTCGCCATGTTGGGAGTGGGCAGAATGATGCGTCCTGGGATAGTCAAATGCCACATTTCCCAGGAAGTGGTCATCAGGAGGGAGGGAACCTGGTAGGCCATTGGCTACCAACCACAACCTATCAGAGGGTATTTTCTGAAGATAAATAGGACAACCCTGGCACCCAGAACTCAGATCTCTACTGACTGGAAGTAGGACCGAAGGAAGTCTGCCCTGCTGCACCGAGGGACCAGCAAAGAGGACTGCACCTGCTGAACCTGGTGGCAAAGTTTCAGCTATGTTCAGGGCAATTATGCGACAAGGAAGGAGCAAATTATGCAAATTATGCAGCAGGGTATTACTTTATTATTTTGTAATTTTTAGGTCTTGGCTCTAGATGGTGCACATGCTCAGTCTAAAACTGAGACATGCTGTATCTACATTTTGGGCTTCTGCCAGCCCATAGGCTTGCTATTGGCTGGCACCATCGTAGCTCCATTTTGCATGCTACATGTTTGTCAAGGTCATGAATAAGTCATGTCCCTTCCGTTGTTTAGCCTTCCCCGAGAGCATCTGCCAAGCACTGCTAAACATAAGCAGCGTCATTTTATTTCATTGTTGAGGGACTACTTTTTAATTTCTTAACAAACACTATTCACAATCGCAACTGTTTTTGCTTGCACCCCACTGTCTCCTGCTGGTCCTTGGTCTGCCCCGGCACGCAGTTTAGTTTCTTTCGCCACTTCTCTAAAGCGGTACTGTTTTTACTTGCACAACGAATACCTTCTAATTTCTGTACACGCGCTTGCACTTTTCACGAGCGCTACTGTTTTACTTGCACCGCACCGTTTCCTGCTTGTCTGCCCCCGGACTAAAGTGCTACTGTTTTTACTTTCACTGCATCGTGACTACTTTTTAATTTCTTTATGCTTGTAAAGAAATTAAAAAGTAGTCAGGGTGTGGTGCAAATAAAAACAGAAGTGCTTCCGAGAAGCGGTAAAAGAAACAAAGCCGGGGGCCAGTGCTGACCAAGTCCGGAGGCAGATGAGCCTCTATTTTTAGGTCGAGCCTACCATTGCAGCGCATGTGCTGCTCGCTTTGCGAGGCATGCTGTATTAGGGTATATTTTAGAAGTGGTGTGGAAGCCCCGCCCATATTTTTCATTGGCTTGCGTCAACGTCCATGGTAAATGCTGGCTTCCGATTGATAATGAGGCTTCTTAGTCCCTCCTTGTTACCGCCCTGTCTCCTTTTGGGACCGCCCATCAGGACTAGATCTTTTACTTGCGGCGTTACACTGTAAGCACTTTTACTGACCCCCTCCCTGATGGACAAGGCGTCAGACTCACCGAGATCTGTGAGCGCCGGTCGGGGATGGGGGCGTGGCCCCCTCCGCTCCCTCCCATCCCGCGGACAGATGACTTTTACAAGGCCCTGGCGGGGCTGGGGTTGTCGGAGCTCCGAGGAGCCTCCGCCGCTGTTGTGGATACAGGGATGACTGCAGCCAGCTGCTTCCTGTGTGCCGGGAGTGTTGACGGAAGTTGCTGGAAGGAACTTTGAGCCGCAGAGTGAGTCACGTGTGGGAGAGTAGTGCATCCCCTGAAATAGATTCACCGTCCCCGAGGAGCGCCCAGAGTCAGAACAGCTGAGCGAGCACGCGGCACCGGAGAGCACCGTCCACACTCCAGGGACAGGCCCTCCGAGCAAAGGAAGTCAGCACCCATCCCGAGGACAGCAGACAAAGGGAGCACGCGTCTGAATCGGGGCAGCCCGGGCCGGTGAGCACGCAGGGACAAAGGGAGCGCTCGCAGGCGCCCAACCCGGGAACTTACTGACTGACTGGGACCTCCCAGGCATGGCCTCCGTATATGTGTCGGACAAATCCGAATGCCACCTGCACCTACTGGACTCCACCACCTGCTGCCTCCTGAGCCAGGTGAGAGCCCTGGACCGGCTGCAGGTCCCCAGCGCAGAGGTGGATGCCTGGCTGGTGCACAGGGAGCCCGAAAGCTTGGTGTCCAGTGCCCAGCCCAACCCGCCCATCACCATCGACAGTGTCGGCGGGCTGCAGGAGGTCGGTAACCTTGAATCCACGGTGAGGGACGACGGCGTGCCCGAGCAAGGCTATGGGGAAGAAGAGGAAGACCAGGGAGCGGTGGCGCCCCCAGCAACGACGACCTGAAAAAAGAGGTAGGTGTCTATCTTTCATCCTACCCTTCTGGATCTCTTAAATCTTATCTCAGCTTTGTCCCTCCAACTCTCCCCACCCCTTGGTGCTTGATATAGTGTGAGAGACGGAGGAGGGGGCTGTCTGGTCGCCTATTGACCCGTGTTACTGGTGTGCCCTTGTGTCCTTCGGGTTTACTGCCTCTTGCGTGGGGCAGCTCTTGTCCCCATGTTTGGTGAAGCACAGAGGGCTGGCTGCAGATAACCAGAGGGGGTCTGTGGAGGGCTGGCTGCAGATAACCAGAGGGGGGTCTGTTGGGCATTGTTTGATAGGCCACTGTTCTGAGCTGCACAAGTCCAGCTTGATCCTTATACAGGGGCGGCTTGAAGTTGGTAGATGTGTTTAAAACCTCGCAGGTGCGTGTTTGTAGGCCCCGTGTGTGTGGTGGGGGCAGCTTGGCATTTTGTGAGACCAGGGGGGCGGGTTCTTTAAACTGGAGATGCCACCTCCCAAATGACAAGCTATGGGGCAAGGAGCGAACGTTCGACTGGATGCCACACAGGGGCAGAAAATGGGCACAGGCACCAAAATAAATGTGCCCCCATTGTGAAGCATACAGCTAACAAGCACTGGTAAAGCCAGTAGGTCTCCCCTATACAAGATCTCTTGGCTTTGACAATGTTTTTTAAACCATGTTGTGCAATAGCGTGACTCTTGTGCATTGTTTAGTATAGTGTGGCCTGTCATTGTGTGGTATGGATTGCCTGTCATATAGTATAGTATTCTATGGCCTGGATAGCATAATATGGTATGGCTTGTCATTGTATGGTACCGTATATTATGGCCTCTAATTGTATAGTATGGTATGGCCTATCATTGTATTTTATGGTATGGTATATTATAATACAGCCTGCCATAGTATAGTATGGTATGGTATGGCCTGTCATTGGTGAGGAATGGTAAAGAAGAGAGGGGTTCAAAAGCCAAAAGGACTGAGGGCAGGGGGGAGGGGGGAGGAGGCAAAAGCACATGTATGTAGAGCGGTAGGGAAGGAGTTGGTAAATGCAACACGGACGGACAAAGGGAGAAAGGGCAACACAAAAGAATATCATGTCTGTAATACAACAATGCCATGGTATTGAATAGTAAGGTGTGGTATGGCCTGTACTTGTATGGTATGTCATTGTATAGTATGGTTTGGTATGGTCTTTGCCTGTACTTGTATAGTATGGTATGTCCTGTCATTGTTTGGTATGGTGTGGCCTGTCTTTGTATAGTATGGTATGTCCTGTAATTGTATGGTATGGTATGTCCTGTAATTGTGTGGTATGGTTTAGCCTCTCATGGTATGGTATAGTATGGCCCGTACTTGTATAGCATGGTGTGGCCTGTCATTGTATGGTATAGTATGGCTTGCCATTGTATAGTATGGCATGGCATGGCCTGTAATTGTATAGTATGGCATGGCATGGCCTGTAATTGTATAGTATGGTATGGTAAGGTATGACAAATACATTAAACAGCATGTTCAAGAGAAGATCTGCTGGTCGGTGTTAGATGATGCGGTGAAGAAAACTTAACAGAATGCCGGGAGCAATAGCTTAATTGGAAGCAAACATAGAGCGTGCTGCAGAATGCAACCTAATTCAAAACAAAGGTTGGACCATGTGGTGCCCAGCTGGCAGAAGAAGCCAGGAATAGCCAGCAGCACAGGCATCTCATGAACTGTGAATTGTTAGACAGAAAGAAAAGAGATGAACCGGGGTTAGCAAGATATAAAGAACAATAGAGTACTCTAAGGAAGTCAAACAAGGGTACACGTGCGGCTCAAGGAGCTACTAAGTTGTGACGCAGGGTCTGGCGAATTAGGAACAACAGCTGCTCAGAAACCGGTGTACCAGTTCCACCACCTTTAAAGATTCAGGAAAGAGCTGCTAAAGTCTGACCAGACGGTGACCTTTGTGGTATTTCCGCCAAGAGTGTCTCTCTAACACATTACTCTTCAGGCCATCAACTATGCCCGCATTCCCGTTTGCCAAGTGACTCACGCGTGTGGAGCTGGCAGGGCGTGGATGGGCACAGCACGTGTTGGCAGACCATGGCAGGCAACTGTGCAATCCTGCAAGGCGGCTTAAGGTGACTATTCCCTCGTTCCACATTAACTGTTACAAGTCAGTGCTTAATGGGCACAATTCATGAATATGTATGACATTTTAAATGCTGTTTAACCTGTGTCATCTAGGAATGTCATATTCTTATTTGTCTATGCACAATGAAAGGAAAGCATGCACATACTGTGAAAACTCCATAAAAGTATATATAGTACTCATTACTTACTTTCAGTGGGTAACATCCCCCTTTTGAAACAAATACAGTAATAGGGTTGAAGTTAAAATCCATTTTATTGAGCAATTGAATAGCTGTGAACTAAATTCGCACTGAATCTACTTCTAATCTTACTAGCACCATTATGGTGACCCCCCTCAGTACAGATTACTACAGACACTGTTTCAAGTCCTGACCTTTTCACCTACAAATGATTGATTTCAGGTCTTTTCCTCACATTAGGTCAATGGAAGGAAAACAGCACTACAGCACCCAGAATGCAGTGTGCTATCACACAAAGGCCCAGGACTGGAAACAGTGTCTGTAATGACCTGGAGGGAAGTGGTCACCTGAAAACCATTATCTCATACACAGACCTCTAATAGTAAACATTGTAAACCATCCACCCTTACGCACGTAATTATGATGGCAATGAAGGATGGTGGGAAAATGAAGACACAGCATATGCTTTTTCAACGTAAGATAAACAAGCATTGGCATAGCCAATAGGTCTCGCTTTTGGGACATTATAAGTGTTTAGCCATGCAACAGTTGATATTGCACCAAGGATATTGTGCTGCAGAATTAAATACTTATAAGGTCCCAAAGGCGAGACCTATTGGCTATGCCAATGCTTGTTTTATATGCTGGTGAAACCTTATTGCGCACTGGGGTGAAGCTGCATTAATTGGTATACATTGGAAATAGTGTGAGACCACTCAAACAATACATCCAGTAACATCACAGAGTGATTAAAAATGGTAACTTCGAGCTATCAGCTGGTAACACATTTTCAAGAAGTACATCCAAAAGGATGCACATTTTGGTTTCATGTAGTTGAACATATTCACATTCACAGCAGAATGTTGTTCACCGTTTGTAAACCATTTGTAATGAGTCAGACTGGGTTTCGCCAGATGATAGTACGGAAAGAAGGGGAGAGGAAGGGAGGAGAGGGAAGAGAGGGCAAGAGATGAAGAGAAGAAGAGGGAGGGCGGGGCAGAGAGACGTACTGAAAAGCAGGAGATGGGGCGAGGGAAGAGGGAAGAGGTGGATTGAGGGAAGGACAGGCAGAAAGAACTTGATTTTATATAGTGTCTCGGACTATACTGCAGTTGTTTCTAAGCGCTGTAAATAATGGGTGTTACAATTATACAATTAATAGTACTCAAAACAGAGCTTCAGGAGCAGAATGCAGTGGAAGGGATAGGGCACGAGCGTAATTTATAGCAAGAGTAATGTGAGGTAGCGGAAGGGGCTGGGGAGAGGGAGGAAAGAGGAGAAAATGGACAAGAGCAAAACCAGAGGAGAGAGTGACAGGGCTGAGCATGCCAGCAAATGGCGACTGTAGAGTAAAACGATGCGCTATGAAAAGGGAGCGTGGAGAAGACGAGACAGGTGAGAGGACAAGAGCTAATGGGGGTGCGTAGATTAGAGGAGTTGGAAATTATGGGCACCAACGACCTGGAGAAGCAGGTGCAACTAAGAAAGGAGGACGCGCGGTAAGGTGAAAGGTCAAGACAGAAGGGAAGATAAGAAGGAGAAAGTGTAAGACAGAAAGAGAGTCCGAAAAGACGTAACAAAGAATATAGAGAGAGAAGGTGACTCAATGAAGCGTCTGGCGAGGGAAAGTAGAGAAAATAGAGAGAGAAGTTAAACGGGGAAGAAGAAAGTAGGCGAGAGTTGAGAGAAAGGGGGAGGGGACAGTCACGGCGGAAAGAATACAGAAAGGAGACAGAACAGGTAGAGGACAGAAGCCACAGCACAGGGGAGGGGGAGAGAAAAGGGAGAGAAGAGAAAAGAGAGAGGAGAAAAGGCATGGGGTGGTATGAAAAAGAGAAAAAAATGTGTGACATAGAACGATGACACGAGAAGGAACAGCGGAGAAAAAAGCTGGATGATATAAATAAGAGACGCTTTGGGGTCTGAGGAGTGCAGAGGACAGCACACAGACGACACGCAGGTTTGTACAGCGGGGACGAGAAACAGACGCGCAAAACATATTCAGCGCTACGGGAGAGGGAGGGGGGGCGAACGTACAGGCGCTCTGGGCGGCGGGAGCAGAAGGTGCCGGCTATTGTACAGTCAGACATCTGTTGACATCCAGGCGGAGAGTCGAAGGTAAGGAGTGAAAGATGAGGGTGGATGAAAAGGAGAAAGGGCAGATAGGAGGGTGAAAAGGATTTTAGGCAAAAGAGAGAAAGAAAAAAATAAAACGCATAGACAGCGGTAGATAGGGAAATGAAGGGAAGCAAAATGAAAGGTGAATGTGGAAGTCATTAGAAAAAGTAGAGAACAATAAAGGAAAATTAATGAAAATGTTTTGGGAGAGAAAAGGCGACAAAGAGACAAAGGTGAAAGCAAGAGTCTAGAAGAAACGAGGAACTGGAGAACCAAATAAAGTAAAATGCAAAAATAACTGAAAAGAGGGAGTTGGGGGGAGAATATAAGAAGTAGTAAGCGAGAAGGGGTATGAAGGACCAGGTGTAAAGAAAGGAAACAACCCTCCAAGAAAGCAAGATAAGAAAGAGTAAGGAACACGGAAATGGGAGAACGAGTAAAGAAAATCCGAAGATAAATAAGGATGGAAGAATAAGAAAGAAACAAGAAGAAAAGTGCAGCCGCCATTGTTGCCGATTAGGAGCAGTGTTGAAGATGTGGAAACAGAGTTGGGCGAGCTGCGCGACTGGACGTGTGGGCAAGGAAAGAGGCAAGCGCGCGCTTGAGAGAGCAGTCTGCTCTTTTTCAAAGCACATACTCGTGCTTGTGGCGCGCCGCTGCGCACACCCGCAAGGCGTATGCCGTCACAAGCACGAGTATGTGCTTTGAAAAAGAGCTGCACGACGGCTAAAGGTCTCCTAAGCAGCGCATGCGCGCTGCGTAGGCGAGACCTAAAAAACCTTCCTTTAGGCATCCCAGCAGATAGTGGGTAAAATGATCACGCGACACGGAGCCTCAGATGACAGTGGTTAGGAGTTGTGAAAAACAGTTTTCTCCTTCGAGCACAATCAGCCCATCTAGAAACCAAAGAGACACAGCAGTATTTATGGAAGGGATTTTTCTTATTGTCAAGGAGGCACAGCAATGTTTATGGAAGGGATTTTTCTTATTGTATCTTTTAGCACGTCTCTTCATCTAGGTTGTTCTGCTCACATCTAGAAAAATTCAAATTTTGCAGCCCCTGAGAAACAATATCCACATTTGCTACGCTTGGGTCACAGCTTCTCTGTGTACTGAACTGCGAGCTGTGCTGTTGTATAACATGGCTAAAAAAACATTGACAATGAGCTTGCATAGGCGATACTAATTGGCTTTGCCACTGCTTGTTAGCTATATGCTGTAGGATAGAGCCACTGCTTTAGGTCCTGGCTAGGGCCACTTCGAGGGGAGTGATCTATCTTCTGGATCTCCTAGTTGTCCAGGGGAACATCCTCCTTCAGGAAGCGGAGGAGCGTGGCCCAGCATCGTCTACCTCAGATTTAGGTGACTTGCCAATGAGGCATAGCTTCAGTGTCCTCACTGCATTATCTAGAGTCTTGATTTCACCCTCTAGGTGTATCATGGTAGCTTCAGCACATTATTGAAACATCTTGCAGTTATTTGATTCTTTACTAAGGACCTGGGCAGCAGTATCCAGCACCCTCACCTTCATCTCAGACCCATAAGCTTGATCCTCAATTGCTACTGGTTTCATAGTCAGGTCCTGAAGGTGGCTTTCCGCTGTGGATAATTTGCGGTCAGTGCTGCCTACTCGTCCTTGCTGCCAAATCCTTCAATAACTCCATCAGCAAGGCCTCTCCCTTGATTAAGTGGGCCACCTTTGTAAACTCCTTGTCTTCAAGAGCGCTAGATTGCTGGCCCGCCCTATGTTTTCTTGGGCAAACAAAGTACTGCTTGACCATGGGCATTTCGTATTTTGTGTTCCTTAGTGGCATAGTGCATAGTGAAGTTTCACTGCTCTGTATTGTGGGTGTGGAATAAATCTTATACCCTCTCAGCTGTTGCACGGTACTCTGCCAGCCTGCACACGCCACTTCAACCATGGTCATTAATATCACCAAGCAGAGCCATCCAGCTAAGGGGCACGATTTGGTCCTGTTTCAGTCCTGCACCCTCAGTGCTTCCACTTGCTACAGCAAGTGGGTTTCAGTAATAATCCTAACAGCGCCAGTACTCCTCAGTGGACTCAGTTACCATGAACCGGACTCTGCGTCTTCCAAGTGTTTCCAGGTGGAGGGCAGATATCCTCAGGCCTGCCTTTTGTCATCTGTAGTTACTCTTGGGTGTCGCACCCGTGGCCACTGAGCCATTCAGAGTCATTTCTGGGGAACCCTGTGGAGACCAGACTATCTGTTTACTTATTTTTTTTTAGCCAAAGAGGGATGACAGATCCGCCAATAAAGAAATAGCTCACTTTACGTTTTACGCTCCATAGGTTCTGAAGCAGACTCTAGATACCCCGCCTTCTACCACCGCATCTAGCCCACAAAGGGAGCTGAGCCAAAGCTCCAGCAGGGAACGTTTAAGCGGGTGCTGGCTAGCTCCACCCCCACTCCTTCAGTATCACTCAACAGGATATTTGAATAAAACAGTCAAATATCAATCATGGTCTGTTTTTTAATTAATGGAAAGATGTGTTCCTCATATTTTTGTGAGATTTACTGTTGCATACTAGTACGCTTAAAAGAAGAATTTTCCCCTTTTGAGAAATTATTTGTGCACCCCTGTTAGGTCCTGAAGAAGGTTTAAAAAGACATAATGGGAAACCGAAATGTTGACAGTTCTGAAAAAAACTTGATACTTACCTGCTTTGACTTTTCACAGACACAGTATTTCTCTGAGTCAATTAGCTTGGGACTGATAATAAAATGCTACTAATGTATATGATCTCAACGTTGTGAACATCAGGATAAGTGTCCTACTGTTATTTATAGAGATACAGACTTCACTTGTCTTTCGAAAATAAGTATTTTTCCACTAAAATTACTTATCTTAACAACAAAGAAAATATATTTTTCTGGGTTATTTATGAAGCCTCTTTTTGCCTGATCATTAGATACCCTTTATCATAGTCTACTTGTGTTGAGGGTTAGGAACTAACCATCAAACACTGCATCTTTAATCGGGTTTGTAGCATGATTTTCACCACTACTAAAATATTTATCTAATTGAATGTTTTAACACATGTAGGACTTTTTTCTGCGTAATATCAATCCGTCCTTCGTGTACACGGTAATCCTTTTTAGGTCAAGCCTTGGCAGGCATGTGGTGCTCTGCGAGGCATGCTGTATTCGAGTATGGACATAAAGCTCTGCCCACTCTCCGCCCATACTTTTCATTGGCTTGTGTCATTGTCCTTTGTAAATTCTGGCTTCTGATTCGTTAATAGGCTTGTTAGTCCCTCCTTAGTACCGCCTTGTCTTCATTTGTAACCTCCCATGAGGACTGGCCTTTTTACTTCTGATGTTACACGGTATGTCTTATTTAGTCTGTAAGCACTATTTTCTTTATTGAGTTTCTCCTACTGCAGGCACACCATGATTTCCTGCAACATTCAGCGCGCTATGCGCGCTTTCACTTTCCGAGAAGGCCGGGACAATGGCGGCCGCTTCTTGAAGTGAAATATGTCTCGCATTTACAAGAGTTTGAGCTATTGGCATTGTAAATGACAATGCATTTTATTTATGTGTTAATTATCAAAACAGATAAATAAAGGCATTGTCATTTACAATGCCAATAGCTTAAACTCTCGCAAATGTGAGACCTATTACATTGCAAATGCTTGTTTTTTTGTCAGCAAGAGCATTCTTACACTGTATGGGACCACTTTGGGAACCAGCTCTGCATTCCAAAAATAGCTATTTGTTTTTTTTCTATTTTTTGGTTGGTAATGTGGTTTATGAGCATCTAAAATGTAGCTTGTGTTTTCATTTCAATTGATGTTTTAAATTTGAAAACATTGTGTATGAAGGCATACTGTTTAAACAATGTGCTTGTCTACGTACGTTACGCTTGCAAATTACAAATATAGATAAGAACCAGGGCCGGCTCTAGGGCGGTGCAATCGGTGCCACCGCACCGGGCGCTGACTAGGGGTGGGGGCGACATTTTTGCAAGTATATTAACATTTTAAAAGCACCTGCTGCCGTGTTCCTGGCCTCCAGCAATTTTCAGGCATCAATTAAAATGTCAAGATAACTCCAGTGATTAATCGTCTTCCTGGAAAGAGACGGAGGTTTGTCTAGTGGAAGTTTTGACTCATCCTAAGGTAGCGCAGAGGGCTAAAATGACTGCTGCTAAGAACATGTACCATGCGGATCACAAAGTGCATATAATGTAAATAGGTCAGTGGAATACTGCTTCTGTAAAAGAGTTCTTTTTGTTACTTGTAGTTTATAAGTCAAAATCCTAATATAGAACATTGAACTATAAACTGTCATCTAAGAGCTGCATGCAAACTGCAAGGTATATGTTAGAGCTTTATGTTTTTTTGCCCAGTCTTTCATTATCCTAATCTTCCCAAAAGGATTAATTTGGGTAGAAAACAATTCTTATTATTAAATAGAACCCCCTAACAATGGTGTTACGCTTTAAATTCTGAATTTGTGCTTTTCCAGAATAGGGACTCAAACTATATTGCCTACCAGTATCAATGACATGTCACTCCTATACTACACTGTGAGAAGTTGGCCTGGTATATGCTGCCCACTAATTAAAGTGGGCACCTTGCACCAGTCCAAACGACCCTTATTGATGATTAGGTTACAGACAACTTTTATTGAAAGCTATCCTAGTGGTAGCTGTGGAGAGCAGCCTTCAGGCTAAGTCTCGAAGGAATGTAAAGCAGCTTGTTTTACCAGTATATAACCTCTTGAATAACCAAATGAAAGGAGAACCACACAAGGTATATATAAAATATATGTATTTATTACTAAACACTCTCTACTAACCTCTTTATGAGATTAGAGAACAAAGCACACAATATTAAATCACTAGAACGACAGTAAATAGCACAATACACAGTGGGCTCCAGGGGAGACCAAACCATATACTAAGAAAGTGGTATAACAACCACGACTTGACTAGACACAGTGCCTAGAGCACGTAGAATCGCTGGGACCCCAAGGAACCACCCAAAGTAGTGACACAGGGGACCCACGGAGGACGGGTGCAGTGTGTGAACACAGGCGCAAGCTCCGTACAACTCTATGAGAAAGTCGCGGTTGGAAATTTAAAGATTAAGGACACTTCGGAGAGGACTTTAAGCAAACCCAGCTAAACATAGAAGGTTCTAAGGCCAGCACCCTTGAAAGTACCGAAGTACCCGAGTTACCTAACCCATAGGAGCCGGGTGCATAGGGGTCAAGTGATGTCGGAAACCGTCGTTTTCAATGGCGTGATGCGGAAAAGTGCTGCTGCCGTGAAGATGAAAAGTGTCCGGTGTGATTCAAGCCTGGATCGGAGATGAGAAGAACCTGAAAGCAGAGGGGACAGAGTCTGGGTCACTTCACAGTGACCAGGGGCACGATAGACGAATGCCCACCGATGTCGGGTGTTTCAGGTGCGAAGAGGTGAAGCTTGACTCTGCAGCCACGGGGACCAGGAGATGTTGACGATGACCAAAGTCCGGAGGTGAGCTGTCCCACAAAGGATGTCGAGTGCTGGGGGGTCAGTGTCCGGATTGAACACCAACAACCCACGCGGTCAGAGGAAAGATGCTTCTGTGAGGACCAGTAAGGTCCTGGGGACTCTCCAAGCTATGGAGAGTCAGGGCACGTCTGGAGCAACCAGGTAAGCCCACGGAAAGTCAAAGTTACCTTCACAGGGACCCACAAGCCAACGGACCAGGAATCGCGAAGGGACCTCGAGCTGAATCACTAAATACCAGCCCACGGAACACTCGTGGAGTGTAGGCCGGAAATCTTCAGTGGAATTACTGCTCGGGGTCAGGACTACAAGTAGCCCAAAGCACAGCCTCAGGGATCACCGAAAAGCATATACTGCTGCAAATGTACACGGTGCACAGGGGTACGGGTTGCACGGTCCCCACGAGGGATACGGGCCTCAGAATTGGTGAGAGCACAGATCAATCTCAGAGACCTCAGGAACCCACCTCCTGTGTTGCAGAAATCTTCGGAGTCCTCAGGAGCTCGGGAGATGCAAACCGATCAGATGCGTTTAGGTGCCTGCCTTGCAGGGGAGTAACTCCTTTACTCCAAGGGAGATTTCTTCAGTCATCCAGCGTCGTGCAGATCGTCGAAGTACTTGGTTTCTGTAGCAGAGTTTAGTCCAGGTAAAATCTAAAGTCCTGTAGGCAGGGGTTCCTGCTTTATACCCAAGGAAGGGGTGGGACAAACTCTGGGGACCCACCTATGGGAGGGTCAGGACAGAGGGGTGGCTACACCCATGTCCTTTGTCCAGTTTCGCGCCACAGCAGGAGCAAATGGCTCCTGCAACCGGTTTGAGCTGGACTATGCACAGGGACACCAAATGTGCCCCCAGTGCAGACATCAAAGCACTTTCAGAGTGCACCCACCCAGCCCCAATACACTAAAGCCTGTCTGGGAGGTGGTCACACCTCCCTGTGACAGGAAACCTATTGTCAAACCTTCCCCTGCCGGAGTTTCGTCCAGCAGCAGGAGGGCAGACTCGTGTCTGTGGCTGGCAGCATCCATTTTGTGATGCCAGGGTCAAGAAAGCTGGTACCGGGTGTACCGGTGTTGTCATATTTCTCCCTCTAGGAGGGTGGAATCATACCTTCCACACCAGTTACTGGTGTGGAGGTATGATTCCAAGGTGTTTGACTCCAAGCACGACATGTTTCCATGCAGCCGTTTTAAAGTTAGCATTTACCGCAAGGTTATAATGCACTTAAGTATATATGGTTGGCTGCATCACAGACAACCCCGGAAAAGAGGTTCTGAAGGCTTCAGAGGGGCTCTGCTCATGCACGGACACCCTCTCACATAAAACCCAGCACCCTGCCTCCAGGATTGATAAGGCCTGCCATAGGGGTAACTGATAGGTTTATATGTGCAGTGATTTAGGATAGATATAGTTAACCTATATCTAAGTAAGGGGTGCATGACCACCTTACACAGGCTGCTGTAGCAGACCTGTTGTGTCATTTTAAATGGTCTCTCAGGGGTGGCATAATACATGCTGCAGCCCCTGGGAGGCCTCTGGGGTACCTAGGCCCTGGGTACATAGTATACCATATACTAGGGACTTATAAGGGTACCCCAGAATCCAATCTGGAGTGTACCTAAAGTACATGCAATCAATTTAGAGGGGAAAGCAGCTAGACTGGGGTCCTGAATAGCAGGATCCCAGTCAGACTAAGTCGAAAACAGTGAAACATCAGCAAAAAGTGGGGGTAACTATAAGAAGCAGATCCTACTCTCCAACCCCCCCCCCCAAATGCCAGGACATTAAACTAACCTTGACCAGTTGAGTCTTCATGTTCTAAGTGGAAATATCTGGAGAGTCCATCTGCATTTGCATGGTTACTCCCAGGTCTATGTTCCACTGTATAGTCCATCCCCTGTAGGGAAATGGACCACCTCAAAAGTTTGGGGTTTTCACCCTTCATCTGTTTTAGCCATAAGAGGGGCTTATGGTCTGTCTGAACAATGAAGTGAGTGCCAAACAAGTATGGCTTCAGCTTCTTCAGAGCCCAAACCACAGCAAAGGCTTCCCTCTCAACAGCTGACCAACGTTTCTCTCTGGGGGTCAGCCTTCTGCTAATGAAAGCTACTGGCTGATCCTGACCTTCATCATTCAATTGTGATAATACAGCCCCTACCCCCAACTCAGATGCATCTGTTTGGACAATGCATTGTTTGGAATAGTCAGGACTTTGCAGAATGGGAGCAGTGCACATGGCCTGCTTCAGGTCATCAAATGCCTTTTGACAGCTAACTGTCCACTGAACTTTCTTTGGCAATCTCTTGGAAGTTAAGTCATTCAAAGGGGTCACTATGGATCCATACCCTTTGACAAACCTCCTATAGTACCAAGTCAGGCCCAAGAAAGCTCTGAGCTGAGTCTGGGTGGTTGGAGCAACCCAGTCCATGATGGTCTGGATTTTGCTCTACAATGGTTGAACCTGGTCTCCACCCACAAGGTGGCCCAGGTATACAACTTGACTCTGCCCTATCTGGCACTTGGTGGCCTTGATAGTGAGGCCTGCTTTCTGCAGGGCCTCCAAAACATTTCTCAGGTGGACCAGGTGTTCCTCCCAGGTGGAGCTAAAGACAGCAATTTCATCTAGATAAGCTGCACTATAGGTTTCCAGGCCTGTAAGGACTTTATTCACCAACCTTTGAAAAGTGGCAGGTGCATTCTTCAAACGAAAGGGCATCACCACAAATTGGTAGTGCCCACTAGGGGTTGTTTGGCTTTTGCATCCTCAGCTAATCTGATTTGCCAGTAGCCAGCTGTTAGGTCAAATGTGCTCAGAAACTTGGCTGAGGCCAAAGTATCTATAAGCTCATCTGCCCTAGGGATTGGATAGGCATCAGTCCTAGTGACTGCATTGAGACCTCTGTAGTCAACACAAAACCTCATCTCTCTCTTACCATCTTTGGTGTGAGGTTTGGGTACCAAAACTACTGGACTAGCCCAAGGGCTATCTGAGGGTTCAATCACTCCCAAATCCAACATCTTCTGGACCTCAGTCCTGATGCAGTCCCTGACATGGTCAGGTTGCCTGTAAATCTTATTTTTAACAGGCAGACTGTCCCCAGTGTCCACTTCATGAGTGCACCAGGTAGTCTGACTTGGAGTCAGTGAAAACATATGTCTAAACTGATTAAGAACTTTTCTGCAATCAGTTTGCTGCTGGACAGTGAGGCTGCCTGCCAAGCCTACACCATCAACTGAACCATCATCAGGGTTCTGTGAGAGCAGGTCAGGGAGTGGATCACTCTCTTCCTCCTGTCCCTCATCAGTAGCCATGAGCAAGCCCATGTCTGCCCTGTCAACATATGGTTTGAGCCTGTTGACATGGAGCACCCTATGGGGGCCCCTGGGAGTTCCAAGGTCCACCAGGTAGGTAACCTCTTCCTTTTGCTCAACAATGGTATGAGGACCACTCCACTTGTCTTGGAGGGCTGCTGGGGCCACAGGCTCCAACACCCATACTTTCTGTCCTGGCTGATAAACAGTCAACACAGCCTTTTGGTCATGCCAGGCCTTTTGCAATTCCTGGCTAGCCTCAAGGTTTTTAGTTGCCTCCTTCATGTACTCAGCCATCCTGGAGCGGAGACCAAGTACATAGTCCACAATATCCTGTTTAGGGGGTTTGAGAGGTAACTCCCATCCCTCCTTCACTAGACACAATGGACCCCTAACTGGATGCCCAAACAGAAGTTCAAATGGGCTGTAACCAACCCCCTTCTGAGGAACCTCTCTGTAGGCAAAGAGAAGGCAGGGCAAAAGTATGTCCCATCTGCGCCTAAGCTTTTCTGGGAGACCTTTAATCATGCCCTTTAGGGTTTTGTTGAACCTTTCAACTAACCCATTGCATTGTGGGTGATAAGGGGTGGTAAATTTGTAATTTACTCCACACTCCTTCCACATAGCAGTCAAGTAACTAGACATGAAGTTTGCATCTCGGTCTGATACTACCTCCTTAGGAAAACCCACCCTGGAAAAGATTCCCAGGAGGGCCCTTGCCACCACAGGAGCTGCGGTAGTTCTAAGGGGAATTGCTTCTGGATACCTAGTGGCATGGTCCACCACCACCAGTATAAATCTGTGCCCAGATGCAGTTTGAGGATCCATGAGACCAACAATGTCAATCCCAACCCTCTCAAAGGGAACCCGCACCACAGGTAGTGGTATCAGGGGGGCCTTTGTAGTACCACCTGCCTTACCACTGGCTTGACAGGTGACACAGGAGCGACAAAACTCCTTGGTGTCTTCAGACATGTGAGGCCAATGAAAGTGAGGGACAATTCTGTCCCAAGTCTTGTTTTGGCCTAGGTGACCTGCTAATGGGATGTCATGTGCTAGTGTCAATAGGAAGCCCCTAAACTTCAGAGGTATAACCAACCTCCTGGTGGCACCAGGCTTGGGGTCCCTACTCTCTGAGTAAAGGAGTCCATCATCCCAGTAGATCCTATGGGACCCACTAGCACTCCCAGCAGCCTCAGCAGCAGCTTGCTGTCTGAGGGGTTCAAGAGAGGGCAGCTCAGCTGCTCCTGGCTCAGATCTGCCCTGGAAGGGCCCCCTGTCCCCAAGAACTCAACCTGATCAGGTTCAAGCTCATCTGGGACAGTTCCTTCTTCAGGACTAAGATCAGCTCCCTCAAGAGACTGGTCTGGATTCTGAGGCAGGGGGAAGACACTGCCTTACCCCTACTACTCCTTCTCTTGGAAGGCGCCTGGTCCATTTTTCCAGGATCCAGGGTCTGTTCAGTGTTAGACATTTGTGCCTGTGACCTAGTCATAGCAAACACATCTGCAGGGATACCCAACATTTCTGCATGAGTCCTGAGTTCCACTTCAGCCCAAGCTGAAGTTTCTAAATCATTGCCCAACAAGCATTCAACAGGGAGGTCTACACTTACCACAACCTTCTTAGGGCCAGTTACCCCTCCCCAGGTGAAATTAACAACTGCCAAGGAATGGTCTGTCCTGACATTGCTAGCATTGGTCACTTGGTACATCTCACCAAGTATGATTTGCTCAGGAGCCACAAGATCTTTTGTCACCATTGTGACACTTGCTCCTGTGTCCCTGAATGCCAAGGCCTCTTTTTCATTTATCAAAGGCTGTTGTCTGTATTTGGCCAGATTACTGGGGCTTACAAATAAGGAGGCCATATCCATGCCTCCATCATAGATCAACACAGCCTGAGTTGGAACTCTGACTAGGCCAGAGTCCACCTCAGATCCCCGGGTTAACCCTACTACACCCTTATTCTGAGTACCACCACTTGGAGCTGAACTAGGGGAAACAGTTGCCTTAGGGGCAGTGGTGGTTGGAGTTGAGTCCTTGGACTTGGTACAATCACTTGTCCAATGGGTCTTCTGTTTACAGATTTGACACCATGGCTTCTTCTTGCCTTTACCCTTGTTTGATTGTGACTCCCCACCAGATGCAGATTTTTGGGGCCCTTGAGAAGACTTCTGGTCTTTACCCTTCTCCCCACCCTTATCAGAGTTTTTAGAATCTTGCTTCTTGGAGTCACCACCTTGGTTCTGAACCTTCTGCCTCACCCTGGTTCTGACCCATTTGTCTGCCTTCTGGCCCAATTCTTGGAGAGAGGTCAGATCAGAGTCCACCAGGTACTGTTGCAACAGCTGATTTTGACAATTATTAAGGATCTGCTCCCTCATAATTAAATTGTACAATCCTTTAAAATCACACACTTTACTGCCAAGTAACCAGCCTTCCAGAGCCTTAGTAGCACAATCTACAAAGTCAACCCAGTCTTGAGTCTGTGCCTTTTGGGTATCTCTGAACTTAATCCTGTATTGTTCAGTGGTTAAGCCAAACCCATCAATCAGAGCACTCGTCAAGACTTTGTAATTATCAGCATCCTCTTCTCTAACAGTGAGGAGCTTGTCTCTACCTTTGTCTGCAAAGGAGAGCCACAAGATTGCTGCCCACTGCTCTTGAGGGACCCTCTGTACTTTACAGGCCCTCTCCAGTGCAGTTATCCATTTGTGGATGTCATCCCCACTCTGGTAGGGAGGGACAATCTTGTTCAGGTTCCTATGGTCATGAGTATGTTCTCTACCTCTAGGGACACTGTTGCTGCCACCATGGGGCTCTAGCCCCAACTTTTAGAAGCTCTCTGAAGCTCCAGGGATTCCCTATCTAAGGCCAATTGCTCTCTCTTGATTCTGAGCTTAGCTCTCTCAAACTCAAGCAGTTGGCACTTCTTCTCATAAGAGGACTCCCTTTTATGAGAAGCAGAGGTCCTATGAGAAACAGAGCTCCCTACAGAAGTACCAGAATGATTAGATTCCTGAGGAGGAGATCTTGATCTTCTTGGTAAACTGTTAACCCTTCCAGGTGGGGTAAAGAGAGGGCCACTGAGGCCTTCTCCCTCACCTTCAGGAAGAATTGGATTGCCCAGGTTAGAATCATTTTGATCCTCCTGGCCAGCATCAGAGTCCAGGTCATAGAAGTTTTCACTTCCTGGCCTTTTTCCTTCTGCTGTCCCACCCAACTTGCCTGCCTCATCAGACCCTGGGGTCTTTCTGAGGTCATCTAAAAGAAAAGCCTCTATGAGGCGTTGAGTGTTTGGGTTTTTCCCTGTCTTCAGTTTCCTAGATGTACACATGGTTCTCAATTCCTGAAATGAGATATGGTCATACTTAGTTGGCAGAGGCCCACTGGCTTCTGGCCTAGAAGACATACTAGTGTTGTGTGGTGTAGGCACCTACCTAACCTAGTGGGAACTGAGACCCTCTTGAGTTGGAGAAAGGGTGTGCTAGACCCTTGATTTACCCAACTCTAAGTTCAGTAGAACTTACTTTATTCTAGTCTTGATTAATATGTACCTAAGTACCGTTAGTGGTTTTCAGTTAGTCACTCAATGAGATTATCTGGTAAAACAATAGCAAGCTTGAATCCCAACCGCTGCACACCAATGTGAGAAGTTGGCCTGGTATATGCTATCCACTAATTAAAGTGGGCACCTTGCACCAGTCCAAACGACCCTTATTGATGATTAGGTTAAAGACAACCTTTATTGAAAGCTATCCTAGTGGTAGCTATGGAGAGCAGCCTTCAGGCTAAGTCTCGAAGAAATGTAAAGCAGCTTGTTTTACCAGAGCATAACCTCCTGAATGACCAAATGAAAGGAGAACCACAAGGAATATATAAAATATATGTATTTATTACTAAACACTCTCTACTAACCTCTTTATGAGATTAGAGAACAAAGCACACAATATTAAATCACTAGAACGACAGTAAATAGCACAATACACAGTGGGCTCCAGGGGAGACCAAACCATATACTAAGAAAGTGGTATAACAACCACGACTTGACTAGACACAGTGCCTAGTGCACGTAGAATCGCTGGGACCCCAAGGAACCACCCAAAGTAGTGACACAGGGGACCCACGGAGGACGGGTGCAGTGTGTGAACACAGGCGCGAGCTCCGTACAACTCTATGAGAAAGTCGCGGTTGGAAATTTAAAGATTAAGGACACTTCGGAGAGGACTTTAAGCAAACCCAGCTAAACATAGAAGGTTCTAAGGCCAGCACCCTTGAGAGTACTGAAGTACCCGAGTTACCTATCCCAGAGGAGCCGGGTGCATAGGGGTCAAGTGATGTCGGAAACCTTCGTCGTTTTCAATGGCGTGATGCGGAAAAGTGCTGCTGCCGTGAAGATGAAAAGTGTCCGGTGTGATCCAAGCCTGGATCGGAGATGAGAAGATCCTGAAAGCAGAGGGGACAGAGTCCGGGTCACTTCACAGTGACCAGGGACACGATAGACGAATGCCCACAGATGTCGGGTGTTTCAGGTGCGCAGAGGTGAAGCTTGACTCTGCAGCCACGGGGACCAGGAGATGTTGACGACGACCAAAGTCCGGAGGTGAGCTGTCCCACGAAGGATGTCGAGTGCTGGGGGGTCAGTGTCCGGATTGAACACCAACAAGCCTTGGCAACTGCAACCCATGCCGTCAGAGGAAAGATGCTTCTGTGAGGACCAGCAAGGTCCTGGGGACTCTCCAAGCTATGGAGAGTCAGGGCACGTCTGGAGCAACCAGGTAAGCCCACGGAAAGTCAAAGTTACCTTCACAGGGACCCACAGGCCAACGGACCAGGGATCGCGAAGGGACCTCACGCTGAATCACTAAATACCAGCCCACGGAACACTCAACTTAGTCTGACTAGGATCCTGCTATTCAGGGCCCCAGTCTATCTGCTTTCTCCTCGAATTTGATTGCAGGTACTTTAGGTACACTCCAGATTGGATTCTGGGGTACCCTTATAAGTCCCTAGTATATGGTATACTATGTACCCAGGGCATAGGTACCCCAGAGGCCTCCCAGGGGCTGCAGCATGTATTATGCCACCCCTGAGAGACCATTTAAAATGACACCACAGGTCTGCTACTGCAGCCTGTGTAAGGTGGTGCATGCACCCCTTACTTAGATATAGGTTCACTATATCTATCCTAATCACTGCACATATAAACCTATCAGTCACCCCTATGGCAGGCCTTACCAATCCTGAAGGCAGGGTGCTGGGTTTTATGTGAGAGGGTGCCCATGCATGAGCAGAGCCCCTCTGCAGCCTTCGAACCTATTCTCCAGGGTTGTTTGTGATGCAGCCAACCATATATACTTAAGTGCATTATAACCTCGCGGTAAATGCTAACTTTAAAATGGCTGCATGGAAACATGTCGTGTTTGGTGTCAAACACCTTGGAATCATACCTCCACACCAGTAACTGGTGTGGGAGGTATGATTCCACCCTCCTAGAGGGAGAAATATGACAACACCGGTACACCCGGTACCAGCTTCACCGAACCCTGCATCACAAAATGGATGCTGCCAGCCACAGACACAAGTCTGCCCTCCTGCTGCTGGACGAAACTCCGGCAGGGGAAGGCTTGACAATAGGTTTCCTGTCACAGGGAGGTGTGACCACCTCCCAGACAGGCTTTAGTGTATTGGGGCTGGGTGGGTGCACTCTCAGAGTGCTTTGATGTCTGCACTGGGGGCACATTTGGTGTCCTGTGCATAGTCCAGCTCAAACCGGTTGCAGGAGCCATTTGCTCCTGCTCTGGCGCAAAACTGGACAAAGGACATGGGTGTAGCCACCCCTCTGTCCTGACCCTCCCATAGGTGGGTCCCCAGAGTTTGTCCCACCCCTTCCTTGGGTATAAAGTAGGAACCCCTGGTTACAGGACTTTAGATATTACCTGGACTAAACTCTGCTACAGAAACCAAGTAACCTTCGACGATCTACGCTTTGCTGGACGACTGAAGAATCTCCCTTGGAGTAAAGGAGTTACTCCCCTGCTGAGCAGGCACCTAAACGCATCTGACCGGTTTGCATCTATGAAGCTCCCGAAGGACTCCGAAGATTTCTGCAACACAGGAGGTGGGTTCCCAAGGTCTCCGAGGTCGATCTGCACTCTCAGCAATTCTGAGGCCCGTATCCCTCGTGGGGACCGTGAAACCCATACCCCTGGGCACCGTGTACATTTGCAGCAGCATATGCTTTTCGGCGATTTCTGAAGCTGTGCTTTGGGCTACTTGTAGTCCTGACCCCGAGCAGCAACTCCACCGAAGATTACTGGCCTACACTCCACGAGTGTTCCGTGGGCTGGTATTTGGTGATTCAGCTCGAGGTCCCTTCGCGATCCCTGGTCCGTTGGCCTGTGGGTCCCTAAGAAGGCAACTTTAACTTTCAGTGGGCTTAACTGGTTGCTCCAGACGTGCTCTGACTCTCCCTTGCTTGGGGAGTCCCCAGGACCTTTCTGGTCCTCGCAGAAGCATGTTTCCTCTGACCGCGTGGGTTGCAGTTGCCAAGGCTTGTTGGTGTTCAATCCGGACACTGACCCCCCAGCACTCAACATCCTTCGTGGGACAGCTCGAATCCGGACTGTGGTTGTCGCAGACGTCTCCTGGTCCCCGTGGCTGCAGAGTCAAGCTTCACCTCATCGCACCTGAAGCACCCGACATCGGTGGGCATTCGATTGCTCCGCTCCTGGTCACGTGAAGTGACCCAGACTTTGTCCCCTCTGCTTTCAGGTTCTTCTGATCTCTGATCCAGGCTTGGATCACACCGGACACGTTTGAACAACTGAACCTGCAACCATGAAGTAGGAGCGTGCGAAATTCACATAATTTGCTTCTGTATTTTCGGAAAATTACATAAAATTACATAAAAAGGAAATCCTGCATTCAGCTACATTTAGTGCGAAATGTGTCCTTGCATCCATTTAAAACATCAGGATGCATTGCGCGTTAAAAATATAGCGCAAAAAACCCAAGCCACGGGTTCTGGCGGCTTGTGTTATTCCCGAGCACTCACTGTAATATTTTGCACCAAACGGCGCATAGCTGCACATCAGAGCGTAATAGTGTAAATTAACATGACAAGAGTAACACAAAATTACAGAAATTATGCAAGATTATCGCCAATGTAATCTAAATTTGGCCCATGCCTACCCTGATCCAAGAAAGGACAAAGAAACGCTTGGCAGAGGACGCCATTGTTTCTTTCCCCGGCTTGCTTTGCATATGTCAAGGCTATACAGCGATTTCACCCACATTTGTCTCCATTCTCCTGTTGCCATTCCACTGCTCTGTGGAGTACTGGAAAGAGCCTGCCAAGCCCCCTTCCTGCACAGTCCACAGTCAAAGGAATCTTGATGCTCAGCTCCTATGGTACATGTCAAACCCATCGCTGCCACGAGTCCGCCCATCCTCTCCGCAGCTATTTCATTGGTTCACCGCAAAGGATAAAAATGAGGCTTCATTTCCAAAAAACAAAATGAAAATTTCATTGGTAGCCTGGGCTTCTCCTTTCTTTTTCGTTCTCCTTTCTGCAGCCATTGCCTGCGCCTTCCAAGCCCAGTCGCTCCTGGAGCGCGGCGAACAGGAGCCAAACCTCAGAGAAAGTCTTAATATCCTGCTTGCTGAGTGAGGTGGTCTTGGGAAGGCGCCTGCAGACAGCTGTTCCTGACAGGATCCAAGGAACAAGGCAGAGCAGTTTTCTGTGAACCTCACCTCAGTCATCAATTATACAATGGAGGTTTGTGCGGTGGAGTGGCCACCACCCTGACACACAGGGTGACTCTGCCAACTACAAAGTGATATATTGATGGTCATAATAGGTGGTTGGGAGAACTGGCTGTGGCCCTAGTCACCTGTTCCAGTATACATTTATTTGAGCCTGTGAATTAGATCTCCACATTTTAAGGTATGGTTTGCAAACCATCATTGGTCTATACAAAAACCTTTTTAAGTCTGGCTTAGAGACGGCTTTGGTTGACTATTGAAGACCTATTGTGTACAAAACAATATATATAGTTCAGAGGAGTTCATAAAAACTATAAACAATTATGACCTGAACCTCAGTTTTGCTCACAAAATCAGCAGAGTGAATTGGAGTTTTTGGATGTGTGTGCAAAAATATGTGAACATAAAGCAATAGTATGTTACACATACAAAGCTTCCATCCTAGCTCTCTCATAAAGAATATACCTTTTGGTGAGCTATACAGAGCAAGAAGAATATGGAGCAGAGAAATTAAGTATCCTAAGACAGAAGCAGAAATGTTTCACACTTTAGACAAAGAGGTTACACCAATACATACTTGAGGCAGCCTCATGAAGGTCAAAGAATTGTAAACGAGAAGATGCACTTTTGAACAAAAAGAAAAGTAAAAGTACAGTGGGGAGGCAGGGTGACAAAGAACACACGTTTATCACGACCTATAATAGACAGTATCTACAGGTTAGAGCTGCCCTTAATCGCCATTGGCATTTGGTACAGATTGGCCCACTAATTGACTCTAAGGTTACCAGACGCCCATTGATAAGCTATAGACATGCAAAGTCAATGCAGGACTGTCTTGTCAAGAGCGAGGTAATTAATACTAAAGGGCCTTGGACATGGTTGAATTCCAAAGACACGTTTTTAAAGTGTAAAAGTTTCAAGGCATGCAGACAGGGTGAGAACCTCACTGAGTACAGCACATCATGTAGGCAAAAAGTTGCAATAAAACCAAGGATTACTTGCAAGACTAGTTTTGTGGTCTACATACTGACCAGCCCCTGCTCTAGAAAATATATAGGGAGTGCCACTCTCCCACTGCACAAGAGAATATTGCAGCATATGAGAGCAATACAAAATTCAGATGTTACATACTCGGTGCCCAAACATTTTGAGAAAGGGCATCAAAGGGATGAAACCAAATTGAAATACAGAGGGCTTATCCATGCACCCAAACAACAGAGGGGAGGAACTAGAGAAAAAAATTAAGAAGACTAGAAGCCAGATTAATTCCAGAGATGGATAGCAAAGAACCTAATGGCTTTAATGTTGACAAAGAACTACATATCTTTTTGTAAATGACAGCCGTTGTGTGAAATCCTTAGGCACTTGATGCTTGTTGTAGTATAACGTTTCAATGGATTAATGTTTTTAATTGTAATGTAATTTTGTTGTAGATGATATACAAGGAAGAACTGGATGAAATTGATTTTCTAAGCAAATATATGTGAGAATGGATATCTTTGAGAAGAACCCATGGAGTAGAAAAATCGCAAGAGCGAAATTTGAATTTGTGTATAATTTTTCATTAATTGTATTTTATGCACTGGGTTGCAACATTCAAGTGGGACATTATCATATGATATAAAATACCCATTAGCACTTGATGATCAAAAACCCCAGGAAAATCTCTAGATGATAGAGGATGTTCAAGCATGTGGGCAAATATACATGAATATGCAATTCCCTGTATGAGGTATTTGAATAATGTTAAAGAAAAGTAAAAAGAAATAATATTTATTTTGTGTAATACGATATGTGTGTAATGAACTTATGAGTATTCTTTTTATTATTTTCTCATTTGTGTTGCTCCTCTCAGTGAATGTAACACCTGTTTTATGTTTGCATAACAGTTTTGGATCTGCTCTTTAGCATTGTATACTGTGATTACTGAACACTCCAAGATGTAGTAATGTATTGCCGTAGTGTTCCAGTCCTTTATTTATGTCTATGATTTTGTTAAACAGTGAATGGTTTAAAGAGGTTTAAATGAAATTGGAAAAAAATGGCGTCAGTATCGTAACCAAGGCTCATGCTGAAATGCATAGATAACCTCAGCTAATAAATGCAAGTTGTGTGAAAATCTACCTCTGGAGTGCTGTTCTCCTCATTTATGTGGAAGAGGTGTTTCTTTGAATTATTTACGTGCTACCGGGCGTGTCGTTGTGCCACCGCCAGTGATTGAGAGCACGCTGGCAATCACAAAGTAACAATGGGAGCACGCTGGCAATCGCAATGTAACAGAAGGAGGCTATATATATACATATATATAGCACAGCACTTTAGAGAGGCACATCAGAGTAACAATGCTGGCCTTAAATATTTTGTTATTGATGCTATACCACCGAGTAGGAGAGGAGGGGATAGAGAGTCTAGACTTAGCAGATTGGAAACCAGATACATTATCCAGCTTGACACAAAAAACCCAGCAGGATTAAATGCCACAGAAGATCTGCATACCTGTTTGTGGTGATGACAGTGATTCAAATCTAGACGAATGGCATCTGTAAAAATATGGCACTTGCTATTTTATCCACACTCCATTTATACATTATTCTCTGGTGAAGCGGTATTTACATAAATCTTATGCTCTATGCTATACTGACTTTTAGAACCAGATCAAGATTTTAATTCAATATTATAAAATATATATTTTTTATTGGATTTTACTGCATTATGCATTATATTATTAATATTGGTGTTTAAATGTATCTAAATATATTTATATATTTATTTATATACAATGATGGATCTGGCATATGGGTCAGTAATGAATTGGGCATGTTAAATAACCAGATGGAGAGCTAAGCTAGGAATCAGTATATAAACACAAACGGAAAATAAAGCCAGAGGGAGCATTACTTAGGCCGGCTAAAGGTAGCAACATGTTGACATATAGGATTTAGCCTGAGACTATATAATCCATTTACCAAACCACTGTGAGAAAAAGAAAAAAGCAACAGGAGGTAGTGATTACTGTTTAACCATATAGATACTGCATTGGAAGTCTCATGATTTTAGCAGTTTTTAATGTACATTGTAATTTGCACAATTATATTATTTCTTGCACTTTGCACTTTTATATTTACGTAGACTTAGAAAGAAAAAAATTCTATTTGTTTTTTTACTAATAACTATGAATTAAGGGATTTATCCGTGTAATTTATATCTAAAGGCGTTACCTATTGCATACAAGGAAAGAGTATACTTGATGCGAGTTTAAGGTATTATTCATAGGAATATTTATTAAGTAATTTGCACGACAGTATTGAAACGGGATGGAATTAGATAAAAGTGCAAATTCAGAATGGCAATTTTAGTCACTTGTGATACGCACAATAAACTACTGTATTTTAAACATTAAGAGCAGTAATTTAAATTTGTATGCTTTCTATGTCTATGACAGCACTTTACACGTGATCTAAAACTATTAGCACCTGTCACTTTAAATACTTTTGCACACTCTAAGTAAGTTGTCATGTGAGCAAGGCTCGGATGAGCCGAAACGTTATGGCGGCACTGAATAAATAAAAATACCTGAAGCACTGAAGAATTGGTCCGTGTCCGTAAGGTGAGCTGGATTGATTTTGGCAAACGCGGGATCTGGAGATATATATATATATATATGTATATATTTACATATATATATATATATTTACATATATATCAGTGGAAGGATGCAATTCACCGAGCCAGAAATGGATGTAATGCAGCAATGCTCTGGGTGGGAGAGAAGGGGACAAACACAAGAATAGAGAGGAAAGACATTTAACAAGAAATAGAGAACTGAGACAGACAAGAAAGCCCTTCCTCATGGCTGTGTGGCTTTCTTGTCTGTCTCAGTTCTCTATTTCTTGTTAAATGTCTTTCCTCTCTTTTCTTGTGTTTGCCCCCTTCTCCCCACCCAGAGCATTGCCGTTTTACATCATTTCTGGCTCGATGAATTGCATCCTTCCACTGATGACTTGAGGGACCATTTTTTCTTTCAGTTTCATCACTAAGTGGGTGCACATCACTTTCCTCAAACACCGTCTACCTTTAACATTTTTTTATGAAAAAGCATTTGTGTTCTCATTTGTTTGCTTGATGAAAGTACAGGTCTGCCTTTAACAATACATTTTAAATAAACTTGTGCAATGGATGTTTATTAAACTCATCCTTGTGTGGTGATCACCTAACCCTTCCCTTATTGACTGCCCCCTTGCTTGCCTTTATCCCATCAGCCACTCGCTCTCCCCCCTTTCCGCTCTGCTCCACCACTGCCCTTCACACTCCCCACTTTCTTGTTTGTTTTCTCCTCCATTTGTGCCTATCCAACCCCTTCTCTTTTCACTCTCCGGTCCCGGCTTTATATGTTTTTTTGCAAGGCCTTGCAACTGCACATTGCTACTGGGTTGCTCACTTCTTTGCATGCGTGCAGCATTCTATCCATACTTTATTATTTATTTACTGTTCGAACTTGGCTGCAGGCCATTAATGGCTGTGGCAATTCATAAAAATGTCAAAGATGACCGCTGATGCTTTAGCACATATGCACCCACATGGACTGCCATCTTGGAACGGTTTTTGTTGTACTTCATGAGAGAAACCACCCAAGATGGCTGCTGCCAGCATACAACAGTGGCCATCTTGGTGCTTCTCATAAAGTACAATAACAAACCTTTCCAGTTCTTCTGCAACACGTTCCAGATTTCCACTTGCCTCTGCTCCCATCCTGGACTGGCCTGTGTTCCCATCATTGCGTTTTCTCCCTAATCACTCCTGACCTGATTCTATGTCCATCATTAGACTCTCTCTGTACCGTTCTCATTCTGCTTCTGTTGCTTGGATGGAACCTGCAGCTCCTCACAACCACTGTTTGTATGAAGGGCCAGTGAAATAAATAAGATAACATACGTTAATTAAAACACATTCTGCTACAGTGCAGAAGTCATATTCCATTTATTACCATAGTAAAGTGTAACTGATGTAAAACACAAACACTGCTTACTGTCTCACAGGCCGCATGTTACAATGGCTTTACATAGTTAAACAACCTGCTAATAATAATAAGGCATATTTAGTGTGATTTTTATCTCAATGTATGGATTTAACCTCTTGTATCCTGGCTCTGGTTAAATTCCGCTGGGCCTTATTTATGAGGCCCTTATGCCGCCGTTGCGTCACTTTTAGTGACGCTGCGGCAGTGTAAAAAATGCCCCACACTGCACCATATTTACAAAGTGACACATCTAGGTAGATGCGTCACTTTGTAAACCCCTGTGCTACATTATACCTGCAACAGGTATAATGGGGCAGATTTACAAGCCCCTTGCGCCACTTTTGCGTCACTTTTAACATGGGAAAAGTGACGCAAAAGTGGCGCAAGGGGCTTGTAAATCTGCCCCAATGTATGCAGGGTGGGCATTCCGGACCGGTGCAGAAAAGGCTCGCAGAAGTGTTGCAGTGAAATCTATGAGATTTCACTGTGACAATTCTACGGCCTCAGTGCGTCAGGCCTTTTCACATGGGGCTTGAAATGACACATTGCTGGAGTTGCGTCTGTTTCAAGATACACTCCAGCAATGCGCCATTTTTGCGCCAACAGATACGTCAGTATTCCTGACGTATCTGTCAATCCTTGCGACACGGAGCGCTGTACAGTAAATACGGCGCATCCATGGTGCCGCAAGGAGGGCGCACTGAAAAGTGTTGCATCGCTGTTTAACCACAGCGATGCAACACTTTTCATAAATGAGGCCCGCTGTATATAACTTCAACACAGGAGAAAACAGCAAAGCATAAACCATATATACAGACACACAAAGTGTAATAAACGGATTATTACCGTTGTTGAAGAAGGGGATTGACAGAAAGACCCCTTGCGCCACTTTTGCGTCACTTTTCCCATGTTAAAAGTGACGCAAAAGTGGCGCAAGAGCTTGTAAATCTGCCCCATTATACCTGTTGCAGGTATAATGTAGCACAGGGGTTTACAAAGTGACGCATCTACCTAGATGTGTCACTTTGTAAATATGGTGCAGTGTGGGGCATTTTTACACTGCCGCAGCGTCACTAAAAGTGACGCTTAGCGGCGGCATAAGGGCCTCATAAATAAGGCCCAGCGGAATTTAACCAGAGCCAGGATACAAGAGGTTAAATCCATACATTGAGATAAAAATCACACTAAATATGCCTTATTATTATTAGCAGGTTGTTTAACTATGTAAAGCCATTGTAACATGCGGCCTGTGAGACAGTAAGCAGTGTTTGTGTTTTACATCAGTTACACTTTACTATGGTAATAAATGGAATATGACTTCTGCACTGTAGCAGAATGTGTTTTAATTAACGTATGTTATCTTTTCGTGAGTCATGGACCCTCCCACACCCAACAATAGTAATTAATGCCTATTACACTTTCTGTATCTGCATATATACTATTTATTTACTTGTATATGTATCTATATAATAGATTTTCTGTAAATCCTCACGTTTGATGAGAGAGTATTTATATACAATTTTTTGTGCTTTGGAATTATCTAGCACAGGAGTCTGGCAGGAGGTGAATAATCTAAAGTCAGCATGCGTTCACCATTGGACTCATGAGTGAGTCTCAGCAATAGCTTTGGCACGTAAATCGGCAGGGACATTTTCACTGTTTAGAGTGTGTAAGGCATTAGTTCATTGTACTAGGATTTAAAGTAGAATAGACACTGTGGTAGATTATACAAGCTAGACGGTTAACCTTTGAGTACTAATAATAAATTATCAAAAAATCCTAAAATTATCATATAGGTATGATAGGCGATTTTCCACATAATGCACGTCATTCAATTGGATAAACGTACAGTGTAATTTCTTGATTTAAATAGTAAGAGTCTCTTTTTTTGCAATGAAGAAATTGCAACCAATTAAATATTTGCTCTAGGGTGCCATGAAAACGCATAACCTCCCGGCCCACCATGATGTAGAAGTGAATGCTATCACAGAATCCATGAGCGAATACTACCACAGAGTTCGAGAGTATGTACACTACCACAGCATCTAAGAGAGAACACTATTACAGCACCTAAGACCGAACACTATCACGCATCCAAGAGTAAAAGCTACCATGACATTTAAAAGCAAACACTATCATGGCATCCAAGAGCAAACACTACCACGGCATCCGGAACAAATACTACCACGGCATCCAAGAGCAAACACTACCACGGCATGCAAGAGCAAACACTACCACGGCTTCCAAGCGCAAACACTACCACGGCATCCAAGAGCAAGCCCTACCAAGGCATCCAAGAGCAAACACTACCACGGCATCCAAGAGAAAACACTACCACGGCATGCAAGAGCAAACACTACTACGACATCCAAGACAAACACTACCACGGCATCCGAGAGCAAACACTACCACGGCATTTAAGAGCAAACACTACCACGGCATCCAAGAGCAAACACTACCACGGCATCCAAGAGCAAGCCCTACCAAGGCAACCAAGAGCAAACACTACCACGGCATCCAAAAGCAAACACTACCACGGCATTCATGAGCAAACACTACCATGGCATGCAAGAGCAAACACTACCACGGCATCCAAGAGCAAACCCTACCACGGCATCCAAGAGCAAACACTACCACGGCATGCGGAGCAAACACTACCACGGCATCCAAAAGCAAGCTCTACCCCAGAGTCCGAGAGTATATACACTACCACAGCATCTAAGACCGAACACTATTACGCATCCAAGAGCAAAAGCTACCATGACATTTAAGAGCAAAGCCTAGCACCACTTTCAAGAGCAAACACTACCACAGCATCAAAGAGCAAACACTACCACGGCATCGAAGAGCAAACACTACCACGGCATCCAAGAGCAAACACTACCACAGCATTTAAGAGCAAACACTACCACGGCATGCAAGAGCAAACACTACCACAGCATCAAAGAGCAAGCACTACCACAGCATCCAAGACAAACACTACCACGGCATCCGAGGGCAAACACTACCACAGCATTTAAGAGCAAACACTACCACGGCATGCAAGAGCAAACAGTACCACGGCATCCAAGAGCAAACACTATCACGGCATCCAAGAGAAATACATTACCACGGCATGCAAGAGCAAACACTACCACGGCATCCAAGACAAAAGCTACCACAGCATCCAAAAGCAAACACTACCACGGCATCCAAGAGCAAACACTACCACGGCATCCAAAAGCAAACACTACCACGGCATCCGAGAGCAAACACTACAGCGGCATCCGAGAGCAAACACTACCACGACATCCAAGAGCAAGCACTACCACGGCATGCAAGAGCAAACACAACCACGACATGCAAGAGCAAACACTACCACGGCATCCAAGACAAAAACTACCACAGCATCCAAAAGCAAACACTACCACGGCATCCAAGAGCAAACACTACCACGGCATCCAAAAGCAAACAGTACCATGGTATCCAAGAGCAAGCCCTACCAAGGCATCCGAGAGCAAACACTACCACATCATTTAAGAGCAAACACTACCACGGCATGCAAGAGCAAACAGTACCACGGCATCCAAGAGCAAACACTATCACGGCATCCAAGAGAAATACATTACCACGGCATGCAAGAGCAAACACTACCACGGCATCCAAGACAAAAACTACCACAGCATCCAAAAGCAAACACTACCACGGCATCCAAGAGCAAACACTACCACGGCATCCAAAAGCAAACACTACCATGGCATCCGAGAGCAAACACTACAGCGGCATCCGAGACCAAACACTACCACGACATCCAAGAGCAAACACTACCACGGCATGCAAGAGCAAACACTACCACGACATGCAAGACAAACACAACCACGGCATCCGAGAGCAAACACTACCACAGCATCCGAGAGCAAACACTACCACGGCATCCAAGAGCAAACACTACCACGGCATCCAAAAGCAAACACTACCATGGCATCTGAGAGCAAATACTGCAGCGGCATCCAAGAGCAAACACTACCACGGCATCCAAGAGAAAACACTACCACGGCATCCAAGAGCAAACACTACCACAGCATTTAAGAGCAAACACTACCACGGCATGCAAGAGCAAACACTACCACAGCATCAAAGAGCAAGCACTACCACAGCATCCAAGACAAACACTACCACGGCATCCGAGGGCAAACACTACCACAGCATTTAAGAGCAAACACTACCACGGCATGCAAGAGCAAACAGTACCACGGCATCCAAGAGCAAACACTATCCACGGCATCCAAGAGAAATACATTACCACGGCATGCAAGAGCAAACACTACCACGGCATCCAAGACAAAAACTACCACAGCATCCAAAAGCAAACACTACCACGGCATCAAAGAGCAAACACTACCACGGCATCCAAGAGCAAACACTACCACGGCATCCAAAAGCAAACACTACCATGGCATCTGAGAGCAAATACTGCAGCGGCATCCAAGAGCAAACACTACCACGGCATCCAAGAGAAAACACTACCACGGCATGCAAGAGCAAACACTACTACGACATCCTACTACGACCCTTGACCCTGCTTGGTAGGTCGCTCCCCCTCCGCACAGCGCCGCCTGTGTGTCCCTGCCCCAGCTGCCGCTGCTGAGGAAGTTCGAGGCCCTCCTCCACCCGCAGGCTACCACCTGCGCCTCATCCCTGGTGGCCAGTGGTAGGCCGTAGGTTTGTATCCCTTTGCTTGCCGTTATTGTCTGCCTTATTGTATCCTTGTCTGCATTTTTTGCCTTTACTGTTTGCCTTCTGATCCCCTCGTTGCCCCTGTATTTCTGTGCCCTTTTCTGCCTTCTGTTCCCCTCTTTGCCCCCGTGTTTCTGAGCCCGTTTTGCCTTCTGTTCCCCTCGTTGCCCCCGTGTTTCTGAGCCCGTTTTGCCTCCTGTTCCCCTCGTTGCCCCTGTATTTCTGTGCCCTTTTTTGTCTTCTGTACCCCCGTTGCCCCCGTGTTCTGAACCCGTTTTTACCTTCTGTTCCCCTCATTGCCCCTGTATTTCTGTGCCTTCTGTGCCCATTTTTGCCTTCTGTACCCCCCGTTGCCCCCGTGTTCTGAGCCCGTTTTTACCTTCTGTTCCCCTCGTTGCCCCTGTATTTCTGTGCCTTCTGTGCCCATTTTTGCCTTCTGTACCCCCCGTTGCCCCCGTGTTCTGAGCCCGTTTTTACCTTCTGTTCCCCTCGTTGCCCCTGTATTTCTGTGCCTTCTGTGCCCATTTTTGCCTTCTGTACCCCCCTTTGCCCCTCTCAGCTCCCGCTCCAGCCGCTGCGTCCCCGCCCCCCTGACTGACCATTCGCTGCCCCTGCCTCCCGCCTCCCAGCTGCTCCTCCCTCCCACCTCCCCATATATGGCGGCCGCTGTGCGGCCGCGCGCAGCGTGCGCGCCTAAGGCAAGCCCGTCTGTGCCCGTCCGCGCCTGGACCGCGCCCAGTGCCAGAACCCCTGGTCCTCGCGCCCCCCGCGCCAGCCACGACGACCGACGCCGATACGATGCCACCACACTCCACGCTCTCAACCCTGGATGGACACACACCTGCTTCAAGGCCGCCCCGAAACGCACTCATGGTCCCTTCACCTGCCGGAACTGCAGCTACACCAGCCTCAGAGCCGCCGAAGCGCCCGCCAAGAAGGACCTCAACCACCTCCGATGCATCCTACTGAACACCCGCTCTGCTTGCAAACACGCCGTCGAGCTCTGGGACCTGCTCGACACATCATCACCGGACGTCGCCTTCCTGACAGAGACCTGGATGAACGACTCCTCCGCACCCGACATCGCTATAGCCATCCCAGACGGCTATAAAATCACCCGCAGAGACCGCACCAATGGAGTATGAGGAGGAATCGCCATCGTCCACAAGAACACCATCAGGGTCTCGACCAGCCCCGACGACATTCTCTGCACCGCCGAACACATGCACTTCCAGATCCACACGGACCCCAACACCACCCTTAGAGGCACCCTCGTCTACAGACCCCCTGGACCCCGACCCCAGTTCAGCGACTCCATCGCCGACTTCATCAGCACGCACGCCCTGACCTCTTCCGACCTCATCCTCCTCGGAGACCTGAACTTTCACCTGGAGAACAACAACGACAGCAACTCCACCACCCTGATCGACAACCTCGCCAACCTCGGACTGAGACAGCTCGTCACAACACCGACCCATTCCGCCGGCCACACGCTCTACCCCGTCTTCTCCTCAAGCTCCCATGTCTCCTTCAGCCACACCACCGAACTCCTCTGGACCGACCACCGCTGCATCCACTTCACCTTCCAGAAACCCACCACACACCACCGCACCCAACAGATCCCACGCCGCTGCTGGAGCAAAGTCACCGAAGACCAACTACGGGCAAACCTCGCTCTCAGCCCACCCACCGACCCCTCCAACACCGACGACGCTGCCTGCAACCTCAGACGATGGATAGACGACTGCGCCAACACCCTCGCCCTGCTGAAAAACCCCACCTACAGTGACACCAGCAAAAGAGCCAGCTGGTTCACCCCGGAACTCCTAGCATCCAAGCGTACCTGCCGGAAACTAGAGAAGAAATGGCACAGTGAAAAGACACCGGACAGCCACGCAGCCCACAAAGACGCCATCCGCAACCACCATCACCTCATCAGGTCCGCCAAAAGGATCTCCTTCAAAGACCGCCTCGACAACAACGCACACAACAGCAAGGAGCTCTTCAACATCGTGAAGGAACTCTCCAACCCCAGCTCCAACAACAACGACATCCCACCGTCGCAAGCCCTGTGCGATTCCCTTGCCACCTTCTTCCACCGCAAGATCGCCGACATCCACGACAGCTTCAACACCCAGACAGCCCCAACAGACACCGACACACCAGACCCGCCGCGCACCATCGACCACGACCCCTTGCCAGCCTGGGCCAACGTTAGCATCGATGACACCATCAAGACCATGAGCACAATCCACTCCGGCTCCCCGTCAGACCCTTTCCCGCACCACATCTTCAACAAAGCCAGCAGCTCCATCGCACCCCACCTGCGCAACGTCATCAATCTCTCCTTCGAGACCGCGACCTTCCCAGAGAGCTGGAAACACGCCGAGATCAACGCCCTACTCAAAAAACCCAAGGCGGACCCGAGAGACCTCAAGAACTTCCGGCCCATCTCCCTGCTTCCGTTCCCAGCCAAGGTCATCGAGAAGGTAGTCAACAGACAGCTAACCCGATACCTCGAAGAAAACAGCATCCTGGACCCATCCCAGTCAGGGTTCCGCAGCAACCACAGCACCGAGACTGCCCTCATCGCCGCCACCGATGACATCAGGACCCTGCTGGACAACGGTGAGACCGCAGCCCTCATCCTGCTGGACCTCTCCGCCGCCTTCGACACTGTCTGCCACCGCACTCTACGCGCACGCCTCCACGACGCAGGGATCCGAGACAAGGCCCTGGAATGGACCACCTCCTTCCTCTCCGGCAGAACCCAGAGAGTCCGCCTCCCCCATTCCGATCCGAAGCCTCCGAGATCATCTGCGGCGTACCCCAGGGATCATCCCTCAGCCCGACACTGTTCAACATCTACATGGCCCCGCTCGCACGCACGCCAGACAGCACGACCTTAACATAATCTCCTACGCCGACGACACTCAACTGATCCTCTCCCTCACCAAGGACCCCCTCACCGCCAAATCCAACCTCCACGAAGGAATGAAGGCCGTCGCCGATTGGATGAAGAGCAGCCGACTAAACCTGAACACGGACAAGACGGAGGTCCTCATCCTCGGCTCCAACCCTTCAGCCTGGGACGACTCCTGGTGGCCAACGACACTGGGGGCAGCCCCGACACCCACCGACCACGCCCGCAACCTGGGAGTCATCCTCAACTCAACGCTCTCCATGGCCAAGCAAGTCAACGCAGTCTCCTCCTCCTGCTTCAACACCCTCCGCATGCTCCGCAAGATCTACAGGTGGATCCTGACAGATACAAGAACAACAGTCACCCAGGCCCTCGTCAGTAGCAGACTCGACTATGGGAACACCCTCTACGCGGGAGCCCCGGCCAAGCTCATCAAGCGACTGCAACGCATTCAAAACGCCTCCGCACGCCTGATCCTCGACGTACCACGCCACAGCCACATCACCCCGCACCTGAGGAACCTGCACTGGCTCCCCGTCGACAGGAGAATCTCCTTCAAACTCCTCATCCACGCACACAAGGCACTCCACAAGACCGGCCCAGCCTACCTCAACAGACGACTCTTCTTCTACGTCCACAACCGCCAGCTCCGCTCCGCCGACCTCTCCCTCGCCACAAGTCCCTCGCATTCGAAGAACAACCACCGGCGGCCGATCCTTCTCCCACCTCGCCGCCAAGACCTGGAACACCCTTCCACTCAGCCTACGACAGACCCAAGACCTGCTGACCTTCAGGAGGCTACTCAAGACCTGGCTGTTCGACCAGTAGCGGCACCCCCCCCCTTTTTCCCCCAGTGCCTTGAGACCCTCGCGGGTAAGTAGTGCGCTCTACACATTCTGTGATTGATTGATCCAAGACAAACACTACCACGGCATCCGAGAGCAAACACTACCACAGCATTTAAGAGCAAACACTACCACGGCATCCAAGAGCAAACACTACCACAGCATCCAAGCGCAAACACTACAACGGCATCCAAAAGCAAACACTACAGCGGCATCCAAGAGCAAACACTACAGCGGCATCCGAGAGCAAACACTACAGCGGCATCCAAGAGCAAACACTACCACGCCATGCAAGAGCAAACACTACCACGGCATCCAAGACAAACACTACCACGGCATTTAAGAGCAAACACTACCATGGCATGCAAGAGCAAACACTACCACGGCATCCAAGAGCAAACCCTACCACGGCATCCAAGAACAAACACTACCACCGCATCCGGAGCAAACACTACCACGGCATCCAAAAGCAAGCTCTACCCCAGAGTCCGAGAGTATATACACTACCACAGCATCTAAGACCGAACACTATCACGGATCCAAGAGCAAAAGCTACCATGACATTTAAGAGCAAAGCCTAGCACCACTTTCAAGAGCAAACACTACCACAGCATCAAAGAGCAAACACTACCACGGCATCCAAGAGCAAACACTACCACGGCATGCGGAGCAAACACTACCACAGCATCCAAAAGCAAGCTCTACCCCAGAGTCCGAGAGTATATACACTACCACAGCATCTAAGACCGAACACTATCACGCATCCAAGAGCAAAAGCTACCATGACATTTAAGAGCAAAGCCTAGCACCACTTTCAAGAGCAAACACTACCACAGCATCAAAGAGCAAACACTACCACGGCATCCAAGAGCAAACACTACCACGGCATCCAAGAGCAAACACTACCACAGCATTTAAGAGCAAACACTACCACGGCATGCAAGAGCAAACACTACCACAGCATCAAAGAGCAAGCACTACCATAGCATCCAAGACAAACACTACCACGGCATCCGAGAGCAAACACTACCACAGCATTTAAGAGCAAACACTACCACGGCATGCAAGAGCAAACAGTACCACGGCATCCAAGAGCAAACACTATCACGGCCTCCAAGAGAAATACATTACCACGGCATGCAAGAGCAAACACTACCACGGCATCCAAGACAAAAACTACCACAGCATCCAAAAGCAAACACTACCACGGCATCCAAGAGCAAACACTACCACGGCATCCAAGAGCAAACACTACCACGGCATCCAAAAGCAAACACTACCACGGCATCCGAGAGCAAACACTACAGCGGCATCCGAGACCAAACACTACCACGACATCCAAGAGCAAACACTACCACGGCATGCAAGAGCAAACACTACCACGGCATGCAAGACAAACACAACCACGGCATCCGAGAGCAAACACTACCACAGCATCCGAGAGCAAACACTACCACGGCATCCAAGAGCAAACACTACCACAGCATCCAAAAGCAAACACTACCATGGCATCTGAGAGCAAACACTGCAGTGGCATCCAAGAGCAAACACTACCACGGCATCCAAGAGAAAACACTATCACGGCATGCAAGAGCAAACACTACTACGACATCCAAGACAAACACTACCACGGCATCCGAGAGCAAACACTACCACGGCATTTAAGAGCAAACACTACCACGGCATCCAAGAGCAAACACTACCACGGCATCCAAGCGCAAACACTACCACGGCATCCAAAATCAAACACTACAGCGGCATCTCAAGAGCAAACACTACAGCAGCATCCGAGAGCAAACACTACAGCGGCATCCAAGAGCAAACACTACCACGCCATGCAAGAGCAAACACTACCACGGCATCCAAGACAAACACTACCACGGCATCCAAGAGCAAACCCTACCACGTCATCCAAGAGCAAACACTACCACGGCATCCGGAGCAAACACTACCACGGCATCCAAAAGCAAGCTCTACCCCAGAGTCCGAGAGTATATACACTACCACAGCATCTAAGACCGAACACTATCACGCATCCAAGAGAAAAAGCTACCATGACATTTAAGAGCAAAGCCTAGCACCACTTTCAAGAGCAAACACTACCACAGCATCAAAGAGCAAACACTAACACGGCATCCAAGAGCAAACACTACCACGGCATCCAAGAGCAAACACTACCACAGCATTTAAGAGTAAACACTACCACGGCATGCAAGAGCAAACACTACCACAGCATCAAAGAGCAAGCACTACCACAGCATCCAAGACAAACACTACCACGGCATCCGAGAGCAAACACTACCACAGCATTTAAGAGCAAACACTACCACGGCATGCAAGAGCAAACAGTACCACGGCATCCAAGAGCAAACACTATCACGGCATCCAAGAGAAATACATTACCACGGCATGCAAGAGCAAACACTACCACGGCATCCAAGACAAAAACTACCACAGCATCCAAAAGCAAACACTACCACGGCATCCAAGAGCAAACACTACCACGGCATCCAAAAGCAAACACTACCACGGCATCCGAGAGCAAACACTACAGCGGCATCCGAGACCAAACACTACCACGACATCCAAGAGCAAACACTACCACGGCATGCAAGAGCAAACACTACCACGACATGCAAGACAAACACAACCACGGCATCCGAGAGCAAACACTACCACAGCATCCGAGAGCAAACACTACCACGGCATCCAAGAGCAAACACTACCACGGCATCCAAAAGCAAACACTACCATGGCATCTGAGAGCAAACACTGCAGCGGCATCCAAGAGCAAACACTACCACGCCATGCAAGAGCAAACACTACCACGGCATCCAAGACAAACACTACCACGGCATCCAAGAGCAAACCCTACCACGGCATCCAAGAGCAAACACTACCACGGCATCCGGAGCAAACACTACCACGGCATCCAAAAGCAAGCTCTACCCCAGAGTCCGAGAGTATATACACTACCACAGCATTTAAGACCGAACACTATCACGCATCCAAGAGCAAAAGCTACCATGACATTTAAGAGCAAAGCCTAGCACCACTTTCAAGAGCAAACACTACCACAGCATCAAAGAGCAAACACTACCACGGCATCCAAGAGCAAACACTACCACGGCATCCAAGAGCAAACACTACCACGGCATCCAAGAGCAAACACTACCACAACATGCAAGAGCAAGCACTACCACAGCATCCAAGACAAACACTACCACGGCATCCGAGAGCAAACACTACCACGGCATTTAAGAGCAAACACTACCACGGCATGCAAGAGCAAACAGTACCACGGCATCCAAGAGCAAACACTACCACGGCATCCAAGAGCAAACACTACCACAGCATTTAAGAGCAAACACTACCACGGCATGCAAGAGCAAACACTACCACAGCATCAAAGAGCAAGCACTACCATAGCATCCAAGACAAACACTACCACGGCATCCGAGAGCAAACACTACCACAGCATTTAAGAGCAAACACTACCACGGCATGCAAGAGCAAACAGTACCACGGCATCCAAGAGCAAACACTATCACGGCCTCCAAGAGAAATACATTACCACGGCATGCAAGAGCAAACACTACCACGGCATCCAAGACAAAAACTACCACAGCATCCAAAAGCAAACACTACCACGGCATCCAAGAGCAAACACTACCACGGCATCCAAGAGCAAACACTACCACGGCATCCAAAAGCAAACACTACCACGGCATCCGAGAGCAAACACTACAGCGGCATCCGAGACCAAACACTACCACGACATCCAAGAGCAAACACTACCACGGCATGCAAGAGCAAACACTACCACGGCATGCAAGACAAACACAACCACGGCATCCGAGAGCAAACACTACCACAGCATCCGAGAGCAAACACTACCACGGCATCCAAGAGCAAACACTACCACGGCATCCAAAAGCAAACACTACCATGGCATCTGAGAGCAAACACTGCAGCGGCATCCAAGAGCAAACACTACCACGGCATCCAAGAGAAAACACTATCACGGCATGCAAGAGCAAACACTACTACGACATCCAAGACAAACACTACCACGGCATCCGAGAGCAAACACTACCACGGCATTTAAGAGCAAACACTACCACGGCATCCAAGAGCAAACACTACCACGGCATCCAAGCGCAAACACTACCACGGCATCCAAAATCAAACACTACAGTGGCATCTCAAGAGCAAACACTACAGCAGCAACCGAGAGCAAACACTACAGCGGCATCCAAGAGCAAACACTACCACGCCATGCAAGAGCAAACACTACCACGGCATCTAAGACAAACACTACCACGGCATCCAAGAGCAAACCCTACCACGTCATCCAAGAGCAAACACTACCACGGCATCCGGAGCAAACACTACCACGGCATCCAAAAGCAAGCTCTACCCCAGAGTCCGAGAGTATATACACTACCACAGCATCTAAGACCGAACACTATCACGCATCCAAGAGAAAAAGCTACCATGACATTTAAGAGCAAAGCCTAGCACCACTTTCAAGAGCAAACACTACCACAGCATCAAAAGAGCAAACACTAACACGGCATCCAAGAGCAAACACTACCACGGCATCCAAGAGCAAACACTACCACAGCATTTAAGAGTAAACACTACCACGGCATGCAAGAGCAAACACTACCACAGCATCAAAGAGCAAGCACTACCACAGCATCCAAGACAAACACTACCACGGCATCCGAGAGCAAACACTACCACAGCATTTAAGAGCAAACACTACCACGGCATGCAAGAGCAAACAGTACCACGGCATCCAAGAGCAAACACTATCACGGCATCCAAGAGAAATACATTACCACGGCATGCAAGAGCAAACACTACCACGGCATCCAAGACAAAAACTACCACAGCATCCAAAAGCAAACACTACCACGGCATCCAAGAGCAAACACTACCACGGCATCCAAAAGCAAACACTACCACGGCATCCGAGAGCAAACACTACAGCGGCATCCGAGACCAAACACTACCACGACATCCAAGAGCAAACACTACCACGGCATGCAAGAGCAAACACTACCACGACATGCAAGACAAACACAACCACGGCATCCGAGAGCAAACACTACCACAGCATCCGAGAGCAAACACTACCACGGCATCCAAGAGCAAACACTACCACGGCATCCAAAAGCAAACACTACCATGGCATCTGAGAGCAAACACTGCAGCGGCATCCAAGAGCAAACACTACCACGCCATGCAAGAGCAAACACTACCACGGCATCCAAGACAAACACTACCACGGCATCCAAGAGCAAACCCTACCACGACATCCAAGAGCAAACACTACCACGGCATCCGGAGCAAACACTACCACGGCATCCAAAAGCAAGCTCTACCCCAGAGTCCAAGAGTATATACACTACCACAGCATCTAAGACCGAACACTATCACGCATCCAAGAGCAAAAGCTACCATGACATTTAAGAGCAAAGCCTAGCACCACTTTCAAGAGCAAACACTACCACAGCATCAAAGAGCAAACACTACCACGGCATCCAAGAGCAAACACTACCACGGCATCCAAGAGCAAACACTACCACGGCATCCAAGAGCAAACACTACCACAACATGCAAGAGCAAGCACTACCACAGCATCCAAGACAAACACTACCACGGCATCCGAGAGCAAACACTACCACGGCATTTAAGAGCAAACACTACCACGGCATGCAAGAGCAAACAGTACTACGGCATCCAAGAGCAAACACTATCACGGCATCCAAGAGAAATACATTACCACGGCATGCAAGAGCAAACACTACCACGGCATCCAAGACAAAAACTACCACAGCATCCAAAAGTAAACACTACCACGGCATCCAAGAGCAAACACTACCACGGCATCCAAAAGCAAACACTACCACGGCATCCGAGAGCAAACACTACAGCGGCATCCGAGAGCAAACACTACCACGACATCCAAGAGCAAACACTACCACGGCATGCAAGAGCAAACACTACCACGACATGCAAGACAAACACAACCACGGCATCCGAGAGCAAACACTACCACAGCATCCGAGAGCAAACACTACCACGGCATCCAAGAGCAAACACTACAACGGCATCCAAAAGCAAACACTACCATGGCAGCTGAGAGCAAACACTGCAGCGGCATCCAAGAGCAAACACTACCACGGCATCCAAGAGAAAACACTACCATGGCATGCAAGAGCAAACACTACTACGACATCCAAGACAAACACTACCACGGCATCCGAGAGCAAACACTACCACAGCATTTAAGAGCAAACACTACCACTGCATCCAAGAGCAAACACTACCACGGCATCCAAGCGCAAACACTACCACGGCATCCAAAAGCAAACACTACAGCGGCATCCAAGAGCAAACACTACAGCGGCATCCGAGAGCAAACACTACAGCAGCATCCAAGAGCAAACACTACCACGCCATGCAAGAGCAAACACTACCACGGCATCCAAGACAAACACTACCATGGCATTTAAGAGCAAACACTACCACGGCATCCAAGAGCAAACACTACCACGGCATCCGAGAACAAACACTACCAGGGCATCCGAGAACAAACACTACCACGGCATCCAAGAGCAAACACCACCTCAACATCCAGGAGCAAACACTACCATGGCATGCAGGAGCAAACACTACCTCTGTATCCGAAAGCAAACACTACCACGGCATCTGAGAACAACCACTACCACGGGATCCAAGAGCAAACACTACCACGGCATCCAAGAGCAAACACTACCATGACATCCAAGAGCAAACACTACGTTGGGATCCGTGAGCAAACACTACCACGACATCCAAGAGCAAACACTACAACGACATTTGAGAGCAAACACTAAGAAGGCATCTGAGAGAAAACACTACCACAGCATCGAGAGCAATTACAACCATGGCATCCGAGAGCAAACACTACCACAGCATCCGAGAGCAAACACTACCACGGCATCCAAGGGCAAACACTACCACGGCATCCAAGGGCAAACACTACCACGGCATCCATGAGCAAACACTACCACGGCATCCAAGAGCAAACACTACCACGGTATGCAAGAGCAAACACTACCAATGCATCCAAGAGCAAACACTACCACGGCATCCAAGAGCAAACACTACCACAGCATGCAAGAGCATACACTACCACGGCATCCAAGAGCAAATACTACCACAGCATGCAAGAGCAAACCCTACCAGGACATCCGAGATCAAACACTACCACGACATCCGAGAGCAAACACTACGATGGGATCTGATAGCAAACACTACTACGGCATCCGAGAGCAAACACTACCTCGACATCCGAGAGCAAACACTACCACGACATCCGAGAGCAAACACTAAGACAGCATCCAAGAGCAAACACTACCACGACATCCGAGAGCAAACACTACAGCGGCATCCAAGAGCAAACACTACCACGGCATCCAAGAGCAAACACTACCACGGCATCCAAGAGCAAACACTACCACAGCATGCAAGAGCAAACACTACCTCGGTATCCGAGAGCAAACACTACCACAGCATCCGAGAACAAACACTACCATGGCATCCGAGAGCAAACACTACCACGGCAACCAAGAGCAAACACAACCACAACATCCAAGAGCAAACACTACGATGGGATCTGAGAGCAAACACTACCACGACATCCGAGAGCAAACACTACCACGGCATACAAGAGCAAACACTACAGCGGCATCCAAGAGCAAACACTACCACAGCGTCCAAGAGCAAACACTACCATGGCATGCAGGAACAAACACTACCTCGGCATCCAAGAGCAAACACTACCACGGCATCTGAGAACAACTACTACCACGGCATCCAAGAGCAAACACTACCACGGCATCCAAGAGCAAACACTACCATGACATCCAAGAGCAAACACTACCACGGCATCCAAGAGCAAACACTACCATGACATCCAAGAGCAAACAATACGTTGGGATCCGTGAGCAAACACTACCACGACATCCGAGAGCAAACACTACAACGACATCTGAGAGCAAACACTAAGAAGGCATCTGAGAGAAAACACTACCACGGCATCGAGAGCAATTACAACCACGGCATCCGAGAGCAAACACCACCACACGATCCGAGAGCAAACACTGCCACGGCATCCATGAGCAAACACTGCCACGGCATCCAAGAGCAAACACTACCACGGCATGCAAGAGCAAACACTACCAATGCATCCGAGAGCAAACACTACCACGACATCCGAGAGCAAATACTACCACGACATCCGATGAGAAAACACTGCATTGGGGATCCGTGAGCAAACACTAGCAAGACATCTGAGAGCAAACACTACCACGGCATCCGAGAGCAAACACAACCACGGCATCCGAGAGCAAACACTACCACGGCATCCGAGAGCAAACACTACCACGGCATCCAAGAGCAAACACTACCATGGCATCCAATAGCAAACAGTACCACGGCATCCAAGAGCAAACACTACCGCGGCATCCAGGAGCAAACACTACCAATACATCCAAGAGCAAACACAACCACGGCAACCAAGAGCAAACACTACCACGGCATGCAAGAGCAAACACTACCACGGCATCCAAGAGCAAACCCTACCACGGCTTCCAAGAGCAAACCCTACCACGGCATCTGGAGCAAATACTACCACAGCATCCATGAGCAAACACTACCACGGCATGCAAGAGCAAACACTACCCCGGCATCCAAGAGCAAACCCTACCACGGCATCCAAGAGCAAACACTATCACGGCATCCGGAGCAAACACTACCACGGCATCCAAAAGCAAGCTCTACCCCAGAGTCTGAGAGTATATACACTACTACAGCATCTAAGACCGAACACTATCACGCATCCAAGAGCAAAAGGCATGCAAGAGCAAACACTACCAATGCATCAAGAGCAAACACTACCACAGCAACCAAGAGCAAACACTACCACGGCATGCAAGAGCAAACACTACCACGGCATCCAAGAGCAAATACTACCACGACATGCAAGAACAAGCACTACCACGACATCCGAGATCAAACACCACCACGACATCCGAGAGCAAACACTACGATGGGATCCAAGAGCAAACCCTACCACGACATCCGAGGGCAAACACTACCACGACATCCGAGAGCAAACACTCCCACGACATCCGAGAGCAAACACTACCATGACATCCGAGAGCAAACACTAAGGCAGCATCCAAGAGCAAACACTACCACAGCATCCGAGAGCAAACACTACCCCGGCATCCAAGAGCAAACACAACCACGGCATCCGAGAGCAAACACTACCACAGCATCTGAGAGCAAACACTAACACGGCATCCAAGAGCAAACACAACCACGGTATCCAATAGCAAACACTACCACGGCATGCAAGAGCAAACACTACCACAGCATGCAAGAACAAACACTACCACGGCATCCAAGAGCAAACACTACCACGGCATGCAAGAGCAAACACTACCACAGCATCCAAGAGCAAACACTACCACGACATGCAAGAGCGAACACTACCATGAGATGCAAGAGAAAACACTACCACGACATCCAAGAGCAAACACTACCACAATATCCGAGAGCAAACACTACGATGGGATCCGAGAGCAAACACTACCACGGCATCCAAGAGCAAACACTACCATGACATCCGAGAGCAAACACTACCACAACATCCGAGAACAAACACTAAGACAGCTTCCGAGAGCAAACACTACAATGGCATCTGAGAGCAAACACTACCACGGCATCCGAGAGCAAACACTACCACGGCATCCAAGAGCAAACACTACCACGGCATCCAAGAGCAAACACTACCACAGCATTCAAGAGCAAACACTACCACAGAGTCTAAGAGTATATACACTACCACAGCATCTAAGACTGAACACTATCATGCATCCAAGAGCTAAGCTACCATGAAATTCAAGATTAAAGCCTAGCACGACAATCAAGAGCGAACACTACCATCACATTCAAGAGCAAACATTTATTCTGGCTGGGTTTGATGACTTCGGTAGGTGGAAGTGAAGGTCTAGATTTGGCCAGGAGGATGCTTTGCTTGTAATCCTTCCTCAGAGATTTGAGTTTAGTGTGGAGGATGGATGATTTAGAGAGCCTCCATTCTGCATTACATGCCTTTTTCAGTTAAGATTGGGCTTGGTGGTGGGGGGGCGGGGGGGAGATGGTGGCACCAAAGGCTCTGGGGGTCTTTAATATTGTCATTTTAGTTTCAGAGGTGCAATAATATTTGTTGCTTGGGTGATGATTTTGTTGTAGGTACTCATAATGGTGTTGACATTGCTATTTTGTAGGCGAGAATGCATTCTTTGACAGATGAGCATGGCAAGTTCTTGCACCGAGGCAGCATAGGTTCTTTGGGGGGGGACGATCACACAGTCATGATCAAAGTATCCTAAATTTATCCTACAGCAGATTTTAGCACATGTATTACTTTAGGGCCAGAGGTCTTGGTATCAGACGTATGTCTAAGGTGTCTAAGAGACTATCAGAAATAGCTCAGGATCAACACTGGAAAGTTTGTGAATTTGTAAATTCATGGAACTTCATTCAAATAGGGGAAAGAGCTAGAGCACACTGAAAGCATTACAGGAAGAGAAAAAAAGTCTACGGCAGATCGGGGGTGGTAGAGGCCATAGCATAAGAGCAGGGGTGTCTGACATGGGTCCATCAGGACCAGATCCATGTCAAGGTTGAGACTAACCACTGACTGTATCAAATAATCCCATTTAGATTCACTGCATGTAAATGTGTCTATTGTGGCTATCTTGAAAATGTAAAAGCCGTCTCACCCTCTTGGTGCTGAACCTTGCATTAGAGGATAGACAGGTCAATATATTACCATTGTCATTCAGAGCCAGGCAGTTTTACTGTCACTACATGTCTTAACTGAATATCAAAGGTAAAAATGTCCATCCTGTGTATGAGAGCATGATTATACCACATGCGCACGTGCAATGTTAGTGCACATGGTGTTACTGCATGAAATGTTAGTGTATGCAGTCCTATTGCATAGTAAAACCATGTGTGCTACCATCGCAGGTAAAAAAAGAGTTACAATCTGCAGGCTCTAAAAAGGTTTGTGAAAACCAAAATCCTGTTTGTATGATGCATGTATAGTGCTGTCCATTACAGTATCAATATTTATGCACATGGTCAAGAATATACCAATGTTTTAGAATCAAATCTGGAAGTAATTTAACAATGGTTTAGAGTTTCCAATATCTTTGAATGTGCTTAATGTTTACAGTTCAAGCAGGCCCAGAAGCTATGTAACTCACGGTTGCATATTTGCACATATCCAAGCAGCACAACCTCGCTTTCGAACCTGGCAAGTGGAACTAGGATTTTAGGAGAATAATGAACCTAGTATTGTATTTATGAATTATATCTTCTTCTCAAGGACGGTCAATGCTTCCTCAGGAAGACCTTGCTACCTGCTGATGATGTAAGTTTTTGCTGAAAGCAAAATGTTTCTGTCACATGGTTAAGCTCCATTGGCTTGTATTAAGATAAAGCACATGTATATGTTGAGATAAAATGTATTCATTATAACTCTAATGCTCCAACTGACCTTTTCTAGTGAGACCCCTGGTCAGGTGAAATGACAATTGCCTTTGATCCGTTGCTGTGCTGATCGCAATTTTGCATTAAGTGCTAGTTGGACTTTAGGCTTCCCGATGTGTTGTGTTTTATTTTTAACAGCATCTTCTACTGAAAAGCATGTGGTAAATCACTCATATCAAGGAACAGGCTCTCGAGTACAAATTTTGAAGATGTAAACTTCACAATAAGCTCATGGCAACAGAAATACAATGGGATGCAACAGTAAAAGCGATATAAAATATATTTTCCTTGCTACCCTATCTAGGAATATCAGTGCTACACTGACCACAATAATGAACACTTGAACACAACCCACAGCTAACCATGGAAGTCTATATGCACTCATTAACACTTGCAAGCACCAAAATAAGCAAGCTGTTGCCATGGCTTTCATTGTACTTTTCCACAGGGAGATAGCAGTCCCTAGTTGAAGAAGGTCTCAAGTCCTGGCAATCTATCGGGTTAACATGGACACCCTACACCACATATTGTCTGCCACCCATCCAATCAATTGCTTGTATATTTGCATTTTTTGCCACTGGCTCATTCCAGCACACACTGAGCATGGGGTTCTGGTTGCCACGTCCCACAATTCCAAAAACAGTTACACAGGCATGATTGCCAGTGCCATAGCTTACCTGTACCCTTCTGTGCTGCCCTACAGGCAACACTGGAAGATCCCTTATGCAATGGCTAGTGACCTCTCTGCAAGCTTTACCTACTGCTGAGGAGCAAGAGTACAACTAGGACGCACATTAAAACACACAACAGAAAGGACATCTGAAGCTGGAAAGCTCTTTTGGAGCATTGATGTACTAGACAAATTAGGTGTATTGCACATTGCTAATTTCTTGTATGCTACGCAACATTTGAGCAAGAAAACAAGTACCAGTGTCTGAATGTGGCCTAGCTATTCAGGCTGGATGTAACTACTGAGGCACAACCAAGCTGATGTGCATATGGTTGGTCCCAGTCTGTAGTGTAGTGGCAGAGCCAGAAAAAACAATGTTATTATTAAGCATTAGTGCCCGCGCCTGGGAGTATGACGGTTGTTAAGGTGCCTTCCCGTAATATTGGTCCTGTCCGCCGCAGGTCAGGGGTATAATATGAAAGGGTACTTAAAAGCTGCTATTGCCCTGTATGCGAGGTCAATAAGGCAATTACCACCCACCCAAAAATAAAGTGTGCAGCAGAGCACGAGCAGCCTCTCGCCTGGATATTTCTGTGAAAAAACATCTCCATCCTCCTGCGGTACTCTTTTAGCTATTTTTTTCCAGAAGCTGCTCTTTCAAAGATGGCTGTTCCTTTTGGTAAAGGGAATTCCAATCAGTCAAAAAAAGTATAACAAGCATTTGCAATGCAATAGGTCTCGCATTTATGAGAGTTTGAGCTATTGGCATTGTAAATGACAATACCTTTTATTTATGTGTTGTTTTTAAAACAGATAAATAAAAGGTATTGTCATTTACAATGCCAATCGCGTAAACTCTCGCAAATGCGAGACGTATTGCATTGCAAATTCCTGCTATAAAAATGTTAAAAAGCATTAGGAGAGAGCGTGTCCTGCCTGCTATTTGAGAAAATAGTGCTTGGAGGCTGTCATTAAAACCTACCGAGCAACAACACATGTCACAGGGGGTGTCGCCATGGGAGGTTACAAAATGAGACAACCATTAAGATATAATGGGGTAACCCATAGAAGTCAATGGACCTGGGTACTAATTGGTATAGGAAAACAATGGTCCTAGACTTATATTAAAGCTTAGTTGTCTGAAGCATTCATAAGCAGCATACGGTACATGTATAGTTTAAATCAATAATGTACCATTAATTCATTTAAAGGGCATTCAAATATATATATCCTCAGAATCCAAAAAAGGCACACACTATTGCTTTATATGTGACTCTTATTTTATTCGGTCACTTTTCATAACATATTATCATATTCAATGTTCAAGATAAAAAGGTGGTTGCTCCAAGGAGAATGTGAAGAAAGAAAGTGCTCGTGAAGTAAGATAGAATATACAAGAGGGGGATCCAATCAAGCAAAACAATGGTTCATCATTTTATATACATTACAATCTCATTAGCAAAACTGGTCGTGATTCATGATGACACCAGTTCTACATTGGGGCCTGTCCATTAGTTAATTCATGGTTGTTCTTTCTGTTCTTTTTCAAAAGTTAACAAACAATATTTGTCTGTAAGCGGGTAGGACTGGGATAATATCAAGTACAGGCCCCGAGCGGGGGAGAGTGTCGACGTTTCGACCCTAGTGCAATGAGGGCAGTTTGTATCCTCTGCAAGCGGGTCTTCCTCAGGACAGAAAGGAGGGATGGGGGGAGCAACTAATCATGGGTGATGCACAGTTAAGGTGCCGCCCCTAGGCATGGATATAAAGGTCCGCAATAGAATTGCGGCTTGATATCAGCAGTTTGTCTTCAATCAATGGGTGAGAAAAATCGCCCACGGCGTCTCAATGAATCATCTTCGCACAGCCCGGGGGGAATCCAGCTGGTCTGCTCGAGTGGATGAATTAATGGTACATTATTGATTTAAACTATACATGTACCGTATGCTGCTTATGAATGCTTCAGACAACTAAGCTTTAATATAAGTCTAGGACCATTATTTTCCTATACCACAAAATGAGACAAGGCGGTACTAAGGAGAGACTACTAAGCCTTTTGACCAATGAACAGCCACAGTTTACAGTGGACAATGACACAAGCCAATGAAAAATGTGGGCGGAGAGTGGGCAGAGCTTCAAGTCCCTACCTCAATACAGCATGCCTCGTAGAGCAGCGCATGCGCTGCCCAGGCTCGACCTAAAAACTAGAGATTGTTTGCGTTTTTCTATTTTTCTTGTGCCGATTGGGCTTTCCTCTCACCAAAAACAAGGAGCAAGGAGAGGAGCCTAGACAGCAGATGTGAACTGGCAGATGTTAGTGAAGAGATTGCGCCACAGGAGTATGGAGTGGTTTCTTCTTCAAAACATTCAGGTGAAAGACTACCGATGCTCCCACAGCACTCCCTACTTCCTCACAGCTCGCAGAAGGATCGGCCACAAATGCTCCCGTGGCAGGTCTGCAAGGTCAAATATAGTCAGAATAGTCAACATTCAGACTGACTGGCCAGCTCCAAAGGTTCCACGAGGGGTCCTAATTAATATTCAATCATTCCAATGATCACTTTTTAGTTTTCCTAAGTGAAGTGACCTAGGTGCAAAAGGTACTCCAATATGTAGGTCCCACAGCTCACTGTGCCTAGTTCTGTAAGGTTGCACCATCCTGTCAATCTGGATCCAACTGGAGAGATGTGGGTCTCCTCACCTCCCTGAACCCACTGACAGACCAGTCCTTATTTTGAGCCGTTGGTTTCCGGTGCTGCGTCGGCACTTAATTGTCAACACTGGCACTCATTCCAGTCTGCCACATGGTGGTGCTGTTTTCTCTAATTTAGAGATGAGCATAAGAGCTGCATATTAATTCAATATGCATAACAAATTATTAATACCTGCCACCTAAGCCATTCTCATAGCTTTGGAGGCCTGGAATAGTCTGAATTGTCACACCTGTAGGAGTGTGATGGTTAGTAATTGTGTTGGTAGTGTCATTGTCAGAGCAGGCAGGGGCTATAGGTGGGACAAGCTTCAGTGGCCTCCTGACGAGGTCCCTGGCACTTATTTTTTTCAGAAATTAAGCACTGCTGACAACCATGCAAAGGATAATATGCTGGTCAGCAAAAGACCTGTGAAAACAGTTGGGGGACAAGAGAGAACAACAGAGATTCTGAATAGCTTCAATCCGCATGCAGCTTCTGCTGAGCTCAATTGCACTGCAGAAGCATTGATATCTAAAACAAGAAATACTTATTTTAGTATTTCACCATTGAAATTCCAATTTACTACTCCTAATTTAACAAATGATATACCTTGTGGCAATTTACGTATTTTAGATTTTTCTATAGGTATTTAAACTCTGGAACTTTCTAGAACGGAAATACAAATGAAATCATTATACCAGATAGGCCCAGGTGAGATTTAATTTGCGCCGGCCTAATCTTGCGTAATTTTTATCATTTCATGTTACGTCTGTTATATGAAACACCTGAGTTTACGCCAATACAACACATTGCATAATTGATACTTCAGTTTGGGTAAAAATCCTATCGCAAGAGTACATAAAGAATGCAAACGAACCAAACGTGAGCGACTGTTGTTCGCATTGAGTGTGATTCTGGCATTTTTCATCCTGAAATGCGTCTTTGTGGCAAAAATGGATGCAAGGGCTCATTTCCTGTTAAACAACAGTGCAAAAATACTAAAGCTCACATTTTGTATAATAACATATCATTTTGCATAATTGTTTGGACATTTTGAGTAATTTACACAAAATAAATCATGAGAATTTCGTCCATGCCTAATAATAGATGCAAGGAAATACCTGATCTGCAATGTGTGTTTCTGAATTGATAACTCAGTTCAGTGACTTGTAAATTAAGGCTGTGCTCTGAATGATTCTTAATGTAAAAAGTTCTTCAGCTGTGACTTAATGAATAAACATTAGTCTTGTGTGTTTCCATCACCTCCCCATAACTGCCAATACCTGAATATCATATGTGAGTCAAAAGAAAAATATGAACAACGTCTGTACAAATTAAGAATTCTTCTTGTAGATTTCAAGGTACAATTAGAGCTCATAATTATGGAAAGGATGACTTTGGTACATAATGCAGAATGACAAAGTCTAAACTTGTGATCTCAAATATTATCCAGAGTAGTTCTTTGTATCCAGCAAGCCTTTGATATCACCAGTGGTAGGGCTTTGGGTTTCAGACTCTGTCAACAAAGGTCGGCTGCATCAACTAAGTATCTTAAATGTCTACAAAGAACTTATACGCATGAATATAAGATGGCCACCACCAATGCAAGTGTCATGAGAGTCCCAAGGCAAGGAGGAATTAGGAGGATGAAAGGAAGAGACAGGATGTGCTGTCTCTTGCACAGAACCCTGCCTTCTCTGACGGTCTTTTCCTTCCTCTCTAGAAGCTCGGACGGGCTATTGACGACTGCCTGCCTGACCATGCTACCTTGCCAACAGTCATCTGATGGTCAGATCAGAAGCAGTGACTCTGTTTACGGCACATCAGTGGGCCCATCCCTGGAGACTTTGATCCTCTGTGTGGCACTGGGCAGACCTGGCTAATGCTTCATTACACCCTAGATTTACCACCAGAGAGTTCATCCCTTACTCCAAGGTGGTGATCCCATTGGAGAATTTCAAGATGGCCCCCTGCAACCGTGACCACCTCCCATAACAAGTTGACAGTATCAGATTATGAGTCAGCGGGGGTGATGGGATTCCTGGGGTTGTCATGCATTCCACTGCTGATTGGTTTCAAGTCTTCCCCGGAATCCTTCCCTTGAATAATGCGGTGGATGTTTCCTGATAGCAGTGGACTGGTGATGTTTTCCGCTACAACAATGGAGTTTGCACGGATGGTGGTGGTAACGGTGATGTTGGTGGCAACAGCTTTGCTGGTGGTAGCACTGTCTGTGCACTGGTGGTGGTTGCAGCAGTGGAAATTGCAATATTGGTGGTTGTTGCCATGGTGAGGGTGATGGTTCTACTTGCGGCTCCCACAAGAGAAGATGGTTTGAGAGCCAAGGGCCCCTTCATCCCCATCTGAGTTCAAGGATTGGGAGTCATCAACAGCGGATTGTGGTGGCTGGTGTGTAGCACATGTACGCCCATCCCCTCATCTTGTGTCCCACTGATTAAAACCCAAAGGGGAAATGCCAATACCACCTCATTTTGGTTTTAATCCAGGTTAGACCAATTTCCCCATTAGTGCCCCAACCACAAAAAGACCATTATTGTGCCACATATACATGATGATGTAATAATGTAAACAGAATGTACACCTTCCTCACTCTAGATGTGAAGTGTATGTACCTTCTATACCTTCTGTGACACCTAACAGACCAAGTGGTCCAATATAGACATCCCTCTCTCATGACTCTCTCCTTCTAGGGTCAGAGAGTCAGTTTGGGTAGGGTCTCATCCCCAGAGGGCAAGCTATCCCAGTTTTGTGTAGCCACAAAGTCACACCCCATTCTCTACATCTCATTCCATCTCTTCTTGAAATCTTTCACATCTCTGGAGTAAGTGGATACAGCATTCACACAGATGGTGAAAGGCTGGACTGTGCCTTTGGGTGCATCATGATCATGGGGTGGCCAACGAGCGTGAATAGTATTTAAGCACCTCTTCTTCTGCTAGGACTTGTTCCTGGTTGGAGAATGTAAATTGTAGCAGCCTGCTGTAAGAATTGGGTGTCATTTTTAAGTCTGCCGTAAGCTAAGACCTTTTGATTTCAGTAAATGATGTATACAGTATACTTATTTTGACTTTCAGTCAGTATTCTTCATCCAGGGCTCTGTTGCTCTGTCATGCTAATTTTTCTTCCCAAAACTACAGGTCATTTGTTCAGCCCACTTCAGCTTTAAGCTAACTTCACTGTGAGTAATGGCATTTTGCTCTACAACAAAGAGCACATCTGCATACAAAGTAGTTTCCTTCAGTACTAAGAACTACTATAGCAATGTGTGCTTTTTGAGACAAAAGCATATTTTTGCTTTTAGCCAATGCTTTCTGTTTTATATTTTCCAGGCAGCCTGCAGCCCCTACCATAAAGTTTCACAAAAAGTTACAAAACAACCATTGACAAAGTCAAAAAGCTAGTAGTCAACGCTACACCTGTTGGCTTTGCCAACGTTTGTTGGCTGTGAAGTTTAGTAAGTGATTTGATTGCTGCCAGTCACCAGTGCAGAGCATGAAGCTGGATTTTTTTCTGTGGCTGGGATACGCTGTGCTCGCAAATATAATCGTCGCCTTGGAATTCTTCGTTTTAGGGCAATATCCGTGCATGAAGAGTGCCCAGGAGTGTTAAAAAAAAGATCAGAATGCATTCTACTAGCTATCTAGCAACTAAGAAGCCCATCATTTCAAATATATGGTGTTGTTCACTTGTCTTCTTTACTGAACTTCTATTAAAAACAGTACAGCCATAACCAACGCGTTTCGTCCAATTGATCTTCTTCAGGGAGTGAATCATAGAAGATAGTGTAAGCAGCTATCGAAGGTCCCGGGGCCAATTCTAGGGTGAGTAGGAATTTTCTGAACACTTAGGGCAGTCCCAGGAAGTTTGAATAAATGAACTAAGCCTATGTGCCCACCCGGATCCACGACACACACTGTACATCAAGACTGTCGTTCTGTATTGAGTGGTCCTGATGATCTCTATGTGTCCTGAAAGCTTCACTAGTACTTTTGCATTATTTTTAGTGGCATCAAGATCCCAGTTTACTATTCCAGTGTGGCTGCGCATGTATGGTATTTGCGCTCTTTTAGAGCATTGCACGCGATCAAGCCATACTGTTAATATCGCCTGCTGAAATAGCTATATCACGTGGCATTTTTTTTATGCATAATTGCATTTTTTCATGCAGCTTTACCCTACAGTATCGATATTTGCTAAACCCATTTTGATCCACATGTCAGATTTTTTACAGACCTCGCCCTGACGGCCGAAGGATTGGGCAGTAACCAGAGTCGGTAAGGCGCATAGGGTTCGACTTCCCCAGTCTGGTTTCAAAGTTCTCTTTGTGTTTCTTTTTTTCTTTTTTTTTCCAGAAAGGATCACTTCTGCTGATGTTTGCGAGTCACAGAGAACTGTTTGACAAGCACAGTGAAAACACCGCCATTGATTCGGCCTCCGCTTCCTACAGACATAAGCAACACGGTGGGCCCATCTGGAGTCCAGAGTCCATCTCCGCCCCCTGGGGTTCTCTGCTCCACATGCCTAAGATCACACGGAGCACACCACCACCTGCACCCTCTGGCACTCACTGAGCGGTGAAAGGAAGCAACTACACCAGGACGGACAGAGTGAGTCAAAGCAGACAGGCGCTGGGGTGCAGCGAGGGGCCATTCGAGAGGGAGGACTGACATTTGACCCACAGGGGGGCTTTGATATGGTCCTAGGATCACAACACGTGTCAGCTACGCCACCGAACCGCTCTTGCCTCTTCAACGGGTTTCAATGGTGCAGGAAAACTCCCCCTCTGCCTCCGGCTTTCACCACATACCTCGGATGACCTAGGATGTTTTCACCATTTGTTTTTCTAAAGATAAAAAACTCGGTAAAATATACAACGCGATTCAATGCTGCAGGCATTTCAGTGAAATGGAGGATGTCACCTTTGACCTGAACCGCATGGTGTTCATTGTCAAGGGCTGTCATTAAGGAAGAAGGACTCGGCATCTGCAAAACAAATAAATGTATTCATTAAAAATAATATTTTTTTCCTGCAGATGAACAACGGGACCAAAGCACGCCTCAGCTTCTCCGAGTTACAGTGTTATCCTTTAAGGATGACTGAACTCCAGGGAGGGGGGTTTCCTGCACCCCTGAAACCTAAGATAACGAGGTAACTGTGAGGGCTGCAGTGTTTCTGACACGTGTTGTGATCTGAGGACCATAGGACAGCTCCAGTAGCCGGAAGTGATGCACTGTGCGCTGTTTCTATTCACAATCCAGTCTTCTGGAGGGAACAACAGTGGGGAAGTGGACATAGGCCTCGATAACGAGGGCCTCATATATAAAAAATGTTTTCACAGACACCTGTTTGTGCAGGGATTGCAATTATAAATAGTGCAATGACTATAGCACTCAGTAGTCATTGAGTGCAATAAAAGCATGTTTTGTGATTGTTCCCCCCATAAATTAATTTCAGCAGAGCAAACCTTGGGAGAGGATGTGGCCAAATGGCTAGGGCGATCGACCCGGAAGCGGTGGAACTGGGTTCGAAGCTCAGCAGGGACGCTTATAATCCTCTGATTCTGGGCAAATCATGTAGTCTCCCTGTGCTTAACACAATATGAATGTGTCCGTTTGTAACGCAACTGGTGCTCATGTAAAGCGCTCTGATACCTTCAGATCTAGTTTGTATAAAACAAGCATTTGCAATGCAATCGGCCTCGCATTCACACGAGTTTGAGCTATTGGCATTGTAAATGACAATGCCTTTTATTTATGTTTTGGGTTTTAAAACATAAATAAAAGGCATTGTCATTTACAATACTAATAGCTTAAACTCTTGCAAATGCGAGACGTATAGCATTGCAATAAAGGGCCTTCTCGATCGCTTGTTTGATTGTAAATCTCAGAGGAAGAGACCGGCCTGCGACGTCTTTGGAGTAGTGATAAATAGTGCAGTGAAGAAGATGTGTAAGTGTTGTAAATTATACAGACACAAAGTGTGAAGTGAGAGTTACATATGATCTGATCTATAAACACTAACAAAGCGCTCCAACACCTTTCGCTCTGTGATTACACTGTCGCGGCTCAGGAGAAAGAGCGGGAGGGGGGGCTAGTTCCTGCCCTCTCCGTGATTTGAGTGTACAGTGTGGCATTACGTAATGTCATTGCTATCTTTGGCCTATTAAAAAACACTATAGCTGTAGTAGGGCCCTGGCTTCACCTCCTAGTGCAGGGCGGGCTGTGCTTTATTGCAGGCATGGAGGGAGGGAGGGATGGTCTCGGCTGCAGCTCCGGCCTCGTACAGTGCCCCTGCTATTACTAGTGAGCTAAAGGCGCTGAGGTGGTGGTATTGGTATTGGTGGTGGTGGTATTGGCATTGGTGGTGGTGGTATTGGTGATATTGGTGGTGGTGGCATTGGAGGTGGTGGTATCGGTGGAAGTGGTGGTATTGGTGGTGGTATTGGTATTGGTGGTGGTGGTATTGGTATTGGTGGTGGTACTGGAATTGGTGGTGGTACTAGTATTGATGATGGTACTGATATTGGTGGTGGTATTGGTAGTGGTATTGGTGGTGGTATTGGTGGTAATGGTGGTGGTATTGGTTGTGGTGGTATTGGTGGTGGGGTATTGGTGGTGGTGGTGGTGGTATTGGTGGTGGTGGTGGTATTTGTGGTGGAGGTATTGGTGGTGGTATTTGTATTGGTGGTGTGGTATTGGTGGTGGTGGTATTGGTGGTGGTGGTGGTATTGGTGGTGGTGGTCATTGGTGGTGGTATTGGTGGTGGCGGTATTGGTGGTGGTGGTGGTATTAGTGGTGGTATTGGTGGTGTTATTGGTGGTATTGGTGTTGGTTTTGGTGGTGGTATTGGTGGTGATGGTGGTATTGGTGGTGGTGGTGGTATTAGTGGTGGTATTGGTATTGGTGGTGGCGGTATTGGTGGTGGTGGTATTAGTGGTGGTATTGGCGGTGGTATTGGTGGTGGTGGCATTGGTGATGGTATTGGTGGTGATGGTGGTATTGGTGGTGGTGGTATTGGTGGTGGTGGTATTGGTGGTGGTGGTATTGGTGGTGATGGTATTGCTGGTGGTGCTTTGGTAGTGGTGGTATTGGTGGTGGTATTGGTGGTGGTGGTATTAGTGGTGGTGGTGGTATTGATGGTGGTGGTATTGGTGGTGGTGTGGTGGTGGTGGTGTTGGTATTGGTGGTGGTATTGGTATTGGTACTGGTGGTGGTGGTATTGGTGGTGGTGGTGGTATTGATGGGGGTATTGGCGGTGGTATTGGTAGTGGTGGTGGTATTGGTGGTGGTATTGGTGGTGGTGGTATTGGTGGTGGTGGTGGTGGTATTGGTGGTGGTGGTGGTATTAGTGGTGGCATTGGTGGTGGTATTGGTGGTGGTGGTGGTGGTGGTATTGGTGGTATTGGTGGTGGTGGTATTAGTGGTGGTGGTGGTATTGGTGGTGGTGGTATTGTTGGTGGTATTGGTATTGGCGGTGGTATTGGATTGGTGGTGGTGGTATTGGTGGTGGTGGTATTTGTGGTGGTGGTGGTAGTATTGGTGGTGGTATTGGCTGTGGTATTGGTGGTGGTGGTATTGGTGTTGGTGGTATTGGTGGTGGTGGTATTATTGGTGGTGGTATTGGTGGTGGTGGTATTGGTATTGGTGTTGGTGGTATTGGTGGTGGTGGTATTATTGGTGGTGGTATTGGTGGTGGTGGTATTGGTGGTGGTGGTCTTGGTGGTGGTATTGGTGGTGGTGGTATTGGTAGTGGTGTTGTGGTATTGATGGTGGAGGTGGTGGTATTGGTGGTGGTATTGGTGGTGGTATTGGTGGTGGTAATGGTGGTGGTGGTAGTGGAATTGTTGGTGTTGATGGTGGTGGTGGTGGTGGTATTGGTGGTGGTGGTATTGGTGGTGGTGGCATTGGCGGTGGTGGTGGTATTGGTGGTGGTATTGGCGGTGTTGGTATTGGTGGTGGTATTGGTGGTGGTGGTATTGGTGGTGGTGGTGGTGTTGGTAATGGTGGTGGTGTTGGTGGTATTGGTGGTGGTATTGGTGGTGGAGGTGGTGGTATTGATGGTGGTGGTGGTATTGGTGGTGGTGATGCTATTGGTGGTGGTATTGGTGGTGGTATTGGTGGTGGTGTTATTGGTGGTGGTGGTATTGGTGGTGATGATATTGGTGGTGGTGGTGGTATTAGTGATGGTAGTGGTATTGGTGGTGGTATTGGTGATGTTGATGGTGGTGGTGGTATTGGCGGTGGTGGTAGTATTGGCGGCGGTGGTGGTGGTATTGGCGGTGGTGGTGGTATTGGTGGAGGTGGTGGTATTGATGGTGGTGGTGGTGGTGGTTGTATTGGTGGTGGTGGTATTGGTGGTGGTGGTATTGGTGGTGGTGTTAATAAAACAGGCTTTTGAAAATAACCCGTCAGGTGGCTTTAGTACAGATGACATGTAACACAGATGTGCTGTTGTCAGCTTCAGCCCATTAGCACAGGATTATGTGCTACTTGGAATTCACATGACTATCGCTAATCATCTCTAGGGGGTTGAAACAGACACAACATAATGCCAGGTTAAAGTGATTGAAAGCAGGCACCCGTGTTACGGGGGCGGCCGTGCTGCTTAAAAAAACACAAGTGGTTTTAACTGAAGCAGCGCATGTCCGGCCTGCAGTAAGAGAAACTCAATAAAGTAAATAGTGCTTACAGACTAAATAACAGGTCCCGTGTAACAACCGAAGTAAAAGGGCCAGTCGCCATGGGAGGGTACAAATGAAGACAAGGCCGTACTAAGGAGGGACTAACAAGCCTATTAACGAATCCGAAGGCAGCATTTACGAAAGACAATGACACAAGCCAATTAAAAATATGGGAAGAGAGTGGACGCGGCTTCTCTCCCATACTCTAGTACAGCAGTCTCGCAGAGCCCGACCTAAGAAGAAAGCCTACAGAAATTTGACCTGCTGAGCTAATGGTTTTGGAATGTCAGATAAATACAATGTCGATGGCCGTCCCTGGTTTAGGGTGATGGTAGGACACTTATTCACCTATGGTTACATCCTGCTGTGCTGCCTGAGTGAGACAGCACAGCAGGCGGCATTTCTAACAACTTCACTCAGTGGTGTGAAGAGCGAGCTCTTTAAAAGGCTCAATTTAGACTTCTGGTCCTGGTGTGAAGAGAGGGTAGAAGGAAACGTCAGCCTGCACTACACTTCGATTAATGTGCACGCTCACTCGACCCTCTCCCAAAAACTGGGACATGTCTTTGTTGCAGGAAAAAGGTTTGGGACACCGGGACAGTCCTTGAAAATCCGGGACTGTCCGTGCAAATCTGGGACATCTGGTCACCTTAGGGGAGAAGGCAAAAAGTTTGGGAGTCCACCCTTAGGCTGACAGGTCTAACACCACACTATGAGGAACAGTAACGGAAACTGATTACTTTTGGCTTTCAAATAACCCTATGTCAGGCTGGCTCTCCCACATGTATAGTCTCAAACTGGTCCGAAGGGTAAAACAATCTGGAAC